>CM031861.1:51122388-51168356 GCA_018697195.1 Certhia americana | reverse complement strand
GATATTTCAGTCTGAAGGATCAATAAGGCCAAGATGGAGATATTTCAATCTCCCCTCCCCAGCTCCTTTTTATCCCAGAGGATAAGATCCCACATTCACTCCTGATTGTGAGATAAGATGATGTTCTTTGGCATTAAGATCTTGCTAAATGATACATTTTAGGACATTTTCCAGTGCAGTAGTCTCTTTCTGGACCACGTCCCAGCATTTCTCCTGCTCCATGGCCCAACACTCCAGCCATGCTGAATGACTGGTCACACATCAGCTGCAACTGTGGGATCCCAAGCTGTGAGAAGCCTGTAACATGCTGTCCAGAGTGTGAGTCACTTGTTCTTCCCCATGCAGGCTGCACACAAGGGGATAGCCCAGCCTTCATCCTTCTCTTTAACCACTGCATTCACTCACTTCAGGTTGGACTTAACCACCTCTTCCACAGGCAGGCAACACACCTCTCTCTGAGATAACATCTGCTGGCAGACAGATGATGGGTTTGGGAGGAAAGGGAAGGAGCAAGAAATCTCATGTTCCAAAGAAGATTTTGTGACTTAAGTTCATTCCTTCAATGTAAACATTTGGAGAGAAACACAAGTCCAGAGATTCCATGTCTGGTGTTCTCTAGACAAAAAAGCCAGAGATCCTAGGAGCAAAGTGCCATGGCTGGCAAAAATCAGAACAAAAGTTCCAGGAAGAAAGAAGAGAGGCTTCTTGTGTGTCCCCACAATTCCAGATATAATACCCACAGGACTCTAAAATGCTAGAGCAAGAGTATGAACGGATGTTTAAATAGACTGTTGTCATCAAGTACATCTAACAAATCTAATCAGATGTAACAAATGCTGCTAAAAGCCTGTTGCAATGGTATCAGATGTAGCATTTAAGAGTCAATTTGCAAATGCTATCAGTTTCTTTCTTCCTTTTCAGATGTGTTTTGTTTATATTTCGTATCAGGTTCTGCTCCTGTCCCAATCCATGCTGACTTCAGTTTGTGGCCATAAAAAACACCTCTCTGTCAGATCCCCTACTTCCCAAGACAGAAGGGTTAGATTCACTGGTAAGAGGTGTGCAAATACAAATCTAATGGATGCAGCATGAAATCTCAAAAATTAACAGTAAACAGGACTGTCAAATCAAGAAATCTTTATCTAAAAACTGCTGCTGTGTCTCATGAGGGCATTTGCAGGCAGAACACTGTAGTGGTAACAATCACTTTTGAGCATGAAGATGCACAGGAAATGTCAGGCACACATTTGGATGTGCATACAGTTAAGGATGTGACACAAAGCCTGCTGAAGCCAGTGGGTCTGACTGCAGTCTTAGAAACCACTTAAGATTTCTAAGTCTTAGAAAATTTAGGTACTTTGAAGGAAAAAAAAAAAAAAAAAAAAAAAAAACCCCAAAAAACGAGAAAGAAAAAAAAAGGATGTATTTGTGATCCATGACTGAATACAGCTAAACACAGCTAAAGAGAATGGCTTTTCCTAATTATATTTATCAGGAGAATCTTTTTGATTTAAACACTTGCATAGCTGTAACAATGTTATCTAATTTTGGCAGAGTGGAATGGAGTAGACTGACTAAAATTAGGTTTGCAAACAAGCACTAAGAGACACAAGGCTTCACATGACTCATCTACATCTCTACTAACTGCCTCCCTGATAGACTAAAGGAGGGATCCTCAGCAAGGGATCCTCAGCAAGGATGATAATTTTCTCAATAAGGGAAGAAGATTTAAAATAACCATTTTTGAGCAGTAAGAAGATACTGGATTTGCTGTGAGGCAGGACATTCATTTTCAGGATGTCTAGCAATAGAAAACCTCTTACGTGGAAAAGGTACTTCTAAGTATTTTCCTGAAAAGGTAGTTAAATCTGAATGAATGTATTAAAACCTATATATCCTTATCTTCTGCCTCAGATAGGCTTTGCTGTAAAGTCACATTCTAAAACAATGTGACATGGAAATACAGATGTAACTTTGCCCAAGAGGTGTCATTCAAAGGAAAAACACCTGAGTAGAAGTTGTTTCCAAAAGAAGAGGGTTGTAACACCTGAGTAGAAGTTGTTTCCGAAAGAAGAGGGTTGTAACCTTAGCTGGTTTATACTCCAGAAGTCTACCTATCCCCATTTTTCAGACAGTGAATCTTTTTTGCCCAAGAGACCCCATTATTGGCACAAGCCTACAAAGAAACCCAGGTCTTCCCATGCCCTTCTCCCATTCCATCCACCACATCCCACCAACTTCTTTCTGAAGCCCACCCTGACTCTAGATCTCTAGAACAGTGGTGAGAACAAGAATAAATCTGACAGTGTTCTGCACTGAAATGGTGAAGTTGCTGAACTCAATACTTTCTAACTTCATCCTTCCAGCTCAGAGAAGAGCTCCTACATGCCACACATGCCTCATGTCCTCTAAAGGCTGAGAAGACACAACATTGTTAGAACAAGGCTCTTATCAGTGCCTCCAAGACCATGCAAGCAGGCAACAGGGTTACATTCTGAGATACAGGGGGTCCCTGTGATGGTGAATTCTAGAAAATGTAAGCAGCTAATCAAACCAACACTGGGTGACGCACATCGGTATAGGAAAGACAAATTGTTTCACTGACAAGGATGGCAGAAGGACAAACTGTGCCTCTCCTGCAAACAAAAAGTGTAACTTCAAGTTCTGTGTGTACAACTTAGTCAAAATTATCAAAGCACTAATAAACTGGGATCATGCCAATGCAGACTCGAGCTCAGCTTAGCTGAGTGCTATCTCACCAGATGAGCTTCACAGTCTCTGCACCACCCCTGCTGCCAGGAGGTATCAGACAACAGCCTACTGATACATAGGCTGTCAGCCCCACTGACAGCTGCAGAAGGTCTGACTAACACTTTAAGTCAATGATAGATAGCTGATGGGCAGGGCAGATAGGCAGAAATTACAACCCTGGGGCTAAAGCTGTTGAACTGGCAGTTGGAGCAGCTCAAGGAAGGATATAAAATGATCTGCACCAAGGGAGAAAGCCTTGGAAGCTACGGAAGAGACAGAGTGGTTTGTACTTTCAGTCATAGACTAAACTTTTGATGCCTTCTATTCCTGGATAGACTTCTGCAGCTTTATTCCAGTAATGGCTTCAAATTGGGCAGTCAGGAGAGGGAATGAGAAAATACCCACAATTTCTTGTTTTACCATACTCCCATACATTCTACTACTCTGGTCCTCCCTCTCCCCTCAGGCTCATGGGTGTCTTCTGTTAGGAAATCTCATCTCAGGAACCAGGCAATACAGAGCTGCTCTGGTCTTTGCATGGCCAGGGGGGGCTATGAAGAGCTTCTGATTCTGGAGGCTGCACTAGAGAACAGCCCTGTGTAAATCAGAGGCCTTGTGATAATGAGGAAAGTTACTATTTAACTGATTTAATTGGTGTAATAGAAGGCACCATGCCTCATTTTATTGCAGGAAATGAAATACTCACATCTCATTCTCTCTCCCACCTTATATCCAGAAATAAAATGGAACCAAGATTTGACTGATTGGCAATAGCTCCATTTTCTCTGTAAGCAAAAAGTCAAGGAACTTAGTATTTTTTAAAATGAAAACTGAGATTAGACCTGACATTTAGAAGCTTCCAAAACTGGCAGGCCCTAAGGCCAGAGACTTTGCAGTCCTGAGAGGGCAGCTGTGCAAATTCAAAGAAATGAAGTGCAAGGAAATTGCATAAGTTGACCTCTTCTGCAGTAGGAAGAGAAAGCCCAACACTTCCATGCTTCACTGGGCAGGCATTCATGAAGATGAGTAAAATATTATGATCAAAAGCTGTCTCCACAAGGAAACTCACTGGGGCAGCTGGTCTCCATCCCAGCTTAAAAATTCAACTCTGCTGGTCCCCAAAGAGGAGCCTGACACAGGCATGTTACCTTCAGCTTTCTTTTCTCCTATGACTTCACAACACTTATGTCTGTAGATAAATGAAGCCTCTTTGCACAGCTACTGTCATTTCACTTGCAGACTGAGGCAGCAAACTCACAGAGCGGAATTGAGTCCAACAAGCCAGTGAATACATCTTTTCTGTCTTAAGGAACTGCAACACAGTATTTTCTGCCAGAAAGAAGGCTCAGTTGTTCAGCACCTTTTGAACACATGCTTCCAGATGAAAAATATCTGCCACTATAATTAAGGGTAGGGTGCTTAACTAAATATTTTTTTTGTCAGCCATTCATTTTAAAATGCGAGTTTGTTGCCACATTATGCCATTTCAATATTGGATTGCCCTGAACCAGAACATCTGTGTACTTCACCAGCTGCTTTAAACAACTGCCTTCTTTAAAACTAAGTGAAACAGATTATGTGTTTCATTATAGTCAGATTTCACTGTGAAGTTCATTGTCTCATGTGCCACAGTTGGCAATAAGAGAATTATCAATTCACTTCCAAAGTAAACAAAAAATTAAAACTGAAACCTCTCTTACTAAAGGGACAGCAACTGCCACCTTATAATTGCGATAAAGATGTTAGTACAGGAAGATTTAACATTATTTACATATTCACCTGCTTAATATTTGCTAAGACATTTGGAAGCATGCCCTAGGAAACACACAGGTTCAGTCACTCTGCAGCTGGCAATACTGGGGAAGAAGAGATCAGCTCCTGGGACATGTAGGTAATTGTAGCCTTTAGCTCAACACAGGCTTGGTAGGAACAACTATTGGCTCAGGATATTCATGTGCACTTTTCAGTGCACAGCAGTATCTCTCAGAGTAGCGAGATGCAAAAGCTTAGTCAGGTGTAAGAAGGGATATGGGTTTTCTTGTCCCAGAGCTCATATTTTAAACCAAAAAGTTATCAGTTATCCTTATGACAAAGAATTTAAAAGGTAGACTGAATACAATGGGCACATCTGCCCAAGTTTTCAGAAAGCATGAACCATGTCTAAGGCCCATCCTTTTTTCTTGTTATTTCAATGGTTAATGAATTATAAGCCAGTGCAGGAATAAATTAGTACTGCATGAAGAACATTCCCAACTACTCTATAAAAAGCACAACAGTTTGAGACCCTGACAAGATCATGTAATCAGGAGCACAGGGATTATTTCTTGAAGGGAATTTCCTTTTTAGTGTTTGCAAACTACTGCACCACTGAAACCAGGCTGGTCTAGGATGACATTTAAAACAAAGCACTTCATAAAAACAAGTGGTTTCAGGCAAATGCCAGCTATCCCAGCTTCACTAACTAATTGATTCAAAGCATAAAGATAGCAACACCCAAATGAGATGACAAAAGTTACACATTGTCAGTGTAAGCCACAGACCTGGAGAAATTCAGATACACTTTGACATATCCACTTTTGTGTTTCAGGTGTTTAATACACCAGGAAGCTTTTGAAATTTCCTTCAATTCTCTTCACAATTTCTCTAGCATCCCAAAGGGCAGATAGGTAGAACATGAAGGAAGCTATTCTCAGTTTTCCTCATCTGGATGGGTTATACAGGAACAGGTAGCTCTTTGGACTTTTAAATACATCTTTCCCTGAGACAGCTTCATGACAGGACAGAATTTCAGTGGTTTGGGTGCTAATACATATACATAATTGAGCCAAAGCACAACAAAATCACAAGGCACATCATACAATTTCACATAGAGAGAAGGATTTTATAAACAACCTGTATGGATACACAGGAGCACATTAACCTAAGAATACTGATGCAGTAGTGCTTTGGGTGCCCTTGTAGAAGTGGTCTTCAGATGACTGTGTAACCATCACAGTCACTGCATTCCAAATATATTTCAAGGAGAAGTTAAAGTAAACTGAAAGAAAAAGAACATCCCAGGGGATGTGGTAAGAATCAGGATAACAATGAGCAGACCTCCTAAAATGCTCCCTATAAGAGGGCAGTAGGTGTTCTTTTTGGAAGAGGTACTTGTACCCCAATTAAAAGTCAAGTTCTATCTTGACTAACATCATGTTTTACAAGGATTTACTCCATTTCCTGCAATAAAAAGATGCATTCAAGCAATAACCTGAATTCAAAGCTGTGGTCTCACCCAAGTCAATGAGGCAGTACCTGGGTCATTCCCATGTTTGTACTCTAAAAACTGTAGTTAAATGTAATGGACATTAACGGGCCAGAAGCCAAAGCAAAGAAGATAAACTGAAAAGTGACACATGCAAAACCCCAGTATAAAAAACATAAACTCCTGTAAGACACAGTTTGAGCCAGACAAAATAATAGAGCTGCTTACACTCTTCTGAGTTCTGCTTCACCTTATCCAGTCCAGACAATCTCTAAGTGTCAGTTCTTCATTAGAACTCACTTAAAATCAGAAGAAATAAAAGTGTTTCTAGAGCATGCTTCATCTACTCCTAAAGTAGGTGGCTAAAACAGGTCAGATGAATCACATTAGCAGCAGTTTTTTCTCTCCGTTGATTACACAAGGGGTCTACAGGGACCAGGACGGATGTAGACATTCAGAGCTAGGAGAAATGAAGCTCATCCCAGACATCTGCACAACTGCATCCACAGCACTACTAATCCTCTCATGGCTGAAAGTGGGACTAATTTCCACTGCAGAAAAAAGACAAAAGAGGAAGACAACCAGCTTTCTGAAGAGTGATCTCAAATGTGAATTCCCAACAAGGCAAGGTCTTTGCATTTCAAACATTTGAATTAAGCCCATGGGTTGAAATAGTCTGAGCTTGTTCCCTATTCCCAGCACTACATCTAATCTGGAATCTGACCTTTGGCATTTTATTTAACCTTACTTTTCCTACTAACAGCAAAGTAGGGATAATTTTAACAACTCTGCCAGAACACTAAGCTACTTGATGAACATCCTTAAAGTGTTCTGGGATTTCTATGCTCCTCATCAAAACAGTGATACTATTAACTATTATATGAACACTATTATGATTACCATTACAAAGACAGCATTTTTCTGATATTTACCTTTAAAACAGGTGATACTAATTTTCATGTGCTTTTCTTTGAACAGTCCTTCTCAGTCATATTCCCATGCCAATTTCTCTGGGATTTGTATCTTCTAATCTGACACTTTGCAGGTTTATTACCAAATTCCCTTTCTCTGCTGCCTGTTAAAATCATGTACTAATGGAAAAAAAAAAATCATTCTTTGCTTTCTGTCTAAATACGTCTATATATAAATAGATCTTTCCATATATATAAAAGCCCACACGTTCTGTCATTAAGTGTAGCAGACAAATAGATTTGAATTGCAGTAATGTAAATAAGCATGCAGCATTTTCCCAAATCTAATGGACAGATATAAATACGTCGTGTCTAGAAGCTGCACTTGAATCACCGTCCACAGAAACTTGGGCTAGAAATCAAAACAGTGTGTCGTTGTTTCCATCCTTTATTCTCACAACTACAGGAGGGAAAGTTCAAGGAAAGTGCTCACATAATACAAACTTCCATTTGCAGAACAACATAGAACCACACATACAAAAATATCTAAGTATGTTTATGTATGTTTTACATATACACACATACAGTCATGTTTCAGAGGGAAGGTATGCTTGGACAAGGGAGACCCATAGAGCAGGGCTTGGATCTCACTCATCAGTGCCACTCCCAGGATTTAGGACCCTCTGTCCCTCAATTTCTTTGCCTTTAAAAACTGGTCTGGGGACAGGCCCCCATGTCCATGGGCACACAGGTACCATGTCTGGCAGTGTCAGCACTAAATCCCAGCATTAAAGACAAATCCTCAGTTCCATGGCACAGCTGCCACTGTCAGATTTGATCCCCCCTTGAATTTACAGTGATTTTGGACTTCAGACTAGCGTCTGCCCACTGGACACCAGCTAAGGAAAGCCAGATGACTCCTCCAGCCCAAGTTCCTGGATAGATGGCAACCCATGAGGCACATCTCTGGGGATTGCAGTGAGAGGAGCTGTTGCATCCCTTTAGGGAATGCCTCTCCTCAAAAACCCCTCCCCCAGAAACTGTCACCTGGCCTGATTTACCTGCCCCTTTGACTCTGACCTATGGCCTTTGGCCAGGTAACCTGACCCCAGCCCCAGTAAAGACAAAACCCCCTCTTCCTCCATGTGCTCCCTCCTTGCCTCTTGGGATCCCTTCATTGAGAATAAAGCTTTGGAATACATCCTGAGGTAAGGGGCCTCTTTTGAATCTCTTCTCCCTATCTTGAAGATCCCCTCTCCCTCATCCCCCTAAATCTGAGCTAGCCAGCTTGTGGGGGGGTGGCAGGAAAAGGGAATCATCAAGGAGCAATTCCAGCTCACTCAGTGCACCTACACCGCCCCGCTTGCCCACCAGCTCTGTCCCCACTTGCCTTAGCTTGCTTGAACATCGAAGTAAAACTCAAACTGACAAGCAACACCTGTCTCCACAGCTATTTTCCACACCCAGCTACATCTAATCCTTGCTTCATTGCCTCCTTTAAAGTTTAATAAAGGTTTCAGTGAGCAGTCTTAGTCAAGTTTCTGACTCTTTTTCTTAATGCTTCCATGACTGAGCTCTGACATCTGAAAGAATCTGCGTTTAAGTAATCTGTTCACAAGGAAAGCCCTGGAAATATGCTTTCTGCTCATCATCACCTTAAACCACAAGTGCAAATCTGCAGTACAGTGCATTTTTCCTATGTAGCAACACGATGGCACGGTTTTGTTTCCCTTGCATCAGATTTTCTCAACAGCTCCTCTCCCAGATGGACTCAATATAAATCAGGATATATATCTCAAAATGCATTCTTGAAATTCAACTTCCTATTTATGGTACCCATCAAAAGGCTTGGTATCATCCTTTTGGAGTACAGAGAAACAACTAAAAGATGCAGCAGAGTTTACAGATTAGCTGCTTTAATTTAAACACATGTAATTTACAAGCATACAATCTGACTATAAAGATTTGAAAAGCTCAGATATTCTGAGGAAGTACCAGAAAATTTAATTTGATAAAGCATGGCCAGCTGAGTGCTGTACTTGGTTCACAGCACATCCTGGGGAAGGTGATGGGGTAAAGCCCCAAGAAGAAAGATCATAGCAGGCTCTCAGGCTCTCAGACTTTTGTGGGCCCCAAAGGTGTCGATCCCCGTGTGTGACAACAAGGCAGAGCTGAGGTTCTGCATTGGCATTGCCAGGACAGATAGACCAACCTCAGATACTTCAGGCAGAATAAACCGAAAAAGCAAAGGAAAACACCTCAAGAGCCAAATTCTGCATCTACAGGGAAAACCAGCTCTTGCTTTCCCCTCACCCACACCCACACAAGAGCAGCCAGCTGAAATCCCCAGTATTTGGCAGTTGAGGTTATCCTGATGTGGACCTGGAGCACACAAATGTGGCTGGAGCTCAGAAGGAACATGGCAAGCTGCAGGGACTGAGCTCACACCCACGCCCAATGCTTGTGCACTTGCAGGCACAGATGTGGCCCTTTCTGGGGAGAGAAAATGGTATCTGAAAGGAGCAGAACCACAGTGGGAGCTGAGGTGATGCCAAGTGCACTGTGTCCCCTCTGAACAAACCCCTCCACTCCCTAAGTCTTGATGCTAGGAAATCACTTTGTATTTCAGGATTGATTTTTCTTTTACTTCAACCTTCAAAACGAGGATATTGTTACATCTTGGTCAGCAACGTCAGGATTTTCTGCTGTAAATCAGGCATCGTTTTCATGTTAAATTACCAAGACACTTTACATGGGCAGTACCCTGCGGGTAACCTCATTTTCACCTTCTTCTTTAATAACACGTTTTCTTTCTTCTCCTTTTCACACTGAACTTTATAAATAGTTTAAATAAATGTCTATCTTTGTTTAATGAGCTTGTGCTGTCTGAGGGAGCTTTGAAATACCATTGGTTATATGGAGTAGCTAAAAATTACCATAAGGGAGCTACTGGCATGAGTGCATTACCTCTTATTAGTACTAATAATCGTGCCTAACAAGCCAGTACAGTCTTTGAAGTGTCATCCTCAAGTTTTGAGATTGATGCTTTTCCAAGAGTGGTGGTAGGCTTTCCCCATCCTTTATATTACTAGTACTCAGGACTCCTAAATACTTTGCTGTTTCTCTTACAACAAAATTTCCCCAGTACCATAACAGGACCAGTCCAGCTGCACCATCAGCACAGTGTTAGGGCCAAAATGCCTGCTCCCCACATTCTGCAATACACACAGACAAGCTTAGAATCACATTTTCCACACTCTTCATCACTGAAAAATAAACAGAGACTTTCAAATAATTCAAATACTCCACAACCATGTGAGCCTTTAAAGACAAAGGCCAATTTTCTACATAAATAGCATCCAGCTGGTCCTCCTCCCTGGAATAATCAGAGCTGATACATGTTCTTGTGAAAATCTGATCCGTGTTAAATGAATTTTTCTTCATTTTTGAAATACGGTTCTTAGATTTCCATTCCCCAATTAAAACAAGAATATGACTTTGATCTCAAATGATTTGCAATGCATGTCAAAAAGAGTCTTATCTTTTACTTCCATTTTAGTGTCACTTTATGAGAAACAGCCCCCTGCCAAACAGCAGCTAAGCTGTGATGGCTGGGCAGAACAGTGTTAACTACATGAAATGCCATCAAAAAGTGCTGTCTCATGAAGCAAATCTGGCAGGAATACTTATTTTACTATAACAATTCTTAAAGTTAAAGAAAGTACAAGCTTTTTGATATAAAATCCTCCTTTGGTCTGAAAAAAAAAGTTTCAATTATCTCTTTCCCTAAATTTTAACCCTTTCCTCCTTTTATTTCCTTTCAGCCTGTTTTGTCCCCTGTCTCCTTCCCTCCCATGTACAAATTTAATGGGAAGTTAGTCTGAGGCTTTACACCACAAGGATTAAAATGGATCATAGGAAGAATCTCCCATATCCTGTATTTACCTTATGAATAGCAGAAATAACAAGACCAGCAATTTTATCCATTTGGCCTTGTTGCACAAAAAAAGGCAAAAGGGAATCCAGACATCCACGCTGTCCTGTAGCTAAAAATATGGACAGGGACAGAGATCATAAGCATATTTGGGAGACACCAAGGTACTGAAACCAAGCATCCACCTCTACATAGCAGGCACTGCAGGTAGGAAGCAGTGGGCAGCAGCTTTCCCATGAAAGTTCAGCTGAAATGCTTCAAATCTTTATAGACTTCATATTAAGGTTTAGAAAACACAGGACTGAGAATGACTTGCACTAATAGATGCCTATAGGTGGATTTAAAAATTATCATAAATTTTGTTATTTAAAGAACCAATATGTACTTGTGTTTGCTTTCATTTTAAAGATTGACATCAATTTCCACGTCAACTGGACAACTACCTTCAGTTCTGAAAAGTGTGTCTGGATCTTCATTAAATAATAGCAGACACTTTTTGTTTGTAAATATTACCACAAAGTTGGTTAAAAAAAGGAGGGGGGCTAAACATATTTTGGAGATGAGAGAGAAAGAGAGAGAATTTTAAAAAGGGAGAAAAGGATAAACATGTTTTGGAGATGAGAGAGACAAGATAAAAATGCAAAAATAGGTTATCATGCCTAGAAGGCAAAGGGAACAGAGAGGAAATTCCTTGGGTTTGGAAATGAATTACACTGAAGATCTCAGGTAGCTGAACCAAGCCTTTGGTACCTGTGAGACTGGTGCTCTGTAGGGTTTACAGTTCAACAGGAGGAAAGAAGGCAATGCTCTTCCACAGACAACCCCTTGTTTTAGCCACTAAATACACACACCACAGACAAATTT
The DNA here is from genome assembly GCA_018697195.1 of Certhia americana. Classification (NCBI taxonomy): domain Eukaryota; kingdom Metazoa; phylum Chordata; class Aves; order Passeriformes; family Certhiidae; genus Certhia; species Certhia americana. The sequence continues at coordinate 51,156,652 of CM031861.1, read as the reverse complement.
ACACTGATTTAACTGTGACTGGAAATTACCTCCTAACATAGACAATAGAGCTCCTCCAATCCAGTGAATAACTTGGGATAAATCTCCTTTTATATTAATATTTGGGATAAGATTATATGCCCAAGCATCAGAATTTTCCCCCCTTAAAATCTGGCCAAACCTGACTCCACCACCTCTAACAAAGAGTCTCTATCTCTTTTCCTCTTCAGTAGAAATATTTCAACATAGCCACTATGAGAATAGTATGTGCTTATCTTCATTTCCAGCAACAGCATTCTCACATTACTTTCTTAGAAGCATTTCTCTCCTTCTCTTCAAATGTCTCTGTGCTAAACCACTGAAATATGTGGCAACTGCAGTGTCAGTTGTCACAGGAAAAAATATGTCAGCAAAAACATTTGATTCAATCTGCTGTTTAAGGAAGCAACATTTCCTCAGGGTGTATGCGTTGTGTGGATAAATAACAACTGTCCAAAATCCAAGGATCTAAAATCAATTTCCAATATCAAAGAGCAGATCTGAGGCAATCACCTTCAGCAAAAGAAAAATGCAAAACTAGGTTTTTTTCCTCCTTTTTCAATTTAGTACAAATTTGGTTTGGAAAAAGAATTATAAAATCTAGTCTCTCAGTCACAAAATTAAGGGTAAAGATTATGCAAAGGGTATTATAGATCTTATTGGGACCATAATTTGTCCCCCAGGCTTCTGCATTTTCTCTGATGAGATGTATCTTATGGAATATTCAAATTTGCATACTGAACAACGAGACTTGTTAATTCCTGCAGTTAATCAAAAACTTCTGTCTCAACAATGCATTTCTATCAATCTTACATTCACCTTTGAGGCTCCTATTATAAGAAGGACATCACCCTCTTGGAGCAAGTCCAGAGGAGGCCATGAAAGCATCTGAGAATTGGAGCATCTCTCCTACAAAGACAGGCCAAGAGAATTGGGGTTGCTCAGCCTGGAGAAGAGAAAGCTTTGGGGAGACCTTATAGCACTTTCCAGTAGCAAAAGGGGCTACAAGCAACATGGAGAGGGGCTTTTTGCAAGGGCATGGAGTGATAGGACAGGGGGGAAGGGCTTCAGACTGAAAGAGGAGATTATTAGATTAGGTATCAGGAAGAAATTCTTTACTGTGAGGGTGGTGGGGCACTGGCATAGGTTGCCCAAAGAAGCTGTGGCTGCCCCATCCCTGGAAGTGTTCAAGGAAAGGTTGGATGTTGTTTTGAGTAACCTGGTCTAGTGCCCATGGCTGGGGGGTTGGAACTAGATGGGCTTTAAGGTTCTTTCCAGCCCAAACCACTCCGTGATTCTGTGAATTTATGTGTATCCATGTAAGGACAAAAGGGAGGAACATAAGCAGCTGGTTCACTGGTGGACACTCTATTGCAGACAAAGCATTGAACAAGCAGAGACTTGGCCAGCCTGCAGCTTCCAGGTTCACATATTTGTGGTTATTTATTAAGAACCTACAGGATATTTTGAACATGACATACAATTGGAGAGTTCAGCTATGCAGGTCAGAAGATCATGCAACTAATTATTGTCTGCCAAGATGCCATCCTTGAATTTTCTCCTTTTTAAACTTGCTTTCCTCCTTCCATTTTAACACCTTTTGAACTCAGGAACAATTACTCCTCAAATTTTTCCCCCTCTTGTCAGAAAAGATTAATTAAGATAATTTCATGTGTTTTTTACTAGCTGCTCCATCTAACCTGGAAGGTCAGAGTCACCAACTTGGAACAACAATTTGTTCCACTTCTCCTTAGTGCTGCAATCCCATTACACCTCTACACAGACGCTATACTCTTGTAGCAACTTGATATAGTCTTTTGGCAACTCTTCTGATACTTCTTACTCATCAATATGATCATATTTCTTGCAGCAAGGAACGGGAATTCTTTTCTATTATCATAGAGTCATAGAATGGTTTCAGTTGGAAGGGACCTTAAAGATCATCTAGTTCCAACCTCCCTGCCATGGACACCTTCCATGTTCTTGGGCTTGCCCTGAACCAGGTGCAGGACATTGCATTTGGCCTTGCTGACCTTCATGAGGTTCACATGGACCCACCTCTCAATTCTGTCAAGGTCCCTTCCCTCCAGTGTGCTGACTGTACCACACAGCTTGGTGTCATTGGCCACCCTGCTGAGGGTGTGCTCACTGTCCATGCTGCCAACAAATATATGTGAACAGTGTCAATTCCAGCACTGACCCCTGAGAGTGCCACATATCACTCAGCACTGGTGTTCACTCTCACATCTGTTGACCACAGCTCTTGGAGTGAAACCATCCAGCCAATTCCTCATCCCTCGGGTTGTCCATCTGTCAAATCCATGCCTCTCCAGTTTAGAGTCAAGGGTGTTGTGCAGGACAGTGTCAAACATTTGGCACAAACCCAGGCAGATGTTGACAGTCACTCTTCCCTTATCCACCAACACCATAACCTCACTGCAGAAGGCTTCCATATTTGTCAGGGACAATTCACCCTTAGTGACCAGCCATGCTGGCTGTCACCTCACCTACAGCTTCCTAAAGCTGCTTGGCTATTCAAACTGCAGTGTCACTCCTGAAAACTGGATTTAAAAGGCCTAATTCTTAGGAATTTTCAGCAGAACAAGCTACTGGAGACAGGCCTGCATCTCTTTGCAGCACCAGCCTTTTGTCCCTTTGATAAATCATCTTGCTGTTTGTTGGGGAAGGAACAATCACATTGTTTTTACTGTAATATCTGCATTTACAAAATAATCATGCCTGTCCTGTATCCTTTATTCTTTAATAAACATGCCAGGTAGCCTGGAGATACCTAAACTGTCAGCAGTGAAATTACAGAATCATAGAATATCTCATGTTAGAGGGGAACCATAAGTATCACTGAGCTGAATCTCCTGCTCCTCACCAGACTACCCAAAACTAAACCATATGACTAAGAGCATTGTCCAGGCACTCCTTGAACTCTGACAGATTTGGTGCTGTGACCAGTTCCCTGGGGAACTGTTCCAGTGACCCACCACCCTCTCAGTGAAGAATGTTTTCCTAAAGTCCAGTGTGAACTTCCCCTGATGCAGCTTCATTCCATTTCCTTGTATCCTTTTGTTGGTCACCAGGGAGAGGAGAATGCTGCAGTCAGAGTCAGATCAGGCATTTGATGGGCACCTGCCACCAGAATTCATTTTTGCAGAATAGTGTTAAAACCAAAATTCTTCACTATTTTCGCGTATTCAGGGCTTTCTTTGCTTGGCAGCAGCAAAAGCAAAAAACCATCAGAATTCCTGTGTGCTGATCCAACTGTGCAGCTAAACTCATCCATGAAATGCTGATAGTTACAATAAACTCCATGCCTTCATCTGCCCAAAGACACGGGGGATCACCTGCTCACAGAGGACACCTAATGCTGCTGCTAATGCTGCTGCACCTAATTGAGGATCAGCAGGTGAGAGGCTCTCCGTGCACCATGGCACCCGAATGCTCTACATTCATTCTGAGCTTTGCTTTCTATTCACCGGTGGGCTTCAGTTCCTCTGCTCAGAGCCAGCTCGCTTTGAAAGACTCATCTTCCTTCCTGTAGCGTTCTCAGTTTTGCTCACTGGATGAGGGAATAGAAGATGTAGTTAAAAATACTGCGATGCTGTGGTGGGCGGTGTAGCAGAAATAGTCAGACACCAGCTCACTGCGAAGAATACCAAGCAATATCCCAGAAAGATAAAGGCATAGCAACAAAAGAAAAGAAAAGGCATTTGTGTTCTGCCACTAGAGAGCTAAATCTGGGCGGAAGATACCAAATGAGGAGTACTGCTCGTGGCCAAGTGCACCATCCTCCTGATGGCTTCATGTGCAAAGTCATCTTACAGCAATGTGGTCAGCAGCAGATCATAAAAGCACAGCTTATGAACAATCCTGCCTCCAATTATAACCCAAATGAATGGGATCTTCTGGGTTTTATGAAGACAGTGCAGGAATCAGCAATAAAATGGACCCAACCCATAGCACACAGAAACCAGAAGGCCATATGGACTGAGAAGGGGCTTAGCTCCATTAACCCCTGCTTTAAAAACAAAGTTTTTCAGGGGATATTAGGTTCTTTCCAAGATGAAGATAAACCAAGCTTGGCTGATACAAGAAGCTGTGAGATTATTCTATGGATTTACTCCCTGTTTTTTCAGAGGATTAAGTCTGTCTTCATCCAGCCAGTAACCACACAGGAAGGATTTCATCCCAAAGGACTTTACAAACAAGTTTTTCACAAACAGTACACCAGTCACTTACAGTCTTTAAGTGAGACAATTCTTCAGAGAGGTCCAGCAGCTGCTTAACACTTCACAAAAATAACCTGGCACCATTTCACCAGGGAAGTGAAGATGGCTGCATCAAAATGAAATCAGGGGGGAACTTAGATGGCCTGATTGCAGGGATGCTTCTTGGCATAGGCTCAGGGTGCCACAGTCCACACCATCCATCTGGGGAGTCCTGCAGGTCTTAAAGGCCCGGTGTGGAGACAGAAAAAAAAAGGCAGAGTAACATACAAAGATGTCATGGTTGGTCTGCATGAGCAGGCATTGCTGGCACCACCAGGATGGGTCTGCATGAGCAGGCACCACTGTGCTCCCCACTTCTGGGGACACTTGGGGTACTCAAGGCCTGTGGGTGCACTGGAGGATGGAAACAGCCCTGCTGCTGCAACACACACATGAGCATCCCCTTCAGCTTGAAGTCAAGGTGATAGATGAGTGCAAGCCTGTGTTTTGTGCACGTGGAAGACAGGAAACTTTGGAAGAGAGTGGGGCAACCCTGGAGCTGTGGGCCTTAAGCCAGAGAAGAGTGCCCTCTGCTGCTACAGCCACTTTGCTTCCAGGAGCCCATGGCAAGGAGGCTTCCACCCCACTGCTCAACTGGACCTCTTTTTAATCTTTATCTTGCCAGATATGTTTTGATGTCATCAAAATCTAAAATAGCCACAGGCATAAGAATAATCATACCATTAAAAAAAAAAAAAAATCTATCAACATGCAGATGCAATCTCAACAAAACACCATAGAAATTCCTAATAAAATAAATACAATTTAGATGCTGCTATACAGAAACACCAGCCCTACCAGTGCAGAAAATTTAAAAGAAAATGTCTAACAGTCTGCACATCAAATGTTAATACTATTTTCAAATCAAGTATAAGAGAGGGTGACACATAATTTAATAAGCCTAATGGGTGTGTAATCAGCATTTGACCATTCCTGCCATAAAACTAGGTGTCTTTCTGGCCCAAGATGTCTAGGAAAGCCACTGAAAGACAGCTAAGGCTTTGAAAGCAGAATTTTGAAAACATCCTTTTCTTTCTCATTGTAGATTTATTGGGAATTTCACTCAATTAAGAATAGGACCCAACCAACTGGCAGAAATACAAACTACTCCGTGGACACAGTTGGTGGCACAGTAAGTTTGGGGCCCATTTGCACCTTAATTTACTGCCAACAATCAGCAATGTTATGATTCCAAGCATCTCCCAACAGCCCTGACAACAGCAGTTACACAGCATTATCTGGTCTTCCAGTAAAATCTTTCCCCTCAGACAGCATTCATGCTGCATTTCACAACAGCAGGAATATACACAGTCAGCCTGGATCTCCTCAGCCCTTGCAGCTGGAATCAGAAAATTTTGGGGAGTGGGGGTGTCCTGTACCTGCTTTTGCCACCACTCACACATAGAACTGAGCAGCAAGTCACAAAATAATGGAAATTACCAATATATTTGCCTAACAAAAGGCAGAAATAATGTTAAAAATATCTCATCTGAGGGTAGAAAGTTTAATTTTAAGGTATTTGATAAAGAATGCTCGTTGTATATAGAAAGGGAATCCATCATCTCCTCTAGTTACATACTTGGTCAAACAATCCTTTTTTTTTAATCATAAAAAAGGTATTTTGAAGATACATTATAATAACGGTATACTGACAAATGTATCATAAGGTGATGCCTAGTGCTGTTTCAACACTGTCACCATTTTATCTGGACAATTTTATAACACAAGTTAAAAGAACTGAACACATTAAGCAAAAAATTTTTTACAAAAAGTGAGACACTCCCTACCCCACAACTACTGACCAGAATTTTTTCAAGTCCCAAACTGCACAGGAAAATAATTGTCTGTTAGTGAGGGTAGAAATTCTTTTTCATGTTTTCAAATATCTGTTGGGGTTTTAATAGACCTCAATACTTGCATAAGGATGGAGTTATACTGGGGGTGGGGATGGAGGAGGAAAGGGGGCAGAGGCAATACTGAGCAGAACTGATATCAAATAAAAAGTGCTAATCTTATATTCTAACAATCACAGTTGCTCAAATGTTTGCAAACTACAAACCAACCCCAACAAACTTAACCATATTCTTATTTTAAATGTAATTCATAAGGAATTCTGCAGCTACAAGGTTATGAAAAAGACATGTATACTCTGCAGCAGCATAAAATATAATCCTATGTACAACCCAAGCATCAATTTTCTCTTCTCTACCACCATCAGTATTTTATCTTGAAGGAGCATCTGTCAGATTCTCCAGAACTAAAAATAGCAAAGACCCTTTTAAAGAGAACAGTTTCTGGTTTATATTTATAACTACCCTGTACTCGCTGTTTCTGGCTGCATGGCTATGAAATTTGTGCAAGATATAATCAATTACCCAGCTTTGCACTTCATCATGCAGTTAAACTACCGTTACCTGCAACGAACCCTTCAAGCACTTCTCCCCATGCACAGGGTAGAGATTCTAAAACGCAATAAATATCTGCACATTGAAGAATTAACTGTAGAGCTGACTGACATTACACAGCAAAAACCTTGTGAGAACAAAAAACCAAGCACACTGATGTATAAAACAGAGAGCCTACCTGAATTCTTCAAATGCATACATGGCCTAGCAACTACACAAATGCTCTGAAATTTCAAGTAATCTTCTTAAGGTGCAGAGGACCATTTAGTTTGTCAAACTGCAGCAAAATGCATAATGACGAGACAGTATATTTGGAATATTCTGAGGAGAAAGGGTATGCAGATACTGGCCTGCAGCCTACAGCTCAGCCAGCTGCTGACAAGCAGCAGCTAACAGGAAAAGGCGATAGAGTACCATGTGATCATTCCTGCAAGTCTGATTAATGCAGTATACTCCAAGAATACAGGCTGATATCTTTATTATTCAAGCCAAATAAGTCAAATATGGTACACGACAGGCTTCACAGCTAAATTATCATTCACATGCTACATCAAAATCAGCAAGCGCAAGCAGAGGATAATAAAAGACTAAATATATATTGTAACTGAAGAAATTAATTAGGCCCATTCAAGCTGATTTTCTTACCTTGTAGTGATATTTTAGTCTGTTTTTAGTCATCTAAACCATCAGTGATGGAACAAAAGACTGCATCCACAAACCTCCCCTTCCATGAATGCCAGAACATTTAAAGTAGTTTATCTGCTAGAAATCATTTCCTCTGTAGTCTATCCCCAACCACTTTAACTCCTTCAGCCCTGAACTCATTGCCATAAACCCTATTTGCAGTGCCATGCGGGCTTTTTAGGGCTTACAGGGTTAACACCAAAAAAATCGCAGCAGTGCAACTGAATGAAGTGGGATAAGAGCCAAAGGAGTCATATCTGCGAGATCACAGAAGGGAGATAGGAATGAGGAAAGTTGAGCATTTCGTGGCATTGCAGTGTGAAGGCGAGGATGCTTCAGCTGCCTAGCAACAGCGCACGCAATCTCCATGGCAACAGCGCAGCCAGCGCAGGGAGCAGAGCATCCGCTGCGCACCCCAGGGGCGACACACGGGGACAACCTCGCCGGCACGGCCATAGCACCCTGTGCCGGCCACCCCGCACCGCTGAAACCCTCGGCCGGGGGAACCGGGGGCCACGAGGTAGCCCGGGCTCAGGGGAGCAGCCCGCACCTACTCCTTGGGGAGGTCCGGCTGCTGCGGCGTGTGGAAGCACAGGGCCACGCTCCTGGAACAGCTTGGCAATGGACGGCACGTCTGCTCCTCCAAAATAACACGGCCCGGCAGCGATGAGTGCGGAGGCTGAGTGAGCACTGCTCACAGTGCTGGGGAACACACCCCAAACACCAGGAGCCAGAGCTCACCAGCCCCGTAGCAATCCCTTGGAAATTTTGGACGTGCAAGATTAACGGGCTGGAAGATTCCCATCACCAGTTTGCTTAGGCACTATATGGCTGTTAGCTTTGAGACTGGGGAGACTTTATCCAGGCAGCCAAACTCAGCAGCGTGATGGGGAGGGTCAAGGGGATGTTCAAACCCTGAGGCTGTGCACACTGCATCAGCCTCAGCATCAGCGACCACAGCATGGCCCACCCAGGGCTGCCAGCACTGGCCAGAGAGGGGATGGGCTCTGCCAGTCACCTGCTGGCTAGAGAGCAGCTGAGAGGTGAAGACTGCTGGAAATGAGGGAAATTCAAGTCCTGGGAAATCAACCCCAGCCCTGGGAAGGAGAGAGAACAGGACAGTGGGAGTACAAGCTGTCTGGAAAAGTCACAGGGAGACAGCAAACTCAAAGCTACCTCTGGGGCTGCTCCCCACCTTGACTTGCCTCTTTTACTGCTAGGGCTGGTTTCTGGCACAAGGAAACACATGGAGGATTTTGGCTGGAGTCTGAAATATCCAAACTCAACTACAGCTCCTGAGGTTCACTGTGCTCTAGGGCAATGGCTGTCCCACTGAGCTGCGGGATTTGGAGGCTGGAAAAGCATCCAAAGGGTACAGACTGCCACATCTTCTAGACACAGTGACTGGGGACAAGCCATGGTAATTGTAGTGTCAGACCTCATGGCTCTGAAAAATTTAAGCAGTAAGGCTGGAATGAAAGAAAAAGGCATTCATGGCAAAAAAACCCAGCACTGGAAAGAATTCCGCATTTACTTGAGACATGGTGTTTTTTAATGTAGTAGTGACCTTGGGTTTCATTTTATTTCCTTTAAACAAATGTGATAGTGTTAAGTGACAATAAAGACACGCTGTAGGAACACTAAAACACATGCAGTCACACCATCTGACAGAAATTAATTCTTCCACCAGCATCCAGCAAGAGAAGGACTGCGAGGTAGGTGATTCTGGCTACAGCCTAATAAAAGATTAAGATTGGCAGAGAGGAGAACAATGCAACCGTCAAGAGAAGCCGCCTTCCATATTTAGGCTGACTTTCACTACAAGTATGCTCACTGTATACAGCACCCAAGCAGCTGGGCATGGGAGAGGTACCCCTTGCAAGCAACTGTTATGCTACTGACTTTGTAGGAAATTGTTTTATACCTTCAGAGCTAGCCAAGATCCCTCATGGGAGAAGGATGGAATTCTGAAGCTCTGTTTTCTTGCTCACCACAATCTTCCAGTAACTTGAATTAAGTGGAAAAGGCCTGATTTTCATTTGATACATGTTTCTTTTTCATGCTGTTTATCTAAAATAAAACCTTTCTACAGAATTAAGAGCAAACATACTGTTTCCTGTAAGTATTCTTCTTGAAATAAAGTTTACAAAATCACTATCTGGTCTTCCAATTTCTGCAGTTTCTCAACAGTCACAATGCAAATAAATAGTCAGCTGTCCAAGTCAAGGCTTCTATCATCAATGAGTTCACTGTGAAGGACTAGAAAAACAAACATCCTCCACAAAGTTTTCATATACAGTAGAGGTCAGCTGTTGAAAGGTTTCATTAGGATAACATTTTAACTTTTTTTTCTTGGCCAGCACTTTCACAACAGCTGATAGCATTACAGACAGAAACAGCAGGACTTCTATCTTGTGAGTCAACCAATAGTCTCAATTCTGCTTACTTAATTACTAAGATTCCCATACTCAACAGTAAGATCCGAGACCATCATGTCCTACTGTAGACATGGATGAGGCTCAGCATGAAATTTCACCAAATAAAACTCGCAGGGGCTCTACAAAGTCACATGAACACATGCAGTGGCCAAATACATAAATAAATGCACGGCTATAATATCTCCTTAAAACCTTTTAGCAAAGACTGCAACTCCCTGTGCCCTGAGCCAGACTGAAGGTCTTGAGAAGAAGACAGAAATTATGTCAGAAACCACAATCAGCAATGAAATTTTTTACAAGAAGTTGCTTATTCCCTTCCTGGCAGTATAACCAGTCCAGACATCTGATGACAAATGTCCCGCACTTTACCAAATATTGAAATTATGTCACATAAAAGCAAAATTTACTAAACATTGGGTGGGACAATTAATGTAATGGGAACTGTGGGACCCAGACCCCACCTTCTGATCAGAGGCCAAAAAGATGTGACATTGAGCATTCCCCCCACTGAAGACAAGCAGTGGCTTTTGGGAAACAATTTGCAACTTTAATGCTGGGCCCTAACAAACATGTGAGACTGCAATAGAAGTGGTTATCCTTGATGAAAGCTTGTCAAGAAAGCAAAGGATGCAAACAAAGCCTGGAAATGTGACAAACCAGAACAAGGCAGAGCATACTGGTGAAATTTCTGGCTTTATCTAGTATTTTACTGCCATCCAAGGGCCTCATGCTGATACCCTTCTAAGAGCCTGGTTTCCTCAAGTGTAACAGCTTGCATTATTGTTATTTAGTATATCAGTGTATTGGTATTTGTCCTCCTGACCTGAGATTCCACGAAAGCCTTGGCCAGATGCTCAGTGACATTATCCGATCACAAACAGACTGAGATATTTTAATGAAGTTACTACTTATTCCCTTGCTCAAGAAAGAAAGAAAGCCACTAACAGTGACTTCTGTCATTAAGCCTGCATTATCATTGTGCTGAAGTGATATTCAGACTACTCTACAAAATCCTTGCAACTGTGCTGAAAAATTCAGCATTCACTTTAATTCATGAGGAGGAAAACAGAAAGGAGAAGGGAAATGAGCCAACAAAAGCATATCTAATGAGTGTTCATTCACTGCAGCTCCAAAATTTCTGCACAGTGGAGAATGTGGTAATCACAGGCAGCATCCCAGAATACGCTGAAAGATCTTTCAACAGAATTGTCTCTGAGTTCAAGAGTCTTGGGCTTAAGAAAATAGGATTTTAAATGTTTATTTAAATAGAAAAGGAGTGGCTACCTTAGTTTGTTCACATACTGGGAAAATTGTAAAAATAATTTTAGTGCCCTTAAGTTTACAGAACAAGGATGTATTCAGTATTAGAGTACTGACTCAAAGCTTCAGCTGTTAAAGGGAAGGATGGGTGGGGCAAAAATTAACATTTTTTTCTTCCTTTTATCAATGGGATTTCTATCATGTGTTACCTTAAAATACAATGGGAATTTTGATGCACAAGGATAATCCAACGTATTTCAGGCTTCTCCTTTCAGGTTTTCAGGTTGACCATGAAAGTTTGATTTTCTGATGTCAACCTTCACCAAAAAAATCCTGCCTCATTTATATATCTTGGAATTATCACAGCACAGAAAAAATAATTTTTTCCCTCTCAACTTAGACCCAAGTATGCTTTGCAAATCTCAGGGCTTGAGATTCCTGACCACAGGATAGCTGGTGCCTTCCCCACGTTCTTCTCCCACAGCTTTGCTCTTATCATCCTGGGAGTACCACATACCATTTTCATGAACAGATACCCTGTACCAGGTGCAGATGAGTGCACAGCAACTCACAGAGCTGAAAGGGAATGTTTTTCCAAATACAGCCTCATCTGCCTTATTCTAGTGCTTTAGGGAAGGTGCACTGGAGTGAACCAGAGAGAATGGGGTTCTTACTGATTTTCTATCAGCCCTTGGGGACAGCACCAAGTCACAACTAGCAATCCAACAGAACGGAGCCAGTCGGGGTGAAAACTAAAAGCTCCATACGGATTATTAAGTTATCGATCACTGCAACAGTGAAATATCCAGTCAAGTGTAGGACTCTATTGTGCTGACCTCCATAGAAAGCTGAAAATGGAAAAGCAGTTTACAACAGACAAGGATATATGGGATAAATTCAAATTAGTAAGAGAAGAAATATGGTCAAGCCAGCAAACATCTAAAAACTCAAGTTCAGTCCATATAGCTTGCTTGTATAATGTTAGTTGATATGACCGAGATTTGGGTACTGCATCCTGTTTATGAGAAATTATTTAAAATCATACAAAATGTAGTGACAGAACAAGGGACAACTGCTTCAGACAGAAAGGTCAGTTGAGAATAGATATTAGGAAGAAATTCTTTCCTCTGAAGGTGGCAAGGCACTGGCACAGGTTTCTCAGAGAAGCTGTGGAAACCCTGTCCCTGGAAGTGTTCAAAGCCAGGCTGGATGAAGCTCTGAGCAATCTGGTCTGGTGGAAGGTGTCCCTTACCATGGCAGGGGGATGGGAACTCGATGGTCTGTAAGGTCCCTTCCAACCCAAACCATTCTATGACCCTACTGATTATAAAAAAAAAAAAAAAATCCCTTCCATGAAAAGAGACAAGGCTATACAAATTGGAAGTGCAAGGTAATAATGTATTATTCTTCCTAGATAAACAATTATCAACCTTTTTTTTTTCAGTTCAGCACAGATAAATTTCAATCATGCTTCAGACAGAAGTTTGCTTTGTAATAATTTATTACACTGCCTCAGTATTCACTTGACAGCCACAGTATCTTACAGCTACATCTCTGCTGATTAGTATCTGTACAAACACAGAGCAGAACACAGAAGACACTATCAAAGAAAATAAAAGGAAATGCACATTGGAAACTTTCTTAAAGCTAGCTGAAATTAGTCAATTTGTTTTTTTACAAGTTGTGAGGAAGTAAGTGGGGGAAAAAAGGGAAGTTAGAGGCTATAACTCGACCAGCATTATCACCACCATCAAATGAAATGTCAGCGGAACTGGAAATATTGTCTGAATAAACCATGGTCATCCACTAAAGGGCACTTCACGATAAAACATTTGGACACTTAAGTGGGGTGTACACCTCATATCTCAACAAACACACCTGTGTGATTCAGACATGAATACAAACACACATTTGTCATCACAGTTTTAGTTTGAAACTGGACAGAAACATCAATTATGTCTAGTGGTTTAGGTTTGCCAATTTGTGATTTTCTGGCCAATGCACCAATTAATGTGGTACGTTTATTTTTTTGCTGTGAGATAGGATTAGGAGAAAAAGCGAAACATGTTTAAACTTCAAAGGGTATAAAGAAAACTTTATTAACAGAGTTAAAAAGAACATCATAAAAATCAGAATAAAACCTTCAGAACACTTTTTTCCTCCCTTTATACACTTTTCTTTTCTACTGACAATGTAGAGACAAAACTTGTGACTTTTAGTCAGTTTACTACCTCTGAAACAGTTTCTTCAGTTCACTTAGGGAGAAGAGTTTTTCTTGCCATACTATGGAGACTTCTTTACAAGAAAATAGTTCTCTCACAAAGCAAAGCAAATCTGCCACCCGGGATATAAGAAGAAATCTGTTTGCAGTGTGAAAGTCTTTCCCATGTCTTGCAGTTTTCTCACAGCTGCTTTCATAGGCCATTTCAATTTATTGGGGTGCTATTTTAAGGATGAGCTCTTCTAGTATAGAGCAAAAGTTCTCTTTGTCCATCTCTGGTACTAGAGGTTTTCTACTACTATCTCTAGGGCAAAGTTTTTTATTTCTTTATGTTCAAGTTTCTCACTAGATCTTCAGCAACATCCATCTGCTTCCACTACTGTACCTCAGCCCACAGCTGTGCTAGAATGCCACATGCTCCCAATGCATCTGTATGAGTTACAAGGAAACAAAAACAAAGTTAAATATACCTTCACCATAGCTTTACAGTATTTTAAGTCAAGCTTAAAACATCTCTTCAATCCCTTCTATCTACAATTAACTCTTTCTTTACTGACCTCAAAGTCTCATGTTATTATCTCTATGTGTTCACCTTTTTTAGCTTTTCCTAATTTAGGAGAGAAATGGTATTCATAAAGTCATTTGTTCTCAAGCTTTACCATTAACTGAAACAGTTCTATAAAGTCTTACAACGCTGAAAAGCTGATCTGGCCCAAGCTCTGCATTGGGAACGTGGCTTGCCGTGCTTCCCTGCTGGCCACGTGGTCCCCACTGGCACCGCGCGAGCCAGCCTGACTTTGCTGGAGTGATGAAAACAGGGAAAGAAACTGTCGCCAACACTTTTATCCTTCTGTCCATAGTAAAGATGGCTTAAAGTGGAACACAAAGTTCATTGCCAGCCATGCCGAGGTGTCCGTGCAAGATCACCCCGGCCACATGGCTGCTCCTGGTCTGCAGAACGGCTGCTCCTGGCCCCCGGGCCACTCTCTCTTGAGCTGCCCAGTGCTAACACAGTTCTTGTCTGGCACAGTCCGGCAGGCTCTGATAAGAGCTTGTTTCTGCTGGCAAAGAGCCCCATCAGTCCGCTGAGATAGGGCCCAGTGAGCTCTCGGTGAAGGCCCGACAGCTCCTCCACAGTGAGGGGTTCTGCAGTTCCGCAGTGAGGGGTTCAGCAACTCCTCAGTGAGGGGTTCGACAGCTCTGCAGTGAGGGGTTTGGCAGTTCTGCAGTGAGGGGTTCGACAGCTCTGCAGTGAGGGGTTTGGCAGTTCTGCAGTGAGGGGTTTGGCAACTCCTCGGTGAGGGATTCGGCAGCTCCTCAGTGAGAGGTTTGGCAGCCCGCTCACCACCCCTCCAGAGACAGAAAAATCTCGGCCATGCAGGCCAAGCCGGGCCGAGCCCAACCCCGTCAGCCACCTCCTCTTCCAAGGTGAGAAACCCAAGAGAGATGTTCTCGGGGTTTTTCTGTCTTAAGATGTGTATTTACAAAAGGCGTATCAACTCTTTTCATTGGCCTAATCATGCATCAACATTACAAAATTGTGCAATTAGAGCCAACCCAGGACAACACACCATCACAATCATCCTGGCTTCTTGTCATCTCCAAGCAAGCCAGTGGCCTAGATCTTGTAAGGGTTTCAACCGTACAGTGGCATGCTTACAGTCAAAAGCAGCAGACACCATGAACCAAGCAACTTCCCACACACAAACAGGCATATTATTGCCTGAATTTGCAACTCATTATGAAGTATACTGGCAAGACAGAATTTATTCTGCAGGGAAAATATCAGTGTCTAATAGACATCTCTGGTAAACATTAGAAGAATATTCCTAGTAACAACTGGGTCTTCTTATTGTGAGAGACGAAAACATTTAATGGATTAAACATTTCTAAAACCATAGAAGGGCTTTTGCCCACTGGAGCAAACTGCAAAGAAGCAGGTGTTTACCTGTAACCATCCCTGAAGCCCAAATATGCCTATCAACTGGAACTTGGACTGTGATGAGAAAAGGAGATAAGATAATGGGGATACTATTGTTTTAATCATCCCAGGTCTGGGGAGAGGAATGTATCTACAAGGGCTACTGGCAGAGAGGCTGGAATGCTGATGGCTCAGATATTCGGGGGGAAGCTGCTGATGTGCAAAGGGGGTGAGCCCAGCCCTACAGGCTGCAGCTGGTGTGAGCAAGGTAAGGACAGAGGCAAACCCTGCCAGGCGGGTCCTGCCACCTCGGCCTTAGGAGAGACAGAACTCAGCTGGGGTAACTCCCCTGCCAGGCAGTACCGGGACATTCACATGTGGCCCGAAGGTTCTCATCTCTGCTGATGGGCCATAAAGGGCCACAATGGGCTCAATTGTATGGATATAATACCCACTGTAATATCTCAGAAGGTGTCACAGACTCCCACAGCAGTACACAATGCTTCATCACCCAGTTTGAAGTCCCCGCCCCAAGGGAGGTACCTGGGCGTTCCTACCTGAGCCTGACTAAATATAAACCCATAGATGGTGTGGTCTGGGCATTTTTCTCCACTGCCTCTTTAGGATTACCACCACTACCACTTCCTCATGGAATTAGTCTGCGACCATTGTCACTGAGACCAACAAACATAAAAAATTAAACAACCAAGTCTCAGCGTGAGGCCCTTGGGTGGTGAGATCTTTCTACTCTAATCCTTTCTTTCTCTTTCTTATACATTTCCTTAAGTGATACCTTTATGCTTTCATATTGTCATATTGCTGTAGATAACAACCAAAATGTGTACATATCTGTTTTCCCGTGCAACCAAACTGTTCCACAATGAACCCTACATGTGTATATTTACAGACACTGAGCATTCAGAGTTGTTTCCCTCTCTTCTGCCCCAAGGATCAATTAACAAAATGTGGGTTACCCTTGCCTTCTGGGGTGGGTTGTAGCACTTACACCTCTCCACTCTCTAGTTAGATGGTAGGATGTAGCCAAGAGAAAAATGAAGGCTAAATTTTACAGTTCTGCTTCTTAGCCAAAAGTAACCTTACTGCAGTTTTAAAACTCCATGGCTAAACCATCTGTCGAGCAAGCTCTCTGCAGCACAAGATCACAGCACCCAGGTCTTAGGAGCTATTGGCTTATGAGGATTTTACATAAACATAATGTGAAAGCTCAGACTGGATCAAGACCCGGAATTTCACCTGGAACATAGAATTATAGTATGGGTTGGGTTGAAAGGGATCTTAAATATCATCTCATTCCAACCTGTGCAATGGGTGAGGACATCTTCCACTAGACTCGGTTGTTCCAAGCCCTATCCAACCTGGCCTTGAACACTTCCAGGGATGGGGCAGCCACATCTTCTCTGGGCAACCTGTGCCAGTGCCTCACTGTAAAGATTTTCTTCATGATTATTAAAAACAATTAAAACAAAAGAAGTGAAACATCCCCTCTTTCAATTTCAAGCTGTTCCCCCTTGGCCTATCATTACAAGCCTTAATAAAAGGGTTCTCCTTTAGGTGCTGGAAGGCTGCTACATGTGAGGGTTCTTCAGTGTAAGGTGCTGTTGATGGAGAATCTGGCAAAACTGAGCTGCATTGCTATCACATTAGCATGTATTCTTCCCCTTCTTCCTACAAAAAAACTGAAAAAAAGAAAAAAAAAAAAAACCACAAATTTCTTCTTCATTGATGCAAAACACGTTAGAATAAACGTGTGCAGGAATTATTCACACACACTGTGGAATTCTTTGTTCAGAAACAGCTTCTGACAGCAGCACCAGACCTAAGCTGTGGCAATTTCAGAATGTTTTCTTGCTCCCATGAGGACACACAAAGTTCTGATTCCTTCATTATATCCTAGCACTCATCAGAACTTTTACACACTAACCCAAATGACCTTGCTGGCAGGAGAGAGTTGCCAGTGTGGTGTCACTGGAGCTGTGCTTCTAGCCAGAGGAAGGTGACACCATTGTCACCCTGGCCAGATTCTGGCCTACTCTGCACAAACAAGTCTTACCTCCAGCAAGGCTTTTGACATCACATCGGCATAGACACATTCACCACTGTGAACGTGTAAAAATACACAATGGAGGAGTAAAGAAGACAGTCAGACTCTTCCCAGAGATGACAGGACAAGAGGCAATAGGTACAAATTTTGAAATACAGGAAATTTAATTCAGAAATAAGAAGAAACTTCTCTACAATGAGTGCTCAAGCATTGGCACAGGTTGCTTAGAAAGGTTGGCATCAGCACCTTGGGAGATATTTAAAACTCATTAGGACAAGGTGCAGAGCAAGTGTTGGACCTGATGATCTCCGGATGTCCTGGAAATCTCCACAACTCTTTGGTTCTGTGAGCAGGACAGAACAGTTTGCTCCCAAAGTGTGTCTGGCTGCTTCAGCAGATGTTCCACAAGCAGCATCAGGTCATTCCCACAACCTCTCCTCTTTGTGATATCTCGTGTGGAATTCCCTTACTGACAACTCCTGTTCCCTAAGGAAAGCACACATAGGAGAGGAAGATTATACATCATCTTTAACAAGAATCACTGACACAGTTAGACCACAATGTTGAGACTTCATGCTGCCTTCTTCCTTTAGGAAGGAAACTTTCCTTTAGGAGGAAAGTTAGAGGTGGCCACAAGTATATTCTAGAACCCAGGAGAAATTCAGAGGGGCCTTTCTCTGAAATGAATGTGGCTCAGCCATGCTGACCTCCACAGAGGGTCAATGGATAAGTGCCAACTTTACCAATCTCTTTGCAGAGCATCAGTAAGACACAACATTTTTGAGCCAGATCTAGCAAGAAGAAATGTTTTAAGATGTTCTATGGCAAATCAAAACCAAAGAGGAAGCTTATGCTGCAAAGTATTGTTTTGAATATCATGTTTCTATCCCTCACTTGTTCTTCACATAAAGAAACACTGAAGATTGAAAAACTGTGGGGTTTTTGTTTGGTTTTGTTTAAGAAGCTGAAAAATATTACAGCTCCTGTTTTTTCTCCTTTTGCTGGACTCATTGGAGAGGGTCCACTGGCTTTTTCAATGAAACAGTATTAGTTCTGACACTTTAATTAAAGGATGTGTCAAAATGAACACAAAAATACATTTTTAACATAAGCTACATGGTGCCCTTTAAAGTCAAATGCATGAAAATTTCAAAAACTGCATCGCAGCAAAAGCCTTTATACAATCCATGAACCCAGGCAGCATTTAGGACCCCACATCATCTGAACATCATCAGTTCTCCAATTCCAGTGGTAGAGAGGATGAGATTCAATTTCCTAACAAAAGGACAAGCACTAAAATTCGCAAAAGCAAAACACTAACAGAGACCCCATGTTAGGGGGAGTTTGTTTTGCATTCTATAACCAGAATTTTCCATGCATCTCCTAATCTTCCTGTATCTTCTCTAATAACAACAGGATTTCTGAGGTGGTGGCTGGAATAGCAAGTAAAACCTCACTGTTTGCTTCAGGACTATGTAGTAAAGTTACTGATGAAGTCTGAATTCTCATTTTGGCTCTGCCAGCCCCCAGCCCTCTGATCTATGCACAGTTTGAACCAGTCTTCAACAAATCAAACCATTACTGTGACCTGTCCCAGCAGCCCTGGCCATCCACTTCTACTCAAGACTCAGCCAGAAGAAACCAGGACAGCTTGGGAGGAGGAGCAGAGCAGGAGGTCACACATACACACCACTTGCTCAGCTATAATTGCATGGCTTATTTCTCAGCTGAATAATCCTATCTTCTCACTCTGTCTTTAAAAAAAATGCCTTCTTAGCCAACACAACCATGATTAACTACCTGGAGCTAGTAGAGCTAGTAGCATTTCTACAGCCAAGTAAGGAGCAGTAGTACAAATTGCCCTACACTACCATGAATCAAGCTTAGTGCAACACCAGTTGCCTCCTACCTGTGCTGAGGGGGCCCTTTTCATCACTTAGGCAAGAGGCAAGTCACACAGAACATATCCAATCTGTCCCGAGGTCAGGTCACAACCTTGGGAAAAGCAATGGGATACACTTTTGTCCATCCCAAAACTGCACAAAGGAGGTGTCCAAGACCAGAAAAGGGCAAAAGAGGAAATAAGGAGTGGGATTTACAATCACAGCGATCTGCTCTAGTTCCACTGACTCATATTTGTACACCAAACCCCACAGCAAACTGCAGGATGTAAAAGCTTTTCCCTCCCAACAGTTCTCACAGCTGAAACATTGTGTATTCCCACTGCCATCGTGCCTAGCATTGCTTGGGGTACAAATCCAGGGGTCCAAGCATGTGTACAGTGTCTGGCACCCAGCTGGACTTTGGCCGGGGCCATCAGCCACACATCCAGCACTTGGATACTCCAGGCCATTTGTAATGGAACTGGGCACCAATTCAGTTCAGACAACTGACTTGTATCTTCAAGTATTAAGTATTTATTCCTGAGTCAAATCTTCCCTTATCTTTGGAGGGAAAGAGAGGTGAGCATGACCTGTCCTTTAACATGAGATACATTTGTCTTTTCAAGAATGAATGACTTCCTGAAGCAAATGGTCCCAGATAAACATCCTAGTCAAATCCCATTTTAGCTAATTTCAAATGAATGAAGCTACAGAGTAACCCAACAACCTTGAAAGGGAAGACAGAAATAGCAAGGCTCCGGAAATCAATTCACAGGACCCATAAAATGGGAAATGATCACAAACTATCAAATACTATCCAAAAATTATTTCCCTTGCTTCCGAAATTCCTTCTAAATTTCCAGCCACATACAAGAATTCCTGTTCCTCAACATTTTTAACTCACATTTCTCTCTCAGAGCACTGCACATCAGCCTGACATGTGCTCCTTTCAGCCTCACATTCCTAGATGCATTCCCCACATTGGCTGCAAATAGTTCAAGCTCTCTCAAGTTTCACAAATCTTCCTTTCCCATCCAGTGCCATGGGCACTGTCCCTTTTGCAACCTCAGGCTGGTATCACATGCACAATATTAAGTGACATTAGTACTATGCTGGACCCTTGGGCTGCTTCTGCTCCAGGTACTCTGCCCTCTCCCCCTGCCCTTTCTCCAAAGACACACCAGCACCAGCCAAATATTACCTCTGGCATTGCAGTGCAGGGCTGGGAACAGAGCCCAGCCTGTGCAGCTGCCTCCCCACCTCCTCAGGAACAGAAAGGCACTGGGCAGAGCAGAAAAGAGCTGAAATGCATGTTAAGTCACTACAAGCACAGGAATGGCAAGAAGAGGTCAAGGGAAATCTGACAAGGATGCTGGAGGAGAGGATTCAATATTCTCGGGAGAAGGGTATTTTGTAGGAAGCAAAATCTGAAGGATAGATAGTAGTCCCACAACCAGACAGTGTTGACCTCACCCTCTTCCCCTGACTTCCCAACTTTCCCCAAAACTATACTTATTTAAGAGTATTGTTGATGCTTGAGGGTGTCTTTTCTGGTATCTTTGTTGTGACAGATCCACATGGCATTGCCCATCATTGTGCCCTAGGTCTCCAACATCAGTGTGGCCTGAAGGCCCTTATTCCTCCAGAATTCACTAAATTGTGCGGCTCAAGTCTCTGAGGTAATTTTACATTCCACCTCTATATCATATAGACAGGGGATTCAGAAACAGCCACAGTGATTTTTAGGTTATAATCACACCTTTTTTCTCTAATTTCCCTTCATCTTTCAACTACCTCCTTTGAAACCCTTTCAAAATGCTGCTGAGGTAATCTCTCTCCTCTCTTTCTCTCCAGACAACTCCCAAGTCTAAAACGCTTCTGTCTCTGACACTCTCCCTTCAGTTTATTATTTATCTTTATCATGCAGGCTCTTTTATCCCACCACAGTTCACAAGGTGTTAGGAACATAAAGGAAATGTTCCAAGAAGTGTAAGGATCAAAAGTGTGATGTCAGTCCAGATTATTCCCGAACAATCCCACACTTACATAAACAGAAAGCAGCACTCAACAAATGAGCAGTGAGAAATTAAAAGAGTATAAAGAAGTAATTATGATAAAAATATGTGAGTTTGCTCAGGAATACTGAAATACCAGGAATTTTTCATTTTATCTTTGGACACCTCTTTTTTCTCTACATACTTTGGACAAGAAAGGTCAAAAGGGGTCTTTGGCAAATATTGGTCTCAAGCAAATATTCCTGGGAAGGGGTGAAAAAGACACACAACACTTGCAAGCTATCCCTGCACAGACCCAGGAGATTCCTCACCAAAGAACCATATAAAAGAAAACTGTCACAGAGCCAAAATATTCTTCTGTGACAGCCAAGCTTCTTGCAAGTTCCCAAATAAGGCCATGACTTTAAAAGAGTATGTCTTTTCAAAGCTTCATTGATTTTCATTGCCTCGTGAAGATGTACATTGTTTACGTGTCTGGGTGTGCTGACACTAAAACAGGATGAGATGGGCAAAGCTGAGTGGTTTCAAAGCCTGGTATCCAGAGAGAATGAACCAAATAATCACAGGAAGCTTCTAAAGGCTGACAGCAGTGCTTTGGCCACTATTTGGGAGTGATTCCTGGTGCAAACTCAAACTAGAAGGTATAAAGATGCTAGCAGGAACAGCCAGCACTTCCTAGTACTCTGGGGATAGACCTCAAGTGGATTTTGAAGCACAATATTACATTCCACCTCACTTTCCAAAATTCAGAGGCTTTTGCATCAAAGTTAAGGTTCTTGTTAAAGTTCAGGACACGTGTTGGAGAATTTCTCTATTCTTCAAATACCAGTTTGCTTCTATTCAGAGACAGAAATAAAGAAAAAACCCCAAACTATGGAATTACACAATCTTTGTTGTATCTAGTTCATATTTACCATTCACTCCTCTCCTCAAGTCTCTCCAGTATTTCCAACTTGGCAAATTGTTAAAAATGATCAGGTGCTTCAGTTCAAGTTTTACCCCTGAATCACAGCATTGTTTCACGCAACTTTGAAAACAAAGTCCATCCTTATCAAACACCCCCCACAAAGACTTGCAGGTCTCAGCCACACCAGCTATCCCATCTTCACAATTATATTCACAATTACGGTGTGTCCATTCCCTTAATAATCATACAGCAAAAAAATATACTCGTAGAACTTCAAGGCCACCAACAGAGAAGGAAGAAAAGCAGACAGAAGTGGGTCAGTAGAGCTTGTGTGTATTGAGGGCATGAGCTACTCGGATGATGCTGCTCAGAAGCTACATGCTCTGTAGTACTACTGAGGCACAAAGGAGACAAAATGCCAGAGGGAAAGAGTACAAGCCAAAGCCAAGCAATATGTCACAGTCGTACCTAAACACCAAGAAAATCAAAATTGGTGGTATGTGACTTTAAGCAACTCCAGCAAAGCTGATTTCTTCTGTCCATGTGCTGAGTAGCTCAACAGTGTGGGTGGAAGCAGGGTGTCTCTGGCACAAGGGTTGACCTGAAGTGAGTTCCCACCCTCTCCACCTTGATCACACATTCACACTCCTGTCTTCACCCTGTGGAGCACCATGCAAATCAGGTGAAAAGGCAACTAAGCCAACAGAAAGCTGATGAATTTCCTTTGCCTGGATTAACAAATTATCAAAGCATCCCACAACAAAATGCTCATGAACTGCCACAAGAGTAGAGCAATGGGAAGGTCCTTCTAGAGACAAGGGAGAATAAACACACAATTACACCAGTTTAGGCCTAGCTAATAAACTGTCCTGTAAGGGTTATCTACATGAGAAAACTCTAGAAAGGTAATCTGAATTAACATTTCTGTAATGAATCAAACTACATTAGATCCCTGCAGACACACTCATTATTAATTAAATCAACCTTATTTCATATTTAGTATCATTTACTTTGATGTGAATTAAGCTTAATCAAATTAAGGCCACTTGAATGCTGAATCAGATAATATATACAATGGTTTAATCTGGTTTACCTAATTTACTTTACTTTCACATTTTTGGTGATTTGGATTAGTTTTCCTTCAAATCCTTGTTCATACTTTAGAATAGAAAGAGCAAAAACCTGAGTAGATTCTGCAATAGTTCCCCCCATAATCAAGTTTTGAGCTGTCAATGAATTCACCCCCCAGGAAAGGGGTACTCGAAGCTGTATATCCCACAGAGGACACACTGTCAGGGCTGCTGCATGCTCAGCCTCCATGAAGGTTCTCCCCTGTTCCTGTCTTCACTAAAGTTCCTCTGGTGCCCGGAGGCTGGAGAGAAAATCAGACCCTGGAAGTCTTCACTTCATCCTCCTGCACTGCAAGAGCTGAACAGATGTTGATGGGCCATGAGAAATGCATGTCCTGAAGGAAAATGCAACAATCCTCAAGGAAGCTGAAGCATTTGATGTGGTTATTTTTTAAATAGCAGGTCATGAAAATATTTGACATGTTTTTTACTGTTGGGAAAACACAGCAGTTATCAAAGTTCTTGTTTGTAATAAAATAACAAAAAAATCATAAAAGCCTGCTTCTTTAAGCAGACATGTTAAATTGAGTTGCCATGTTTATTCACAGTTTTAAGGTCTTCTCATTTTGCTTACCCTGCTCCAACACTTAAAAAGTCACCACTGAGTCTTCTAGCAAACTCCCTCCACATTCCCCTTACGTGACTTTGCTTTTTACCATTAAAGAGATTTTTTCTGTCTACACAGATGTGTAGACAAATGCACTCTGTCATATTTAGGGCACTAGTCATCTAATATTTTCTGTGATGCAGGTACCATCTGTGAAACTGAACTACAGTTCAGGCCTATCATACTGAGATGGGTGTTGGGGAATCAGAGATGGAAATTGATATTAGATTATAATCCCACTGCATTCAAATAGAAGACAAGGGCTCTAGCAAGGTCAGGCTTAACCTTTAATACCCAGGCATACCTTTAAATATTTTTTCAGGGAACCTTTAGCTGTGTTGTTTGTTTTGCAGTGTTCACTCAGGATTATCATCTTTTAAGGGTCACAAAAGGTGTCCAAACCTCTGAAGCAAAAGGATGATGAAGCCCTGATAGCAACAACACATGACAGCTGGCATCAGGGTGCAACTAAGGTTGCAGTGACAGACTTCGACCAAAGTGACAAAGAGATCAGAGACTGGAGACCATAGAAATCATTCCTGGGTGAGGAAAAAAGGACTATTCTTTTAGCAATTTAGCACGGAAGTCCTTAGCAAACCACTGGGTTAACCAGACCATGTAGTGATTAACCAGACCAAGTGTGAGCTGTTGCAAGGATGAAATCAGCACTGTGAGGAAGGTCAGACACAGAGCATCATTTCCACTTGGGCTGACCTGCTGCGTTGTGGGGCATCACAGCCTTCTCTGCCACTCCCACTGGTGCTGACAGACATGTACACAGCTCCTTGGGGAACTGATTCAGGAGTCTGAGCCAGCTGGAAACTGGGAGAACTGAACTAAACCAGACCTGCACCAGTACTCAGGACAGCAGTAACATCTAAATGCACACGCAAGCATTCACCCTGCACACCTCTGGACACACTTCATGGCTTGAGAAATGTCCTTGTGTGCCTTTATTGCTCTTACAAACTTGTTTCCACATTCCCTAGCTTGCTGGCTCAGTGTCCCCTCTGCTATTTCTGTAACACCCTCATATTTAATACCATGAAATTTTAAAATAGTATGCTGGCTCAGGTTTTTTGAGCTCCTGCAAAGGGTTGCAGTCATGCAGTTCCAGCACTATTTCTATTTAGCAAGCCAGGACAGAAGAGACAAGCAGACCCTTGCAGCTCACCCTGGTGTCACATCTTGAGGAATATAAAATGAGGAAGTATTCCCTGGGGTCAACAAGCCCTGAGGGACTCCCCAGTAAGATACACACACTCCTCAGCTATGCTAAACACACTAACCATCTTTCTGTTCCCTTCCTATTTCCATTTTTGCTGGTGAACCCCTGAAAGGAAATGACCCACCTCACCTGCCTCACTAGGATGGCTCTGGCAGCCCCAGCCCTCCACACTGTTCCCCAGAAAACTTGCTCCTTGTACTACCTGCCCACGTCCTCTGCTCCCCCAGGGGCTGGGGCTGCTTTTCACTTACTGACAAGTCTTCAGGTAATAATTGTTCATTGTGGGAAATATTTTAAACAAGATGCTTACATTCCTATTCGTATATGTTAAAGGTGAGGACTTTCATACAAAGGATGGGAATAACTTTTGTCTCCCCTCCTAAAAGCTACAAATTTCCCCTGCTGAATTTTGCCCTCTAACGAAGAAGGCATTCACTGCTCCATCAGATCCCAACCCCTCCAATACTTGCACATATACTTAAATTTATTACGGTCAGTGGTTCCATCACAACGGCCATTCAGTTCACAAACATCAAGGATGCTGTTCTTAGTAATAAGGCCAAGAATGTGTACAAGTCCTTTCAAGATTAGGGCCTTAATGCCATAGCATCAGCCGGCTTTCTCCCTGCCTCCAGCATTAGATGAGGACAGCTGAAATCCCCAAGGCTGATGGCTCCAGGCTAATTTGCAGATACAGGCAAGTGCCTTTGGACTGCTCCTGGGTGTGTGATGAGCCAGACATCCTGGGCATCACCCCTCACCACGACAGCCTTGGAGACAGCTGTGTGTGATTCTATATGCTGTGAACTAACATTTGACAGCTCGGCACCAATTTAAACAAATAAACACAAAGCCAAGAGGGAGCAGGTGAGGCTCTGGGAGGCACCATCACAACACTGGGCTACCAGTGGAATCTGAACTGGTGTTGTGAGTTGTGGATCACTTTGGTGACTGCTGACAAAGCAGCACCACTAATGGACAATACCGCATGTGCCAAAGTGCGATGAAGAGATGTAATTCCTTGTTCCACCTACTCAAGATGGTTCTTACTACTAGACAAGCAAAACAACAAACAGGGACGGATAAAGGATGTTTTATTAAGCATACGCGTAAAATGAACATGTAAGTCCGTGTTTTCATTCTTCTACTTACTGAATACCCGAAGAAATTAATAGCCTGAGAAGGCTGCTTTATTTGGATGATACAACCCTTACTCCTCAACCTAACAGCTGTGGGATCAAATTCTGACTTACATTCACCTAGGTGATATATTTAGTTAAATAAATGAAAGATTAGCATGCAAATGTGTTGCAGCACTCAACACTAATTCATGACAAAGTCATAATATTAAAGTTACCTCATTCTGTCAAAATATACTCGTCCAGTATTTCTCTCATTTTACAATCACAAATCCTTCTCAAAAATAAATTCACAGATTATCTCAAATCCCACTACTGTTTGGCAGGTGGGAACTAGAATGACAGACAAAACAAAGCCATGTAATAAAATAATTTTAGTATCAAAATTATTTTAAGTGGGTAATAAGAACAGTAAGGCACTAACAGGAATAGGTACACACATACAAACTGCATGAAATATGTGCATATGGGGATGATTTAAAACTGCCTTGTTTTTAATTTTTAAAATTTTTGTAGGCATTTTTGATCTCTCTTTTGAAGTCCTCTGGACCATGAACCATGAATTGAGCAGAGCTAGTCTGTTCAGTGCTGAACATATATTCCTACTCATTCAGCACACACGTAACAGACATTTCCAATTACAGCTTTTACACTTGAATTTACTTATTTAAGCTATCCTTTCATCATGAGCATTCAGCGGCCCGGGTGTGTTTAGCTGTCCCTGTTGCATGCAAACACACACCCTCAGAACACCGCTGCAGCCAAGCCCCTGAACCGTGTACAGCTGTGGAAAGAAAAGCATTCAGCATGCAATTAAAGGGATTATGGTGGCCACAGCCCTGCTACTTGTTAATGCCATTTCACTGTAATTTCTAGATCTCCTCATTACTGAGGGAGTGGCTTACTGACGAGGGATAAAGGAAGGAAGCTACACACATGCTGACTAAAATCAGCAAATGATGGGAATGGGAAAAGAAGAAAGGGGAGGAAGGAATGGATGACAATGAACTTTGCTGTAATGCTTAGCATTTGCTACAAAGATGGTTGTCATCCTCAGAAATGCTTTTTGAACAGGAGACTCCAATCTAGCAAAGCAAGGACTTCAACAGGACCAAACTTAAGCCTTAAATCCTGTGCTAGACTGAGACACAGCTACTTAATCATCTTAATTCCCTCTCAGGTAAGAATTGCCATCCTCCAGCAGATAAAGCAATGATGCCAAAAAGGTTAAGAGATTTATCAGCTGTTGACCAGCTGAGGAAGTACAGCATGCCTGCACCATGGAGCTCACCCCAAAAAGCACTGGGCCTGACCAGCCTTGCTGCAGAAACACAAACTGCTGGAGCATCTCCCTGTGCCTGCACCTGTGGCACACCACGAGTCACAGTACTACACAGCTTGCTTTTTTTCTTTCATTCTCTTTAACTCTCTTTTCACAGAAAAAGATGTCTATCCATCCTGACACATATGTGAAGCTGAAGAAGGATGGAAACACAACTGTGAGATCTCAAGTTGCAGGAATGACACCTACTGCCTGGGAAATGAACTGCTCACCTAAATGAGATCGAACTCAATGGTGAGGAGCTTCCACAGAACAAACCAAAACATGGACGTGAGCCAGCAATGTGTGCTCATTGCCCAGAAGGCCAGCTGAATCCTGGGCTGCATCAAGAAACAGTTGGCCTGCATGTAGAGGGAGGTGATTCTGCCTCTCTTCTTCATTCTGATGGGAATCAGTGCTGCATCCAGCTCTGATATCATCAGCACAGGAAAGACAGGGACCTGTTGGAGTGATTTTTAAAGTCTCTTCCAACCCAAACCATTCTGTGATTCTACAAAACAGGTCCAGCCCCAGTGCTGACTGTGAGGGTGATCACATGAAAACCCAAAGGAAATTCAGTCAGGGAGGGAGGTTCAGTGATTTAAGAGGGTGTTTAGTTCCTGATAAACAGTATATGTAACTCAGGACAGGTAAAAACACCTCCATCATGAACTCAGGTGAAAAATAACTTTTTTTGGGCAGGGAACATGGTTAGTAGTTAGAAAATGCTCATCCATACCATCAGCTAGGCTACACAGTTTGTACCTCAAAGCACTAGGGAGCCTGCAGCAGAAGGGTCTGCAGAGCATAAGAGGAAGAATAGGAGCAGCATCTCAGTAAAATAAATATTTTAATTTGGAGTAATAGCATTACCTGAAGAAATGGTTTCTTGAGCATTTCTGGTGTCAGGGAGCACCGCCACTACCTTATATATATCCTTTGCATATGGAAAGTGAATTTTCTTTTCTTCTCTCTTTCTAGGTAAAGACTTCATGACCCAGCTCATCCTACCAAATCACAAGTGGCTAAATTGGCACAGCTGAGGGGAACAAGAATGGGAACTCAGGAGAAATATATAAACTAACACTTAACTCGAAACTAATGTAAGGCTTGAATGCCTGCATCAAGGAGGAAAGTCAAAAGTTCTGGCAGCCACATGTCTCTACAACTTTAGGACTGTGAAATATCCAGTGAAATGTAATGCTTCACTGGTTGTGGTGATATTACAGAATGGCACTCTGGATAGTCAGAAATGTGAAGGTTTCCAGGCTCAAATTTTTGGTAAGAACTTGCCCACTGTCTCCTCTGACTAATAAGGATAGATATCCTTATCCTCTACAGCTCTCAAATGACAAATGGTTTTGGAAAGACTGTCAATAATATTCCAAGGATTTGCTCAACACAAAAATGCCAAGTGTTACAGGAAGAAGCATTCTATAGTGCTAAATATGCCAGAAATGGGGAAAAAAAATTTAAACTGTTTTCAGTTTCATGGGGTCACAGCCTGGACTGAAACACACTTTGAGTGTTACTGGGTGATGTGCACACACACCCATGAACCCAGAGCTGTCACAGGAAAAGTGTGCCAGATGAACCTTGAGGTTCTACAGCACAGGGTAGAGATGACCCCACCAGCCCAGTTACTGGGAAACAGCCTTTCCTTACACTGCAAAGCCTCCCTTGGGCTAATTAGGAACAAGGCAGGTTGTGTGCTGCCGTGACTTGCACCCTGGCAGCCTCTCTGGAGGTATGGTGTCTTCTCCCTGGGTGACACCAGGGCTGCACTGTGACAGGGACAAGGGCTTTACGGGTGTGCCCATCAAGTGTGCTGTGCTGGTTTTGGGTCATTTCCCCTCATTACAGCACATTAGATCAAAAAGCAGATGAAATGGAAGTCTTGGGTAGGTGACTGCAGACAAAATCTGCCTGAGGGTGAACAACAGGCCCAGACAAAGGAACAGTGGCACAGTTCCTCCACCTTTCCTCCCTGCTCCTGAGAAACAGAGTCCAGGCTGGGCCACAAGGCTGAGAAAAAGAAAAAGGAGGGAAAGCACTGTGGATCCCTAGAGTTCTGCAATGACTATGAAGAAAACAAAAAATATGTGGGGGCAATACCAATGTACAGCTGGGGCAGCTTTTGCTGCTCACCTACTGCAGTGAAGGACAATATCAAAACATCAGTGAGATTTTCTAAAATGTAAAAAAAGGAGTGGATGAGATGATATTATGGTTTTGATTCCATGAAGAACCCTGAAATATTTATAATGATCTTCTCAAAAAAAGAAAACCTACAGCTCATTCAACTTATTTTATTTCAACTTACTTTATTTCAATTCTGTAAATATTAGGAATAAAAATTCTTTCTAATTCATTTCATTTTGGCAGCTGTTTTAGAAATACTTTCTGAAGAGGTTCCATACTACTCCTTACACAGTGCTCAGAACTGAGCAAAACTATGACATAGCAAAAAAAAGGAAAGAAATTGCAAAACTTGCAACATAGAGGAAATTATTTGAAATGGAATTGTTTATGCACTTTGGAAAGATTTTTATGATTTCTTACAAGAAATATAAATATTTAAAGTAAAATACTTCAAGAGAGAGAAGTACTGTAACTGCCCAAAGAAGTAGCCAGCCAAGTCAGACAGACTATGCAGACACCTTTAATTGTGAGACAATTTAATGGAGCTGTTCTGTGTTAGTGTATCTGTTGTTTAACATGGTCTGAGTGAGCCAGGACAGACAGAAGGGACACACCACACAAACCCACAATACTGAGTTAAACAGACCTGTGCACATTTGAAAGATTATCTTCAGCCTCAGTTATACCACTACAAAATACAAGACAAAAAACAAAACAAAAAAAAATAAAAATAAGGGGATTCACAAAAAAGATGTCCAGGATCTGTGCTTTATGTTAGGGAGGGGAAAAAAAGTTGAAAGTATACATCATAACAGTATGAAAGAGGCACAGCTGGGCTGCAACAGGTACAGACAGTTCCCTGCCTGACAGTCAGGGTACGCTGATGGAAACCCAGCATTGCCTGTTCCCAGTGGAACACCATTGCAGCCTTTACATGGCCACAGCCAGCATGGAGCTCTATGGACCTTCAGTGGAGGTCCAAAATCTCCTGACAACGTGTTTGTCTGCAGCTAGAGCTTTCCTAGCCCTCTAAAGATCAAGGCTGAGCTAACAAAAGCAATTTTTTGTCAGCAGCATAGTACCCACACTTGGGATTTTGCTGACCAAACCATGACAGGCAAAGGGCTGGGTGTTTCCCTATGGAGAGATGCTGGCAGAACTGCATGGCACAAGTTCAGCTGGAAAGGCTGCAAACCTAAACATATCCAAAGGCAGGGCTGTGGAGGGGGGGTCTGACAGCTCCCAGCTGACCCCAGGAACCCACAACCACGCACACCATGATGCCACAACACACAGCAGGAGTCAGAACATGGCAGGACAGAGCCTTCAAATTAAACAAAAATTAGCTAAGTTACAGGCATATTGCTCCAGCTCAGAAATCAATTACTGTGTGACAAGGTTAAATGATATTTTATTTTATTATCCATCTCAGGGTGTGCTCCTGCTTTTCTACTGGAAACATTGAGCTACAAAGTCCACCAGTCCAGTGAGGTTTGTAACCCCAATTTCAATGACATTATAAATAAAAGCATCATATTCTCTCTTATGTTTTGCAGATGCAAACAGAAAGGAACAGTAAAGAGAGAAAAGTTAGAAAATAACACTGCACACATATAACTCCAGTTACCCTCAATGCAAACTGAAAGAATTGGCAAGACTCTTGAGCTATCTCATGAACTGCTTAATCAATAGAAAATGGGGAGGGCACAGAAATGATCAATACATTATGTTTATTGGTATAAATGTAAAGACTTTGCTTGCTTATGTCTGAAAACAAAAGGATTAAGAAGTATAATGTGTATATCTTCCTGTTATTGAAACAAGTTTGTACTATGAATATTCAGTCCTCTTTTTCTCAACATGTTGCTCCATCCTTTTAAATTAGAGCTAAATACAACATCTTTTTCAGATTTCCAATTGATAGTTATATAAAAACCTCAGAACAAAAAGGCTGACCTTAGCTAAACTTTAAGGTGCTCAGTGACACTGTTTTTCCCCATAATTTCAGTGCTGAACTCATTACTTTGGCTTGGATTAAAGCATGTGCTACCACAAAAAAAGTAAGGAGGTATAGTTTTAATCTGAATAATCATGTTTAGAGACTGGCCCCACCCCCAGATATTAACTGTATGTTCTGTTTAGAAAAAAAAAAAAAAAAACAAGTGCTAAAAGTGGGAGGCTACCCCCCCATCACCACCTCAGGAACACAGCACAGAGAGCAAATGTATACTCACTACAGCCATGGCAAAAAGAGAGAGGGATTTTTCATCCAAAATGCTATGTCTGGTTTTTATTTTTAAGAATAGGGACCACTGAAACACAGATTCCTTATAAACTACAGGTATGACTAAGAAATTACAGGTTATGCCTCTGTTTACAGAATGTAAAAATTTTATTTTCACCTACAGCAATATTTATAGATATTTTCCCAGATATGAGCTAATTCTGTTACTTCTAAGAATAAATGAATATCTTCTGTCAAATAACCACTACATTTGTTGAACTAAAGCAGTGTTTTTGTGTACTAAAAATAATAGCACCTCTGCACTTTAACATTTTTCACACAGGGATCCTAATCCATTTTTGAGGCAGAACATCTATTACAATCTATTTTATTACTAAGGTGTCTGGTACACCCACTATTCACACACTTCATACCTTTGAAGTGAAGACATAAAGAATTATCAAAAAATTGAAACCATCACATAAATGCAATAGCGCAAAGAATAGCACTGTAATCTATTCACCACAAGAAGCGATATAAATAAAACACACATGGCTAAGCAAATGTTTCAAGGAGGTTTTTATTAAATGATTATATAGCCTACCAGGGTATTTTGGAATTATACAGCCTGTATTTATTAACCAAGAATTGTTATTGTAAAAGGTTTTAGGTGATTTACAGACATATATTTACTGACAAGTACAACCTATTTAGTAATGTCTGTATATGCAAGGGAAAAAAATCCATAATGAAAGCCTTTAAAACAGGAATACAATTAAAAAAAAAAAAACCAACAAAAAAATAATGTACATTAAGTATGAAAGTGGTACTTATAACAAAAGACTACTTTATGTGTGATCCACCGGCAGATGCCAGGTGTCATGTGGGGAAAGCAGGAAAGGGCAGCTGCACAAGGACACGCCCAGCAGCACACACAGACCAGCTCTGGCTGCCTCAGGTAGAGCAGAGACAGCCTGGGGGGTGCAACCTAGAGAAGCAACCCCTCCATCATTGTCAAAAGTGAGGATATGGAGAAGTTCTGGAGCCTCTCCTGGAATTAAGATGGTTTTTCCTTCCAAAACACCCTGTGGCTGACCTCCTCTGAAAGTGCCCTAGCTCTCCTGGTGGGGATTACTTTGGGTACCTGATTCCCTAATTCACAGTCTGTCTTGGTGGGTCTCTCTCCTCTACTCCCTCTTCCAACGAAACGTTCAACCACCAACTGCGGAAGTTCATGTGGAGCAGAACATCTTCAGTGGGAGAAACCCAACATCATTGCATCCTTCCAATCTCCCCATGGTGCCTCCTTGGGGTGAAAGATGGGCTTATGAGTCAGTAAGCCAACTTTCCTTTTTCCTGAGGAAAGCGCTCTAGCAACCCTTCTTCATGGGGCAAGAGTTCTCTGGGCTGCTAAGAGAACAGGAGGGAGCAATGGAAAACTTCTCTACCATCTGTTGTGTTTGATGACTACTCCCCAGAGGTCTCTGACTCACATTCTGATCAGACCAGGTGAGACTGATGCAGATACACCTTTTGCAGGGAGACCAGAGACACATGACCACCAGACACAAGACACAGCAGGTTTATGCGCTTTTGACCCTCCCCAAGAATGCAATTTTAAGCAAGTGAGAAAAATTAATGGTAATGTAAATAGCTAAAAAAATCGATGCAGCTCCAAGTCCTCAACACACATGATAGTGGCAGGAGTATATGTACTCTGTAAATGCAGGCAAAGGTTTTTCTGGACTCCTACTGCACTTGCTAGGAGCAATGCCAACCCTGCAATTCAGGAATCAGGCACCATAGAAAGATATCTGGCTTCAAACTGTTATTTCCATTTTTAAGATTCCCAAAGCAATTTTACTTTGCTAAAGATAATTATTAAGCAGAAAAAATTCACTAATATTAAAGATGAATCAGGGGCTGGGTTGCTCCGAGATACTGACAGCTCAATTTATTTAGCGAACTCAAATAAATGAAGAAAGAGAGAGGTTTGGATGAACATAAACCAAACCAAATAACATTTGCCCTCCATCCTTCCACCAGGAAATTGGGTTGGTGGGGCTTTTTTGCCCTTCCTGTTCACAGCTGACAAATTGACTTCGGGAAAACTAGTTGTAGCACTCGCTGCCTGAGAAGGAGACTGGGAGATCGGAAGGGCCCATGCCGGCTGCTCTTGAGAAATATCCCATCTCCGCTTCTCTGCTGAACTCTTCGTTCCCTTCCTCGCACACCGCTCTCCCCGCCCGGGGATCCTTCGCCCGACGAAGCTCTCGCCGTCCCCCCGGGCTGCACGGCCCGGCACAACCGGGCGGATCCCGGCTGCGGGGCCCGGCATCACCGGGTAGATCCCAGTAACAGGGCACGGCATCACCGGGT
>CM031861.1:51031840-51118181 GCA_018697195.1 Certhia americana | reverse complement strand
GGAGGAGGAGGAGGAGGAGGAGGAGGAGGAGGAGGAGGAGGAGGAGGAGGAGGAGGATGCCCTCCTTATGCAGTCACAAAGCCTGGGGCAACATCCTCTGTAAACATCCTCCTATCAGGAACTCAAGGTCATCCAGCTGTATTTCTCAGAGACTCCATGCCACGTCCAGGCTGGTGTAGCAAAAGTCTTTTGGTCATTTTTTCCCACTGGAATTTGTGCAGCTCAGAGCTTTCTCTTGAAACTCTGGCACTTTCCTGAGGTCTTGTACACAAAACTACCTCTTTTCAAGGAAAACAAATGTCCACAATAGTTTGTTTTACACACTTATTATTGGAAGGCTTTTCCTAAGCAAGGAGGATTTAGCCTTGTGAAAGTCACCCTTGAGAGGAATTCATTATATCAATTCATTATATAACATCCAGTAATATATATACTTTTATTTCTAAAAGGACTCATTCCTCAGACAGCAACAGGACTCAGAACTTTTGCCGAACATGAAATTGTGCAATTTCATAGAGACCTCACTGAGGCAGAAAGAATGTGATTACCAAATTCAGGCACAAAGTGGAATTCAAAAATTTCCAAATTTCAGAGAGGTTCAGTCCTGGATGTTGGGTATTCACCCATCACCACATACCTAAGATCTTGGGCACCATTTGGCAAAGGCTCTATCTCAGGTTTGTTGTGGCAGCCCAAAGGAGCCGTGGTACTGTCACTCACAGTCTGCACCTGGATTTCTTTAGCAACACTTCATCCAGTTCTGGGATGAAGAGGAAAGGATGAGAAGAGAGTGGATCAAAGAATCAAGTAGCAAGAATACAGCAGATGTTAAAGGGGATAGTAAAATGGAGACTATAGAAAAATGAAGGAATTATATAAGTTTGGAATTTTTATTTTTACAAGAAAAGAAAAGGAAATTACATGAAAAGGAAAAAAATGAGGAAATCATGAAGAAGGGAAAGAAGTAATATAGGAAAGGGCAGAGAATAAGTAGGAAAAATAGACTGCTGATGTACTTTAAATCTATTTTATTACACTTCTTCCAGTGAAGATGGGAGTCCAACTTTGCTTTCAGGGAGACAGTCAGTGCCTCCTCTTGGAAAGGGAGGAGCTCACTGGCATTTTTATTTTTCCTGTTATGCCTTCTGAGAGCAGGGTTTACAATCACTAGGGAGGCTGAAGCAGGAAGCTGCAGACTTCCAGGCAGCAGGGAGGAGCTCTGCCTTGCAGGCAGACTCTGGAGACCTGTTCAAGGTCAAAGGTGACTTTCCCTCTCAGCCAAAACTAGTTGGGAGTCGGCACAGAGGTGATGCTGTGCTCCTGAAGTCAGGCAGCCAGGGCTCTCCAGGCTGCTAAACTGTGTGTGGCCAGATTTTCTGCTGAGCAGGAGCTGCACATACGGGAAATGCCACAGGGCTTTTCACTTCAGCTGAGCCTCCTGTCAGCTCAGTCTCCAACTGTTCGAGCTGTAGACAGAGACTCTCAGACAGAGCTCAGCTTCTGCTCTTTTTAGGTGCTGTAAAGAGGCCAAAACACTTGAACCTCTGGCATAATAACTTTCCCTGTGGTTATACACTGATGTCATAAATTTGATGTTATAATGTCAATTAAAGCTGATGAAAAGGAAAAGCAGGGCAGGGAGGAAGGAACCCTAAAATGTTGACATTTATCTCAATGAGAAACTGAATCCAGAAAGAACAGCCAGGCAATTGATTTTGTAGAGAGTTTTCTTCAGTCTTGTGCAGACTGTTTCCCCTTCAGCAAATCTCTGCAGTGTGAGGGCAAAGCAAGGCAACAGCAAATTACAATAATCTAACATGGCTGCAGAACTCACCCAGGCTTTTTAATTTTTTTCTTTCTAACCATAATGACTGAACAGCCTGAAGGAGATTTCTTTATCCTACAACCTGGAATTTGGAGCAACTATAGCTCATGTAGCACTGACAGAATCCACAGAGCAGATGAATTTGCTTCCCTCTGGCTACATGCTTATTCTAGGTAATTCCAAAGGGCAGATTTAAAAAATGTTCATCTCTTACAAGCTCATGCTAAAAACCCATTCAGTTGCACGGAGACCCAGAAAGCAGGTCACTATTCCCATGGTTCTGAGCTCAGCACCTCATACTAGACCCAAAGAGGCAGCCTTTAAGGACAGATGTGTCTCCTACAAACAAACAGAAATGTCTAAATTCCTTTAGTGTAGTGTAGTGAGCCAAAAGATGACCTTCATACCTCTGTGAAGCTGTGAGGAGGAACCAAGATATCAAGCTTTCCTAACAAGACAGACAAAGTGTGAGGTCCAAAGGAGTGCCTACAGCATCAGGACCTGCTGAAAGGAGAACCCTTGTTATACTTTCACATTTGGTGGGAAAGGGGGCGATCCACAGTGCTGTGAACCATCCTTATGACAAAGGTCTCCGAAGTGGCTTGTGAAGATTAGCCCATCATTATCACTGTTGGACTCAGAGCTAGATGGCAGCTTTGGCTGCACTGCCATTAATAAATACCTCCACACAAATTATCATTTGGCCTTCTGCAATTATTTAATGAATTCAGGGGGCAAAGAAGTTCCATTGAGAAAAATTAAATTGCTGCAGAAGTCCATGACTAAGGAGAAGCATAAATCTCTCCCAGTAAGAGTATGAATTGCTAATGACCCCAGCCAGCAGCCAGCAATCAGCAGCCTCCATCCACAAGCAGACATTTGGGAGCGGTTCTGTCCATCTTTCTAGGAGTCTGCTCCTCATCTCCCATCTCCTGGATGAGGAGGTTTCCTGGCTTGGGGCCTCTCTTGTGCAGGGCAGGCTGCTGCAGCTGCAGCTGCATGGCAGCGACCAGACTGCCCCAGCACAGCTGTCAATCCCGGCCAGCAATGGGAAAAAAAAAATTCAGTTTAGGCTTCCCATAAGTCTGTTCTTTCCACTAGTAATTAAAGTGACATTTTCCTTGCCATCTGTAGGATTTTTTGAGGATGCAATTGAGTGATCTGTCAACAGCCCTATTTCCAGTAGAAAACAGAGCAAAAAGACTGCCTGCTTCCCTGAGCAGAATCAGAAGAAATTAAAAATACCAACTCTTGCAAAAATGGGGCTGTTTGCCCTTGCAAGCCCTTGTCACATGAATACTTTTGAAGAAAAATAATATCCTCTAATATTAAATCTTCTGAAGAATAAAAATCATCCAAACATTTCACATAGGAAATATGACCTTGAATTAACTAACCCCATATTAATTACAATACTAAAAAATCCATTTTAACAAAACTGATCTACTCCACAAGGAATTTTTTATAATAATTTGAAATGGCAGGGTTTTTTAATTCACCAACATTGCAAAAACTATTTTCTTTTACATTTATCTTATTTGCCTTTTTTTTTAACTTTTTTTTTTTTTTTTTAATATAGTGACTGGGTTTTGTAGTGCTTATCTGTTGGAAATTTTTAATACCTCTCAGGTTTCAACAACCTGTCAAAACTGAGCTCTATAAGAAACATGTAATAATCTAATCTTTCAGGAAATAATTAAAATAATCTATATAGGATTAAGTTGAAAAAGGCTGTAGTTTTGATATCATACAAATATACATCCTTTCTGACTAAAAATAAATATAGGAAGACAGGCAGAAGAGGCAAACAAAATAAAGAAAAGTATCTACTTGGAAACGGGAAATGATCCTAAAAACCAGATTGAAACGATGTTTATTTTATAAGTGTGTAAAAGAGGGAGAAAGAAATATTTTGAAAGCATTTGTATTGTGTTCTGAATAATTAAGACTTAAGAGAATAGAGAGTATCAACTTTAGTAGCTAATCACTTTGAATACTCTAACAGATACACATTATATGAATACATGCTCTTCATTTTGGACAAATATGACAGTCGTACTGAAAAATCCCATTGCTAAATGCCACAGAACAGAGAAAAAAAAAATCCCTACCCAAAAAATAGTTCAAAATCTAATTACTGATACAGATTACAAGCTGCCCACAAACAATCAAGAAACAATGGGACAATGCTCGTCCCCTCAGTGTCCCCACTCAAGGAGGTGGGAGGGCAGGGAGAAAGGGCTAAAAGCAGATGCACTCACGGATATACTGAAGTGCAAGTCATAGAAGTGTGAACAGAGGTACAATAAGAAACCAGGAACACAGCCCCAAAACTATCAGAGAGGTAGTCAGGGCCACTGGCTTATGAGCAGGTAAGGGCAGCAACATATGCCAGTCATGGGTGCAGTCCTGGAAACTGAAGAGTAATGCTAGAAATGAAGGGAAGAAAAGAAAGAAATGGGAATTGAATCTAAAGGAAGTTGAAGGGGAGTATCTGAATGCTTGGTAGACAATAGCAATATATAAAGGATATGAAGAGATGAGTCTCTTCTTCAAGCAACACTGTACCTGCTGCAGCCAGGATGAGAGAAGGGAATGGACAGAAGCAGAAGCCCAGGTGTGTCTTCAGCCATGGACTTTAGACCAGCATTATGCTTGATGGCAGGGCAGGGAAGGAGAGCTGCTGCAGACTGAGTGTCAGATAAAGAATTCAGGTGTTTCTGAGAGAATAAAATACACAAAGTTTGGGCATAACTCTTTCTTTACTTTATTTTGTCTCTTTTTGTTTTAAAGTGAAAAAGAAGACACTCCTGAGAAAACAAATAAATGCAAGAACAAAGGAACAAGGATGGAAGAGAGGAGAGCTGAAGATTAGCTATAACAATGGCAAAATTGTGCAGAGTTTCCTGGATAAAGAAAGGAGAATCACTTTAACAGTCATCAAACGGATATTTGGCTTAAGACATTACCCTCCATTTGCCAATTCAGCTAATACATTTATCAGGTTTTCATAGAGGAACAAAGACACATTTAACAGCAAAAGTTAGAAACAGAGGAGCAGCAGAGGCACAGATGGGATGGGATTGTTGAAAAGCCCTTTGATCAGTAACCCTAGGGATGAACTTGCAGTATTCCTCATCTATTTCTTCTAAAGCATAACAGTTTAAAATGAAGAAAGGGATCACAAATGCTTTACTATATCCCAAGAGTAGCACCATGTGAGAAGGATAAAAACAGAATGAGCCAAGCCAATTTGCAACTCCAGTTTTCTCTGCTGCAAGTAATGACAAATTACCTACATTTCCAAAAGCAGAAAACCTGAAAGCACCCCATTTGCAAAAGCAAATTAAAAAAAAAAATTAAAAATCAACAAACAGAAGGTACTGTGGATAACCAAATACACAGACCAAAAGAAAACCTGTCATTTGTGTGTTATGGACTCTTATAACTGGACTAACTTTAGAAAGGGTAAGGGTATTGTGGCTTAGCTTCACACACTTCAAGAAGAGGGAGATTAACATCACTACAAAAAAAAGTTGTTCCAGTGCTGCTCTGGCCATTTCTTTTCCCACATTGCACAACTAGATCAGAAACTGAGAAAACAGGTTTTTTGTCTGCATTAGTTGTTGTGTCTCAGCTGGGTTCTGCTTATGGCCACAATGACTCTTGCGCTGCTGCATGGGATCAGAATTACCAGCTGGGATCAAGACCTCTGCCTTCACTGACAATGCCAGGCAACATCAGGTTAAAGTGACCCTGAAACCGTGGCCTTCAAAGGTTTTGCATGAGGACAAGTTCCTGACACAGAAGTTGTCAGGAGCTCTAGCCACGAGCATAACTCTGAGCAGTGGAACAGCATTCCAGTACCAGCCGAGTACCCAGAAACAGGAGATGTGTACTGGGAGGCAGGACCAAGGCAGTTTGTAGGTGAGAGCATGTGATGTATCCTTCCCTGCTGCAAAGCTGGAGTTTCACTCTCTAGGTATGCATTGTCATTATGTCCCCAGGGTCATGGGCACACATAAAATTATGCACCCCAAAATCTGTATTTTACTGCTGAATATTGTCAAATGCATGTCTAATTGAGAAATCACAAATGTGTGTTGTTAACTAAAAGCCTGTCTCTTCTATATCATGCTTAAACAAAGACACCTGATTAAACAGGAAGAATGCATTGAGAATTCACTTTAATACATGTTTATTGGTGTCCTGCACTTTCAGTGTAGGAGGTTGGAGATGTAATAAAAAAGTTTCAAAATTTATTGATTCAATTTCATTTAAATCACTCTAAACAACCAGTGCTTTAGAGTTCAGAGAATTAACATTTACTGTCCATTACAAGCAAAATTTTAGTATTACCTTTTTTGAGTCCACTTAGAACTCCTCTTTTAAAATTCTTCAGATACATTCCTCATAGTAAACAATACATTTCAATCTGTGTCACAATCAACATTGATAAGGCCTTCTTAACCATTTTATACCACCTCCACTGTTACTTCATTGCAAAACACAATCTTATTTCATACTATAAATACCCATCCATGCACAAAACACAGGGGCCAGAAATTACACATTAATATTTCATGTAGGCTTCAAGTCTTCCTTTACCCTCTGCAGGTTTATGGTACACTTAAAAAGATATCTTTAGACTTGGTCTACTTGGTCTTAAAATACAAATATACAATATCCATAAGCATAAAAAAGTAAAGCTAGATGGCCTTACCATTTGTTATGAACTGCTAAAATCTTATACATGTACAATATAGCATCATGCTGATTAATATACATATTAGTTAAATATATGAGCCAATAATGGGGATGTGGCCAAGCTTTATTGTTTTGTTTTCAAAAAGAAATTTTTCATATACAAGTAAAAAGATTTTTAATTTAAACTCATATAGACTACCTGAACCACACAGACATCTGTAAGCCCTGCTGAGAAATTCAGGTTAAACTGGGACAAAGCCTGCTGATTCATTGGAAAAAGGACACAACTCGTCGTGGGTGACACCCACGGTGTGCTGTTCCCAAGAGAATGCAAATTTACCAGCATTCACATTTTCAGGTCTAGAACACTAATTTTTGCATCTTACTTTGCAGTTTATACTTTTTGTATCTATTCATCAGCCTCCAGCAGAAACAGTTCAGTACCTTGACATTGTCATAGATTTTTCTAAAGTAAGAAGTAGATATATAGTACAAAGTGTAAATAGTGAAATGAATAAGCACATATATACAGTCTTTGAAAGGCATTTTTGTGACCAGTTTAGCAGTGTTTATAGAAAACATTTAGGATAGTCACATTCTGCTGATACCACTGTATTGCAAACTGTCAAGCCACATTTCTTATATTAAACTTGTACTGAATTGTATATTGTACAACAGAGAACAATCAATCTCAAGGTGTGACACAATGAAAAAAAATACTAGACTGAGTAAGGTAACCAGCACAGGGCTTAATTTTCCTGAGGTTTGTAAGAATTTTTTAAACAAAAATCACAGTGACCAGGCTAAACTGCAAACATACTGTTAAGTTTTAAATATACAGTTTATACATAAGTTCTGTGCATGGTCGACTCAACTGTGTATGTTCATGCTGATGTTGCCTTTAAATGACTCGCCACTGCATAATACTTGTGTCCTTTCCTCCTGTGGAGATGAGATGGGTGTCTTCACAGAGAAAATCTACATTAGTTACATGACTACTATGTCCACCGTACACATGGCTTGGAGCCTAGAAAACACCACATTAGTGAGAATAGCAGCTGTCATAAAAGTATCTCATTAGAACATTCATGCAACAATGAAATCAAGGCAGCACATCATTCTCTTAAATTATTTTAATATTAAATTAACTTATAAATTTAATTGCTGTCTCAATCAACCTTAAATAAATCCCTTAGATGTATAAACACTCCCATTCCTCCTGTTTTGATGTGTTTGGGGCTTTTTTTTTGTTCATAGGAAAACAACTTTTAATGCATTTGTGCAAACTACAAGAGTAAATTTTTGGGAAATACCTTACCCTAAACTGTGAGCATGGATATGAGAAGAGATGTACTTTGCCAAAGTCATCTCCTGTTGATAGCAGTTTTCTCCCATGGGATCGACAGACAGCGTTGATATCTGTACCATCTGAACCTTCAGGCCATACACCTGAAACACAGAGGGACTAATTAAAGGCTTTTATAATGGAAATAAAAGTGACAGATAAAGCTTCTGTTAAAATATTAATAAAGGATGACTTAAGGAAAAGAAAAAACCTATAAAAATAACTGCATCTGAGTTGGAATGTGTACTTCCATACCAGCTAAAGTTGAGATCCTAAATGGTAATCAAGCACATAAAAACCCACTTTATTCCCTCTAGTCAGCAAAGTGCTTTTTACTCTGAGAAGATGCATTCTGCTGAATTACAGTCACGTGTCTGAGCCTGAAAGAATTTTCATATGCTTGTGTGGAAAAGTAACAGTTACTGCTTTTATTTTCTCTTCTCCTTATATAAGAGTTAACACATTTTTTTCATATTACATGGGTATGTTTTCTAGACTAGAGTATGATCTAAAAGTAATTTCTTTATATTACTAAAGTCATGAAAAAAGATATTATATAGTTTAAATTATTATTTATTAATTAATAGATCCCTTGAAAAGGAACTGAACCTACTACAAGATTTTAAAATGCCTTTGTTTTACTGTAGGTACTTCTCTTCCTTCCCTACATTCTGTACTCTTTGCAGTTCTTGCACTAAGTAGTGTCCTAAAATCAAACTGTAAGGTTAACAGTGCAGAGACCGAATCTGTGCACCACATCTTTAAAGCCTCTGAATACTTGCCTGTAATAGATTGCAATTTCACTAAAATCCACCCAGTTATTGAAATGTCAGGATTTTGTACGTTGTACTGCAGGCTTTTTTTGGTTATGACTTTCTAATTTAGCTTTTATCTAGTCCGTATTCAATGTAAAGGGCACCAAGCTTTCAGAGACCAGTGTCATCTTCAGCTGTGCTGTGTGTTCTGCCATTATGACTTGGCAAAACCCCTGCCCTGTCTTTGCTCTGTGATTTTCAGTGCCTGTCCCTGTGTCACCCCTCCTCTGCCATGCAGCCCTGCCTGTTCAAGTGCACACTCCTCCCCTGGTGCTGCTGCAGCTCAGGGTGAGAGAGTTCCAACTCCCCTAGAGAACTCCTGAGGCACACTCCAGTTCCTCCTTCAAGATACTTCTAACCCCACAGTGGGCATTTGCCATGCACTGTGGGAACAGCTGTCCTTCAGTCACTGGGATTCTTCCCAAATACAGCCTTTGTATCACTACACAGCAATTCACTATGAGGAGGTGATTCCATGTCTTTATAAGGAATTACAAACTGCTGTAAATAAAATACAAAGTGTGTGGAAGCACTGTGTTGCTAGACCAGGGATAGTAAAAGAGGCCCAAAGAAACGGAAGCTGCAAAGAAACATGGTAATTGCTACTCGTGGAATTATGACTATGCAGAACAAAGAGACACAGAAGAGCTTTTTTAAATATCTGCTTTGACAAGAAGGAAGCTATATGAATATCAAATGCTAGCTGAAAAGACGCAGGAGTCTTCCCAAGAGGTCACTATGACAAGCTGGAAATAACCCCTGAAGAAAATGGTTAAAGAAACAAGACTGCCATTTTGAAATAGGGAAAGGATAACAGCAGGCTTTTCTTTTAATTTCTTGGTTCTTTCAAAATTTATCCCAGTGCCTCACTATCATTTTTTAATGAATATGCAAATTGAATCCCTCTTGCTGAAAAAGTAGTCCTTATTTTTTCCCATCCCCTGCAGACTTGTAAAAGAGACCATTTCCTTTCTCTCATTTGAAGACTGATACCATACTATTTTTTCCTCTTCTTCTCTAAAAAT
The DNA here is from genome assembly GCA_018697195.1 of Certhia americana. Lineage (NCBI taxonomy): Eukaryota > Metazoa > Chordata > Aves > Passeriformes > Certhiidae > Certhia > Certhia americana. Next base: position 51,108,464 of record CM031861.1, on the reverse strand, counting down.
CATCCACTCTTCTCCCAGAACACTATTTAGATGCTTGTCAGCACCTTATCTGTTCGTCCTATGTGCAGAAACGAGAAGCAGCCATTCCAGCTGTGACTGAAGCCAATACTGATAAATGGATGACTGCTTCACATTTTGCCTGGCATCCTTTTCATCACACATCCCACTAATGTATCTGCCTTTCCTACAACAGCACAATGCTGTTGACTCATGTTCAGTTTGTATGCAAGAATAATCTGATCTTTCTGTGCAGATTGCTCTCATCTGTTCTCCATTTGTACAACTGGATTCTGCCATTCTAGTGGGGAGCCTCCTCTTTGACTCTACTGAATTCCTGCCTTTTTTCATACCACTCCTCTGTTTCAAGACAACTTACCAATCATGCAGCTTTACACCACCTACAAACTTTACAGGCCGATTTATCATGCATGTTATTAATAAATGTACTCAAATAATATTCAATTTACAGTGTTTTAATCAGTTTTGAATCCAACCAGTCTGAGCTCTGCTTTGCTTGCGATGTTGTCAGGCTTTGTACAGTATCTTAGATTTCTTCTGTTCCTGTCCTTCACCTCAAACACTATTTTTTTCAAAATTGGGCATGTGCTATGAACTGATACCTTACTTGGGTACCCAGCGGCACATGGCTCTTGAAAGAGCTTATTGATCAGTAAGTGTTTTACAGTCTTTGCTCCTTCACATTTATGTGTTTGTATCACTAAAACATCCTCCCTCAAGCACACTTCTTTACATGCTATTGACTTTCAGTTGAATCATCTCTAAACACTTCCAGGCTGACTAATCTGTTCCTATGCTCAAAGACAGGTGTTCAATGGACCAGTGTTCCTTTTTCCCCCTTCATTGGTTACACTGATCTGCAGGAGCTATGCACAGTTTGGGATTTTTATGTGGTTCTACCAGAGAGAGAAAATATCCCTAGTTTCAGTCAGCCATAGCTACTGAAAAATCAATATATTAGAAGCCCCACATCCCGATGCTGTGATTGCTGCTTCTGTGTCCAGTGGGGCCATCCCAGCAAACATGTGAAAACTGCTGTAACTGACTGCTCTGAGGCCCCAAAGTACTGATTGACTTCCAAGAAAAATGGACTGATTTCCAACTCATAATCCATGTGCTTCTTCAATTTATTATTCTAGCCACTCACTTTGCACTTTAGCCTCTCCATATGGGCTCTGAAGGTATATATATGATCCTGCAGATATTGCATTCCTACTCCAGTTTTTCAGTACTTTGCCTGTTCTCTGTGAAGTGTTGAAAATAAGTACTAATAGTCTCAAGTTGACACTAATCAGTTACTTTTACAGATACAAGGTTCATCACACTCAAATACTTTGAAAATACCTGACTTATTTCAACTTTCCAAATTACTCCTTTCCTACTGAAAGCGGTAGGCACTGACTGGGTTTGTCACCTAATTGTAGTAAGTCTCTTATTAAAAAAATATATAAAAACCCGTTGGGTTTTGTAACATTTCAGCATTAGCACTGTCATCTCTCTTTCCCCCTCAGCAGATTATTTTGTCCCATGGTCCATCTCAAAAAGCAGATCTGTTGCAAGGGCATGAAGAGAATCTCTCTCAAGTGGGACATGCCTCTCTCTGACTTTCTATGTACCAAAAGCAGCTCCAGATTCTAATAGCATTCTATTCCTGTATTTTGCAGGAATCTGAATTAAAAAAGCAAGGAACCATCACACAAAGTATTTAGTATCTTTTACTAAATCTGCATGCTGTGATATCCAAGCAGTGCTTGTCAGCTAAATGATAGAAAATTTGAACGTGTTTTCCCAGCATGCTGCTACTGCCACAGCATCTTCAGGCATTGAAAACATGCCTTCAAACACCTCACTGCAATCTATTCTACTTGAAACACAGGTACAAATATTCCTTGTTTAGGACTTATATTAAACCAGACTCTTCTCTGAACTTCTACCATGGCTTCCTATTTCTGCTTGAGGACTCAAGAATTTGAAGCTTCTCGTACTCAGTGTCTGTAACCATCTGTCCAGTTCTGCACACATTGTAGAATGAGTACAAAGCTTCAGACACACTGGGGAAAGTGGATCCTTCAAAATTGGCAAAAGATAAGTCCCATGGAAACAAACCAATGGATTTTGTTATGTTTTTCTTTTTTCATTTCTTTCACTGAATTTAATTGCTACAGACTGTATCACAATACATGATAAGTTTTTAAAGAGATTATCATCGATTTTGTGTTTGCACAGTAACCAGAGAAATGAGACCAGTTCTGGTAAGGGGATTCAACCCAGTAACTGCCAAAATGCCTGACAATTTCACAGAACTGGTACTTTGAATTAGAAATTATGAGAAGCTTCTCTACTGTGACAGAAAGGGCAGTGTGTGCTTTTTTTTCCTTATCTCCCACTTATGTTGTAATATGATATTTGTACTTGAAGCTAGCAAGAATATTAAATCAGAGTCTTTCTGGATTTAAATCAGAAGACAGATTGTAATAAAAATGGCATAACAGAAGTTCTGTATTTTTCCCTGAATTATGAATAGTCATATTTCATAAGCAAAATTTGGCATTCCAAGTGTTTGCTAATAAGAAGAATGGTTAAGAGCTTGTAAGAGGAAATATACTTACCAAAAACATGGAATCCTAAAGTACAGGTGTAAGTGGCCCATTCTATATCCCTAGTTGTTTCAACACTCACAACTTGTTTACAAGCAGAGGGGATCCCTACAAAATCAAAAGAACCCACATAACAACATAATTCTCAAATTGTATAGATTTCTAATTACACCAGATAAATTAAAACATATGGTTGATCTTGGCAGTTATATGGTCTTATTTAAATTTTAAATCTGTGTTAGACTGCCTGAACTATGCACAAAAGGACTAAATATAATTCTTACTCACAGTATAAGATTTCATAGTCTCCTGAATTAGACACAAGATATTGTGAATTAACAGACCAATCCAGATGAGTAATGAAGCTGGAATGACCCTATAAAGAGAAAAAGTATTGTATTAACTGCACTAACTGTGTGCCACAATGTGACAGTATTAATACAGTGCTACAAAATACACTTTGGGTGTTGATACTGAACCAGGAGAAAAAAGGTTACTTACTGAACATTTGCCAATTCTGGTATACTTTCTTCCATTTTCACTTACACCATATATATAAATACAGTTGTCATGGGAACCTATTGCCAAGAAGTTTCCATCTATAAACACAAAAATGAGACTGCAATTATTACTGTAAGAAAGAACTTAGGCTAATTTTGAAAAGTTTGTATGTCACAGACAAGAGGAACTGTTCTTAAAGGCCTTGATAGTGCAAAATGAATAAATGAAATTGTATTTTTAATTTTCCAGTTGCATATTTATGTATTGATCAAGAATACAAAACAGCAATTTTATACTAATGAATATTGCTGTTAAAAACACAATATTTCTAGAAGCAGCTATAGTCCATTTAGGCTAACTCGACTGCAACAACCTGCAGAGTTAAGTCTTTTTTTTTCCCCTTCTTCACAGTGAAACCATATTGAATGTGCTGGGGTGGGAGGGAAAACAACACCAGAGCTTAAGACATCACCCATTAAGTCCTGCCAATGTTTCATGGCACACTTATTTTCAACTTCAGTATGGCAAGCAGGGACTTATTTTAAAACAAACCAACCCCTGATTTAATAAAAAAATTCAATGCCTTTTTTTTCCCCAGTAAACAAATGGTTTCAAACCTGGTGAGTAACGCATTACAGACAGCTGTTCGTTTCCATCTGTGTGTACAGTGACCAAGTCTTTTGTTTCTGTGTCAAACACAAACCACCTGTTGTAAACACGGAAAGAGGCCAATAAATCATTCCATAAGGAATTCAAATCTACTGTAATCTTGACCAACTTTTCTTCTGTCAAAATAGCATAAGTTTTATACCAAGAAGAGAAAAACAGCAACTGCTACTCAGTTTGGTCTATTTTTACTTTGCCACAAGCATAGTTTCTTTCATATGTTTTCTAACCATAAAAATGCTTGGGCATTGACCCCAATATCAGTCCTCAGATTTTAGTGTGTTTTAATCTATCACGCATAAGAATAAAGTAAGCATTGCTTGTGATGTCCCTTCTCCTTTAAAGATCTTCCTCTTTAGGAGGAGCTGTGCTGATGCTTAAATTGATGCCTGCGTTAAATCCTAGAGCAAGGGAAAACACAAGCAAGCATCAGGACCATTCTCTTCTGACAGAAGAAAGAGACAAATTAATTTATTTTAAAGTGAATTAATTAATTATTTTTCCAGTAGTTTATTTATTTAGTTAATTTTAACAAATCAAAAAGTAATTTGTGGAAACGTAGAAAGGACAAAGGTAAAATTTGCATTTCAAATCTTGCATCAGATTACTAAAGACAAAGGGAAGAGTCCTCTCAAAGCTTATTCTTTTGTTTCACTTTATTTACTAAATAAAGCACATTCAGTAACAAAAGTAAGTCCTTTATCTAGGGCTGATATAAAATCTGAAATAAGCTTGCTTCATAACCCACAAGCTTCCTATATGTTCTCAGTGAACTGGAACTGTTTTCAGTACTAACAGTCAAGTCTGCCCTCAAGTGACATTAAAGGAGAGGGTGAAGTTAGGCAAAGGCAATCCCTCCTATAAAAGACAACCACAGATAAACCCAGCAGCTGCCACTGATGTTACCAAGGGCTCAGCCTGCTGTCTAAAATGCTCTCCTGCACCTCAGTTTTCTCTGCCTTGTTTATCCCTCATGCTCTTCATGCAGAACAAGTCTCATAATATGCATTTTTACACAACGTCTAGCACAGTGGAACATTCACCAAGTTTTTTTAAAGCCTCTAGCTGTCACTGAATTAGAGATCATGAACCACTTGCTACATTTTCCAATGCACAAAGTTTTTCTATGAGTGATTGCCTCCACTCAGCCCTAAAGGCCTTGGGAAGAAATCTCCCTCCACATCTGCAAAGTTAACCCACTTTATCAGACTCCTACTTTAGCGTCTCCTTGTTCCCAGTGGACACAAAAATTTAACATTTAGGTTGCTGGTATGGTGACAGCACTTCCTATGCCTGGTCTCACAGCAAACCCAGACTCCCTGCCCTCTCTAAATGTCCTCCTCCCACTGATATTACACTGTACCTCTCCCAGGACAAAAACCATCTCTTTGTTCATGCAACACTCAGCAAACATAGGGTGCTGGCCCAGGCCTAGGGTTTCTAGGCACTAAGGCAATAAAAATAAATTTTACTGAGACATTCAATAGAAATCAATAGGGAATGAAGATGTGTCATTGCATACATCTGCAAAGCCAGAACATGAACTTGGATGTGAGCTGGAAAAATCAGTATTTGTTGGTGCCCAAGGAGTAGCTCTGCACCTCTCACCTTCCAGTCAGTGTGCCTACTGCAACAACAGATGCTGAAGGATGAAAACCTGAAGACTGGGCTGGATCCTGAAATGTTTCAGAAAGAGGCATGCTTATTTACCAGTCCAAGTTATCAACTTATAGCAAAAATACAATTCAATTATCTGCCTCTGGAACATAGCAAAATTATCGTGTTGATTTTTCTCTTTCAATATAAACTTGAGGGGTATAAAAGCATTTTTAACTCACTGACATATTATCCAATTAACTTCTTTTCCCTCTATAAAAGACCACTGTTCTATTTTCTTTACAATCTAAAAATAATTTGGTAAGTGATTTCATAACAATAACACTGGCAATGGTAGCTTCTCAGCAAATCACAAAGGAGAGATTAAAAATAACTTCTTAAACTAGAGCTGACCTTAGAATTAAGCATTCAAAGCTGCAGTTTACTTACAATCTGAAGAAGAAGCAAGTCCCTTATTCAACAAAGGTATGTGGCAGGAGGGGTAAAGCCTAACTCCTACACATACCAACACCTTTTTCCAGTACCTGCCAAGTTGCAGCTCAATGGGAGATTAAGGGCATAAACTGGGGTTCTTATTTGGACATGCAATTTTAAAACATTTTACTTTGTAAAACTCTATCTTTATTCTTGCAATTTAAACATATGATCAAAAACAAGGTAAGCATTTTTTTCCTAATATTTGACCAGTTACAAAGAATGGGGTCCAGAACTCTTCAGGTTATAGGACAAAATACCAATACAGCTTTTTTTTTCTCATATGATTAAAACGTAATTTTAAAAGTAAGCAAAAAACCCAGTCCATGATCTATCTCAAGGAAATTCTTGTGTCCCTAATTTTCTGTATTTTAAAAAAGTATCACATTGCAGCTGTTTCAGTAAACCTGTTGACATTTTTAGCAATTGGTAACTACTAGCCCTAGAGGCTAGCTGGAAAGGATATTCTCATTAATTATAAGCAAGTGACTAATTTAAAAGAATTACTAACTCTAAAGAAAATTTCAGAGAATTGTTGAGATCCATGATTTCTATGCACAGCTTCTAAAACACTACAGCATTCCAGACAGGAAAATTTCCTAATTTTTTAAAAGTATAATTTCATAGCAAATGCTGAGATATTTCATTGAATAAACCAGAGGTTCAAACAGTGCATTTAATCTAACTTGTACTCAGAATAGCTACATTAAAAAGCTTTTACATTGATTTCTATGACAAAAATAGGTTAACATGAAATGATTTTTTCCCCCTCAAGTTAGTATGTTAAGGTACTTTTAAACAATAATCTTAAGAAAAACCAAAATTACTAGAGAATTTCTATCACAGGAGCCCTGTATTTAATAAATGTATACCTCTATAATCTTGTCCCAGACAGGATGGTGAGTGGTTGCATCCCAGAGTGTAATGTGTTTGTCATGTCCACATGTGAAGAACTGAGGCTTAGAGGAATGGACTGCAAGTCCCCAAAGCTCATCAGTGTGACCCTACACAAACAGAGATGTTTTTAGACAAGAAGGACAAGCCATCAAAGCTAAACATGTTTAAACAGTATTAAAATGACCAAACTATGCATTAAAACATTCCAAAAATAGGTTAGCTCTAGATAGATATATACTTATAATGACTTTTACTGTTGAAAGTACTGTAATAATAAATCAGATGCATATTTATGAAAATTAACTTTAGAAAGAGTATTTACTGCTCTTACACACCTAGAAGTGTTCTTGTTAGGAAAGCCAGCTTACCTGGGTAATTGGGAAAAAATCTCCTGACAGTGTGCCCTGTAGGACAAAGTTTCTGGTGGTTCCTATTAATACGACGTCCCCTTTTCCCTCTGCTACTGTTCTTATTGGACCAAACTGTTCTGGAATCTGCGGTCATAACAGACAAAAGGATAGATAAGTCAGACAATTTGTCAGGTATTGCCGTTTTTAAAGACACGTGGCCTAGTAAATGTGTTTTAATAAATATTGCACAGCGAAAAAATGAAACAAATTAATACACATGCCTGTCTTGCAAAACTTTATAACAGCTTGCATCACCTTAGTAACTTCTATAAAACTGCAAGACAAGATATTCTTATCTACAGAATACTCAGATAAACCAAGTATTTCAAGAAACAGAAAAGGTTCCTTCATGCTGTGTTAATCCAATAGTATTTAATTGCAGCTGTGATATCAGACTAAACATTTCTACTCAGAGCATTTTCTTGCAATGAATGTTTCTTTAACTGCAGCCTAGGTCCTGAAAAAGCCAGTGCAAGTCTCTAAAATAAAGTTCAAGGGAAGATGTAAAATAACAAGGAGTAGCAAAATATGAACAAATAAGAGAAAAAGAAGAACACAACAGCTAGAAACAGCACAACAAGCATGACCCTTGTGGTGTGTTAAAAACTGAATTACTGAAAGGTGTGCCATTCCAGTTGCATATATATTTTCAACATTAAATATTATTATTTATTGTTATATAGAATTATTTTTTAATTATTATTTAATATTATATAGCTGAGTGAAGGCCTCCCTCAGACTTTTCTGCTGATTCTTCTCTTACGTTCCGTATGTAAACAAAGTAGTTCTGTCCAAACAAATTCTGCTTTAATACAGCTGGAGTAATTCTCAAATAGCAGCTGGAGTAATTCTCAAATTTTGTTTAAATTACATTTAAAAACAACATCAACCAAGAAATTAACCAAGAAAAACTTGAAGTATTAAAACCCTAAAAAAATTCCTGACATCATTTTGGGAAAGAGGAATGTATAAAACCATTTCAATACTGTAATACTCTGAAGTTAAACATTACCTCACATTATTAAAGGCAAAGAAAGGAAGAAATATTATGGGAAGAAACGAACACAAGACTTATTTTCCAGTAACCATAGAACTTAGAAAGCAAATAGTTTGTAAGTGAATAGGGAATCACAGGAATGACCTGAAGACTGAAAATCTGAGGTGTCCTGTGCAGGGCCAGGAGCTGGACTCGAAGATTCTGATGGGTCCCTTCCAACACAGCATATGAAAATATTGTATTTCACCACTGACTTTCTTTCCCATAGAATACATATCCATAAGAAAAATATTTGATTTTAAAAGCTTCTCAGCTTTTTTTTTTTTTGCTCAGAGGACAAAAGAATTTCATTTGAAGTAGCAGAGTAATTTCAAGATAGGTGATATCACCTCAGTTTTGTGAATTTTTTGGTAATTTCCATTCCAAGATATCAGCTTTCGGTCTTTTCCACCTCCTGATACCAATGTGCCATCTCGCAGCATACACAGTGCAAATATTCCACCCTCGTGTGCCCCCTGAACTGCGTGGCTTATTCTATTGGTACCTGAAGAGAAGAAAAAAAGGCATTACTACTACTCAGCTTAATAGTTCCTTCCCCCCATTTTTTTTTTTTCTCCATGTCTCTATTATCTCTCAAGGATTGCATTTAAGCAATAACAACAATGGGCATTGGGTGCTGGACCAAAACATACAGACCCACAGAGGAGGCTGAATTAGTACATCTTATGACATATTCCCCCCACCTCAAAAATGAAAAGTATATATACTCAGTCTAGGTCAAGGACAAAAGAAAAGAGGTTCACTTGAACCTTTCAAGGGGGTCTAAGCAAAATAATTTGACATCACATTTTAACTGCAGTAGCACTACACACCTTATGAGTGAAAAACCCATAACCCAGTCACTTTTATTCTCCAAAGATATTCTACAGCCTCCAGACCCTGAACTTGTACCAAAATCTGACAAAGCTAGAGGTCCTAGTATATCTGACAGAATGTGCTGATCACTCTCCAGAGAAGCCTGTATTTTCTTATTGATGAACTTTGGCTTGTTCAAGTAGGTTCTAAGACTCAACACTATCAAAACCAACTACATTAGATTAAGTATCTCTAATTTGGTGAATCATTAATATTATAAAGTAAAAATAAATGATTACTAGTGATTCTATTACTGAAATGTGCATCTTGCATCAAAGCTTAGCTAATTTGATATTTAGCAAAAGTGAGGGGCTGACACAAGTTAGGAAAAAACAATTGCCTTTTCCTTCATCCATTTCTATGGATATAATGTGTCAAGCACAACTGATTTTTATTAAGAGAAGTTTTTGCTAAGGTACTCTGACCTGGTAGAAGCAGCCCCCTCTTGCACATAGAACTCTGAAGAAATGAAGACATAGAAAGTACACTGTACTGAGATAGAAAAACAAGAAAAACCTAAATCCTAAAGAGCTGGCAGAAGTTGAGATCTTGAGCACACTGAGAATTCCCTTTTATTTCTGAGAGAAAGGGCAGAAGAGGTTGCTTGCAGTCAAGGCAGAAATTAGTCTACCAGCATGATGGCAAACTGGCCCCTGAGCAGTGCACTGCCCCTGTCTCCCTTCTCTGCTGGCAGTCCAAAAATATAATAAAGAACAGGGACATGGGACAGTGCAATTTCTAAAGTCAGTTTAGAATGAAAAGTGTTGAAGTGCCTTGCTTTAAATTACCATAGGAAAAAGGAAAGGGAAACAAATGAGAAGCCAAATTGCAAACACTGTATCCACCCCTGTCCTCAGCAGTGTAGTGGTCAAGGAGATAATTAGCTGACAGTCCTTGGTTTAAAAAGAAATCTACAAAAACAACTCAGTAAGGCTCAACTGTATAACTGATTCATTGTATTGTTTTCAGGGTCTTATCCCTTTGAGTAGTATCTTGGGAGAAAGCACTGAGTAAATAGGAAAAAGCTGTCATCCATATCCCATCTTCCTTTACTAATAAGGCCTCCATTAAGGGATTCTCCTTATTCCTATGCATGGCATCTCAGGCACTTAGTAAACGTTTAGGATGCTGCTGCTGTTTGCCCTCTGGCAGGCATTGCCTTCTGCTGCCTAAAAAAGGTCTCTTACTAGAAAATGCTTTTTAAGAAGTTCTTCCTATCCATCTGTTCTTCTGAAATTAAGCTGAGGAATTCAATTAGATCTGAATACATTTTAGCTTGACTTCCTAGGAAAACAAAAACTGCTATTTGTTGTCTTTTTAAAAGTGTGTGTCAATAGGCATAATTTCTGCAAACAGTAGAGAGGGACATGATAGGAGACTGAAGATCATCAATTATATTAACAATGTTTCTTTCTATACAGTGATTAAAGAAAGAACTTTTCTTGGCATATCTTACATCAGTAAAAGCCCCACATGCTGGCATAGCTCTGTGATTCGGTACCTGACCATAGGGAACACATTCAATAGAATTTTGTGCTCTAGCTGTTATGTACAGATATTCTTTAGCTTCTTGTAGAAACGAATCCACGCACAATCTGCTGGATTGGTCTTGAGTAAGAGCTCAAGAGAAACCAAAATTTATTCTTCTTGAAATGAAGCTCTACACTCAAGCCTACACTCACAGTCTAATATTAAGGTGGAAGTTAATAGTGAAATTTTATCTTACCTTTCCCCCAAACCAAAATGTTTCCACTTGAGTCTCCTGTAATAGTATCACCATTTTCAGAAAAGGTCACACACAGGACAAACTTTGGCTTCTCTTGTTTCTGCATGGTTATGAAAAATATACACTCACAGCAACATACAACCCATGGATTTTAACTTTATGTATTTGGTTAATTTAGTTTAGTCTTTATACAGCTCTATTATTACTTAAATATCTACAAGAGTTAAACATTCCTACAGTCTAAACAGAATAATCTGTGCAAGGGCACAAGATGCATCAGCTGAGGTTTGTGGCCCAATCCTGCACCCTTTCATTGCAAGCTGGGAACAGAGTGAGTGAAAAAGCCTGCCAATATGTAGCACATGACCAGGAATGCTCTGAGATAAACCAAATCCCCCCAACTACTGCAGAATGCCAAAGACTTTCAGTATTTAGAAATTGCCAAAGTTTCAAACAGGCTTTATTATTATAATTCTTAACTCCAAAGTTTCAAGGAGAAAAAAAAAAAAAAAGTATTACTAGAGAGTTTGGCCAGAGTGGGAGAATTACATCTCTTGAAAGAAGCCCAAGTTTCAGTAATGAAACCCCTGCATTTAAGACATTAACAGCAACAAAACAACTAAATGTGTCAGGGAGCAGAAACATCACTGGTAGCTTCTAAGGACATTTCACATTTCTTGTTGACAATCTATGTGTATGACGTCTTTCTCCTCCAAATTAAGAACTGTTCTATTCTAGGGGCACCACTCTTTTCCAGCTCTAACCATCATCAAGATTAACAGAGCTGGAACAGAGAGAAAAATCCATTTAAAATGTATGGAAAATAAAATGTAGCAAAATTTAAACACATCGTCTCAGCATCTCCTCCTGATTTCACACGAAGTATATTAACTGACATTGTAAACAGTTGTTCTGACTGTCCTTAGGAGCCATGACTCCACAAGCAGTTAACTAGCAATCACTGGAGTTATCTGCAGTCATCGCAAACATCCCTCAGTTGTGCATGCAAGCGCTGTTCAGCTTAGTCTATGCTCAAGAACAAAACCAAATCAAAACCTTGAAATGAAAATGATATTTACCAAATAGTGGCCTGCTCAATCTGTATTTGAATGACATATGTCTGAGCAGAACACAGGAAAAGGGAAGAAAATTCATACAGATGTATTTTTATGGGGTCTTTCACAAAATAAAAATCACCTCCATCACACTTTTTTTTTTTTTTTTTTTTTTTTTTTTAAACCTCAGTTAATCATAGAGATTTTTAAGGTAATTTCATTTTGCACAGGTTGTGAGTGGGAGGGTGGGGGTCTGTAGCAAAAAGAATATAGGAAAAAGAATACAAGAAACAATGGGTAATTGCGTTTCAAAATTTTAGTGTGGAAGTTTTACCCATGGAAAAGGTCTCTGTGCCATACCATGAATGCCACCTAAGTTTCTGCAACATTTCAAGTTTAATAATGATCACTTGTTTTGATTTACTCAAACCTTATTAAACCTTAATTCTGTATGTCTGTATCATTACTATAAACATAAAATTAGATAAATATTTTATTTACCTCAAATAATCCTTGCTTTTTAATCAGGGAATTTCCTTCTAGTGTCCAAAAATAAAGGTGTGATTTTCCACAAGTAACTATAATATTTGTATCAGTAGGGTGAAAATCTGCAGCAAATACAGCCTCATTAGAGCACTTGGAAGGAAAAAGAAAAACATTGTATCAAAATCTAAAATGCAAGGGAAGAAAACAATATAACATGGTTCTCTAGTTAGGTAAACTGATAATTCTGATAAAAGAAAAATTCTGAGCTATTAATTTACTAACATAGACTGGAATACTTTGTAGTCAAAGGATTTTATGTCTTTTTAAGTTAGTAGCAAAATGTATCCTCAAAAATCACATCAGATAATGAGAAATTCTGCACAAAAAATTAGTTTAGGACATTTTTCCTGCACATGCTCCTACCATTGCTGCCTAGAACTTTCTAATCAATTCTAGAATGACAACAGCAAAATTCTAAAAAATCCAAAACTATTGGGATGATCTCAACAGAGAGAAAATATTCCCTTTCTCCATGTTCCTTGCCATTTCTACAGCAAAATTGTTAAAAAGGCACAAAAAGTTATATACAGAAAGAAATTTTATTACAAGAAACCAGATCTACATACAAGCAAGTAGTACAAAATATCTTATTGCAACACCTTGACATCTGCCAGCTTTTCTTCTTTCTGCCAGTCCCACACTGAAAGCACATGGTCATTGGAGTCATCCACAGAGCACAGGCTACTTCCTCCATTCTGAGGCAAAACATGAGAAATAGTAATGCATCACCCAAACATGAGGAACATATAAATACACATTCAAAATAATTAAATACGTATGTGTAAGTGGAGATATTTACACATACTTACACTTTAACTGTTATAATTGTAGTTAGATCTCCATATAATATAATAATTTATAGGGTCATTGAAAAGATGGTTAAACAGACCTAGAAGAGGAACTCTTGCAAACTGCAGACAAGTGTCAGGAATATGGTAGGTATCTGAATATTTTTCAATAGTGGAAATTCCAAAGGCAAACTACATATCATTATCTACTTTATTAAGAAAACCTTTTACTGATAACTATACTGGATTTCTTTCTTTGCAATTTAAACCAATTATTTCTTCTCAGATGTTTGTTAATACAGGAAATAATTTTGTTCGTCATCTTGTTATAATGGATTAAAATCAGAGAACATAGTAAGGAATTAGAAAACAACTTATTCCTGACAAGTGTCTTTTTTATAGTTTTGATGTTTATTACTCTTTCTAATCTTAATTACGCTAATTCCTTCATTCTTTCTTCATGCATCATATTTCCTAGACCTTCTCCTAGTGTGTCTTTTTACATATGAGGTTGCTTGGTTGTTACCCTGAAGATTGAGGCCCACAATACACGTCAGACACAACAACTACAATAACAACTGTGCTGCAGGAACCCATGAGGTTGGGCAGAGGCAGGACTAAGAAACCCGAAGAGAGGGTCATCTAAAGTGAGAGATGTGCTGCTACAGAATGGGAAATGATGCTCAAAACAGGCAAGCTGTGACTGAAATCACAAAGCAAACATCAAATACTGGCTTTTTCTGGCAAATGCTAACAGTGCTCCTCTGTTATTATGCATCTATTTCCCTCCAGACAGGTATTTATAGATTCTTTGCTTGCTAATCCTTTTTTTTTATCCTTCAAAGGTGATGTTAAACTGTGTTAGCTTTCACCTTTGCATTCTTTACTAGCTCACCCAATATCACCCTTTCTTTTCCACTTTCTATAAACATAGTTATCAATGGATTTCAAATGTTTGTAGAAACTTCCACTGAAGTAAATTTTGCCTGGGGAATACACCAGGTAGTCCTGTCCTATTTAAAGATGCTGTCAAGACAACCAGACACCACCACATACACTGCTTACAGATCCTGTTGTACACAGGGGGCTTTGCAGCTTGCACATGTCAGGTCACAGACTCAAGTTTTTATATGGAACTCAAATGCTGCCTATATCAGCATGTAAATATTTCCTTTATGTGTCTGACAGATTAGAGTTCAAATGATGGTGCCAAGAGGCAAACAACAGGATTTTACTTTTTACAATCCTTTATCCATATGCCTTTGCTGCTTTTCAGCAAAAGATTTTGATTCTCCTATGGGAGCCTCTGTTTTTTGAAAGTCTTTCATCAATCATTTTAGACACTGTGAGAGGGTTAAAAAGTGTGGAGACAGTAAATTTCTTATACAGGGAGAAACAGAATAGGATGATTCAAGGAAAGTATGGATGCTGAAATTTCAAGTACACAAGTATTTGCACAATTGCTGAAAAAATTAATTGCAGTTTATTTTAAGTATATGGTAAATCCCTGAGACTTCTGAGATATTGTTAACTTTAATAACAACCTAAACTGTTGGAAACAACTAGGTTGCAAGCTTTCCTCCTCTAAACAGGAATCTGAGGGAAGAGGCAGCTTGGAAATTTGTTTTGGTCACCTAAATTTTTAAAATTTCAAAGATTTTTCCAGCAAACAGTCTTAATATGACTATTCATTTACTTTACTTACAGATTTAGAAAAAGCAATGCAAGTGACAGCTCGGTCAAAAAACCCCATTCCGATGACATGCAGTGTATTCAGAGTTACAGAATCCCAGACACGCACGTGTGGTGGCAATTGCTACAAAACAGACACAGAAAACATCAGCTCCAACAATGATCTGGATTTCAAAAACCAAGAAGGCAACTGAAAAAAAACAAACCACAATTGAAGGCATAAAAATTATCAGAACTTCTCTACTCATGCATGTAAGCACAGATACATTACAAATGGTTTACTGCTTACTGTGCCTAGGACCAATATCTGTGGCTGACTATGCAGAGTGTACAGCACATTGGATCTCACTGATCTCAGTTTGTTCACTGAACTTCATGGCCACTGAGATACTCGGCATGAACTGAAAAGTGTTGATGACTTTGTGACATGGGATTTACTGGTAGGCCCGGGCAGAGTTTAAACTGTACAAACTGATATGACTCTAGTAAACACGAAATTTAAAAGCGCGAAAAGAAGCTCAGGAATTTCTAAAATGTAATTAATTTCAACATTCTTAAAAACGGCTGGGGAAAATAACTTTATGTTCAAACTCCTCTTTACAACCGTAATCAGAACGAGATTGATTTCTGTAAATTAAATTGCAGCTGTCCATGCTGGCCGCAGATGAACTCCCTGTGAAAGCCCCGGGGTCCCCTCTCCTCCATCCCTCCCCTCTCTCTGCCTTTGGCTCCGAGAGCCCCGCGATGCCTTCCGCGGCCACCAGGGGGCAGCCCCGGGCAGCCGGTGGAGTCTCGCTCCCCGGCAGTGAAATTGTACTTTAACATAAATAAATACATATAAAAAACCCCAGAAGGGCACAACAGTACCTCAGTTATATAAGGGGCTTTTATAATACTTATATACCACATTCCACTCAAGTACAGACCTCAAACATTTAGGTTTTATTTCATAAATACAATGGTAAGTAATAAAAAGCTCCAACACATAATAAAAATTAATAGTCTGCGTTACTCAGCTAAGTTATCTTTATATAAAACTTACATTGCATAACTGGGATTTCCTTTTCTTTTTCACTGTCCTGGTTTTGACTGGAATAGAGTTAATTTTCTTTTGAGTAGCTGCTACAGTGCTGTTTTGGACGAGAATAATGTGGATAACACAGATGTTTTGGCTGCTGCTGTGCAGTGCTTACCCTAAGTCAAGGACTCTTCAGTTTCCCATGCTCTGACAGTGAGAAGCAGCATGTGAAGCCAGGAGGCAGCATGGTCCAGACAGCTGATCTGAACTGGCCAAAGGGATATTCCATAGCATAGAATATCATGCCCAGTACATAAACTGGGGAGTTGGTCAGGACAGGCCAATTGCTTCTGGGGGATGAGCTGGCCATCAGTCAGTGGGTGATCAGTCATTGCACTGTACATCATCTTTCTTGGGTCTTATTTGTCTCTTTTTGTTGTCTTTATTGTTGTTATAATTATTTAATTAAAATTTAATAATAATAACAATTACAACAACTGTTCTTATTTCAAACCACAGGGTTTATCCTTTTTCCAGTTCTCCTCCACATCCCACCAAGGGGTGGAGGGGAAGATGAGTGGCTATGTGGTACTTAATTGCTGACTGGGGTTAAATCAGCATATTGATAATCCAGTTTTCATCCCAAAAATTCTCCTTTGGTGCCTGCCAAAAAGTTTGCAATAGTTTGGTTTTAACAACAGCTGCATACTCTGCTGAGTAACCTTTTCCTCATGGTTTTTTCTGCCTCTGTGTGTTCCTTTTTATTTTTTTCCCTAATTCTTTTTCCCTTTATTAGCTCTTTGGAGCACTGTTCATCTTACTCTATTCAAATAAAGTCCTAATGTACAGCTAAGCTTGCAAAAATACAGGTGTCAATAAAGAGAAAAATATTCTTGCCTAGATGATGACAAGAGTAAAAGATTGATTTTTTTCAGCAAACAACCCAAACCTATTCTTTGTAGTTTGGTTTTGATAGCTGTGATCAAAAATGAAGTTTTACACTGTACAATTTAATGTCCCCCTTTTCTCCACACCCATCCACCCTCTCAGGTCTCCTTTGCAGCCTTATCCCTCCATGCCTCTCAGAGACCAGCTCAAAATTTACCTCCAGTCTAAGTCATGGAACCAGAAACCATTGACCAGTCTTGAGAATGGAATTTGCTAACTGTGATAGCATGCAATAGGAAATCTCAAATTAAGTTTTGTTCCTGTTCAGTCCAAAAATATAAGACCAACAGGAAAAGAATACAGCATGTATCTTCTTAATAACATATTCTTATGAAATATAAACAATTATGCATCAGTAAGAAGCCACTTACTTTCCCATCCTTGGATGTCCCTGCGACTTGACCTGTTGCTATAGTGATCCTATCAGGATGAACAGCCAGGCTACAAAAGAAAAGCAGAGGCCAAAGTTAAATCTATTGACTATTTATTTCAACAAGCTATTACTTGAGATTGAAATAAATAGCCCTATTTTAGTCACATAAAGCACACAGCATATGTGTAAACTTTTTAAGAATATAAAAAGAGAACTGACAAAACAATTGTCATGCTCGTGTATTTTAAAATCCTCTGAATTCTTTTTTCACAGCATCTGCTTTGCATGCAGTTCTAGAGGCCAAGTGCCCTACAAAATGAACTGTGGCAATAATTTATTTAGCTTTACAAACCAGAAAACCATCCTCTTTCCAGTAAACCTGATAGCTTTGAAATATCTAGAGACAGAAAAATTGAAAGAAGGAAATGACATGGAACAGGTCCAAGCTAAAAATCTCCTTGTAAAACAACCAGATCATACAAATAAATCAATTCATGCAACATACTCACAATTCAAGCAGATTTGGTTATCAGGCCTATTTTTGGCTTTGAGGGACAATGGGTGTTTCATAATGCCTAATCTAAAGAAGGGATGTTAAACTCATTTTGTACATTAGGGCCCATCAGATAATCCAGGTGCTCTTTTTCAGCTACATTGTGCAAGCAGACTGGTATCATCAAGATAAACCATATGGTTATTTAGATTTCAGTTTAATGATTCTGATCTTTGCTGGAATCTAGTGTCCTCTGAGCTTCAACATACTTAAATTTCTTTTAAGCCCAATCTGGCATGTGTGCATGGCAGCAAACAGACCCACTCTAGTTTACAGGCTATCTGCCATGGGGTCAGCATGCCTGAAGACTACCAGGAAGACCACAGGTGAAATTACGACTATTTTGCTGGTTAGGTTGAACCTAAAGGAACTTTACAAGGCACTCAGGCCCTGGTGAAGGGCAACAATTCAACCCTACTTAAAAAAGGCAAGGAGAAGATTCTAAAGAAAATGATGTTCAATCATCCTAAAAGAAGAGTAAGGAAAATGAGAAGATCTATCTCAAATATGGTTTTTTAAAGAAAAAAAGAACTATTGTTAGATGACTTACCATTTCACATCATCATTATGACCAGTGTAATGTCTCTGAAGTTGCTCTTCAACATTGAATAACACAACTACAGATGCGATGAAATACACGGTCTCACCCGTTGGCAGGAGATAAAGATTGCTGCGACAGTCCCGACCCCTATATCCATAGCTAGAGTCTGGGTCAAGCTGCAATAACATTATCTACCAATGAAGAATGTTAAAAACAAGCAAAAACAAAAACAAAAAACCCAAACAAATAAGCAAACAAAAGGATTCTCTGTCCTTGTATTCTGTAGTCTCTGTCCTAGAGTCTCCATCTCTTGGCTTGAGCACAGCTTGATTACTTGATAACCTTCAGAACTCTTTCCCTTACTACAGTAGAGAGCTGAAGCACTTTTCAGACTTTAAAACCTGCATATCCTACAGAAAATCCAGAGCAAAGAACATAGGAATTTGCAGATGTACTATTACTTCAGCATCCTCTAGAATTTCCTAAATACCAGACAAAGGCAATACTAATTTTGTCCCAGGTGTATTTACTATTTACACTGCTTGACTAATTAAAATGAAAAATTAGACTTGATAGAAACACTAGTAAGTAATTCAGCACATCCCCCTGCATTACATGAGGATTGATTTCATTTTCTTGTGTGCAGGTTGATTGATTTCATTAATGTGGACATGACCAACCAGATGGATAAAAACCATAAAAGGGTTACATCATCCATTCCAATTTATTTTTGTAGCATTTAAAAGGCAGTGGCCCAGATTCTGATGCTAGTCATATCAACACAAATCTAAAATTAATTCAATGAAATGACTGGAATAATAATCTCATTTAGACTGAATGTTAATTCAGCCAAATTTTGTAGTTTTATTCTTCTGAAGAGTCATTAGGGACTTCAACTATTTTGGCTCTCTTTTTTTTTTTTTTTAATGGGAACAGAAAGAAACAGCATTAGCAGAATCTTGGCAAAACAGAAGTGCATTCTAATGCAGTCAATATGGGGAAACTGGCTGTGAAAAATATATGGACAGATAATGAAACCCCAATTATATGATCTAAACAAGATACTTGTGCGTTATTCTGTATGGTCAATGACAAGCCACTCAAACTAAAATAGTCATGTTAATGTAGTTGAAGTATTAAGGTCAATAGTTATCCTATATAAACACCTCCTCTAGAAGAAACAGCTCGCTGTTTTTTTCTTGTAAATGTAATGGAACTAGTGCTGTATACCCAATTATTGAAGTGTGAATTAAAAATATATATAAACTGAGATATTTAATAAACTGAAATATCTCAGCCAAAGTTTCTTCAACTTTGAGATATGAAAATGCAATGACATTGAAACAACCAATATCTTCAATTACAAAGAATTCACTATCAATTTGAATCTGTCTGCGATGGTTGGTGCTACCACTCTAGATTGCTGGACAGTGCTTTATTTATTTAAATTTATTTTTCTCTCTACGGCTAGATACCATTACAAATTGAAGCCAATATAAGAGTTCCCTAGTTCAACAACCTCTAGTTAAATTTATAGTGAACCAGCAACTGAAGTTAGTGTAAGGAACTGAACTTCTAATAAAAGTGAAGAACACTACACAGACATGCATAAGGAACAAATCTCAGTGCACAAAAATAGCCATTAAATGGGAAAGATTACATTCTTTAGGGAAAATCTCCTTTCTTTACTATTCTTCCTGTGGGGAACAATGCTGCATTCAGCCCTTCACATGACTGCTGTTGTCAAACACTCAATTTCTTTCTATCAGCCTTTTATCTCAAATGCAAACTCCTGGGGTTGATCTCTCCTTCTCCTCACTGTTTCCCACACTCGGATTTGGTGGCTTCGACCTGGATTTGGTGAGCTGGCACTTCAGGGAGTGTTACCTTGACCTTTTCTTTTTATTTGGCCTGCAGTTTTTGTTTCAAACCTCCTGCTTGCCAAGTGAGTTGCTCTCAAATGGATCTGGGCAGGCCACTGCTCCCACCCTGATGTCCCTAGTGCAGATTTCCCACTTGGATTTTTCACCTCTGCTCCAGCCCCCCTCACACTTCATCAGTCTGCGTATTTGTTTTTTCATGTCCTAATATATATGATAATATATCAAAGGTGTGAACCTTTTTCAGCTTTCCCAGACAGCTGCTAATGTTACCGTAATACCCCTTTATGGTTCTGGTATGCCCTGAAATCTATACACATTAGATTTTCTTCCTTCTGTTTCCCATCATAGTCTGCTTTCTTTTCCATTTGTCCATGCCACCTCCAATATCTTGTTTCCCTATCCCTACTCTTACATTATAGAGCATTTCTGGCTGTACTCCCACAGCTAGACTCATTTGTCTGTTACAAAGATTTTTTTCCTATTCCAGTTCCGTTACCCTCCAATGAAACTGTGCAGTTTCTCCAACTCAACTGGAATGAATGCCTGCAATATTGCTTGGTTTTCTGCTGTATTTTTCTTCTTAAATGATCTTATGCTCCTGCTCACAGTTTCTCTTCTCCTTGTTATAGTGTAAACTGAGAATCACCTTCTCCCTCTTTTTTTTAAATTATTTTTGTCTTTCTAAACCTTCCATATACCTAGTCATTACTATAAAGTATGGATATCATGATTGGATTTAATTGCAAATAAATTAGAAATAGAAGAAGCTAGCACAGTATTTTTGGAAACAACTACCTCCTCCTCCTCCATAAATACCATTTAGAATAACCATCTAGGGTTAGTTAGATTGTTTTATTAATTCACACTTCTATTCATAGATAACCTTAGATAGAATTCTGCTGGGTAAACAGACACACACCTGGAAGGACATATGAATATTCAAACTAAAAATAATAGTCCATCTGGCAAATATTCAGTCATTCAAATAAGCTTAAGTGAGAAACTAATGAGACTGAAATCATGACCTACCCTAATTATAATTTTTTATAATAGTCTGAAATATTGACGTTTCAGGTTCCACCTACATGCTGCTAATGACATTCTGCTTTGTTTCATGGTTGGGTGTTCTGTTTTTCCAGCAAGCTCACTGACACTTTCTCCTTATCACCCTTAGGCACCCCGAGCAAGGAGCTCCTTATGGCTGCAAATTCATTCAATTCTGTTGTGATAAATTGTTAAAACCTGTACAATTAGATGGTACAATGCTGCAAGCAGTGTTTATCACTCTAATCTCACCTATTATATTAATTTTAGGGATTTTTTTGTCTTTTTAACTCATCTTGACCTATTTGTGCATGCACTATCTATGCAGTTCCAACAGAATGGGATAGAACCTACAGTGCAGCGGCAATAGAAATAGTAAGAATGGTTACTAAATCTGTCATTAATTTTTTGTGAATACAAAGGGACTTTTGGAAACTCTCTGAACATTCTGAAACCACGTACAGTTCTATCTATACAACTTTGAAAAAGACTATATGCATTCTGTCTTCTTTTACAAAGACAAAGTAATTTCCTATTTTCACTGCAACCGAAAAAGATTTTTCTTGAAAGTGAAAACCTTATGAAGATGTCATCTCTCTAAAAGTAATGAATATTACAAATAGATTCAGATCTTGTGTTTATATTTTATCTTGAATCATCTATTATATATAATAAGATTATACAAAAGTGAAATGTCTTCTTTTTAAATAAAGAATAAATTCTATCTTGAGACTTAAAAGTGAAATAGGAAAACTTTAGCATGTAATGAAACACAGATTTCTTTCAAGTTAGATTTTTGCAATTACGTCCACTCACAGAAGTCAGTGAAAAAATCTGGTTGTTCAGTATTTACGGTGTTTAAGCCCCCTTAAGATACAAATACAAATATTATTTTATATATTATATTTTATAAATTTTATCAATGTATCAGTTGCACAGCACTTCTCAATTCAGTACTTATTCAAGTTGAATGTACCATCCGCTTAAGGACAATGGAGTGCATTTTATAAAACAGTTAAAAATTATAAATTACTGCTAAGAGCTAGAAAAAAACCTGAACTTGTCGTATGCATATTATAATTAATAATCCCAGCTCACTACATTCTTATGATATGCCTAGTCTAATCTTTGGCTAATTAACATGCTTCAGACTTAACCTTCAGGCAACATTTAAGCAAAATCTTTCTTAAGCTGCCACCCTGTACTTCACAAGGTGAAGAGCAGCAGCCTCAAGAAATTAACACCTATTTTCAGTGGAATGTCACTTCACCAATTAAATGAACCCTATGACCTTAATCCTGCTGTACTTTAGCTCAAAAAGTTATTTAACCCAAATCATTATGGAATGATTGATTTCCAGTAGTCCTCCAGCACAGAAAGGATACACCCATTCCAGTTTAAGCCTCTTGGCTGGTAGTTCTACTTTTGCTTCCAAATTGTAAGATTCCACTTGCTCTTTGGGCATGTACATGGTAACAGGACGTCCACGAAGAAACATTTTTACGTATCCTTCCTCTACAAAAGGTCAGAAATGTTTAATGTTACACAAAAAAGCCATTGGGGAGAATTCCAGTGCTCCTCCATCCCTTCCCACATAACAGTTTGGTGCGTTACAATTACAGAATGACATGCAATCTCAAACTTAGAAATTTAGCAGGTTTTTTTTTTTCCTAAATCATAATCACTAAGCAGAATTTTTTAAAAACATATGAAGTCCCTTCTTCCTCTAAATATTCTGAGTAGCAGAATTAGAACTAAAAAATGTCATGAAGAACTACAAAACAGAAAGGTCTGAAACTGAAACTTTTTTTTAAAATGCTATAATATCACGGGTTTTAAATATTAAAAAATGGAGGGGAATACATCAAAGATTACAATTAACGCAGAAATGCCACGTAAAATTAATTTTATTTTTTAATCAATGTTTACAGTTGAGCATCAGCATCTAAATTATTTTCCAACACTCAGTCGCATTCTTTGCATCCCAGTGTAAAGATATGCTTTACACTTGATACAGTGTTAGAGATACATTCGAAGTAAGGAACACAAACAGTAAGAGGAATCATGCTGATGTACATGCAGAAAAGATATGTGCTTTAAGAATTACTAAACATTGAAAAAGGAATGACAACATTGACAGCACATTAAAAGAAAGGAAAATGACATACAGGAGAGAAGCTACAAAAATCAAGTGGCTGACAGAAATAAACATTTCTAGAAGAAAATACTAAAAGTAATGTGTTGAACTGGCAAGAAATATTTTTGGGGCAGAGAAGCAGAGATTAATAACAGATCTGGAAGTACTGACTTGGGGACTTCATGGGGCTTATAAAACTAGGAGATCTGGGAAATGCCATGAAGGTCTGACTAGGACTTTTGGGAAGTGGCAAGGCCAAAGTGGGTGTCCTGTGAACTTCTGATGAAGTTTGTCCAGATTCAGAACGTGCTGGCTCTTGCTGCTCCATCGGCAGATCAAGGGGTTCAGCCTTGTTCGCATGCGAATCATGCAGTTTTGGAGTCAGTGACATCTGTAGAGTTACTAGACAGAATAATCGTGGGCACAGAGGAAATGGAAGGGCAAAAGTAACAAAAATCATGTAAATGAAAAAATAATTATACAATTTAGGACTGTTAAATTATGCTATGAATTTTTAAGTATAATTACAAATATACCACTATTTTTTAAATTTGAAAGCTAAGGCTTTATTTTAATTGGTAATATGCATATGCTACAAATCCTGACTAAATTAATAAGAATTATTGATTGAACAAATAAACATCATAGCTATGCTGTATTACCTAATTAGATGTGTATTTTGCCTTTAGACTAAGTAATATGGGAAAGAGATCTACCTGATCTGTCACAGTAAAGTTACAGCTAGGTCTGTCTAGCCTCATTTATAGAATGCATACATAAAATGAAAGCAACAAAGAACTTAATGCTAAAAAGAAGAGATAATAATGATGAAATAATGGTGACAGAAGGTTGGAACTTCAAGATGCCCATTAAAATGATAGAATATTGGAATTGTTTTTAAAAGTCTACTCCAATATATCTGTATTGGAAAATAAAATAGAGGGTAGAGCATTAAATAGCAAAGCATTGAAGCACTATTTGTATGCGCATGCAGCATCTCTTTAATGAGCTTCAAACACATGCCAACACTGCTGATGCTGGTGCACTGGAATTCAACAGATTTTCAACAACGACAACTACTGGCTGTACTTATCAAAGGCTGTGAATAAACCAAAGTTTAATTTCCCAAATTCATCTTTTCTCACCTGAAGCTTATGGGACTCATCAAACTTGCATTTAGCCATCTACAGTGGGAGCATTTGGCCTAGTCACATCAGACTAGGAAAGTATATACTATCCAGTTAACTGTACCAAGGATATTACAGCAAGCATATAAATCATGCCTTCAGAATGTGTGTATCTCTCCTAACTATAAAGAGGAACTTAGGCTTATTAGGTCAGGCATAGAAGTCATACTGAGTATTTATTTCTAACTTTTGGCAATATTCCATCTCTACTAGTTCTTGTTCCTAACCCAAATACAATATCTACACAATCTCCATCCTTTTTTTTCAAACTTTTCTTAAGTAAGTTTATAAGACAGTAGAGTTCTAAATGTAAAGATATAGATGTAAAGACAGACAATCATCAAACTACAAAGACAGACCAACAGTGAACCTTTTAGACAAATGTATCTTTTACATCTGCAGTTTTGTAAATTTGATATTGTTGTTGCAGAAATTAACAGTTAATGAACTGAAATAAGAAGGTACATCAATGCCAGTGGGATCTGCAAAGGAGACCACCACTGATCACAAGTATGAATTTGTACAAAGAATACACAGAGGTAGAGACTCTAATAGACTTCGCCTTGAGAACAAACATTTTTTGCTTTGTGAAATTCACATTTATTGCAAAGCTGAAAGACGCTGATTAGTGGAAAAACTTAGGATATGGCTATTTCTAAAAAGCAGATAAATCTGTGACTAGGTCACAGATATAAGCATGCATCAAAAAATGTGCATATTCACACTACAGCTTAACTAAAGCCTTAGACACCAACATGGTACGGTTGCCAAATGTAAATCTGCTTTATGACACTAAGCAAAAAGCAATGAGAAATTAGTTGTAGGCCTATGTCTGTTTATTTAAGATTCAGAAACATCTACAATCTACTCAGTAAGAAAAAGCAAGAAAACCCAAAAGCTTCTACAATGTTAG
The DNA here is from genome assembly GCA_018697195.1 of Certhia americana. Classification (NCBI taxonomy): domain Eukaryota; kingdom Metazoa; phylum Chordata; class Aves; order Passeriformes; family Certhiidae; genus Certhia; species Certhia americana. The sequence goes on along the minus strand of CM031861.1, from coordinate 51,082,968 downwards.
GCTAACAGCAAAACAGCCAACAAAGGGGCAAATTCTATACGAATTTCAGCAGAAGTGCAGAATGCCATTTCAAACACAGTGAACATCCACGTGTTGCCATATAGCTCTCTCAACAATTTTTCTCTAATTCAAATTCTTAGGAATAAGTCCACAGAAATGTAAATTATAACTTTAATCGTTATTACGATTAAAGTGCACCTGAGGGTTATAATTCAGTAGATTATATAATAAATGGCATAACATTTTTGTTTCACTCAAGAGAACTAGAGAAGTTTTAACATTGCAAAATGCGCCCAAGTTAGAAAACAGCTGTATATACATTGAGCTTTCACCCCACCAGAGCCATTTTGCTTCGAGAGCTATGAGGTTTTGGAAGTGAAGCCTACCTTTGCAGTGTGTCACACGGCGCTTCCCTTGTGATTACAGAGACAGAGACAGAAGGGCTAGATAAAGATGTGTTTGAATACAATAACTCTCTAAATACCTGCTTTATAGGCTGTCCAGTCTTTGCTGCAGGCTAACCTGGGGCTTGACAAAACACTAAGCCATACACTGGGTAATTACCTTCTAAAACTCTTTCCTCAGTTAGGGGCCTCTGTTTGGTTCTATCATTAAGACACTGGCTTAAATTCCATTCTGTAACCATACACTTAAGTAAAATACCAAGTATAACCTTCTTAGAAAAAACATTCATTTCAGTAGGAATTTTGTCTAAGTGAAAAGGGCATCATTGTAGTGCCACACCTGTTTAATTACTAACATTTATCTATGGGAAAAGTGGCAGAAGAAAAAATATTACAAACACCTTTGCTTACATTGGTAAAAGAGAAGGAGAAAAATTAGGCAGGGAAAGCACATTCTGTGCAAATCAGAAGTTTTCTTTTTCTAAATCATCAGTTTTCATGGAAGGGACATGAACCATGATTGTATTGTCACAAGAGACTTAAGTGCTCATTTAATTTCATGTATTATTGACTTCAAAATCAGTTACATTAAACCTTGAAACATGGCTTAAGAGCTTTGCTGGATGCTGATCAATCCATGCAGTAAACAAAAGATCTCAGATTTTTTCAGCTTAACGTATGATTACAGTCACAGAACTATGCATAAAAATAATATATCTGATAAATCAACAGGGGTTTTTTCCTTTCCTGTTTTATTGAAATAAATCTTTATTTAAGTTGCCATTGGCTTTTCAGAACAAAAGTAACTGCTGCATACACTACCCTGCTTCATGTTTTTATTGTGACTCTTGAAAATTTTTAACTAATGGCAAGGACAAACACTGCTTTCACTTACACCTACTATTTCACTTTCAATATCTTTCAGCAGGAATAATACCTAAGTTGAAAAAAAATGAAGTGCTTTTCAAGTTAAAGGTAGCTTACCAAAAACTGTAGTAACAAACCACCTTTTTATTTGTAATTTTACAAATTACATTGCAAGGCTTTGGAATAGATATGGCAATCTTTAGAGGGCACCATTTTATGATAAACATGACAGCATCATAGCTGGAACTTGGCATTGCTTTAATTATCAAAACCTTAACACTGCTTTGAAAGAGAAGACATATGTGAAGTAAGACATGATATTTTTTGTCCTTGTCTTCTTACAAAGAATCCCAACTGTAAAACAAATCCATTGGATCAATAAAATCTAGAGTGAACTGATCAACTTTTTAAAAATACATCAGCATTAGCCTGTAAGTATCATGTCTAGACTCCAAATACCAATTTCTAGGCATCCACAGAAGAAAGGGAGCTAGTGGGGGAACCCAAATATGCTATCACAGTTACTATCTGCTTAAAAATTTTAGAAGTTCCTACCTGCACTGAACATTGGTTCCTTGGGTTTGCTGTGAAAATAATGAAGAAATTACTATTTTAAAAGCATGCACATACAGTCTGCACATGTATATGAATAAATATATAACTAAAAATATAATCATATAAATTTCTGTTGAGTGTATGTATGAATAAAATACTTTTTCAATTAAATTATTTACAAAGTAAATCCCCAGGCAAACACAGTTAAAACCAGGAAACATCCTTGACGGCACTTTTACATTCAATTCTCATTACAGTCTCAAAATAACTACCAAATTCTCTTCTTGAAGTTAGTCCAGATACAGGAGAACACAGAAACTGGCCACAAGCAGCTGTATCATTTTTTTGTTTCAAGCCTGGAGTTAAGGAGCAAACCAAAGTTTGAATCCTGCTTTTTCCAAAGACTTCACAAAAAATATGGAACTGCCCAGTTGTTCCTTGGTGAATTACAGTACTTGGTAAAACACAGAAAGTACATAACCATGATTAAAATGTCTTTGTTTTGTCACTGCACAGCTGCCTGCAAAACAACTGGAAATGGGTTTTTCTTTAAGTCTTGAGAAAATATTTGGGAAAACTTGAGGGGAAAATACATACAGCATGTTGAGAAGCTCTCTGGAGAGTACTATCCTGGCTGAAAGGAAGGAATCCTTGTTAAGAAATGCTAGCCTTTTGTTTTTTTGTCCTCTGCCCATGTAAATCAAGTTTGAGGGTGTTGTTTCTGATGAAGAATGGAAGGGACACGAAGTTATATTATGTAGGTTTTATTCTTCCTAGCTGCCTCTTTTTTAGTGCAATAGATCTTTTTAAGTATCAGATAACTGCTGTAAGTGTCTTAGGGGGATCCCAAAAGGGTTGAACCCCCTATCATTCTGATGGAGAAATACTGAAGCATGAAGTATTCCTAGAGCTTGATGCTGTCTCAACACCCTCTCCTGGATGAAGTGGGCAGATAAGGAGAAATCAAAGAAAAAAACAAGATTGTGTTGGATTTTTGTACACAGGCTTTTTTTCCCTCTCCCTACAATGAAAGATGCAGCAAATAATTCTATTGTATTTTTCCTTTTGCATTGGTTTGACACTTACATCGAGAGTAATACTTTACTTAATGATAAACCCAAACCAAACCTAATTAGTTCTGATTCTACTCCTGATTTAGCAACTTTCCACAATATCAGCCTTTGTGTTAATCATGCATCAAAATACATGCTTCAAGCTGGCATACACAGCCAATGTCATTTATATAAATAACTTGATGTGCTGCCATTGTTAACAACAAGATGAACATTTTCTCTTATGAATGACGATATTTTTAGAAAACAAAAAGACTTTATGGGATTGAGCACTAGTCAGAAATGCTGCCATATTAGAGACAAAACAGTCCCTAGCTCTGAAAGGACCATACTGACCTATTCCAGCTATTCAAGCAAAAGTGAAAGGCTGATTCATGACAGTAATAAAGCAAATCATCTATACCTTCTAATTACACAAACACTAACCACACACAGTTCAGAGCCCTGGCTACCCTTTTCCCTGAATTTGAGTCACATCCTACTTAACTAACTCTCAGGAAGGCTTACTCCTGAGTGATGGCAACAGGAGTAGGGACACTTCATAGTGGCATGGGAGATTACAGTCATCTCCTTATGCTTAAAGCTTCTTGCAAGAGCTTTCTATAGCATTCTGGCTTTGCGTAACAGCCCTCAGCCCTAGGTGCTTTGAAAAGCAGTCATAGAATATCTCAAGCTGGAAGGGATGCAAAGGGGTCAAGGATACAAACAGACTGTGAGTAGATGGTTAGGTTAACACACTCTTTCTCACTCTTTCACACATACAGTCAGCTTTCAGGGGACAGTCTTAGTCCCAGTGTACAGAATCATCAATTTCTTTCCCATAACTCTTGCTTTGTATTTTGCATGGCAGCTCAGTTTCGAGAGGAAACATGAGCAAGTCTTTAGCCAGCCTCTTACACAGGATAAGGACACTCATTCTTCAAGGAGGTGAAAGCTGGGGTGCTGAACAGGCTGCATGGGACAGAAATGAGGGGAAAAGTCTCTAAGCATACAATGATTGCTTTCACAGTGGTACCAACATCACGGGCACCAGTTGAGGCAATCTAACACATGCTCTTGATTAGTTCCTTGGAATACTTGCACTTTACTTAAGCATTGCATCCCTTGTGTGCTGGACCGCCTCCCCAAGTCCAAAGTGAGTGATTTCTGGTCAGTGCTGTTGCTCAACCCTTTGTGGCCTAACAATTGCAAAATGACAAAACCATTGAGAATCTGTTGAAATAGTGTGCAAAAATTAAAAATGCATCTCAAGTGCTATGGTCAACATCAGAGCAAAACCGAAACATTTTGCAGATAACCATTATTTTGTTGCAATGTTTTTATTTCTCAGCTATTTTGGAATCAATTTTCAAGTGTACAGTACTTCTATATAGCTTGTAGAAGTTATAGCTTTCCTTAATTTGAGTGGATAACCTAATAGTCACACTTTGTGTTTAGTAGCTTTAAGATGTAACTAATTTAATTGTCATGTCAAACAGGTAGCAGGATCAGAGATAAATCCATAAAACAGACTTTGCAAAGCACTATATTGTATTTAGATTTTGATATATAGATCTTCCACTGCACAACACACACTGAATTCGTCTTTTGGGCACTTGATCTAATGCAATTTTTTATATAAGATAAAATACACAGAGCAAGGGCACTGTAGGATCATGTTTGTTAAGACGTTTTCAAAAACTACAGTAAACTACTACAGCAAATTGGATAAGCAATGAGATTCACCAGTAGTAGGTGAAATAATTGCTTTTCATATTCCAGAAACAAGTCTACCCATCTAAGTATAGAAACTTTGTTTTTTAACAAAAAAACTATCCATAAGATATTTGTTTTGTTTATAGAAGATAAGGTTATTTTAATGAGGTCAGAACATAATGGCTGTTAACATAATTTGATATGTGATAGAGCAGGAAGTTATACATAGATGCAAAATAAAAAGCAAAGCCATACAAAACAAAAAATCCAACCATTTCAAGAGATCAATACAGAAAACAGCAGCTCCATGCTAATGACTTCACTGAGGCAAAGTAGCTATGATGTTACACACCGTTGCAACACTTCACAGAATTTGCAGCTTAAATTAGGAGTGAGCTGTGTTTTTTAGCCGTCCCTTCACTGGGAACATTATGAGTTTTGCTTGATTTTGCCTTTCGAACTTTTCAGGCTCATTTGTCCCTAAGATCATTGATGCTTGGTTTGCTGATTCAGATGTGTGCAGATATACATCCTCTGTGCTACATGGGTCTGAGAAAAGATTTTGCTCAAATCTGCACATGCAGAAAGACTCTTTGTTCCTAAGTAAACTAATAATAAATTGCTTTTCCTCTCAAAAGTAATATTTATTTAGGGATATTATGTATTGCTACAGTAATTTTTTTTCAGTTGTATTTATATTTTAGAAATCTTGAAGTACAAAAATGTTAGAAACAAAATGAAACCCACTTCTAATAGTTATTTGTTGTTTATAATTATCTTACAAAAAATTTAAGGGAAGTAAATTCAGATGCTAAGATAGAGTCAAATTTCCCTAAGTACCGGAAGGCCCAGTCCTGTGGAATTCTTTTGGCTTATCAAAGCTTCATTCACAAGCATAGATGCAGAATGCAAACAAGATATTAATTTGGGTAAATATTACATCTTCCTTGGTTACAATTTTGTAACATTTTCTCTGATAGTATTTAAATTTTTCATTATTCCTTTAATTTGCTAAGCCTTTCACTGAGTCACAGAACAGGTCAGGTTGGAAGGGATCACAGTTGTTCATCTGGTCTATCCTCCCTGCTCAAGCAAGGTTATACCAGAGTACATGGCACAGAATTGTGTGCAGACAGTTCTCAGATATCTCTACTGAAGGAGACTCTACAATCTCTCTGGACAATCTGCTCCAGTGCTCAGTCACCCACACGGTAAAAAAATTTTCCTCCTATTCCTGTGCATCCGTTTCTGCCATTGCCTCCAGCTATTCTTGGCACCACCAAGAAGAGCCTGGCTCCATCTTCTTGACACCCTTTGTTCAGATACTTGTGGACATTGATGAGGGCCCCTCTTAGCTGTCTCTTCTCGAGGCTGAACAGGCCCAGCTCTGTCAACCTTTCCTTGTAAGAGACACTCTCCAGTTCCCTAATCAATTTAGGGTAGCCCTCTGCTGGACTCACTCCAGGAGCTCCATGTCCCTCATGTACTGAGCAGCCCAGAGAAGGACACAGCACTCCAGATGTGCCTCACCAGGGCTGAGTAGAAGGGCAGAATTGGATGGTTGGACTTGATGATCTAAAAGGTCTCTTCCAACCTTGACAATTCTATGATTTTGTTTAAGATCACATCTCTCAACCTGCTGGTAATGCTCTTCCTAATGCACCCTAGAATTCCACTGGCCACAAGGGCACACTGCTGTCCCATGGATTGTTGTCCTTGTTTTCCACAAGAACACCTTCTCCTTTATCCATGCATGCAGGTCTCTTGCCCACTTTTCCTGATTTCTTGCTCATCCAGATGCATTGCTCTTGAGCCTGGAGGAAGTGATCCTTGAATATCAGCCAACTCTTGGATCCCTCTTCCCTGCAGGTCCTGTTCCCAAGGGACTCTTCCAACTTCCCTAAGCAGGCTAAAGTTAACTCTTTTGAAGTCCATGATTAAAATCTTACTTCCTGCCCTGCTTCATCTCCTCCTGGTACTAAATTCTATCTCATGGTCATGACAGCCAAAGCTGCCTCCAACCTTCACATCTCCAACAAAGCCTTCCCTGCTTGTTATTACAAGGTCAAGCAGCACACTATTCCTTGTGGGATCTTCCACTACCTGTGACAGGAAGTTGCCATCAATGCTCTTCAGGAACCTCCTGAACTGTTTTTGCTTTGCTGTGTTGCTTCTCCAGCAGATGTCTGGATAGTTAAAGTCTCCCACAAGAAACAGGGCTTGTGACTTCGAGGCTGCTTCCAGCTGCCTGTAAAAGACCCCATGCACTTCCTCCTGTTCAGACAGCTTGTGGCAAACAGCCACAAAGTGCCACCCTTACTAGTCTGCCCTTCTATCCCAATCCATAACTTATTCTAAGTTCCATAGTTTGCACACTTGCTGTCTTGCTTCATAGTTGAAAACATAAGCCAGAAACCAATTATTATTAATATTAACAAACATTATTAATAATGTAATCACCCATATTTGGGCTGAAAAATAGTACACAACTAGCTTAGTCACTCCTTGCTCAAGCAAATATGCTGATGGGATAAAAAGGAAGGAACATTCTGTGCCACACCATTGACAATGACTCGCATAATGGCATTGATGCCCAAACAAAGCAGGTAAATAAAGTTATTATTTGAGCTTCATCAACAATGTTGGTGGTCACATCACAATTGTTTATGGTCACATCATCTGTGAAACAGTGAAATGGTACCATCAACACATTTCTTGAAAAGGAAACTGCAATAGAACAGATCAAGTGAAATGGCCAAAACTAAATTCTGACTAGGAAATACAGGAAAGAACTGCTTGACCTATACTGATGAACCTCAAAGAAACAGCTATTTGTTCAAGGCTATCCTAAGTCTGAAACCCTTAGACAAGATATCCTCTTTTCTCTGTGCTGTTAGCAATACAGAGAAGCTTGATCAGAGATACTCAGAGATAGGCATCACTTCATTCTGCTTCATTGAACAGTGCTTGCATGGAAACCTCTCCATTTAATCTGGCTCTCAGACCAAGGCATTCATAGTTCAGAGACTGGCTGGACATCAGTGTACGTGTAGGATGTGGTGACTGAACGCTTCTCAGCAATTATTTTGGTTTTGCTTCCTCTTTCCTTCACTTCTTAAACTACCTTTATCTTGATTTATGAGTTTTCTCACTTTTGCTCTTCCAATTTTGTTCTCATCCCACTGGAGGACAGAAGTGAATGGCTGTGTGATACTTAAATGCCAGCTGGGGTCAATGCACCACAACCAGAAACTCAAAGAAGTATTTGTCAGGAATATGAAGATCAAGGGAAACCGCTAAGATATTAGAAAAGGCACGTTTAATAATTATGAACTTTCCTGGGAAACTCTAAGTTCTCACACTGTTTATAGTTTGGAAATAAGGCAAATAAATGTAAATATGAAAACCTGTTTTATTTCAAATGTTTTATTATATACTTTATTATATACAGTCCAAGAATTGGAGCTTTGTAAAAAAAGAAAGCTTCCAATATTTTAAACAAGAAAAACTAAGTTCACTAAAGAAACTAATTTCATTATTAGAGCAGGAGGCAGAGAAAGGGGATAGATACTTAGATAACGTTACCTTTCACTGTTCTTTTTACCACTAGATGAACTGCTGGTGGAACCAGTGCGGTTGCGACTCCCTTTGGAATCTCCATAGCTTTCCCTCCGACCTCCTGGGGACACACGCTCAGCTGAACTGGTTCTCTTAATGGTGCTAATAAAACAAGGAGCAAGTTTCACAGTGGCACTTGTAAAAGTATATATTCTACAATAAATATTTTTGAGAGATGTATCAAGTAGAACACTGACCCTAAAAAAATAGCTACAATTTTTTTTTTAAAATCTTAACTTGATTTGTTAAAGAGCCTGTGTAAGAGTTTTGCTGAGTACCTGGTGCAACAGACACAAACATACTGCTTTTCCCTTAATCATAAAATAGAAGATGGGCTAAACCAATTGCATAGAGGAGTTGCAATCATTTCTCTGGGTCACGTTTCAAATCTCTGACTACCACTCCATACTTCTGAACTTTTGGATTCTCTAATGAAGAAGTGAAAGATTTAAAGAGAAAACATATTGCCAGAGATTTCCAGCCAGTCTACAGAGAATCCCAAAAGTTTGTCAAAATTTGAACACAAGAAAGCTAACTTTAGGTCTTCATCCAAAATCAATTACTCTGTGGTTCAAAGCTAGTTTTTTAACATATTCTAAACTGCAATTAATGGTGAGCTAGCCTGCACTTTTTTTATTGTTGTCAAAAATATATGCTTCCTAGTTTCATGTAAGAATAGATTAGATTCCCCACATGTCCTGACAGGAGGTTTCTCAAAGGCTTAAATCTTGCCCTACCCTCTCACTCTTCAACCATCCTTCCTGCCAAGATAGCTATCAAGGGAGCTCCTGTGTGGCTTTGTGGCACCCCTTAGACCCTTAGACTTTCCATTTTCTGATGGAAAAATGTGAGCCAAAACGCAAGCAGTGTTACTTAGTAAATTAAAAGAAGCTCAGTCAGAACTCACGCTTTATAGGAGAGAAATTATTGACCAAAGCACTTCTGCCTAAAGCAGTGCTTCCTAGCAAGAGAGAGAGCAGTTAAGGGTGAGGCTCCAAAGTGGATAATGCTTTACACGTTGCTGCAGGCCCTTTGCAGCAGAGACCAGACTGAGACCAGACCTCAGGCAGCAGTACCCAGACCGAGGCAGGAATCACCTCCATGGCAGCAGCTGAACAACAGAACTCAGTGTCAGTGTCTCATTTCCCTCCATTTCAGTCCTGTACTGTTTTCATCCCTGTAGAAAGCACTATGAAGATATCCCCTTTAAGCCATAAAATCCCCATACTAAATAACCACCTTCAGCAGCTCTCTCACTCCAGAATCCAGGGACACCAATGATTGCACACATCTCTCTACCCAAATCCCAACCACAAGCTCCATCCCACTGTGAAAATTTTGGTACTTGCTCCTTTAAGGCCAGTCTCATCCTAGTCACTCCTAATCATCCCCAGCCACCTCCCCATTGGCTTCCATGCACCCCAGAGATGCTCTGCTTACCAGAGCACTCATCTCATGCATTCTTGAGGACTACTCCAAACCTCCCCATCAGTCCCTAACAGCTCCTCTGGCTCTGTCCCACTTTACATGTGGTGTAAGTTGGCCCTCCATAACTAGAGGACCCAAGATAGAATTTTTTGTTTGGTCAAAACATGCTTAGCTTAGCAACTGTACACCACCTGCTTTAAAAAAAAAACAAAAAACAAACAAAAAAAAAAAAACACAACAAACTTATTTCTGCTCTCCCATGTCTTTTTACCAGCAAGAAGGGGAATGTTTCAACACCTCAACTGAGACTCAGTTACAGAAACGATGGGAACACCTGAACCAGAGTCTTTCTGCAAAGCAATTGCCCTTCTGAAAAGGAGGCAGCACCCATCCAGGAGCAGATCTGCAGAGGAGATGCATGTTAAGGTGCATCTCAGGCAGCATGACAAAAAAACCTTCTGGTACGTGCAATGGTAGGACAGATGTTCAGTGCTGCATTCTTGTAATAAAAACAAGCTTCAAATGATTAAGCTGAAATTAAAAAAATAGTGTTTCTGTGGAGAAAGCAATGTAAGAGAGCAAGCAGAGTGCAAAATTACACGAAGACAGAACAAAATACATTCATAGGAGAAGAGAAAATGCAGCAACAAGCATTTAGTTCTGTCTTAATTTCAGAAGCATACTTCCTACACTAGACTAACATTATCCTAGTCATCTCAATGTCAAATGCATTAAAAAAGCCTTCTCTAGTAAATTAAAGAATGGACTGTTAATACTTAACTATTCTCCCCACATCCCATAACATCATCCAATTTAATACTACTCCAGTTAAAAAATAAAACCTTGATACTAAAATTGTTCATTCTACATTAAATAGCTTTATTAGCATGTGCCTTCCACTATCATATACATTAATTAAAGAAACATCCTGCGTGATTTGTCAGGATGAAATCTTTATTTTGGCATCTTTTCCTAGTTAAGAAAATTTCAGTGTAGGCTGACGTTGGTGCCACTTATCCTTAATGAAGAAAATATACGTCAACGTCAACCTACACTGAAATGAATTAAGGACATTATCAAAGTATACCAATCTCAGAAAAAAAATAAGTTATGGAAACAATTTGAGACTAATTTCAATGTTGCTTGGGGTTTTATTTTTATAGCTGTCAACATTCAAAAGATGAAACAGAGGATAAGAAATTAAAGGGTGGGACTAAAATTTAAAAGTTTAATTCTATCTTCTTTCTGAATGATAAAGTCTCATATCACTTTAACCACGGGTGTAGAATTCTTTTAAACCCTTATGATTTATGCACTGCTTAAACTAATCAGTAATGCTATCTTCTGACAAATTTTATTTTAAACTTTCAACAAGAACTAAAGCCCAGTGAGAAGTATTAGTTGGTGGTTGGAAACAGGGATTATAACTCCATTATATTAACTCAGTTTTGGCACTATACACATTTTGTTACAGTGATTATAGCCACAGCTACAGTTGATACACTGTCACCTGAGGAGGAATTTAATGATGGAAAATACTCATTTGACTTACAGGCTTTAAGAGTATAACTGGATTCCAGAATTTGACTTCCACATTGGTGATATGAAAGGAGCGCATTTGCAATTATTTAAGAAGATCACATTTAGTTACACAATTTTTAACTCGTTTAAGACAGCAATGTGTCCTAATACCCCATAATAAAAATTATGTTAGTATGAAATAATGCAGATTCCATCAGCGACATTATTATTATCTAAGTTGTGTGATGCATTTATCAATGATGAGAAAGTTTTAGACGTGTACTTCTGGAAATGTTAAAAATGGCAATAATAATCACAGTTCTATCATGTTAATGCTTTTACTAAAACAGCCACTTGCTATGTGTTGAATTGAAATGGAAAGGAAAAACAACTGAACTTCAACACTACAAAGCTATTAAGGATCCCTCACCTTAGAGCAGGCTTTTTCAGTTTGCATGCATTGAGAAGATTCACAGACCTGCTTAATCCAGATTGAGAGGTGCGTAAACAAAGCAGAATAAAAAGTGAATGCAACAATAAAATGTGGAAACAAGACATTTACAAGACTTACATTAAAAGACAAAATTGCATGCTTTCAAGATATGAAGTCACGTGCAAGAGTAAACAACAAAGTGCTTATTGACTCAATTAGATGTTTGATCATTTCAAACCATACATTTAAGAACAGCAATGTATCTTTGAATGACAAAATCTCAGCAGTACCCCGATAGACTGACCATTTGTAAAGCGACTCAAAAATAAAATTTAAAAAGAAAAATTAAAAAATTAAAGAGGCTATCTGAAGGAACACGACAGATGATCCAGCTAAAAGACAAAGACTATTAAAAAAGCAACAACAAAGACAAGAAAATAAATCCTCATATATACATACATATACCACTGCATAGCATGAATGTTTCGGGTAGTTGCATTACTGAATTGTGGTGAACAAATCTGGCCAAAATTAAAGAGATATATACCTTATTACTAAAATTATTTGGGAAAATATAAAAGCTTTTTAATAAAAGAAATTAAAAACCAGTGCACAATGCTCTTAAAGACAGAAACTGATGGCATTAATATTTTGTCTAGCACTCATTCTGACCCTCATTTAAATCAATTAGAATGAACTCAGGAATAACATATGACTTTAATTTCATTACGTCTCTGAGCAAAATGCACTAATAACTTTAATTGTTAGAGATATTGTGAAGTGGCACAATAGTTTTGCCACCCGAAGTTCAGTGAAGAGGGATTTCTTTTTTAATTTATATTCTAACTATTTTAAACCATTTTCTTTGAGAGACGAGTGTTACACAGAGCATTTAATTGAAGGTTCAATTCAGAGTTTGCATGTGTGCCAGTTACAAACCATTGCTGCCCCCCAACAGAACGCACATTAATTCCAGGCGACTAAACAATTTCCTAGGGGCCATGTGTTTAGAAGAACAGGAATTTATCATATTAAAGTATTTTATTCTCCCTGCAAACAAAGCTCTTTATGTTTTCTTTGTTCCTGCTTCTTCCTTTTGATCTCCATTGTCAGAGTTTTGCACCATTGTAATACTTTGCAATCTGCTGGGGGAGAAAGAATGACTGATTGTCTCCTTTTGAAAAGCAAAGTATGTGCAAGACTGCAGCCTGCACCAGCATCCCTACTGGGAAAGGTACTGTCTGCATTCTCTTCCTTTACTTTTTTTTTCCCCTTTTTCCCTCTCAGCTCTTGGAAACAAAGCTATCCTAGATGAGTCACAAACCCTTAGATTTTAATAGGGAACACAAAACATCACTACTATGCACTGGCTAAATTCCAAAGACAAATTTAGTGTTAAGCAGCAAACTTCACATTACATGCCAAAGAAAGTTTGCAGGGGGAGGGGAAAGTTCTGCTCACAGTACACTAAACTTATCTTATTTGGAATGAAAATTTCAAATGATTATTCTAAACAAAGTTTAGAATAAAACTATGGCAGCATTCAAAAAGCTGTTACTCAAAATAGCTAATACACTTCTAAATCATAGAATTAGTAAATATATTAAAATTCAAATCAAATCTGCTGATCAAAGGTTTCTTGTGAAGATGACATGGAAACACTTTTCAAAGCCAGGCAATTCTTGATTGTCCATCTGTGTCAGATGATTATTCAGCCCATCTCAGAAGCACTCCAGCTCTCTGTTAGCTGGCTGGCACCCAGAGCCTCCCAGCTGTGTTCACATGGTCCCCAGAGCCTGAGTGCAGCAGCTCCCCTTGGTGCTTGACCACAATTTTTGGTCTCACATCACCAGGCTTTCTATCTTGCACTGTATTACCACCATTTACTTTTATAATCCAGTTGATCCATGTTTTGGATTTGTGCTTTTGCTCTGTTCAAGTTATTTCAGTCCTTCCTTAACCTGGATAATTGGGTATTGACTGTATGAGATCTGAATGCTGAAGTGGGGTTTGGTGCCCTCCATTCTAATTGAAGTCAGAGTCAGTTGAGGTTACACAACGCTTTGCAAGATCTGGATCTAATTATCACATTAGGCACATAAGAACCTACTGATATCCAGAGATACATGTTTTACATATGGAAAAGCAATATGCATAGAGGTTAAATGATTTGCATAAGGTCACTGAGAGAATACATGGCAGAACTCAAATAAAAGCCTGCTAGTTCCCCCCTTTCAGCCTCGAGCCTATTTTATTACCTCCAATTTCATATTCCTGCCAGAAGAAGTCATTTCCATTTCAAATATTAAATGGGAAATCAGAAAATGTAGTGAACTCTGAACCACATCTCCTTGGTAATCCAGCAAGGCAGATAAGCCATATACCAACCTGTAGGTTCAAACGAGTTAACCAACACATTTAATACAGCTATTGTATGAAATGAGATTGTGTCTGCAGACATACCAGTAAATACATCTGTCTCTAAGCAGGAGAATATATGGATGCACACTTAGTCCCATGCAGACTATTTGCATATATTTACATAAATAATGCACAACAAACTGTTTCAAGGGACAGACTGATGTCATTTCAATTGGACATCAAACAGCCTTAACCTAAACAGTGCTAAGTATAGGAGAAGAGTAGAATCAGAAACCATTTGATTGTAAGCCATCTTTTCATAAGGCAGTATAACACTTAGGAAAGACTCCATTCACCTGCACTTTCTCTTGGATATATGGTGACAGATAATAAAACAATGGAAGATGGTATTTTTTACTATTGCAATCCTAGCAGCTATGTGTCAGTCTGAACAGCAGATCAAAAGTTTAGAGGATGACTCAGCAAAAAATATTTTTTCTTTTTCTATTGTTTCTAACTTTACTTTCAGTTTTCAAATTCTACGTTTTCAACTGTGCAGCTGTGTTGCATAGAAAAACTGCTTAAAGTATTCAAACAGAAATTAAGTTTTGAAACATCTATAAACACCTAATACTATTTACAGCCGCTGTGTCACATGACCATATTTTGGACTAAAGAACACCTACACTACAAATTAGCCACAGTTCTGGAAGCAGTTTGTAGGAAAAGAGCACTGTTTAGAAATAAGAACTAAAAAAACAGCTCCAAATTTCCCACCATCTGTAAACTGTGCAACACTGAGAGAAGCTGCTAGCACAAATAAACAATTCCAAACAATTCCTACCCCCTTAAAAAGGAAACTATTTGATTTTGCTGATATATTTCCATTGCTTTTTTGTGCATAAGCATATGCCGTTCCTAAAGGTAAAAGGGTCCAGTATAAATACAAAGTGTGATTGAATTCATCTGAAGGATGCATAATGAATTATTCCTCTTGACTGTATACAACAAAGATATTTGGAGCACATACTGTATCATCTTTGAATACTGAATATTTGGAACACCATTTACTATAAAACCTGAAACCTGACAAGTTATTTAAAGGTTCACTATTAAATGATTACAGAATAATTTACCAAAAAATGTTTTTTACAGTAATTAATTGATGAGGTCCTTACCATTCCACTTTATTACTCCTGAAGTATATTTATAGGCAAAGCATAGAAATATGCTTTAATATAGTTTAATATAGGTAACAATAAAGAACATTTTCACATTAAAGACACCAATACAGAATTTTAGAGCATTTGAAGGGAACAATAATTCTACAGCACCTGAATTCTTTTCAGGACATGAAGCAACCCCACTCTCCTAAGCACTCTTAATAAGTGTTCACCTATTTCAGCAAAATTGCCCATATATTTCTTTTGTTTCCCAAATATACATTTTCATGATGCATATTTAAAGCACCTTCAGCATAGCTTCTTCAGCAATGAGAAGGGACAAAGCATAATGAAAGGACACTAAATACTTGCCCTGTGGAAGAATATCTCACACAGGAATCAAGACAGTCTAAAAATACTCCCTAATGATGCTCTCTAAGGACTTTCCCACTGGCATTCTGGGTATCCAGGCTGCACGTGGGTCAGGTGGAAGGCATACAAGGTGCTACATATCTACAGGGATCCTAAGCTAGGATAATGCCTACAGGCTGCAGGCAATACCAGATGGAACACCTGAACTACATAAAGGCCTGCAAGAATAGAGGAGGCATGAGTATGATCCTGACCTACACTTCACCCACCCTACGCTGGAGCACAAAGTCTATGCTGAACCCTAGAGACAGAGCATAGAAACTCAGGAATCACACCCTCTGCACACAGGTGAAGCCTCCCAATGCCTGTGCTCTCATATGTTTTACAACTACTAGTTGAAACTTAATTAGGAAAAATGAAATTATGATAATTATTAAGAAAAAATAATTTGTGAAGAACAAATTTGTTTTAAAATTAAGCATGTATTAAATAGTACTCCTTTTTAAACACTGATACATTTCCTTTTCTAAAAGGGAAGTTCTTTCACCCATTTTCAAACTTCTGAAAACACAAATCTAATAATGGAACAGTTTGGACATTATTTGATTTCCTTCTCTTCTGTAAGGGCTGATTCAGACCAGTCTCCAAAGCCTACATCTGCATGAGCTCCAGCTCATAAGAGCTCACTGGTGTTCATTTTTGTGACATATATGGCATTTTCCGATTTCAATTTTGCACATTATAACTTCCCTCTGTTCTACAATAACAGAACCTGGGGCTTCTTGAAAATCAGTCCTCTTCAACACAGTAACAGAAACTGGCATATCCTTAGCCACCATTTTCCCTTTGAGGAAAAATTCTCTTTAAGAGAGACCTCATATCTTAGGTTTATGCGAATGAGAATCCCTACAACTTACCCTCCCTCAGAGCTGGCAGCATCATCCCTACAAAAAGATGAGGAGATGCACAAAAGAAATGTACAAAAAAACACCCGAAACCAACCCCCAAACCCCACACTATTATCTTTTACACACTTACCACACAGCAGATTACCACCACAATAACTGTCACGTATAACTTGAACTTGCTTCACCCAATCCATTCCCTTCCTTATAACCCAGATGTATAAAACATTTAGTCTATTTAAAAACAGCTACACACAAAGCAAATTGGGACAGAGCAGTAATTTTTAAAAGGGCTTAAATACATGCTAATGGTAAGATATCTAAAGATGGATGTTTTCATTTGCATAAATATGTGCTAGGCATAGAATTTTCCTCCTCCCTGAGATGCTGCTAACCCTGTGCATGCAGTTTATATGATAATTTTGTTAGTGAGAGAAAGCCATCAAAGATAACATACTGATTTGAAATGATAACACTGTTTCTCTGCAGAGTACATATTTTCTACTAGCTACTCAAAGAAATTCTTGTACCACTTTTCACATCATGTTGGGCAGCAGCACAATAGAAATGCTTTATTCTCTCTGCTAAATTCTTAAAAGCAAGAAATGAACACAAACCAGTAAGACCAAGCATTGTGCATTCTTTCAATATGCATGGTGATAACCTTAATTGCAATTAGAATGAATAAATTTGAAGCCTCTTAGAATGAAATCCATCTCCTTTTCTTTCCGAACTAAATATTTAGAGTGCTGCTTTGCAAGTAAGAAAAACTACATATCTAGAAGGTTAAAAGAGAAGCTATACCATGTTTTCAATTCCATGGTTATAAGGTTTCTCATAGATGCCTACCTTTTTGCTGCTGGTGATACAGTCTCCTTTCTGGTTCCTGATGGAGAAGGTAAAGAGCCACTTGGTTTCTTTGGTAATACAGTTCCATTGTTAACTGTAGTCCTTAAAGGCAGGGTTTGTACCAGTGGTCTTGCTGTAAAACAAGCGTAAGATGAAGTCATTGCCTTAATTTCTTTTTCTGTGTTTTTCCTCAGCAAACAACACTAGAATATTTTAAATTTTCCACGTAGTGTACCATTTTTGTGTCACCATGGCCAAATTCAGCACAGATGAGTGGTTTAACATTGAGGAATTTAATAGTCCTATCAAGTAAAAACTCTGTCCTAGATCAAGAAGTGTAGTGGTAAGCACAAAAGTAACTGTTGTCCTCAAAACAACAAAAGTTGTTGTCCTCAAAACCAATCCTGGTCTGTCAAAAGAGCATCAGTCTCTTGCCCACCTGGACAGCACCCAGAGAAGGGCTAGAAATGAAGGCAAGCTGTCATCACAGAAACTCCTGCTCTTCATCCCTCAGTCTTCTTGGAGGTTTTCCACAAGCAAATTACCTATTAAGAAATTTCTACTCCCCCCCAAAAGGTCTTTTTTCAAAGTATGTGGGCTTATGTTTGACAGAAAGGATTTGTACCCTTTATTCAGAAAAAGCTACTGAAATCAGTGAAGAGTGAAGGTATAAGCTGGCATTATCTCCCTACATTCTTGTGATTAAACATTAGCTCAAAAAAAGGAATTACGTGTCATAGCTGTAATTAAAATTAGAATAACAGAAAAGTTCCATTCAAGTAGTTAGAAGTTAGTTGCAAAAACCGTGCTTAAAACTGCAAGCAATGAGTAGCAACATGAGAACTACTGTGGATCATAGCCTCAAAGCACAAACACAAACATGACTTGTGCTCCCTCTCCAGCAGGGAAAACAGCTTGAATCACTTGAAATTTGACAAGACTTTGTATTACAAGTCATTGTAAAGATGCCAAAAGCCTCTGGGTTCAGAAAAACACCACCTAAGAGAAGGCAGCAGTCACAAGTCACTTTAGGAACATAAAATTTCATTGAACTTGGAGAGGATGGCAGGGAGAATACCTATGAAATGTTCTTCAAAAAAGACTGCCAAAGATAAAAGATCTAAAAGGCTAAGCTGAAACAGTACCAATTGTATGCAATTATAGGTCATATTGTAACAACATCTTATTTTAGCACTGACAGCAAGCATTTATTAACTTTTTCACCCTGTTTCCATACACTGAACAAAAAGATAGATGTGTAAAACTGTGCCTTCAGAAGACTGTCAGTAAATACAGTCTACTAGAGAATGCAACTTGCAGGACAAACTTTTTCTTGAAACTTTGTTAGAAGACACATTTGTTATGTATTTGTCATTTGACGATGACAAATTATGAACAAATGTTCAGAGGAGAGAAATTTAGGAATTAACCTATAAGGGAAAAACTGAAGGAATGAGGCTTATTTGGCTTAGAAGAGTGAAGTATGACAGGAAAGAAATTCAACAAAGGAGATAAAAGAATAAAATTTCTCTATGCTCACTGAGGGTGCCTTCCAGCCTTGCCTTCCATGATCTGTTTTGACTGACTAATGCTGTCTTTAGAGCTCATACAAAACATCTGAAGTTTACTTGGCTTCCCAAGCCTCTATTTATTTTTTTAATTAATGAATTCAGATATCATAATTCTATTTACTTCTCCTTTTTTTTTTTTTATATATATATTAAATTCCCTTTACAGTTTTGTGCTGGAAACTCTGCTGCCTGTTTCCTAGTTGCTGCACTGCTGTAATTAATCCCAAAGTATAAAACTGGTTCTGTTGTACATTACAGAATTACAGGTAGCTACAGTTGAGAAGTTGTGGACATGTCTCCTGGCAAGCTTTCTGTAGCTCACAAAACTTTAATGAGCTTTGAGAAGACAATTAGAACAGCAATTGGAGTTTAAAAAATAAATTATTAAAATGTTTTCCTTATTTGTAGTGATTTAAAAACAATGCCTACTAAAGAGTAGCTGGAGTGAACTAGCTGGAGTCTGTTTACTCTCCTGACTTTATGAAATCGAAACTAGCAGCAGCCAGGAATAAATCCTGCAAGCTTTAACAGAAGTTTTGCTTCAGATCTAGCACTAACCCACAACCCACAGTTCTGGAAATAGAGATTTAAATGGTCAGCTAGTGTAGAAAGCAACACCATGAAAATCTTGCACAACACACAGAAAAACTGTGCATTATTCAATAAAGCCACTATTTTCTCAGGAGCTATTTAGTTTTACTTCCAACAGCTAGTTCACACCAGTGGTAACTGGCATCACGGTCACATAATTCCAAACATGTCACTGCAGTTAGAAGTCAGTAACACACTGATATTACTGTTTTGTCAGTAATGTTGATTTTGGAAGTTCTGGTGCTTCAAGATCTTACCTGTGGTAGCAGAACTGACAAGTTTATCAGCTTCAGCAGCAGCTTTTTTAATCATACTCTGATCTATGGATTAATAGGGCTGTTAAGTTTACAAACAAACCAATAATTGCAAAAGGAAAGAACAACAAACACAAGTAAAACAAAGGCAGGAAGCCATACTGAAACTCCACCAAGTAGTAGAATTAAATAAGGAAAGGGGAAAAAAAACCCCAAACAACTAAACAAAAACTCAAAACACCATTAGGGAAGGTGCTCCACCTTGGACAAGATAAGCTGCTCCCTTTCCATGATTTATGCTGCTTTTAAGCTGCTTAGCTCAAGTTTAAAACAAGAACACAAAGAATGAAAAAAAGCTCAAGATTTTTCCATTATAGATATGAAAGTCTGAAACTTGAAATCTTTAAATTAATTTTAAATCTGAAGTACTCAGAAAAATGAAGTTGTTTGTCCCATGAAGATTTATGTTCCAGACTTTACAAAGTACCCAGGGATCCTGTTTTTCCAAAGGCACAGACCTCCCCCAACAGACACACACACACACACCACACACACACACACACACACACAAAATCCTGATCTACTTCATCTATAGATAAATGATAACAGCAGCATACAGTATGCTTCAAACACCAATTTGGTTGGACACAATTTCTGTGACATTCTGTGGGATCAATTCCACTTTTTAAATTTCAAATATGGAATTAGTCATTAAACAATATAGGGAAAGTAAACAGCTTCAGCCCATGCAGCCCAAAGGGTAAAGCATGAGAAGCCACCACTCCAGCTCTTCCAGTGTCTAAAAAAGCCCCTCTCCTAAGAGTTCCATCAGGAGCCTCCATAATGCTACTTCAAAAATAAGACTAAAATTAGTCTTATGCTAAGTAATTGCATACAATTTGCTATAAAGTAGTTGTGCCTACTAAGGAATAATAGGCCATCATGTGAAATATATCATATTCGACAAAACAGCTGGAAAAAAACAAGTGATCAGAATATTCAGATTCTCTTTCATGTTTATAATTCACTTTTAATAAGGTTGATCATACACTAAATGATTCAGCTGATGTACAGCAAACTAAAAGTTCTCTACATAAACAGTCACAGTAGCAATCTTCTCTAGAAATCAGGTGGGTTTTGTTGGCACATACCAGGACTCATGCTGGCAATTTTCAATGGAAGAGCAATTGATATTTGTAGTCCTCTATTTACATTATTACAGTAAAACTCCTTACATTGTAATTTCACACACACCTTAAGAACCAGGCATGCCATATATACATTAAACAATCTCCAAACCACACATATACACAAAAATCCCACAAACATACCCCTACAAAACCAGACACAGAAGACAGGGAGATAGGCTTACAGCAGCTTTTCTTCTATAGCTCTAATGGTCTGCCATGACCAAGACAACATCTCCTGATTTAGAGTTCAACTCTGCTCACAGATTCCATGAAAATCTGTTTTGTATTTTGCTAAGAAAAGCCAGCAGGCAAGAAGAACAGATTTGGTTACAACTCAGTAATAATTACTAGACTTTATTTCCTCCATGCGTCAGATAATATCTATTTTACAGGCAACATGAAGCCTCTTAATCCCTTGTAAAACCATATTTGATGGAACATTTTATCATAGTGAAGGCTATTTTTAGTAACATTTAACATATCTGATATTATTTTTTTTTCTCAATAAAACAAAGACAAAATAACAAGATTACAACAGAAAGGGAAGAATACATGAAGACAAGATTGTAGATATTTAGTGCCTATTCCATCTGACAGCTAGCATGAGACACAACCAACTCATTATTTAGCTCTGTAATTCTCTCCCTTTCAGCTTTCCTCATCTCCCAACACAAAACTTTGTAACAAACATGACAGTTCAGCAAATAAGGTAGTTCCTACCTAGCCTGTTAAATCAATGGAAGTGTATTTGTTGCAGGGTCACAAATATGTAACCAATACCAAAGGAAGTCCTAAGTTTAAACTGAGAAAATTATGAATCCATAAATACATAACATAATTCGCATGCAAAGGTTTTAATTAATATTAATACATATCAGAAAGAAACAACTTAAGCAACAGAGAGCCTGTGAAGTCAGTACTTTCTTTCCACATCTAGGTTGCCACCACTCTTACTCCTAAGACCACCCTAAATAAATACCTTGTGTGTTTCTCTAAGCTGCACACCAGCAGCCCCCAAGGCCTCTGCAGCCTCACACACTACAGTAAATCACATTGGTTGGGTTCTAATAAACCTTTACTCCTGTGAAGTGCTGGATGTTCAGGTCCAGCTTTTCTGAATTGTACACAGAAAAACCCATTCCTGCAGAGCAGGAGCCATGAGAGAGCACACTGTGGCACATGGGCACAGCACAGAATTCTGCCAAGCAGTGACATCTGTCACACCTTGCACCTTCCTGGCTCTGGCTCCACTGCTCTGGAACATGGTCAGGCAACAACCTCAGCTCTACCTTTCTTTTGTAGCTAGCAGCTGGTGTTGTACTATCTCCTTAGTCATGTCAACTCTGTGCTATCTTAGAGCTCTGTCTTATGTCTGTATGATCCATAGACACTTAAGACATTTTAAATTAAATTTTAATTACATTTTACTTAGGTTTAATTAATTTTTTAGGATTAAAAAAATCCCAACCTATTAGGAGTTTCACCCACAGAAGACAATGCCTTCCCTAAAGAGTTTATAAAATATCTTCATCAGAAGTAAGGAAGTAGCAATGTTTAAATGTAGATTGTGGACTAAGCATTAAGAAAAGGCAAATGCTTTGCTGGTTCATGTAAACTATAGAAGGCTCACAGATTTAACCGTTTGGATTTTTGTGTGTTCCTTTTAACAGGCTGAATTTCAAATGTATTTTATTTAGAGTTTGATTTGCTGATTTTGAATATTTCAAGATCTAATGAATAACCTGTTTTAACACATATGAAGCAGTAACTGAACTGTACTATCTATTTTACATCTATCTGAAATGCAAACCTTTGGTAGGTCCTTTCTTGTTCTGCATGGCCTGCTGCTCCTCTGTAATATTCAAGCGTCGGACCACATCAGCAAGGGCAGATTTGAGCAGTTGGATGTCATCCTCCTGCATCTGGACACGCTGCTCCAAAGAAGCAATGCGATCTGTAACCTCCATACTGCTTGCAGCAGAGGCACTGTCATCTAAACAAAACAGCAGAAAAAAGAATGCATTATCATTAATGGGAGCCATCCAGAAGCAACTTATGAAATTGGCTGCAGGTGAAAACAAGGCTTTTCTCAGACCTGATGACTTCTTGAGGAAGAATATTTCTAAGTGACCAAAAGGAAGAGATGGAAAGAAATGCAAATAAATAAAAGATACATACTTAGGTAAGGTGTGATGATGAGGTGGGCTTCAGGGCCAGTTGTTAATTGGGTTCCACTACCAATTATCTGTATGGCAGAACTGCAGTGATCAATCATCACCCTTCACTGTTCTACTCAACATTCTGACACTGCCGGGCATTCAGGTAGAGAGCTACATTTTCACCAGACTTGTCTCATATAGGTCATAGAGATACATTATAAATACATAAGTAACAGATAGGCTTGTACTTTTTCAAGCTACCATACACAGAATGAAGGTCATATTTTGACCCAATCTGCTAAACCCTCCTTTATACCAGCAGCTTTGAGAACCTTCCCTCTGACTGAAATAAAACCCCAAATAAATTCAGAATTACTCAGTAACTGTACTCTAAGATTGCAAATTATTTAAAGGGCCATTACTTTGCATACAATTCATCTATTATTTGGAAGTAACCCACAGAAGCTTCAAGACTGCAAATTCACGATGCGAACTACTTGTTCTTTCCACTCAAAACTAGTAATTAGAATATTTTTCCTAAATGAGCACTTTTGTTCCCATCACATAGAAACATTGTCCCTCACTGCAAGATTAAGTTAGGACAAATAAGAAGAAATCAACACCAAAGACATCAAATTCAGTATCAAATAGGGAAATAATGTATATATTTTTAATGAGAATTACAAAGTTTTATTTAACATAGGCTTTGAAACTTAAAAAAAGTTAGGTACTAACTTACTGAATGAGCCTAAGTAACATTAGTTAAGGATCATAATTTTAAACTCATGACTTACTAAATCATACTGTAACAAAATGGATATTTATGCTACTATCTGCAAGCATAATTGACTTCTCCCTCACTCCCAATCCAAGTCTGCAGCCTGTATTTCTTCTGCTAAAGCTGAGCTCTCTTTGCAAAGAAGGTGGCATTAGTTTTCATTTCTCGTGTTCTTAATTCTCATCCATTCCAAACCAGTTTTCCACTTCTTTTGCAAAAGGGCACAATTTAACAAAAGTCAAATGGTTTATGTATAATAACTCCTGAATTTTAAAACAAAGTTAAATGTTTAAAAAAGGAAAACAACCGTTTCTGAGTACATCTAAAAGTATATTCAAAAATATTAATGTATACAAACTTTTAATCGTAAGGGTCTAGGGAAAAATGGCATTTAATTTTTTTAAAAAAATCTATTCATCTCCAAACCAGTCCAATACGTGTTGGTTTTGAAATCTGTTCATCAGATCAGTTCTGGCTTCCTCATCCCTCACACCCCCAATAGCTATCTGTGGTTATCAAAAGCTGAATGAAAAACAACTCAGAAACAATGTAACAATATTGACAGTCTGTAAATACCTACAGGCTATTATAGTTTAAAATGCTTGTTAATTCTGTTACAGGATTTTCAGGCCTTATTTAAAGTATCAGTATTAGGGTATTATTAGGCTGAATACAGTAGTAAGAATTAACTAAATCAGAACTCAAGTTCCTGAAAAATGTTAAAAACCTTTCCCCATGACAAAGCTTTCCAAACTTTGGCCTAATCAGACTTCTGCTCAACTCCAGGATTTTGTCCTGTAGCTATTACAGGTAATTAGTCCCCAAACTCAGATTAGCAGCTATGCTGGCAGCAGTAAGAGCTGCCTGCAGAACTTAACCTTTCCTCTACAAACAAAAGCCCCACACTGCTCTAATGACTTTACACTTTAACTCAGCTGGAAATAACATGGATTAGCATACTGGACAATAGGCAACCAAATCAAAAGCTTGATTTAACCAATGCAAGCCAAATTCAAACTTCAGCCATTCTGACAAATTCAATATCATCAGGAATAGTTTTCCTCTGCATTCAGTCATCAAGAAATAGCCAAATCCAGCGCAGTAAAGGAAACACAAGGGAAAATCAGTTGGTGTTGAAATAATCTACCCTTGCTACAAAAGATAACATCCTCATTGAAGTATCCATTTCACTAATTTTTAAGTGTACAGAAACAGTAATTTTGTCCAGACATTAATCTTCAAGTGATAAATCTGTGGGTTTACTTACAGTCCTTTAAGAGATCACTCCCACTAATAACTATTAAGATGTACAGTTCTCTCCCTTCTTCCCCCTTCCCCCATCTGCCACTGTGACTCTTCCCCTCACACCATCACTGACCAACAGGCCCCAGCAAACTCTTTCTTAGACACAACATCTGTACCTTCCACTATCATCATTCTTTTAGAGTCCTGGCAACATAACCCTCATCCTTGCTGTAACCTACAGCTTGTTTGGTTTTTAGGGTGGTTACCTCACTGTGTGCAGTTCCCTTCCAAGAATTCAGAAAAAAATAAAATTTTCATAGCTTTCAGTAAGATTGCAGCTGGAGACAAGATTGTTTACAGTCCAGTAAAACTTCACTTTACCTCCTGTTTGCATGCATATACAAGTAAGCTGGAAAAGAGGCACAGAATACAATAAAACTACATTTTTTGAAGAATGCAAAGTTCAATTATAAAATAAGCATAACCTGTTTGTTATGCAAGTTGAGGATAGAATGTTCTTGCCATTGAGATCATTACATCCCAGTATGTTGAGCAATGAAGTTGCACCTTCAACACATCCAAATAAGCAAATTGATACTATATCAGAAGAGAAAAAATAATTAACACTATAAATCAACAAGACAACAAAAATATCACTGCAGATGTCACCTACTCTGCCCACACAAGCAAGAGTAGTATTGTTAGCCTAATTTGTGACCTGCCTCTGCAGCACACCACTCATCCTCACAGAAAAGGACATTTGCAAGGAATATTTTAGCACAAATTTGTAATGAAATTTGGAAAGGCATATGAAGGAGACTGCAAATACAGATAAATTGCTTTCAAGGGTTAGATCTCTCCTTATCAGTCACTACCACCCTGGCCCATGGATCGACAGAACAGACCTCACACCGCCTACATAGGTAGCATCAATAGAACATCAGAATTAATTGTTACCTTCTTTTCATCAATGGGAAGAAAAAGGACTTTACAGTTAAATTTATGCAACGTGTTTTTAGAAACCTGAAGAGAGTCACTTTCTACAATGTTCATTTCTTTTCACTGATTTTAAGGCAAGTTTAAATCATTGTTTCAAACATGGAAATCATAGAATGGTTTTGGTTGGAAGGGACCTTAAAGACTCCTACCCATCTACAATGGGCAGGGAGTTAATCTACATCTCATGAGATAAATGCCACCTACAATGTCCAAACGTAGATAAAACAAGGAGGTATCAATTCAGATGCTTGATTTTTCATTGCACTATATATTTGTGATAAAACTTGGATAAAAGAGTCATTTACTGTTTTTGCATTGCCGAGATTCTACAAGTTTCAAAGGGAAGGCAGCAAAAAAGGGGAACATACTACATGTATCTTTAACTTGTCCAACCAGCTAATCCATGATCTCATAGATTGGAAAGATTTCTCACAGCAAACTAAAAGACAATACTGAGTCAGATGATTAATCTGCTTCCAGAGTGTATTCCAGTTTTACAGCAATTTATTACTTGAGTTTAGCCAAATGTGAAGAAAGAGCTGAAGCAAAGCCAACAACAGGAGTGTATGCTGTTTACAAGAGTGATTTCAATACTAATTTATTGTACATAGGCTAAAGCACTATTAGTTAGAAGGAAACCTATTAGATGCATACTATTTTCTATAGATTTCTACCTTTTGGGAAACCTAAATCTTAACTGTATGTTAATACGTAAGAAATAATTAAAATAATACTTGGCATTCTCCCCTCCAGAAGAACTACATTATTAAACATATTCTACCTTTGCATTATGCTGACATTAATTTTGAGGCCATCTTGTCCAGCTCAGACAGCAGCTGACCATGCAGTGGAAATATTAGGTACTGATTCTCAAAAGAATGGCAAACAAATTTGAGTTTATTCAATCTACATGGTGTCTTTGGAGCACCAATTAACAGGATAAAACTGTACATGAAGTACTTGCAAAACTGATTGCAACTGTGGTTGCTAGACTTTTTTTTTTATAATACATTTTAAAAGTGGCATCTCAAAGTCTCTGCAGAGTTCTCCTTGTGTTTAGACACTCTGCAGGACATCAGGAAAGAAAATGCAATCCTTATGAGGATAGCAAATTCCAGCAGTGGTCTTTGGCAAAAACTAAAGATAACCCACATGACGGAAAACATGGCAAGGGATGGCAGTGGAAAGGCAGCATCACCCACACACAGAGCAGCTCTTCTTCTAGCATAAGGACATAGATTGTGCCAGCAAGCCTGAATTGAGCTCAACTGGTAGGAATACTTTCCATCACAGAGATTTCATTAAGTGTATCACGTTCTGCACTTCTCCTGAAAACAGTTGGTACAAGTATTTACATTCCTTGGAAATAGCTATGAACTTCAGGGCCACTACTACAGCCTTATGAAATTGCACATGGACAGAAAAGAATTCTCCACTCTCAACACACAGCAAACTCTACAGCAGAACACAACAGCTGCTGAGAAAGCCATGCTATTAGAGAGAAAGTTAAAAACAGTACTTATGAAAAAATAAACAAACAAAAAAAGCACAATCCTGGAGATTAGGAGGTCCATAGCCTGAATTTGACCCAGTATATTAGCAAGCAATTAAGAACACTGAAGATCCAACACTTCCAGAAACATCTTTCCACCCATAAAGGCCCATCATTTTTGCACTCCACTAACTACAAAGCTGTCAGATGTGGTACATGTCACTCGGCACACGTTTGGCAAGCTCCCCTTCTCCTGCCCACATCATCACTGAGTTTCACGCAAGTAACTGAGATACTTCAACTACTTCCTTCAAGCATCCTGGGAGTAACACTACAACTAACTTTCAAATGACCTCTCTGCTTCACCTCTCTTGATATCATGTTTAGCTTGAAACTCTAAGAGTAGAAAAACATCCCTCTGTGGCAGGCATCTCCTACACCTTCCAAATCCTCCCCTCCCTTTTTGGTTCATTTCATGCATCTTTGCGTTTGGGCTGCAGAAGTCAGGCAGACAAGCTATTTGATAGATACAGTTTTTCTGAACTGACAACAACAGAGAGGAAAAAAAACTTGGGAAGAGAGACAATCATCCAACTTCTCTCAGAATGAACACAAGCAATTCACAGCAGAACAGAAACAGGGGAATGCAGCCACAGCATTGTTGCCAGGCTTTGAAGTAAGACTGGAAAGTACCAAGTATTCTCCTTGTATCAATTTCTGTGGCATAGTGTCAGTGGTCATTCAAAGACCAGAGTCTCTGTGCAAGGGAACAATGAGAAAATAAAACAGCAGGTTTAGTTTCCTTTAACAACGCCGTGCCAAGCTCCTTTGTTTAAAAGATTAGTGTCGACATTGTTTCACAGTCTAAATATCTTTTCTCTGCTCACTTTTCTAATGCAAAACACTGTACCATACCTGAAACACAGCAGCAGCCCTCCAGGCTTGTCTCCTGGGGACAATGACAACACATATGGGCAACAGCTTATCATAAAGTCTGGTACACACTGGACTGGTCAGCCAGATTAGAGCTTACCACTGTGAGAAGCAAGTGGATTTAAAGCCCAAAATAATGTTATCCTGTTTAATCTTGTTACTTTGTGTGGTTAGAGAAAAAAAAAACAGGCAGAATCTTCTAACTACAGGTAAAACTGTAAACATAATGGCTTTACATGAACTTTCTGAAACCAAAACAGATTGCCAGCTGAATGTCTAATCCTCTAACTGCATTTTGCTATAAATGTATATGTAATAGGATAAAAAAGTGCAAGCATCATATATGTATTTTGAGGTGGAAAATTTTGATCATGAGGAACAAGAAATCATATCTAATATTTAAACCCAATAGCTACAGGAACAATGCCATGCCTATCTATAAGCTTATGTATGTATACATACACACCATTTTTGAACAGGTAGGACAACTCTTCAGTTCATTCTGTATTCTAATGCATGTTCTTAAGATAAGAGTGATTAGCAATGCAAGGAGATGCTCTAGTTGGATACAATCAGGTACATCTCACATTAAGTAACCTGAACAGCCCAGATTAGTTTTTCCATGTCCTCACAAGGTATGTATGTGTAGGAGGAAATGGGAAGAAAATTCTATCCCACACATTGCTTAATGCCCTACTCTGGATGTACTGGGAACCACAGTAGCAGTAAAGCATCATCTTGTGAGAACAGATCCTTGTAAAACATTCTAAAAAAACCCAACAACAAATATTTTTGTCAACTAATATGGACTACAGATGGGTATTTTTGTGAACAGTTTTTTCCCTCCTCTAATACAGCCAGCTATTGCAACCCAGCATTTATGAAATCTTATTACTGTATTTCCCAACACTCACTGAGGAATAACTTGTCCTCTTACAGTGTTACCACTAGAAACTTAAAGACAGGGAATATAATTTCCTAAAATTAGAGGCAGAATTTGAAAAGATAAATCCATAATAGCAATCATCACTCAGAGCCTCACAGCTGGGAGCACTGCATTCATTAACAAAATGGAAGAGAAGAAAATGATCTTAACAGAACATTCTCAGAAAGTTCCTCATGGCTAATTAGTTAAGAATCACTGCAGCAAAATTATAAGCATGTGCCCTTGACCTGCCTGTAGCTGTCAAGCTATAGCCAGCAGCTTACTATTTTTTCCCAAGCAGATGGTAAATGAGCTTCTACTTGGAAATCAACCAGTTAAAAATTATCTTCCCCAACAGTGTTTAAGAAGAAGATGGACATATTTGACACATCAATAAATTGGAGGAATTTTACGCAGAAGACATCTATCAGCATAAATGCTTTAACAGTTCAGAGCTACTCTGCTGGCTCTGTTGAACACAGAAGTCAACAGAAAATGTTTTAGCCAGTTATGCTTCCTCTACATTATGCTGGGATCAGCTATTGAAAAAACCTCAAACCCCAGCATTTCAAACAGAAACTAGGAGAATAAAGATAATATTCTCTAGCATAATATTAATGCAAGGATAGTAGTTTGAAAAGGAAGTGACTCCATGGCACCTGCCTGGAGTTAAGAAGCTGAAGATGCAGCCCAACAAGAACTTGCTAATAAAGGAACCAGTAATTAAGGTAACAGGCAGAATAGCTGGACTGTGTTTTACTGTCTTATATTCTCAGTGATGTGCTGAGAGTGTACCTGTATTACACCCTTGAAACAAGAGAAGAAAAACAGATTGTGGAACCTGGGAGAACATCTCCAGTTACTCTCCATCTCCATGTCACAGCTAAGGCTCAATGTCCAAGTCATCCAACAAGAGCTAGGAAGGAATGGATGCAAATTTATCACATGATGTAAGGTAAAAAAAACTTCAGCTTCTGTTTAGCACTACTAGACAAAAAGAATCAATTCAGAAGAGATTTGCTTCTCCTAAATATACTTTAAATCACATGCAAATAAACACCACACTTCAGTTCACAAAAAACATTCTCCTAGAAATTTTATAGTGTTTAGTTCAATATCTTTTCACATCTGTAAAAAACTGGAAGTCTCCATTTAATTATTCAACTGTGCCATATGTATAAAAGTAGAAAGATTTACTTTTACTTGCAGTCAGGAGAGATTCAAAAGGCAAGAAAACTGATTTAAAACACCTTTTCAAAGTTAGCAATGTTAGTCCTTGGTAATACATTACAAACCAATTTTTTTTTTCTTGTTGTATATTTATTTTACAAAAGAAAAGTTGATTTACACTATCAAGAAACCCTAAGATATATCAGCCAGTAGTAGATCTGCAGTTAATGTAGCCTTTATGTTACATTAGAGACAGGACCATTTAAACACTTAAGAAACTACTTAGGTTAGAATACATTTTATCATTTTCCTAATTTCCATATTCAATATTAAAATAGCAACTGATTCTCAAATTTACTTGGACCACTAGCTTTTTACCTATATTTTTTACAATCTACAGTTTAATGAAAATTATAATCATATATATATATATATATATATATATGACTTTTTAAAAACAAATTGAAAACACTATTAAACCTCAGAAATACATAAGCAATTAAACATTTTTCCACTTAAGAAATTACAAATTTACTGAGACTTCATCAATAGCAATTAATCCATAGTTATCAGTTTGAAATAGGTTTGTTTTGTCTTATTTCATAAGTGTATCCTCTGAGAAGTAAGAGTTGGAAAAGCTCAGCCTCTAATCAATAGCATTTATTTGTGAAATAAATACCACTCCCAAACATTCTACATTTACATTTCTTAAAGGCTAATCAGCTTTAAGGGGCCATTGATGTCTAAATCAGATTTATCACTTTCGCAAACTCTGGGTATTGGTCTCAGCTAATGGCTTTACTTTCAGCAGTGGTGTGACTTTTCTTTAGAACTCTGTACCTCGTGAATATTTTAGTTTCTGAAATTAATGCAGTGCTAGGCTTCATTACAAGTTGTCACAAAGACAAATCACAATCTAAATATTTAAAGGAAAAATTATTTCAAATTTAGAAAACTATTATAAGTCCTCTTTTAAAACCTGTCTTGTTCAGTACTGTCTTTCACAGAAATACAGAATTTTTTTCTAGAACAGGCAGTTAATCTAATGCATGTGAGAAGTACTTGAATTAACTACAGATAGCCTTGCTTGGATGGCAGAGGTAAAAAATGCCCATTCAGAATGCCCATAACAGACTGGAATTTTACCCACACTGTCCATCTTCATCTTCAGATAGGGTTGAGTCTTCCCTTCATTTAATTCTGACAAATAGAATACAATACAATAATATAACTATTAGTAATATACTTTCTTACTGCAAGCTCTTCCCATTACATATTTCCACTCTCCAGAAAAAACACCTTTGCTAGCATAAATGCAGAAAGAACAAACTGCCCTTGCCAAGGACTCAAACACAGCCAGAGATACCACATTTGATACAGTATTTGATGTCCTGGTATTAACCAGAAAGATGATGGCTTTAAGGCTCTTTAGGAGAAGGAAGACAAGAATCCCTTTATTTGCTATCCTTAAATAAAAAAAAAAAATAATTCAGGTTTATTTCAGGAAACAGAGAAACACACATAATCTGAAAAATTATTTGGTTAAAAATGTGACTCCTCTAATCAAAGACAATTTGCATTCTTTTTATTTTTAACTGGGCTCCCTAGCAGGAGATCATATTCTTATTTCACCACAATAGGGTGCACAGCATTGTCACAAATCTCACCCAGCTGCGATGCCATTCTCAGCACACTGTGCAAGTGTGGTCCTGCTGCCCTGTGAGATCAAGTCAGTTGAATTCCAAGGCTTGCCCATCCTCCGCAGTACTTGGCAATGCTACAGCATGCACGTTGCCTATTTTAAAAAAAACCTCAGGCTTTCATGGAGGGGGATATGGAGGAGGAGACAGAGATAAACTATTTTATATCTTTCCCATTGGGTGAAAGACGTTTACAAGTACGCTTTGATCAATGAATGCAATATAGTCTCTCCCCAGGGCTATGGAGAGCCCTCAGTAAAAGCAACAGAGTCAGCAGATGTCTGGTCTGCCCTTGGCTGCAAACAAGCCCCAGGCCAAGGTCCAAGCAGAGCCTGGCTCATGACCGTTCCTCTCCTTCAAGGACCTTGTGGGACTGATTTCCTTCTGGCGGCAGTCACTACTTCTGCTGTATGAGTTTTCACTGGAGAGATTAGATGGGCAAAGGCTGTGCAGAGCAAATCCTTTTCTAAAGCCATCTCCTAATAGCAGTGTGTTGAAGGACTAGTGTGAACAAACCCTGCAGAAAGCCTGGCTGATAAGGTTCTTGTAGCCCTGTGATTACCAAGAATCTGAGCTTCAGCCTTAAAGATAAGGTGAAGCCTATCAGCAAAGACAAACCTCTAAGGCTAATATGGCCATTCAGCTGTAGGGCAAGAGTTCTGCTGTGCTTTCTTGGCTCTGGATGTGGGTGGACCTCACGTAAGTCAGACTTCTGTATGCAGGCGTACAGACACAAGTTAGGTCAAGTACAGCCACTTGAACTGAATGAATTTAGTGTTTTAAAGGCACTGTTTAACAATACAATCTTTACCTACAGTTCAAGAAGGAACATTTTTTTAAAGCTGTCCTGCACATAGATTAGTGGTCTACAAGTACATAAAGATTATTGCAGTGATAAGATTTGCCCAAAACAACATTCAGGTACAGCAAAGTTCCACAACACAGCACAGAGCGGTGATTTCCATGAGCAGTAAACTAAGCACCACATTGAACTGGAAAATCACTAGATTTACAAGAGACAGAAAAAAGTTAAAACTGGCTGGAAAACATTTCTCCCAACTCCACTGAAGAGACAGTTCAGAAAACAATATCTGTTCACAGCACAATAATTTTTTAAGTCAGCCATGGCAAGCAGGAGATGCCTTTTTCAAAACATCCTTCATTTTAGCAGAAGACAGTCAAGATTAAAGCCTAGCACAGTACAGCTTCTTCACAAAAATACCTAGTTACATAAAAGCCACATATCTAATACACAAGCTCATAGTAAGATACACAGATCAGATGGTCGTATTTCAAATATTTAACATGACCACTTAGGAAACCCCCCCAGAAGTCAGGCTCTTTCCACAGCAGAGAAGTCCAACTCTCAGAGCTACAGCTTCCCTGAGCCAGTGACCCAGCTCCTCACCCTCAATGGTCTTATTTGTAACAGTTTCCAAACGTTGATTCTTCACCGAAAGCATGCATTCAGTATCCACAAAGCCAAAAGTTGAAAAGAAAGGAAAAATGATCCAGTTGATCAGGAATCCTGTTACACTTAAGCCAACAAGTAACTGTTGTAACAGTGCCTGCCACTAAGACCAAGGGGTCATACACTCAAGCAAATCTATCCATACCTCTCCTTTTCTACTTTTTAGATGGAAACAAGACAGCTTCGTAGGCGTATGTTTTTACTTGATAAGTAAAAAAGTAACACAAAACAAAACCCAAAGCAAAGAAACAAACAACTTGCTCTTCAAAAAATCCACACAAGAATAAATCCAAACCCAAATACTTAACTGAAATCTCCATTTTGAGAAGTCGTTCACAGAATGTGATAGTTCCTGCTTCCCTAATAATTAAAAAAGAAAAATATTTTTTCCTACTGTGTTGCAAAGAAGTTCAATACCCTACTAACTCCCCTAGCATGAAAAAGAGGCTTTTGAACTGGGTATTGAATCTACTGGTTCCATATTTACTGCACTTCAAAATTATGTTAAATATGTTTATTGGCTTTATCAAGAAAGTCAGTCTTCTAAAATGAATGAGTCCTAATTTCTACAAAAAATATAGGGAATGATTAAGTATTTAAAAAAATCTTGTAACGCATGAATAAAACAGCTTTGTTTTAAGCCTCATTATTCAGCCTTACTTCGTACATTTTCTTACTTCCCAGAGCTTAAAAAGGAAAGCATTATAATTTTCCTAATTTTTCCAGAGGTGCTAGAACTTCCTATCTGTTTGCCACTTCTTCCACAAAACAACCAATGGCAATGAGAGTGCATTAGCATCCATGGATCTGTACCAGATGATTAAAAAAAACAACATTTTTTTTCATAAACAACTGCTTACAGCAGAAAAAAAGGCAAGTCCCAAGAAATTTCAAAGCATTTCCCCACAAACTCTGCAAGAGACTACCTTCTCATGGTGCATATTCTGGAGTCTTCTTCTCTTCAACCTGCTCAGTGGCTGGTGAGGCACCAGAACAGAGTGCCCAGAGAACCTCCAGAGGCCCCATTATTAGAAATGTTCAAGGTCAGGTTGGGTGGGACTTAGAGAAATCTGATCTAAAAGGAGGTGTTCCCTACCTCCATCATCAGTAAAATCTACCCAGCCCTACCCCTGCAGCCCTCAGTCAGGGCTGTTCTGTGTGGCTAAAGACTACCCAGTCAGGCATGGCAAAGGCTGGAGGACATTCAGTTGTGCTGCTGAGACTTGCACACAAAGCCTGATCAGCATCAGTGCTGTGAGAGATTACAGCACACTCAGCAGAAACATCTGCTATTTTGGCAGCTCCCATCTGATTTCTGAAGGACTTGGAGCCTGACAAAAAGGACAGGGCAGTGGTGGTGTGGGAACAGGGTCCCCCCAACAGCACTGAGTCCTCCAGAACTCAGCCTGACCTTCTCTCAGGAAATCAAAATGGCACTCAAAATTTGCAATGAAAATAATATCTAAAAACTGCCAGCACAGACCAGGCCCTCACAACTGCCTCTTTGGCTGCCCTTAGACAAGTCCCTGCAATACAGGCAGCTGTTGCTGCTCCCACCTTCATGGAGGGAAGGCAATCTCATGGAAGAGATTGCCCCATATCTCAAGCCAGTACACGTAGGGATACCTTCAATCTGAGCTGCACTCAGGAGTTGTGGGCACAGGGCACAGGCGAGTGATGACCACCAGCAGGTACTAGAGAGAGCTGGCAGCACTGCCAGGCTGGGAACTCAGGGGGCTTCAGCAGGTAGGAGTAGGTCTCTATTTGTTGTGAGAGAGAGCTGGGTTCCAGTGTGCAGTTGGATAACATGGAATCAGGCTCCCAGCACACAGAACATGGACAAAATCCAATGCAAGCAGCCAGAAACATGGCAATAGGAGAGGGGCAGTTGCCACTACCTAAATCCAATTCTGCTGCCATCACTACATTTGGCCTGCTGATGATACCCTGCTAAATTAAGCTGAAGTTCCCCAAATCCCACAGGAATACTAAATGCCATGAATTGTCTTCTGTCTTACATGTATCTTCCTATAATTCATTTTCCTGTGGACTAATCATAAAATTAATACACTATAGGTAGGTCAAAGCCCTGATTCATCTTCACTCCCTCTTCCCAGTCTTTCTTCTCCTTCTCAATGCAATTTACAAAAAAAACCCATCTCCTTTAGTTGTGTTCCTGCATCCTCAACAGGTTGTAAAGGCAGTAAGAGTAATGCAGTAATAAGGGTAATGCATACAGTGCAAGAAAAAGTTTATTATTCCTTGAAAGTTTATTCAAAAGTGAATAAATAAGACACTGGGTAAAACAATGCACACAGTTTCTAGATTATACCCATAATATGCTGCATTAAGAACTTCTTAACAAGGCAAAGGAGTTCTTCAGAAAAAGAAATGAGAGTGCCAGTAGGTTTTCCAAGCTTCCCTTGAATTATTTCAAACAGATACAATCCATTTTCACTTTAAAACCTCTACTTTTCACAACTGTTCATATGGCTTCATCTTCAATGCAACATTGCTTAAAGAAAAATGGATACAAACCTGCATATCATTCATATCTAATGCCTTGCCAACCCACACCTTCTTTTTATTATCTAATTATCATGTGCGAGCCCGTCAAAAGTGTCAAAAGCTTTTTTTTTTTTAAGCTGCTACTTTTATCATCTGAAAGATGTCATCACTTTAAAAACACTCATTTGTCCCCCAAGGTTTGTGCCCCTAAAAGGTCAGAAGAATTCCCTGGACCTCACTGCACTCTGCACCAGTCACCTTGGGAGGAGCCTTGAGGGACTGAGCTTATTTTACTGCTTCCCATTTCTACTCCCACAGCTGTGGAAGAGGGAATTCTGCTCATACATATTGCACAACATGATAACTGATGTTTAGTATGCAGTGATCAACCACAGCTTGCTAAAGGACAGGTAACACGGACTCGTAAGAGCAACAATGTGTCAATTTTTCCCAGTCATAACTGGAGAAAAAGAGGAAAAATTTCACAACTGTGCAAGTTGTTGACTTGTCAGCAGAGTAACAGAATTGCTGTTTGAAGCACAAAGTGACTAAATTTTTATATAGGTCTACCTATGTATGCAGCAGAACAAAAGGCACTCCAATAAACTGCATGCAAAACCAGATAATTTCCACTTCTTAAGATAAATTAAATTTCTACAAAAAATCTTACTACTAAATTTACAGTAAAGATAAAGCTTCCACAGGGAAGAACATAGACAGCTTGGTAAATTTAGCAATGGCTTCATGACACCAATTGTTTTAAAATCACTTTATGTATTTCAGCCACTACTAAATCTAGTAAACCTAGTTAATACAAACCCGTGTAGTGTCAGAAATGCTCTATGCCAGAAACAGCTGGAAACACCCAAACAGAAAGATTTTTACCATGTCATAATCAAGATGTTTGAAATAGCTTTCTTTCCTCCCTGATGTATTGTCCTACTTCTGGTTCCATGCAACAAGACACTTATTTTAAGGGAGCCAGACTGGAAAAAGTTCAGAATAGCCAGGAAAAGGTGGCCTGTATCTATTTCATTCTTGGGAGAAGTACACAAGCAGTCCTGAGACAGAGCCTTACTCACCAAGGTGAAGGTGAGGTGCTTGCTGTTTGGGATACAGACTGAGCATGGGACTGGTAGACACCATCTAGAACCAGAATTACAAAGAATGAAAAACTTCTGCTGGGGTTTTTGCATTCACCCAAATGTCTTTCTTTGCCTTTTCTGGTATTTGTCAGTGGTCCGTTGGGCAACATCTGAGAAAACTGAGCTACAACATCTCCCTCTTGAATCTCTTGTTTCACTTCTTAAATGGATTAACCAATTCATAATGCCAGATATTAAAACACTGACAAAATGCGTATGGCTTTCCACACCACTGAATTTAGCAATTGTCCAAAATTAAAACCAAACCACAGAAGAGACAGTCTTAGCAATTCTGTAATTTTAGGGTCTTTACTAAAAATCATCTGTTTCGCTTCTGTTAAAATATCTGCATGATAGAATGAAAGAAAATGTCAAAACTTTATTATCCTTCTCCTTGCCTCCAGAGAGGCTTCAGCCAGGCAACAGCTACTTCAAAGCTTCACATCACACATGCCTAGAGACTTAAACCAAGAGAAGCAACTGCCAAATTCAGGAAGCAGTAAAAGGCTTAGATTTAGAGGGCTCCCTGAGGCTAAACATTTTTTTTAAATTAAAAACTCAAATAATAAAAACTGTAAAGGAGGAAAAGCCCTGAAGTTACCCCCTCCTGGAACAACATGCACACAAATCTCTCATAACCTTCTGAGTCACAACTACCAAGGTTAAGAACCCAGCATCATCCAAAAGGTTTCTGGGCTTCACAAAATGCTACAGAGCCTTGCAGGAATCACTGGAGCTGCTTTTGGCTTATTTAATCTTCTTGGAAACAATGAAGAGTAAACAAACGCTCTCTGCTCAACTGCTCTCTCTCAAGGGCAGAAGTTTTTAATCCTTTCTATATGGGACCAATGAAGATGATTACTAGCTACTGCAAGAGTATGTGTGTTTAAATTCCTCAATGCACAGAGATCTTGTGGGTCTTCCTCTTCCGCTTTCAATGAGTCTCCTGTAAACAAAAGAATGCCCCAATTTGATTCTGAGAACAGAGCAGCAGCATCACACTGATGATGTTAGTTACTGATTAATTCTGGTTTTAGGGTATGTCTTTTCCTGAAACATCACAGAATAATCTGATGAACATGCCCCTGAAACAAGTATGTTCCCAAGTAAAGTAATGTAAGAGAGATCATTGTTCTTTCAATAGAAATTTTAGTTATATCTCAAAAATAAAAAGCAAAATTCTAAGAAATACAAAGTTAAAAATGTCCAAAGTGCAAGAAAAAAGGTTGGTGATATTCAATTACTAATTAAAATTTCAGTTTAAAAAAATATTGAGTACACCTGTGTGCCTTGGGCTACGTTTTTTTTTTTTTAATTGAATGTGATGTCATATTCTGAAAAGCACAAAAAAAGCTTACAAAAAAGATTGAGATTCATAGTTTCCAGAGAGGGAAAAAATCAACAAAACACACAGAGACACACATCAAAAGCAACAACAAAACCTAAACATTCACTGAAGAAAGACAGGAATCTCAATGGTAAAAAATTTATTTTAGTCCACACTGCTTAGAATGGGTTGGTAGACTGGAAATTAAATTTATGATGCATAGGTAATTTTCCACCTCTATGAACCTTAATTCAATTTTCAATCATATTTGTAACAGTCAAAAAGTAGTTTCCCTCTTTATTAGTCTTCAGCATGTCTCTCCCTTGTATGGCCTTACGCATTGTTTTAAAAGTTTGCCTACCACTACTATGCTTGGCACAAGAAAGAAAAAAGGGGATCACTTCTACCTGCTACAATGCATAACAGATGGGCAACATTTCTATCTTGGATTAATTTATTGATGCTGTGCAACACATGGTGCCACAAGCAGCTGCAATGACAAAAGCAAGGGTCCAGTTCCACAAGACACAATGGCCATTCTAGAAGCCCCCAATCTGCCTGCAGCACCCGCTTCTCCTACAATTTATCTTTTTCTGCCTCTGGAAGCTGATTTAATTCTCCAACTTGGCAGAAAACTAACCCAGCAAAAGCAAAACCAAAATACCACACAAAGATACTGCCTGCTTTAATTCTTTTTTTCTGTTGGGTTAGCATGTTGAACTAACTCCTGACAAATTAGTCTATCAAGTGGGTAAAACCACAGACAGCAAATGAGGGAAGGGGAAACAAGACCTTCCTCCCAGGCAACTGCAGTGTGGCCTAGTTTATCAGCCCCAGCTGAAAATGGAAACAGGCAGTGGGGCAGGGACATCAGGTTTGCCCTCATGACCAGAATACACTTAACCTCTGTCTTCTGAATTTTACAGTACTATCTTTCGGCTCCCACAGCTCTCTGGTTTATTAACCTTTACTCCTAAGGAACACTATACACCCTCTTATCACATAACATCTGAAAGACCAAGCCTGTCATCTTTAACATCCCTTTGTCCCCCCGTCTATGTTACTTTGTATCCTTTCATTTCATTGAAACAGTTGAAACATTATCACATAGTGTTACTCATCTTCAAAGTTATAAAAATGATTGTATTACATCAGTATGCATCAGAAACAAGGTATATTTTATTGCAGATGAAAGGAGAAAGAGTTCTTTTGATTCATCTTGGCCCTGTGGGAGGGTGGGAAGTGATAGGTTGGCCTGCTACAGACTCCCCCTATTTAAACAAAATTTAGAAATAAGCAAATCAATCACCCAGGGCTATGTGTTCACAGAAGAAGCTACAATCCCAGCAAGAGTATTTTACCAAGGACTGACAGCTATGGAACAGAATCTCTCAAATAATTTACACATGAGGCAATGCTGGAATAAACCACATTACTCTGTTCTCTGCTGTAAAGTTTCACCTTAATGCCTAAAACCCTGTGCTCCATAAAAAATGAGTGAGTAGATAGAAATATATTGCTCTCTGGAGACCATACCAACAAATGTGTTTTCCAGCTTCCATGAATTTTAGTTATAAAGCAACCACTTAACCAACAGCAACCATTTTTCAATTCCATAGCTGAACAATTAATCCCACAACTCAGTTATTTAACTCTTTCCTAAAACCAAAACAAAGCCTCCAGATCATAAAGAAAGCTGAAATACCATTCAAATAACTAATGATGTAATTCAGCTATAAATTTGTTCTGAAATACTACTGGTGTGATAGTCAGAACCAATTTTTTTCAGGCTTGCACAGATAACGTGCTTATCCTAAGTCTTTCAAACAACAGATCATCCAATGCAGCAAAAACAATCTAAGCAAAACCCACTATACAATAATCAGTAACAACGTGGGGAAGGAACCCCAAAACCAAAGCGCTTACTATTTGTATCCTGTTTATTCAGCTTAAAAAAACAGAGATGGAAACACCAAGCTATTAAATAATAAAAAGGAGAGGTAGACTGCTACATCCATATTCCTTCCCCTCTCTCTGCCTTAAAAATGACTGGGCTTAGATCTTTCAGTAAAGCAGAACTGTTGTAAACGTAAAGCCTTGATTTTAGTTCTGTCTGATCCATTAAAACTCA
Organism: Certhia americana; assembly: GCA_018697195.1. Lineage (NCBI taxonomy): Eukaryota > Metazoa > Chordata > Aves > Passeriformes > Certhiidae > Certhia > Certhia americana. The sequence continues at coordinate 51,042,135 of CM031861.1, read as the reverse complement.
CTTAAAAGAAAGAAGTTCAGAGTTTAAAATTTTTTGTTCTGAACATGATCAACATTCATAATGATCTTTCTGATAGAGAAACTATTAAAAAAATCTTCAGACCTAAAGAAGTGCTCAAGCCTAACGCTGGCGGTGTGGACCCTTGTTCATGATACTAAGAATCTCTTCTCAAGAAAACCAGAACAGAACATCAATCAAGCAACTTCTCTGTTGGTGTCTGACCATGTTACTTCTCAAATCAGAATGAATGATGATCAAAGACTAGAGAGTGGGAGAAACCATCTCTGAAAGACTACCACAATACAACTGCCCCAGCTGTAGCTTCCTCAGCTCCCTATACATATTTCAGTTTGGACACAAAGGATGCTTAGGCAGTGTTCATCACCCCTCTGGTTCATGGAGAGGCCAAGTCTTGGGAGAACCATCCCGTACCACAGCAGGAGCACTCCAGTGCTGACATGTGTTTGGTAAACAGTACTAAGTTAGAGCTAGCCCACAGTTAAATGCCTCACACAGAGGCCCACAGTAAATGTCTCTCACACAGAGACAGTGTGATGGCCTTCTGCAGGCTGACCTGGAACAGAGACCAGACAGAGCAAAAGGATAAAACAGGTATTTATTAAAAAGCCTCAATGGGTACACCTGGGCCGCACAAGAGTCCAGCTGGACCACACCCAAGATACATCCAAAATGGTCACAAAATGGACAACAGATCACAAGGTCTCACACTTTTATAAGTTCTGATCCATTAGCATATTAGAGTTAATTGTCCAACCATAGCTTCAGGTTATGAAGCTCTATCCTCCTTGTTTTTTCTTCTCACTTCACCGTTGTTTTTGTTCTTGGGCTTGAAAGTTGTCTTTGGTATCAAGCTAGAGAAGGAATTGTTTTGTCTATTTACTCTGTGAAGAGAGCTTAGTAGTATTAATATGAAACCTAAAACTACTCACTAAAACAGCACAGAATCTAAAAAATACAAAAACTAAAACTTAAGGCATCAACTGGATACCCCAGCCCTCACCATAAATTGTTTTGCTTTACAGATTTCTTCCTCTTGTTCCACAGTTCCTGCCAATGTGGGCATAGTGCTGAACTGCAGCAACACAGAATTAGTGCATTTTTATATATACCTCTTTTAAGTATTCAGCCCTTCAGCTGAAAGATACTGCAGTACACCAGTCAAGAAAAGGCTTATCTGTATGGCACTAGTAGCTGACTCCAGCCTACACATCTGCTGGACCACACACCAAACCCCCAAATTTTAAAGATGGATCTTTTCTCACTTCTGAGTAGAGAAAGGCCTCAAGCCTTGCAAAACATATACACGTTTAACTTAAAAATTATAGGTATAAAATATTTGGTCCCAAAGGACCCCTCATTAGTTCATTAAAACTTCTGAACACAGAGGAAATCACTTATTTCCAAACTGAAATACAGCTACCACAAGGACCTCTCACACTGTCTAGCATAGAAGGGAGAAAAAGAAAGAACCTACCCTCACACCTCCTTCCCTACATGGAAGTATACAGAGTTCACTAAATTACAATAGACATACATTCTACTACAAGAGTCAAAATTTCTAAGAATTGTCAATTTTTTAGATTCAACTGGATTTTGCCATGATTATTTCCAGAGTTTCAAACTACAGTCCTGCCGAAGTCCACAATTCAATTTCTGCATATTGTCTGGATTTTGTTTCTTACCCCAAATCACATCAGTAATTATTTACTGCGTTACGCTGAGGTGTTGTACATGTGCTTTACAACGCTGCCTCATATAAATACATGGGCAGAAACTCCTTAAATTCAATTCCAAAATTTAATTCAAAATGCAATGTTTAGGTTCACAGTTAGTGACCTAAAAATGATGGCCTGATTTTTCAGATCATTTAAGCATAGTCCTGTCTGTCACTGCCCTATAATTTTGGCCTATATTTGGAACATGTAAAGCAAAAAGGCAGCAATGGCAGACACCCCTTTAAATAAAGACTGGCCTGAGCCTCAGAATATGCTAATGCCTGTAAGGTTTTTATCAGTTTAGATAAAGACCCTGTTGCCCCCTGTGGCCCAGCCAGCCTTGCTGGACCACCCATGTAGCCACGGACCTCGGCCACCTCCAAGAAGCCACCCTGGGGCAGTGAGCAGTGGGATAATATGGGTAACACATGAATCCTGCTTCACATACCTGCTTCAGGGGCAGCACAAGGACCACCTGCCACATCCTGCGAGCTTTTTAAAGCAGCATCTCCACGTGGGAGATGGAAAGATGCTTTCTAGGCAGCAACAGGTCTGCGTAAAACAGCTTGTGAAATGCTGCATAGGGAAGGGGAAAAGGAAGCAACAAAATGGTAATTGGTTTTAGTAAGCATAAAATAAATATGAAACTGTCTGTCAGAACCTTTATCAGGAAAAAAATAAAATAAGAGCTGCTCCTAATGCTGCTGACTTCAGGGTACAGAACCCTTTAATGGCTTCAAGGAAATTCTAGACACCAGTGCCCAGTCAGCCCCATTCGAATATACAGGAGCTGCACTGGGAAATGTCAAAGGCTGTTTCAGTCTGCTATGTTTTTCAACACAGTTGTAAGAAAAAGAAAGATATAGTTTTCATAAAACACAAGATTCATTACAAAGTTTTAATTTGAAAATACCTGCCTTTACTAGCTTGAAACAAAGATTGTTTCTCTATTTACATCCTGAAATGTGTTCATCTATTCCACATCTTAAGAACTTCACATTTCAAAGCTTAGCTTAGGCTCCTTTTCACACTCAGTTCTCAGATAACTAAAAGCCAGTAGCAATGCTTCATGTATTGGCCTGCAACAGATTATAGAAGTTATACTTGAAATCAGAAAGCACTTCTTCATTTCTGTTTGCAGGAACCTTGATGTAAGTCTCCAATCAAATACAGGGTCTATGCTGTTAAGAAATGCAAACTGCTTTTATAACACAATGAAGTGTTTATTTCAGATTTTAAATCCAAAAAGGCGATTAGTTTCTGCATTCCACAATACCTAAAAACAGCGCTAGAAATCTCCAATGCTAGTTTTCAAATGAATATATTATATTTATTCAATAATCAGTCATTTCAAAGCAAGACATGAATATGACGGACCATGTCAGATTTTACCCTTTAGAAGTAATGGAGTGTGGACAATCTCACTTAATTACTTTCCAAAGAATTAATTTAGTGAAATCCTGTTAACATATCATTATCCCCACACCATCTCCCTAAAAAACCTCAGGGAACTACTTCTACGTTTTAATTATGTAATGGAGGAACATTTTAAATTGTGTTTCATGGAAGAAGAGCATCATCCACAGCTCTTTTTGCACTCTCTCTAAGCTTTCACAATTCCTTATGGTTGCCCAATTAGTGTCATTTGCAAAGAGCAAGCACCCAACAAAAAAATGTAGTCATTACACTGTTTCATGCAACCTTCCTACTTATTCTCTCTCATCATCCCCATGATTTTAGAGATCAAAAGCAGGTTCTTTATTACAGCTTCAGAAAACTTCTCTTGACAAAAGAACTGCACATCAACTTTAAAATCTTCATCTTAAATTTCTAGGAAAGGGAAAAAGAAGAGGAAAGTCAGAATAAAACCCATTAAAATGTATATCACTGATTGGTGCACTCCCTCACTGTCTCCTCACGTATATTCCCTTTTTAATAATATACTTTTAATATAATTTTAATCCTTATTTGAATTATTTTCATGTAGTTTAAGGTTCAATAAAAGAATTTCAGATTTGCCATTTTTAATTAGAACTTAAAACATATATTTTATCAGCTCTGTAAAGTACTATTAAAATTTTTAAAAATTCCTTGAAGATCAGATAAAACATGTTTTTCTGCTGAGAGCCCAATGCTTTAATTTGCAATTCTGTATGTTGTTTTATTCATGATAAAAATACTTGATACTTGTAGTTTCTCTCCATACTGCTAACACTGACACAGATTCTCTGTTGAGGTTTGACTATCACTAGAGGATTCTCTCATGACTGGTCTACATTTTCATTTGTTTTTAGAAGCTTAGTTAAAAAAAGAAAAAAAGGAAAAAAATTAAATTCCAGTGACTATAATTAACACCATTCATGACTAAAACAAGTGTTAATAATTCATGTTTTGGAAATAAATAGCTAATTAAAGGGCAACAAATTCAATTTACTTATATAGAGTCTTATTAGTAATAATAGTTTGAGCTCTAATAGGCTAACAATATATATTGTGCAAGTGTCCATTGCAGCAAGCTATTTTTAATTCATAGCATACTGATTTATTCTGCATTCAATTATTGCACATACCAACACAGAAAAGTGTTTCTGTATGCCACCCCTCTTTCCCCTTTAAGACAGTAGTGAAGGAAAATATTCTAGAATCAACTTATACTCTGTATAGCTCCAGAATGCATAAAACTGACACTTAATGTAGAGTCCAATTCAGCATTTCGTTTAAGAGTTTGACTGCAAGAGGCAGAAAAAAATCTCACTGAAAGAACAATTAAGAAAATGCTGTCTAAGCAATGCTGTCTAAGGTAATAAAATCTTCTGTCCTACAAAACTGGTGGAAGCTTCAAGTGGGGCATTGCCTCCATTCCTGAGTTCAAAACATGGTGTTATTCTGGAGAGAAGAGGTCTAGAGATGAAACATGAGAAAGCCTGATTTGTCTCTCTGACTGCGTTGTAATGGACTTCTGAGAAAAACAACATGAGTAATGCTATTAACATGTTTGCAACATCTTCTTGAACATGCTTGCAACACCTTTTCCTACACACAGTGCATGAATCTGCCCAATGAGAAGTGAATTAAATCCAATTTTGTTTTGCATTATTGCTAGGAAGTGATCACAGTAAAACAAATTACAATCTCTTCCAGCCCTTGACAGATTTGAACTGGTGCCCTGAAAGCTACAAGGCTTAATTTACCATTGTTCCTTCCCTAACCCATTCCATATTGTGTGACTTTGGTCCAGCTGGAGGAAGAGGGCAACTGGCTGCATTTACGAAGGTTAAGGAGAGGAAGAGCAAGAGTCAAATGGGAAAGAGGAGACAACCACTGGAATAATACTGTCCATACAGATTTCCTGTTTGTGGTGCTCACTTCCTCACTGAGAGGCACTGCTCCACTTGCAGATACAGGAGTTGGAGAGAAGAGGTACACATATACAATTTGTTTTCAGTCAGGAATGGAGGAGAATTACTGAAGCAGAAGATTCAAACTGTAAATGGACTGACAAAAACTGAGTCACACAATTTACTTTTTGTGACTTAAGAGTGACTGGCAGTTATCAAAGCTATTACCTGTCAAAAATCTTAATATGATTTAGTGATTTTGGGGGGAGGGAGCCAAAAGAAACCATTATTTTTTTAAGTGTTTTTTTTTAATTGTTATTATTGGCCTGTTCAGCCTGGAAAACAGGACATTAAGAAGAGACCTCATCACAGTCTACAACTTCCTCACGAGGGAAAAAGGATGGGCAGCCACTGCAGCGACCAGTGCCAGAGTCAGAGGGAATAGCCAGAAGTTGTGTCAAGGGAAGTTTAGGCTGGATATCAGGAAAAGTTTCTTCACCCAGAGGGTGGTTGGACACTGGAACAGGCTTCCCAGGAAGTGCTCACAGCCCCAAGCCTAACAGAGTTCAAGAAGCATCTGGACAACGCTCTTGGCACATTATGTAACTCTTGGGGATGGTCCTGTGCAGGGCTAAAAGTTGTATGACCAATGATCCTTGTGGGTCCCTTCTAACCCAGCATATTCTGTGATTCTGTGATTATTCTGCTCTTTTCAAAAAATAATTTATAGCCTAGTTTGTATCAATTTAATTTTTTCTCTAACTTTTTTTACTAACAATTACACTTCAGGTAATCTGTTAAATAGAACTGTAATTAATATTATGGAGTCCCTTGCCAAATATATCAATTTCATTAAGAAATAATGTTTCACGGTTTTTTTACTGCTTTACCCAGATACTCTAAAGTTGAAGCTTCTGTCAAACAAGGCATTTGTGGTTGCAGGAATGGCCATTTTGACAACTATGATTTTCCCAGTATCCACATGAAGGACATTTAAAAGATGCTACAAGTTCCAAAGAAATAATTGATAAATTTTCCATCTTTAAGTCTACAGAGGCATTTTGCAGGAACCCCAGATTTCACCCTTTACATTTCACATACCTAATAATCCTGCCCACAGCAATTACTGTGGTGAAGGCTGTGTAAATAAATGGAGAATAGATAGATAGCGATTTGTGATCAGAGGACCCACAAAACTCTGCCCACACCCTACGTGTGTTCCCAGCTTGTCTATAATCAGTACTGATCACAGCTGCAGCTCAGTAAATCAGCTGCAGGCAAGATGAGCACTGTCTCTAATTCCAGTGTGTGTCTTCTTTGGTGGTGTTTCCTGTCCAGCATGGTTCTCTCCATCAGTTTTTAAGCAGATGCTAAAACCCTCAACACTACCTTGCCTTATCAGTATCCTTTCACTTTTACCTTCAGCTTAGATAACACATGACTAGCAACCTGATTGACTGCAGATAAACATAATGGCTTTCTACCTAAAAGTAACTTCTATACCAAGAAAGGTATCTATAACCAGGCAGTTAACATTATCTAAGCTTTACTTTACAACATGCAAAATAAACCAGCAGAGTCCTTCATTACCTGGAAAATGACATGTAAAATTGTCCTTGGGCTTTAAGAGGAGTTATTTTAGTGTCTTTCTTAAAAATAAACAGACAAACAGAACAGGCAGAATAACTAACAAAACATTTTGTACATCTGAAGACTGTCCTCTGAAACTGAAGAGGGAAATACCAAACAGATCAATAAATCAATATGATAAACTCCTCCAAAGCAGGCATGTACTTTCTGCTCAGTTTACAACTAAGGAAACTAAGGCATCAAGAATGAAATAACTTGCCTAAAATCATATGGGAAGTTTGTATTTCTTGCTTTGATGTTATCTTGGATTGACACTTGTGTTCATTAACACAGTGTTTCTCAAATGCCAACTGTACCTTTACTATTCTGTAAAAACAAGTTTGAAGAAAGTAGGTGACTTTGAACTAGCTGTGCTAAATATTTGCCCTAGATTTTAGACATGCAGTTCAAAAGTAACATCTTCCTCACCTCTTTCTTCTTTCCCTTCCTTCTCCATTTACCTTATTTTTTACATATCACAAGCCGTAAAAACACATTATTAAATAATCATGCAAACTAAATCTGCATACGAGTGAAGACCCAAATTCTTCTCCTGAACCCAGGGCCTTTTCTAGAAAGAAAGGAGCAATTTTGGGGCAAATCTGCTCTCATATTATCTCTTTTTTCCCTGACCAGGCCCTCCACCAGCCAGGGTCCAGCCCTCTCATCCCCACCACAGACTTCTGCCCACTACTGCTCCCTCCCTCCCCATCCCCTCCTGGGCTCCCACCCACTCCAAACAAGGAGAACGTATTGAGAAGTAGGAGAAGCTGCAGCCATCCTTGGCCTAGGCTAGACCTTGGTTGCTACCCTACAGGTGATCCACAGATACTTTTTCAGGAGCACAGCCTTTGCATCCTCATCTTTCGAAACAATACATACAGGCACTCTCTTTATCATTTCTTCTGTTTGAGAGCACCAGAAAATTCCATCACATCTTTTCTTGTACAACTAAAATTAATCCTATTCAGAACAGGAACCTTTCCAGCATACAACAACGATCACTTTGAATGCTTACCAGCCAATCTGTACTTCACTTTACCATATACTAAAATCATATTGTCTTTCTATCTCTACCATTTGCTTGCTTTGTTTGGTTTCTTCTGTATGTCTGCCCCACTCCCAACTTCTCATCATTTTTCATACTGTCCATTATATTTGCAAGAGCTTTCCACTTCCCTGTAAAGCAATTTTATTTATCTCTTTTCAACCTCAAAACCCTCACTGACATCCTCTATTTGTATTTTCTTCCTCATGGGTCATGTGTGAAATACCTCAAGCCTGTACTCAAAGGCCTGATTATCTTTAATTCCTCTCATCTCATTTAATATAGTCTCACTAAAGGCTAACTCATAAAATGAAGGGTTTCTGAATTCAACCACTTTCTTTTATAAGCACAGAATAATACAAACTTACAACAGCCCTTGAGGTCACTATCTACAATGAGACAGAGCTAAGCAAGTGATTTGTTCTAGAAACACATTCTGGAATATAATACTTAAGGATGAACTAAGATTTTAAAACCTATGCACAATATAAATACATATGGCTTATTTCCATCAAGTATAATAGGTGCTCAGAGTTACCAAATCAACATGAGGGACGCCCACAGGAATAAGCTACTCTGCTTTTTCAAAGTATTCAGAAAGTGATGCTACTCCTTCTGCTCCCATATGCAGGCTAGTATCATGACCACTGTAAAATCAAAGCCCAGGGATTTTGGTAGGAAGACAGCTTGCGTATAAATGGATTAGAATATAAACTTTGAAATACATTGCTCTATGTTTCCTTATTAAAAACACTTACAATTAAATACTTATGAAGTTTAGGCAAAACAAGCATCTGCTATTAGTGTGTAACCCCCATACATAGTCATAGTTTTCTCTCCTGAAGAGTTCCAAAAATACGGTGTCACTGCATAATGCACAGCCCACACACACAACTCCTGCTGCCCTGAAAAAACTGCTCCCACAATCTCCAGGCCCACATGTATCAGAGTTTTCTGCAAACCTGTCCCTTTCTTGCACCGCACCACACCACAAAGAAAATCATGTGAAATTTATCATCTTAATATCTTCCAAGGAAAGAGGCAGCTATGTCTGATGCAGTCTGGTGCTGTCATGAAGCAGTTTCATATGAACCTGACTCCAGCTGTTCAGACAGCAATAGAAAGCTGAGACCACTACTAAAATGTAGAGGAATAAGAGATTCCCAAATATGAATATGAGATTATGAGTGCTCACAATATTCCTGCTAGAAAGCAATAACTAGAATCAAAGTAAAGTATTTTGAGATTAGAGTTTACCATAAAGAACTCTCTGTAATATTTAGAATAGCTGATTTATTTCCCCCAAGGGAAATATCAGCTAGTTGAATAATCCCAAGTACTATGCAGGCCAATCTCCAATACTGCCTGTGAGGATAGTCACAGCTCCTCATCTCCTTCCTTTTTTTACGACCCGCCACTGCAGCTTGGCAGCTCCCTTGTCACGCTGCCACCCAGGTGACGCCACCACCCCAATAACCCCTACCTTAAAAAAAAGAAGAGAGAAAAATCAGTAACTGCATGCCAACTCTCGTAACTCGACCCGGGCATCTCGCACCTCAACTCCGCCCTTGGCTGGTGCAGAGAGGCGCCGGTGGGCTCTGGGAGCGGGGATGGGCAGGGGGCTGGAGGACACCGACCCCCGCCGCGGCGTCCCACTGCGCCCCCGGGGTCACGGGCAGCTCCGCCATGTATATAAATACATGTCTTATACATATATACATGTTAATTTATATATATGCATATATAGACTTATATGTACATGTGTGTGCGTACGTTGGCATAGGCGAAACAGAGACACGCAGCGGTGGGTGATCGCTTGAGCTACCCGATCTACCTTTGGGAAAGATGCACACAGACATCTACACCATCCACATACGCACACGTATCTCTGCATATTCCCATGAAGGAGGTGCAGAAGTTGCTCGCAGAGGCGGCCCGAGGGCTGGCAGGTTTCCCGCCGTATAACGGGGGAGGCTGAAGGGGGTGAAGTTTCCTCCTTCCTCCTCCTCCTCCTGCTCTCCCCGAGTTGCGCCGCGGAGCCGGGCGGCCCTGACCGGCGGAGACGCCGCCGGCAGCCTGGAGCAGGCCCGCTCCCGGCGCTGCCTTCCCTGCGCTGGCCTCCGCCTCCGCCCCGCCGGAGCGCCGGGACCCCGCTGCTCGCCGGGGGTGGCCCCCGCCCTTACCGTTGCAGAACTGGAGCAGCGAGGAGGTGTCGTAGAGGCTGCTGTAGCTGGAGAAGCCGTCCTCCATCCTGCCGCTGCGCTCCCGGCGTCCCCTCGGCTGTCCCGGCGGCCGCCCGCTGCCTGCTCGCCCACACGCTGCGGAGCGGAGGCGGCTGGGGCCGCGGCGGCCTCGCTGCCTGCCTCACTCAGTTGCCATGGCAACCCATTCACTCCGCCGCGGCTGGGGCGGCGGCCGCTCCGCTCCGCTCCGCCGCCGAGGCGCGGGGGGAGACCCGCGGGGCGGGCCGGGGCGGGCCGGGGCGGGGCAGCCGCCGTCACGGAGCGGCCCGGGAGGCGGGGGGGACCCCGGGGCGGCGGGGCG
>CM031861.1:51007922-51031449 GCA_018697195.1 Certhia americana | reverse complement strand
GGAACGAGCGGGAAAGTAGAACCAATAACATTCACTTACGGACCGGCGCGGAACCGTACTAACTGTTATACGAGAACAGGAACGGAGAAAGCCGTACACCGCCGGCTCCGGGCCGCGGCTGAGAGAGAAGGGCGAGCCGCGGGGTCAGCCCGCCGCGCCCGGGGCTCTGCCGCTGCCGGAGCGCGGGGCCCGGCGGAACCGGGTGTGGAGCAGAGACACTGCCCGGCTCTGCGGCTGGAGATGCCCGCCGATGGCCCGGGGGTTAACCCGGAGTACGACCATTAGGGCCGGAGCGTCCCTGCATGCGGGGCAGGGCCCTTGCGGTGGCGGCTGTGCAGCCGGGGCGTACTCAGCCTCAGCATCCCTCCCTGCTGCCTCAGCGCACGGCTGCCTTAGCAGAGGCTCCTCTCGTCTCACTGAAGCAACAGCCTGCCTGTAATTGCACCTTATGCCCTCCGCTGATTTCTGTGGCGATTCTCCTGGCTACGCGATGGAGCTGTCACGATAATATTGTAATTGATACGCTCTTACAAAACCGAAAAGAATTATACACACTGTAATTCCTTATGCCATTTTATACAGTTTAAACTATGTAGTTTGAAGAGTGATACACTTTTCCGATACAGGATGCTAAAATAGCTTTAACTGCCTAACATGTTTTTATCTAGGTACGTTCATAATGTCCATTCATGGTGAGATGAAGGTAGTGGTCCAAAACTGGTGGCTAGTAATATTGTAAAATTATTTGATACATTTTGGGCTTCAATTTCTGTGCTAAGGGATGTTGAAGTGTCCAGTGACTGAAAGACATTTTTAGTTCAAGCTCCTCAAGGGACTCAAGGGAAATAGTTCATTTCATGTCTATAGCACCTTTCATCTTTAAAAATGCCGAAGCACTTAACACATCATGTCTTCAGACCCCAGTCCTTCCAGGAGCTTTTTGCAAGGCAGTTCCATCATGTGGATCCATTTACAGGCGTGGGTTTGGTATATGTGAGTCTTTTCACCAACCACAAAACCATGGCAGTGCTAACACAAAAATACGCTATAAAATTAGGCAGAGATATCGGTTCCCTGTTAAAGTGGAGTGAAAAGTGCTCCCTCCTGAATTTCCAGTGCCAATACTGGTAGAGTTGAAGTCATCTCCAGCACAAGCACTTACCCAGCCTGATGTGCTTAACTTGTATCAGACAAAAATAACTGCATTTTATAGCTGTGGGCTATAAATAACAGAAAATTGTGGTAGTTTAATAATGTATTTTTAAAAACCAAAACCAAAGATCAAAAAACAATAGAAGATTACTTCAAAAATACAAAAGCATTTAGGTTTTTTAGTGTTTAAAATAAGTTATGATTCTTTCTCATCTTTAGAATTAACACAGACCCCTTAGGTTTCCTCATGACCTTTTCATTTGTAAGCCATCAAACATTTCAAAGATGCTATATTATTCTTAAACATTGTACAGATATTCATGTATGGCATTTTTGGCAGACAAGTTGCAACAATAGAAAACTGAAGCTCATTTTCAGTAAAAATATTTACAAATAATTTCCTTCATTTTAAAATTTTATTGCCATCATTTGGTTATTATTTTTGAGGTTGAGAAGCGTTTTAATATGCTTATTTTCCACCATCTTGAGACAAGAGTTGTGCTCGCCTTAAGGTGTCAATGTTACTTTAACCTCTATCTTTTTCTGATGTGTAAGTTTCGTAAAATAAAAATATGAAACTTATGCTATCTAAAAGTATTATTACAGTAATAACTGTGTGGTCAGTGAGATTATCACAAAGATAAGAGAAGTAAATGCCCAGTAACTTTTATTTGATTTGCCAAAGATTTGCCAAAGTAGGAGAAAGGCCAGAAAGAGGCAATGCAGCTTCATTTCAGAAAGTAGAAATTAAAAGTCACGTATAAACTCAAATCTAATCCATTCTTAAAGAGAGATACAACATGTAAAACCTTACAATCGATTTCCCACTGAAATTAATGTTGAAGGTGTCTGTGAAGCCTTTCAGCTCAGCGCACTGCAAATCAGCTCAGAGATGTGACAGAAAATGGTCTTGGATCCAGATGCAGTTCTGATGCCATTATACTCTAAGAGCAAGGATTAGAAAAGGGAAACACTTCAATAATTTAATGATTTTGAGACCTGTTACAATCTCATTATACTAAACTGCACTGCAAGGCATAAAATGAAAAAGAAATTCTGTCTGGCTGTGGGAACAATGGGACAATGGATTAGAAAGATGCACTAATATGTCTCTTGGAATTCTTCTGGCATGGTGAAACCACAAAAAAACTTTTAGTTGTCCATTTTCCAGTATACTGTATACTCATCATTTGTACATTTCAAAGCCAGTTCTTTGGTAAGTGTGAAACCATAAAGGTGGGAATGTGACATCGTGAGCATTACAGTGGGGCTGGTATATCAGGAAAGGATTTGTTGCTGTACACTTGTGCACACTGACTGCTGGCAGTCTGAAACTGTACAATAAAATAAATTATTATATAAATAAATAAATAAATAAATAAATAAATAAATAATACTTATTAACAGTTATAAAATATTATATAAATAAACTGCTACATTTTTGAAAGCTGTATTTTATATCTAATGATTTAACTTTCGTTTGTCTTGCGGAGTGTAATGTGAATAAGTATTAGCTAAGTGAGAACAAAAGAGCTTTTACCGATGCCTCACTAAATTTTCAGGAGTTAATATGCTCCGATGTAAGGACAAAGAAGACTTGCTTTCACTCCCTGTTAACAGGCTGTAGTCAAATATCACTTAATCACAGAATATTCTGAGTTGGGAGGGGTTCACTAGTGATCAAAGTCCAACTCCTGAGAATTTTGATGTTCCCTTCATCCCTTCCTGAAAATAAGATCAGACTGCTTTCGCCATGTGGTGATAGCTTGGACAGGCTGCCCTGCATAGCTGCCCCCTGGGTCTGTGCTGAATGCCACTGCTTCCAGCAGATTTGTGTGGGGGGAGAGGGGATGGCACTTGCTGAGGGAAGGCCACTGGGATTTAGTCTGTCAGTGGCAAAGCCCACTGTGCAGAGCTGCTGAGCATCTCAGGTGGGTGCAGTGAGTGCCTCTGTGCAGAGTATACAGGAGGTGAAGGCTCAGTTCACCAGAGAGACTAGAGGGCTCTTCTGTCAGGTCAGTGCAAAGCCTGTCTGCTGAACAGATCAGGGAAGCTTGGATAGCTGCTGCGCACACTGAACATGCATTGTAACTAGAGAAATCTTCATCAGGCAAAGCATCTAGCACCATCAGCAAATGTGCTGGTTTTGCCAAAATTTATCAGTGGATATAATTATAGCATATTTTTCACTGTGACTAACTTGAAGATCCCCTCAAGCTCTTTACCAATCATTTGATAGGTCACGTTTACTGCAGCGTGATCAAAGGGAGCTGAGCTCATTTCTGTAGTACACTGTGTTTCAATTTAACATGTAAGAGTCCATTTCACCATTCACAGTCTTACTTAATGCAGCAGTTGGGCTCCCCTTGAGCCTGGAAGCTTTTAAATTGTATGTTTGTTCAAGTTTTGCTTTTCCTCTGTGAATCAGAAGTTTCATCCATTGAAAAGCTGAGGCACTACAACACTTGGTGCCTGGGCCCAGACTGCAATCCAAAACACAAGTTAGCATGTATGTGCTTCTCCCTGAATCATCTCATTCAAAACAGAAGAAATGGACATCTTTTCCAACTGCTCATCCCCTGCACTGGGAGTTAGATGGTCTTAAAAGTGGCATCATAGCACAGGCACAGTGCCCTGCCTCAGCATTGGAGAACACAGTGCTTTGACAGAAGCTGGGGGCCAGGGCTGAGCAGCACAACGCCCAGCAGCAGCAGCAGCAGCAGCAGCACACAGCAGGAGCCCTGGGGAAGGAAGAGCCAATGCTGGTTTAAGCACTAGCAGGATGAGATGAGCACTTAGCAGAGAGAGGCTCTGGGGTTAGGTCTTGGATTTAGCTTCCTGAAATCTGATGAAATCCTGATTTATACTGATTTTCTTTTTTTAAATGTTCATTTTTTTCCTTTCTATTCAGAAAGCAGCAGGAATGTTTGGGTTTTTAAAGAGAATTTCATGCAGTGAATAAGTGAATATAATGTCTTCATTCTTCACAAGTGGCTTTTTCTCACTGCTAAGACTATCTCCAGGTATTGGCTGTCAGGATCCCATCATAGGCTCAAATAAGGATTTCCTCTCCTAGTGTGGTAGGAAAGGAAGAAGTGCCTTGCTGCCCAGTCTCCTTTGTGAGAACACTTCAACCACTGGAATAATCATCCATTCTAAATAGCAGGACTCCAGTGTTTCAGCCACAGCAGGGAGCTTCATGAATGTCACTACAAAGCAGACTTCATGCATGTGGGAAAGATGGGGTATAAGAGGAGGATCACCATTATACCAGCACAGTCTGAGCGCATTAAAAATACAATATAGCAAATGTGGGATGAAACCATCAAAGCTATGCAGGTTTAACAATCCAAATGAAAATGTGTCTCAATATTTCTGTATATATCATGCTGTTTTGAGCTACATATATTGGAAGTTTCCCTATAATTAATAAGAATAGTCTTAATCATACTGCCCAGAAATAAAAATACTGCTTTGCAGATTGGTTAATTTGTAAATACAAAGAGAAGTCTTTGAAGATGAAAAGAATAATGCTTTCCACATCTATAACTCTTCCTATTCAAAGATGGGAGGCTGCTCAGCAAACACTGATGCTTTCAGATTTGCACCACCTTTTTGAAATAAGCGTTGGCTTTATTTGCTTATTTGGAAAATGAGAAGAAAAACATGACACAGCCAAAGTCATGCTGGGAAGTCTGTGACAGAATCAAACCAGAATAACTACCAGTTATTGCACCAACTGCAATATGAGTCTACTGAGAATAACCTGCCTGTAAACACTGAGGATACTACTACTTGTATGGTTCGTTATGAAATACTTTGAAGCACAGTGCCTGCAGTAGAAATAGCCTTATTTTTGCAAGGCCTCCTAACATGCTGGGTTCAATGCACACCGATGTATGTAATGGCTGAGTGCAGACTTACTACATCCACAGCTGTGACATTGTGATTACAAACTGAGGAGAAGCAAAATATACTACAGATACACAGGAATGCAACTCCTGTTCCATATTCCATGGCAATCTGCAGATGGGAACAGCATTTCAGAGATATTAATACTCTGCAGGATTGATGTGAAGAGGCGCAGTGATGGATGGCATCACGCAAAATGATCCATCCACTCTTCAAAATTACTCCTTAGAAGTTTTCAGTTATAACTCAGTTCTGCAACCCTATTTTTGGTGGCTTAAGCCCTCAGTAGAGGCTGAAAGCTTCTGTTAGCAGAGGGCTTTGAGATCTATGCATGCAGGGGCACAAATTCTACCTCCTGTGAGAGGGGCATCTCTGGCTTCAGTTACAATAGCTTTGGCACTGGTTCACCAGTTCACAGTTTAGGGCACAGGAGGATCATCCTTACAGGTCTGTCTCACTCTCCAAGGGGAACTGCCTCCCAGCAGAAGGATCTTTTCTGCACCTACTGGAACCTCAGGGAGCCCCCAGAATGTAGGTATTGGGAAATGCTTTCAGCAAATATGAAGTCTTGTCTTTTTGTGGCTTGCAGCATACTGACACCCTTTTGCACATGGCTGAGATCAGTAGTTTTGTTTTAATTTCTATGCTATGATTATAAAGATGTCACTGAGACAACATATATTCCAGAAATCTATTTTATGCATATATTTAAATAATATTTTGTTAAAATTTAATGTCTGAGTTATACAAAGCAACAGCTACACAAATCTACACCTTCTGAATTATATTAGAGAAGAATGAAACTTGAGTAAGCTATAATACAGACATATTTCTTTAAAATTATATTTAAACAACAGCATAGCAAGTTGATAATATAAAGTGTACACAAAAATTGCCATTTTTTAACAAAGTGGTTCTACAGTACACATTCTGTTCACTTTCTAGAAAAAGCATTTTGACTGTAACAATGAACATGTAAAACACAGAAGTACAAAACAGGATGTATGTCCAAAGGATAGCTACACTGTGAGAAAGAAGTCTGTCTCGTCTGCAAACGGGTTCCCACAGCACCTATGATGAGAGGCAAAGACCTCACCACTCTATTTTATATTCCCTGGTAGGGAATCAGTAGGATGGTGGTTTAAACTTGTGTTTTACCTGAACTGATAATCCAAATTTCCCACCTTTCCATGTCACTGTTTCACTGTTTTTGGGATTCAGCACAATCAAGGGCATCTCATGGGATCTGATGTGTACCAGGAGAATTTACTGTCAGCCATGTAGATAATAAAGCACACATAAAAATGTATGGGTAAGATAAAGCATCATGGTTGGTTCAATATATATTAATGTTAGAAGGGGCTAGACAATCTCATTTATGGTACTTTCTACATTTGCAGTTATGTTACTGGAAATTTGCCCAGATATGGAAAAAGCATTATGGCAACTACCTTCTGAGAGATAGCTGGAAAAAAATATTGTATTTCTTCTAGTAATTTCATATGTTATGCTTTCTTTCAGTGAGTGATTTATTGGAAGAACTAATTTGTGCTATTAAACAAGTCATAGGAAGTAACTGCAGAGAGTTTACCTGTAATATTAACTCCTGTCATCACATAAGGCCATTTACCAATTCAGCTAACTTAACTTCAAGTTTTGCTTATCCATCCCCCTATATCTTTCACCAAATATAATGTTAATTATGCCAAAATAGGCAGGGGAAGAAAGAAGACGGTATTTCATTTGTATGGTGTGAGTTATTTCTGCAGGGGACCATTCCAGCTCCACTGGTTCAAACTCATTGAATTTCCATGAGCTTTCCTTGAGTGGGTGGATGAACAGGAGAGTGAATTGCAGTGTGACCTACAAGGGCTAGGCAGGAATTTCAATCCACTACACTTGCAGATTCCTTTGATATCTTACAGAGTCCTAGACCACCTACACTGAGACCTTCATTCCTCCACTGTTTTTGCTGCCTCAGCTTATTTATGCTTTCCCAGTTCAAGATTCCAAGGCACAACCTGGGGATGGAAGGAAACAGTTAAATCATCAGCTAATCTAAGCTTGGCTGGCTGGAGAAAGAAGCAATAGGAAATAATCCTTTCCTACAGCTTTCAAGATTACTTTACACTGATTTCCAGCATGGGCTGTAGCTTTTATTTTTGTGGGTAATTATAGTTCTGAATTAAACTTTTTTATTTACTTTGGAACAGATTTTGCCTTGGAAGATGCCTTTTTTTTCGTTCTGGTCTGTGCAATCACCCAAGGCCCACAATCTGATCAAAGCAATTCTGTGTTAAATGGGGTTTTTTTCCAAAGTAATTTCTTTCTGCAGGTTCAGAGCAATTGCATCCAGAAATTTAGATAAATTTCACTTTTGAACTCCTTTGAATATATAAAACATAAGAAATAAAATGCAAGAAAGGAAGTGGTTGAACCAAAGAAGCTTTCACTGAATTGCTCAGAAACATAAATAGGCATTAGGGCTTACATGGCAGGATCAGGTCCATACAATAATAAAATATTTGGTTTGGGGGAAAGAATTCTGGTTGTTCTTAAAACACCTCTGCCAGCCAGTGCAAGGTGTAGGATTACTAATCCTCCTCAGGGTAAGCCATGCGTGGCATTCTTCTCTTTGGTGGTGGCATTCAAGAGAGGAAAAAGTAATAGGGGCAATAATGGCTGTGTCTGAATGAAGCCCTGAGAAACAGGCGAGGCCCTGCTGCCTGGCTTTGAGCCACCCAAGCATGAAGAACAATCGTACATTTGTCTCAGATACCAAGTTACCTAATTTTCAAAACGTTTCCTGATGCAGCCCTTTAATTCTTAAGTATTTCACCACCTGACATTTCTCTCTCAAGCTTTCAAAGAAGCAAGAGAAAATCAGAGCTACAGATAACTGAAAGAAGAAAAACTCAAAGGATTTTGTCATTAGCAGTCATAATTCAAGGAAAAAAGGGCAAGAAGACAAGTTCTTTTCAACTTTTTGAGGCCAGATAACCCCTCATTTTCCCACCACTTTCTGACAGAATGAATGCTGGAATAAAAACTGAGTGAATCTCGGAAGAAAAATATATATTGTGTGCTATAAATTATACAAGCAGGTGCTGCCATGAACAAGAGAATTAGGAACATAAAACCCCTGCAGTGTGCACTGGCTGATGAAGGGCTGGGAGTTGCCAAGGGACATTCTGTGACCACCATGCAGTCCAAACTAAGATCTTGCTCTAAACATCATCCTGCAGCCCTGTTATGCAGGAATCTGCCACCATTTCCTTTGTATTCTTCCTCTTGAACAGCTCTCTTTTTTTTCATATCAATAGCTGTTTAATGAATGTTTTAGCCATAACCACCTTTTGGTATATTTTACAGATATCTGAGCAATCTTGCGATGAAGAATTTTACATCTTCTGTCCAAACCACCCCTTCAGACAAAGATTCCTATATTAAGGTGGATGAGTTTCCCTAAACTGAGGGATGGGTAGAATAGGTCTAAGGCCAAGTCTTCATGTGTAACCTTGCACCATCAGCACCAGCTGAGCACCATCAGCTTCAGCTGAATTCTTGGTTTCATTCATTTTTGTTTATTAGAAAAAGTGTTATATAGCTTTCTGGCACTATATACAGAAATAATTACAAATAACCTAGCTGCTTAATGCTCATCAAAGACTCCATTCAACTACACAGTCTTTTGGCAAAGTCAAAACTCTGGATCCAGATTTGTCAGCTTTAAACATCCGTGATATCTTCGCCTTCTTTCATGACATCTTTTATCTCAACACATCCACATCAGCAGATATTTTTTATTCAGCAGTCATTTCAGCAGGGGAAAAAGAGTTTTGCAATATTTATGCAATTTATTGTTATACGACCAATTAAGAAAATAAAGACATTTCAAAGAAATTAATGGCATTCATTTCAGATAAGTAAGATATTTTAAAGAAAACCCACATAAAAACTGTGGTAAAGGACATTTTTCCTACTTCACAAATGACATGAAATGCCATTTTATGACCATCCAAGAGTAAGGAGTAAGTAATACTTTATGCTGGGAAAGAATACACGTGACTCGTGATTTTCAGCTGTTGTAGATATGAACTTGTGGAAAATGATGCAATTAGAGGCCAGAAACAGAGAAAAATGTCTGTTTACATTCAGCTCTGCTGACCAGATCAGAGCTGCTGAAGGGCTGGAGAAAAAAAATAATTTTCTCTTTTGCTCGTGTATTCCATGGGCTACATTCTGCTTGGAGTTACTTCATATTCAAACAGTACAATCAAGGGAGAGTCTTGATATGATTTAGCATTTTTAATGTTTTCCATTTGTCTGATGAAGTGTGTTTTCTCTGTCACTCAGTCACCGTTTTCTTCCATGTGAAATTAGGAAATATAGCACACAAAGTCTGAAACTCAGTTTTTTTCCATCTCTGCGTGTTTTCCCTTGGAACTCAGAAACTCAAGTTCTGCCAGTGTAGAGGAACAAGAGGAAATGTAGTAATAAAGTTCCTGGCTTCATCACAAGCCCCTTTCTGCCCTGACTAGGGGAAAGCAAGTGGAAAGGGATTGAAATATTCAGGATAAGTATAGATGAATGGCAGGAGTACATTCAGGTAAAATCAGAAAGAAAAATCCACAAAATAAGATTCAGGCAGGGACAGAGGTTACAAGATGTCATGCTACAAATGCATAGGAAGAAGGCCAGGAGAGTGCTGGTTCAGGGGTGCAAGGCAACTAATGACAGATGACATGAAGCACGTACGAGTGATTGATGACTTTTTTATATCTGTCTTCATTAAAGCTGTATTTCAAAAAACATATTAAGAAAATCCTATTGCTGAAAAATGTAGTTACACCTTCCTTGCTTCACTCCACTCCCAACTCCTCACTACTTTCCTTCATCCCTCGGTCACAGTGATTTGTAAAGGTGTGCAGAGATCTGGGTGGGGAACTGCTCCAGCTGAAAATTAACCCAGCAAATAGGTGATAGTTACTAAGATCAATTAGTTCTGCAATTTGAGCCATCTCTTAGCTGTACTGTAATCAATGTTTTATTTTAAATTAGCTATATGTATTAGCTTCATCCTAAGATGCTTAAAGGGCAGATTGATTAAGTCTCAGTGACTGGATGTTTAATGTGTCAGAGAATCAGAAATGGGAAAACATAGGACCTGTATTTTAAACTGGGAAAAAAAAAGAGTAGTAGATTATTGATCAGTTGATTAAATTAAATTTTTGCTCTGAAGTTCAGGATTTTTTAGACATACATGTCAAGAGTGCCTACATAATAAAAGGGAAGTGGATAGCATTCAGTTTTCATTTTAAGAACAAAGTCTGTCAAACCAGCTTAGTTCTTCCCATGCCTGTATTGTGCTGTGGACAGGGGAAAGGGAGTTGGTGTCATGTAGCCTAACTTCCATAAGGCTTTCTGCACACTCCTGACACTCTTAGAAGCAAATGAGGAAATGCAGCCTTGCTGACCCTGCTACACCTCTTCAAACAGGTGTAAGACTGTTGAGGTAACCATACCTAAAAAGTGGCACAAAATGGAAGTAGGTATGAAATACAATTCTGCACATCTTCCACCTTAGTCCCACTACAATCCACATTTTCATTAGTGACTTAAAAAGGAAGTAGAAGACATACTCAGTAAATGTGCTGGTCGCAGCTTGGGAGCTCTGCAAGTATACTAGTCAATAAGCAGATACACCTTTTTCAAAAATCTTGTCAGCTTGAAGGAACTATCTTTAAAAGCATGATAAAATATACTAAGGACTACAAGTGACTATATATACAAGAGACTACATTTAGACAGGAATTATCTGCAGGAAGGTGGGTAATAACTGGTGAGGAAATAGCTTGACTGAGGATAGACCACAAACCAAACATGGACCTGTGTTATACATAGTGGAAAAGGCAAGCAATATATTGCAATGGATAAATTTAATCCTGAAAATGCATAAAGAGATCCAGCCACCCTATTCAGCATTGGTAATGCCTTAGCTGGAACTTTAAGTCCTGTTTAAATTGTATCAACAAAGATTCTCATTCAGGTTAGACATTAGAATAAAAGACTTTTCCTATTGTAAGAGTAATAAAGCACTGGCATAGATTGCCTAGGAAAGTAAGAGCTCCCATGAAATCATTTTAGGCAGCTATATGTCCTGTTTGATGTGGTATAGCTGGTCTTGCTTTGAGTGTCATCATTGACAAGATGAACGCTCAAGGTCTTTTCCAGCCTAGGTTTCCTAAAAGTTATTGCCTAACCATTAAACTTTCTGGGGAAAAGTGGCTCCAGGCCCATTTCCACGGGCACTATGTGGTTGTTTTCACATGAAGTTCACAAGTAATTGACTGGTGCAGCTCAAATAATGCCAGTTTACTTTAAAAAAAACCCCTCAGTCACTATGAAGCTGGAATATAAATTACAGTATTGTTCCATTGTTTTTTGTGTGTTCAAAGAGATCAATTTTTCCCCATTGAAGTCATTAATATCATTTAAGTCAGTAATCTATTCCTACCACCTCCAAGAGCACGTGGTGAAGAAAACAATTTAGTTAACATCAGACCAGAAAATAAAGTTGATATACCAAAAAACAAGTCACTTTAGATGAGCGCTCATGTGCAGTGCTACTATTCTGGAGCCTAGTGATGGAGAATCAGCCCTTCTTCTCTCAGTCACTGGTGTGTGTCAGGTCAGGTCAACACAAAGCAACCACAGTCCACTAGTGCTTGTTTTAAAATGAGCTAATGCCTCCTTCATTCTTGTGTGGGTACAAAGCAGAGTCAAAACATGGCCAAAAAATGACTATCACAGTTGCAACAGTGAAATGCCAAAAGCCTGAGCAGGCATTAGGATTGAGGTGTCCTCACTATCTGCTTCCCAAACAGTACATGGGATGCCTGAGATTTTGTTTTTCTACTCTGTTCCCTCTTTTGGATCCACTCCTTTAATGCTCATATGGACAAGCTGATGAAGTGGAAATGCAATTCACATTGACTGAAGTATTTGTTTCAGTTAAAGGCCAGCATTTGCTGTTTAGCAGGCAAACACAAACACCTATGGAAAGAAGAGCTTTCACGGCATTTGATGCTCCTGAACATCTGTAATCAGCACATCTGAAAATATTTTAAAGTGAGTTCAGCCTATATATGTCTTCATATCACAAAGTACCGCTATGTACAGAATTGAATGTTTGACGTGTTTGTATGAAATGAAAGGCATTTATGCATCTCTTTTATCTGCATTCACACACACCTACACATAAAGGCATTCTGTCCTCCCTTTCCCTTTTAAAGAGTGATGATCTAATATGATTTATATCTTAGTGGCACAATCTCCTAAACAGGCACTGAAAATGATCATTAACCTCAAAGGCCAGACTATCTATTTCCTGTACTTGCCCTTCACAGTGCTAACAGAACTAGTTTCTACAAGAGAAATTTGGCTTTTACATTATCTAAGACACACCTTTAAAACAATAAAATATATTAATCTTTTATATATTTCTGAACCTAAACCACAATGTCTAAAACTATATCTTCACACTTAAAAAACTCTGGTTCTTCTTGGGTATCATAGTGACATTTGAGAAAGCTGTGGCATTTGGATCTGTGTCCAACAGAGGGAGGTGTTCAGAAACACGGCTTTGGTCCAAACTCTTTCTAAGATTAAGGAATTCAACAGAAGGGGAGAGGAAGACATGTGCAAAGGCATGTGAGCAATACATGCTTTACTATTGCAGTTCAATTTGTTTAGCTGCTCTCTGAGAACTCAGGTGTGGAGTCATTGCTGTTTACAGATTCAGACCTGCTCAGAAGGTTTACGATCAGAAGTCTTTTAGATCAGACAAGTGACAATATCACCTCTGTTTTGAAAGGTAACTATGAAGCTCTTAAAAAGAAAAAGCACTACTTATTTCATATCAGCTTCTTGATGTAAGATAAACTCAAGCAGAGGTCCAGTCTGGCAGGCACTTTGGGTTCAGTAAAAAACCTGAGGTTACTCTGCTGTGCTTTCCTCACAGGCTGTCTCTATGGCAATGGGAAAATATTGTGAGGTATAGGAATGAAGGGAATATGACTCAGAGAGTACAGAAAAAGGAACATTCAGAAACATAATTCCCAATAGGCACATAGTACACTTTTCAAAAATGCACACAAATCAAAGGGAATCTGCTGCTGCTTTGGCCCAGTGTTTTTACTGGAGAATGCAATTAATTAATAAGGAGCCATAGTGCTGCATATTTTCAGCCCCTCGTTATCAGAGGGAAACAGAAGCTGATGGTGAAGGAAAAAGCAGCACCCTGCTCTGCTCCTTTGAGCTGTGTACCGTTCTCCACAGGGCTGCCTTGTGGCTGGAAGTGCATTTATTGGAAAGAGACAGGTTTGGACAGACTCAGTTAAGTCAGTGTGCTCCTTCCAAGCCCTTCCAAGGGGAAAAGCATCTCTTTTCACTTGTGAAACCACAGAGGCCACAAGAAGCCCCTGTGTGAAGTCCTCTGCCTCGCTTACCTGGGTCCCACCAAATCAGGATTTGACCCAAATAAAAAGACAATAGCCCAAGGCAAGAACCATCCTGCAGGGACACCTTCCCACAGAGCATTGCATGAGCAAGAATTCCCAGGATAACCCAGACCTGTGCTCTGACTGGCCCAGTACCAGATGGGCTTCAGCTTGCTGCACAACAGGCATTTATAAAATAGCTTATCTTCAGAGAATTTCCTCTCCAGTTTTCCTCCTTAGTTATTTAGTCCCAAACATAAATATATATACAAACATGAGACAAACTCGAGTGGATATATTTATATGCATAATTGGTTTTCCTTGTTTAAAAATATCTTCTACCTGTTGCAGCTAATGATGATTTCATGGCCTGTATTAGCACTAGTCATTCTCTGAATCAATTATGCTCTTGGCCTCAGTAGCACTCTGACATAGTCTCACAGAGCAGTTATTCATTGTGCAAAGGCCTTTCTTTTAATCAAATTTATGTTCTGCCTTTTACTTAGTTTAATGACTCTTTATCCTTGAACTTCAAGAAGCATCAGATTAACTACTGCCTCTATAGCATTCAATTTTTTCCTACATCCCTCTTAAGCTTCCCTTCCAATCTAAATCAACTCCTTCAATCGCTTCTGCCCTGAAGGAGGTGAGAGCTTCCTTCTGGGACCTGTAGAATTTTGGGACTCTCCCTAAGCTTCCCCTTCTGACCTGCAGGTTGCTGCTTCTTTATGAGCAATGCAGTGAGCTGATGCAGTCCTGGGCACCCTTTGATCCTGCTCCCCTGAGTTTAACTGAGGGAGCTACAATGGAGTCCTGAGGCATCAACATGATTATGCTGTATTCCCTTACTTTAAAAACACTGGTCACCGGTATTGTTGCTCAGCAACATGAAACTGTGTATCACTGATGGCTTCATTAAACTTTAAAAATATTTTTCCTTGCCAACTCAAATAAATAATTGACGATGATTTCACTGTATATTTAGCATGTCCAAATTCCAGTATGGAGGTAAAACAATTTCATATACCCAGAACTAAGAAGAAATTACTAATACTGGCTGTAAAATAAAATGCTTGGCTGAAAAATATTTCCACTTACAAAGCAATTTGTATATTGCTCAAAGTTGCTGTATCAAATAAATGTCCAAAACCTATAATTATTTCTTTACTGAACACACTTCTCCTTCTTTTTTTACAAAGATTATTAAATCTTACTTTATACTTTCTTTCTAGAAAAGACTGCAACATCTAACCTTTACATTATTATACTATTTATTTGCTGTGGTATGCCTATATTTGCTAATATAGGCAATTGAACACATTAAAAAGGCATAAATAGAGAAGAACAGATTTCAACACAGATATTTTCTGGTTGAGTAATAGCGCCTGGGGTTATTCAAAGAGAATGGGTTGTAAAACTCAAGTGTACTTTCTGTCATCTGACTGATGGATTGCTTGTTACTCACCTCTAGCACGGGTCCCAGCTAAAATAAATTGCTGCAACCCTTATCAGTAGTTTCTTTTCTATTATATGTGAGAAGCCCCAAATTTATCTAATTGGTGGCACTACCAGGACGTTTTTCTGCAAATATAGACACTTCCCAGTAAATGCAATTGCTACTTTAACCCATGAGAGGTGTAGTTAGATGCATATCTGTGAGCAGAATGGAGAGAACCTAAGCTGGGAGCTTTGGAGATCTCCAGGCTAAATGACTGCTGCCAAAATAAACATGACTGGAGATAGAGGGATTAATCCTGTAATCCTCACTTAAGCAAAATTCCTGCTATCTTCAGTGAGATTCTCACTGGGGAACAGCTGTAAAAATTGGCCTAAATGCAGCAGAAATGAGAAAGGCCAAATTCTGCCTCTGGGTGTGAGCGTGTGACTTCTGTAAAACCTGAAGAAGTGTGACACCCTGGGTCTGGGATAATCAGCACATAAATTCTCACCAAGCTCTACAGTAGCAAGACTTTTCTTGGTATAAATATGAGGCGCATCCATAAACCTGCAGGGAAATGTTTCTGTCCAAGGTTCACTAAAAAGTGAGAATACAAGTGAGAATACAAGAACAAACTAACATTCAGAAATAAAATGTGCATTTTATTAAAAACTCTCTTACATTTTAGCCAATCCTAGGAGTGTTTAGAGCATTTCTCTTCACTGAACTCAGAGTTATTGCCCCCATTTTCCATCTGGGGTGGAAAACTAACATGCAAAGTTAAGTGATTTTCCACAGACCACACAGCAAGTGATTAGTATCATGGGGATGAATTAATCTTGGGTGTAAATCCATAAAGATTAATGGAGCTCTAACAGGGATTAATTTGGCCCATCATCTCTAAGGATAGAAAAACCAATTAGATGATGTCATTAATCTTCTGGTTTGTAAAGGACTGTTTCTTAAGTAATACTGAAAGAAAGGCAATAAAACAGGAATGACCAAAGGATCCACTATAACAGATGAATTGGTTGTTCCTTGGCAGGGGATTCTCAGCAGGAGCCTTATATAGTGACAGCAGCCTCAATGTGCCCTCAGGCTCCTATCCCAGCTGAGATGCTCTGGGGCAATCATTTGTTTGAGGATTGGACAGACAGCCCAGACTTCAGTCACTGAGTAGGTTCATGTCTTTTCTTAGAGCATGGCTTCCAGACAACTGATTTGGAGTCAAATATAATTATTTTGGCCCTGGGAGCCCCAAATCTTTGTAAAATACCAAGTGCTTAATGTCCTGTGGAAAGTAGCACTTGAAAGATTCATAAATTTTAAAGCTTCCACTTTTGAGCTGACAAAATGTGAACTATCCCATTAGAAAGAAGACAGTAAGAAGAAATCAATTCAAAATCTGGATTACTGACTCGTTCAGAGATTTTGGGGAAAAAATTCTTCTCATTCACTGATTATGACAATGCACATTTTCTCATCTTAAATTCTGAAGATGCTTGCAAAAGGGTCAAAACTGGTCCACAGCAAAGTAGGATCTTTCTATAATTTATCTCAGAAATTGTTTTTTAAAAAGAAGAAAAACTGAAATGTTTCTATTAAAGGGTAATGATCAGCTATAAAAATGCACACAAAGCAGCGATGAGCAGAACAACAAAAAACACAGTTTCAAGACCATGGCTGATGGAATTCATGGAAAAAGAACATCTGTGACATTGGCAAGATCTAGCATGAGGACATTGAATAAGAGATAGTGAATTTGTGCCTGAAAGTTGTGTGCATTACCTAATAGGCCTGGTAAAAATGTTCCGCTGAGGTGTTGAAAGCAAAACTTAGCAACAGTGAGATCATTAAAACCCTACTGCAAAGAAGCCTTCATTCAAAATGTAATAATATGTATCAGGTTTTTAATTATTATAATTAGAAAGAATATTCAAGCTGTAACAGGGATCTTCCCATCAATAGTTCTGCCTGAGTAAGTGTTCAACGGTGGATATTTCATAATCAGTGAAATTACTTAAAACCCCTTTCATGGGGATGTTCTTGGATAAAATAAAACCTCTTTCCTCATTTTATATACTGTAGGAGTTCAAATGAGGTGATGTGCTTGAGCTGATGGTGCAACCCCACTCCAGAGGGACAATGTTGTGACACCATGGTACAGAAGCAGGACTTTGAGGGGCAGGGATTTCCAACTTCCTCCCCATCCCTCTCACCCCAAGCACTTTTCAGGAGTGCAATGACACACTGCTGCATCTATGTATGAATAAAGAATGCTGAAAAGAGACATGGTACAAGCACCTAAAGAGAATATGAAAGAAACCTGAATTTTGGCAGGGAGACTTGAGCACAGAAGATGGACAGGGGATGATATTGTTCGATAATGTTTCTAAGTCAGTGCTGATGATGTGATTACTCTTAGGAGCTGGTACTTCTAAGTACTGGTGCACATAAGCCTAGAAAGTGTGATGTAGAGAATTTAATCAGCCAAAAAGAATAAATAAATGTACCAGGGAATGTTCTTACATGGTATCATCTATGTTTCAGAAGCGTAATGAAAACAACAGGAAGTGCACTTCAGAAAAAGCTGTCAACTTAGGCCCATAATATATACATAGATAAAGAATGCCCGTTTTAACATCTTCCTTTGACATATGGATCTATTCTAAGAAATGCTTCAACACAAGCCTATATTTCCAGAAGACTTTTCAGACTATAAAATGAAAATATTTCTGTTTCACCTTTTTTTCTGACAATTATATTCAGTGATTATTAGAGGAAGAAATTATAAAGTAGCCATTATATTTAACATTTTCATTTCTAGGCAGAAAGAAAATTGTGTACATAGACAGTTGTATTTTGGTAGAATAGCTACCTTAATGCTAATTTTCCTTTTATTTTAGGCCAGTTTTGTCATTTGTGATTAGGGAAAATGGGTAACGATCACATCATCATTTATCCAAGCTTTCTAAAGTGCAAGTTTACCTACAGCACAAATATACCCGCAGTGCTATAAGCACAAGACCATGTAAAGCCAGACAATAAATGTAAAACTGTGCAAAAGCAGTGCAGAAAAGTGCAGTAAATGTAAACTTCGTCATGCTCTCAGCTCTGGTATGGCCAAGGTAGGAGTTCATCTCCTGCAGCTAGTGTTTGTTGTTGAAACAATATAGCAGCAAACACAGCATCACAGATATTAGCTTTATGCAAGAAAATATATATTAAAAACCCTATTTATTGATCAGGGGAACAAAATCAATACTTTAATGATGTAATGAGCACCACCTGTGATTCAAACCCAAGTTATTTCACAAAACACAGCTGCACATAAACACTTACAGCTCGTCTAGTTCATGTATCTTTGTTGCCTTACTTGAAACATGTGTTCCAGAAATAATTTATGAGGGAAGATATATGCATAGTCATAGTAACTACTGCTTCACAAGTCCAGTTGTAAATCTTCAAGATCTTGGAGAACATCAGAAAAAAAAGTAGAGATGGCAACTGCTTCTAAACACTGTGAAGCTGAGTGGAGCCCGGACTTTGTCCTGTAAACAGTTCTAGCTCTTTGCTGATCATCTGATGGGCACAGCCACTGCTGATTTCACTGGCAAATTAACTCTGGGTGTGTTTTAAGAGCAGAGTTACAGGCACCTTGAAATGAATGTATTTATGGAAGTCTTTTATGTTGTAGTTTGAATATATTTGATACTATTCAGAGGATTACTGGTGTATTTGTTTCAGATTGTAAGCACAACAATGGAAACATTTATTCCTGGCCTTGCATAGATATTTACTGCTATGTATATGGATTGTGGAGACACAGATGAAAAATTTGGCTCGCCATTTTCAGATAACCAATTTTACTTCTTATTTACAGCAAATTAGCAACAAATCATCTCCTCACCACATCCTTGCAAAGAAGTAAGAAGTTTCAGTAGCGGTGGCAGCTTGTTCCCTTCAGAAGTACCATCTCAACCACTTGCTACCATCCGACAAAGCCCAGTGTCTCCCTGAGGGATGTAAAAACATCATCCCTTAAAATATCTTGCCAGATACCAATCTGAAGCAGGTAGCACAGGTCTGTCCCTGCCAGGTCGCTAGGGTAGGTACCATCCTGAGCCCTGTTTTGGAGGGAACACAGTGCTCAGAAAACAGAATTTTGGTGCTCCAGCAATTCAAGACAGATACAATCCCCTTGCTTCAGGCACACAGCTGTTAAGGGAGTAAATAGGAAGATGAGACAGACCACAGTCTGAAGTACACCCCACAGAGTTAATGTCCTTAAAGCATGAGCAGCTGGTTAATCTGATTAGAGGAGATGGAAAAACATCTTGAGGATGACATGGCCAGGAGAAGAACATCAGTAAGCAATAAAAGCCAGATAAGTGCCTGGGTGCATGCATGGCTCAGTGTTGACGCCAGAAGATGTGCTGAAGGCAACCCAGCATGACCATTCTCTACACAGCTTTGTGGTACCTCCAAAAACTACTGTCCCCACCTCCCATGGGTCCCCTGCATGCTGGGGATTCTCACCCCACACATGCTGGGCGATGTCAACTCCAGCAGTATGATAAAAGTAGTATTATTTATCCACATCTAAGCTATCTTATCTTTTTATATTGAGCACAAAAGAACCCATGAGGATGGATTCATCACACCATCTGTTACAAACTACTTTTTGCTAAAAAAAATATATCTGATCCTCTACAACCCTGGCAGTCAACCTCCAGCTGGATAGCTTCAGAGAGCTGTAGAGATCTCGGTGTACTTCTGTCTTTCGATGGCTCCTGGATGTCTGACAGAGCGCTACGCTTGGCGTGTGCCAGGATAAAATGTCTTGGCTTTTCAACGGATCTCCTCAATCCTCAGCATTCCTATTCCACATGATCAAAGCTAACATTTTTCTGAGGATCTCTCTGAGCAAAGCAGCCAGCTCCAAAAGCATCTTTCTGCCTGGGCTGTCTCAGCTGCTCACAGTGAACGAGTCACATGCTATAAAATGTGGCAGTGGGGCTGTCAGAAGGACAAGTTTGAACCTGTTCTGGCTGTGCTGGGCCCAGGTTTGATCTGTAACACAAATAAAACCCCCTTGCTGCTGGGATACCCACTGCCAGGCTCAGGCAGCTTTGTGGGGTCCAGTGCTGTCAAGGGAAGGATTGCTGTGGGCACCAGGGGTACACAGCAGTCACTGACAGCATCTCCCAGGATCACACCTGCAGAACACCAAGCCACTGCCATTTCCTGACAGGTCGCTGTACCCTGGTACAGGAGAGCTGGTATTTCTAGTGTGGGGTAGAATTGCAACACATCCTTCTGTTTTAAATCTGGTTTGGGGTATGCTGCCTAATGTAATCTACATAGATTAGTCTCTGCATGAACTCCAGTCTTGGATTTTCTTGTCTAGATCTCAGATGTGGATAACTTTTGTTAATGGGTAAAATAAAAGGATCCATAATTCTTCTACTTAGGAAAATTAAATATATTTAAAATTAATTATATTGCTAGCTTATCTTGGGTTTTTTTTCCCTTACTGACTGAAAGTAGTTATATATAATGTCAAGCTAGTAAGCAACAAATCCTTTCTTATTAAAGTAACTTAAACCATTAATGGCATTATAGCTTGCTTTAGATTTGTAGTCCTTTTTTTTTACTGCCACCTGTCTACTTTCCAGTCTGTACTGGAGGAAAAGGAAAGCTATATTCTGTTCTACACTCAGACTAAACTAGCCATCATGAACAGGCAATATTTATAAAGAATATATAATCAGAACAATTCTTCTTGCTGTAGTATGGTATTTAAAATCAGATTATACAGAAATGATATTGTCTTACAGTAGTGCATCCAGACCCCAGAAATCATTATTGTACTATCCCTGTCTACTTACTACTTAACAGCAAGCCCCCATCACAATTAAAATAAATTGATTACTTTGTAAATTAAGTTAAAATCCCAGCTGTTATAAAATATAAGACAATCATCATCTCAACAGCATTGTAGGTTTAAGTAATGGAAGAAACAAATGACCTCCACAGAATTCTGGTGCTCCACTGTGGTCTGCCTGGGCTGGTTCCTCAGGGATGGACTTCATGTTCCTCAGCGATGCCCCTGGAGCAGCTGGTGGGTTATGTCCGGGACTCAAAGGGCTCTGCATGAGAGGCAGCTGAGTGCCTTCTCTTCTTTTTATTTATGTGGATGTTACAATGGCAGCAGACAGCAATGCATAGACACTAAATTAATTAAGCTCTTTTTAAGCCACAGCATTAAGGTGATGTCATAAGAACATGCTTAGGATAGCAAGGTCACTGGAAAGGGAGAGTACATGTCCTGCAGTAAATGACTGTAGTTTGGAGGGCTTGTGTTGGATGCTTTCTCTGAATTTGTTTTTTTTTTTCCTCAAACCTGGCACCACCTGGAGAAATACTTTTTCTATTCATTGAAATATGCAACAGCATCCCTGATTTAAATGGGAGAAGAGCTGCTACACCTGCTTCAACTCTGAGCAAGATACACTATATGCTCAGAAATGCGTAACCGAGATATTTGGAAACACACATAACTGGGAAAATATTTTTATACAAGATAACATAGTTCATCAAATTTATGTCAGACTGACTTTGTGTTTGCATACAAGCATACTCAGAGAGGCACCTGTTGGGCAACCAGAAATCTGCTCATTTTACTGCTTCCATTGACATGGCATTGCATTGCCTTTTTGAGTTGTAGGTTAATTATATTGTACAACTGAGACTGAGATTTTTATGTCTGTTTCTTAAGTAGTTTTGCTAAAATCAAGAACAATAGCAATTAGTTTTTATTTCAGCGCAACTTTACAAAACCCCAAAAATTTTAGGAAGACTTTAACAGAAGAAATTAAACAGATGCTGATATATAGCAATGGCGCTATTGCTTCACTGGGAAATATTTTAACTAGGAAATACTGAGCATCTGAACAGTAGCCATAATCCTGTCATACAGAAGCCTTTTCTATAGCTCGTCCAAAGTGCAAGCCTGTGTCTTCAGCATTAATGGGATCAGCTGCAATGAGTAATGCTTTGTGTATGCTAAGGCTGTGATCCTGTACATGTGGTAAAAAGATGGCAGTGTTGGTTTTTCTAAGCAGTCAGTCCCACACGAGGTGAAGTGAGTCAGAGCATTCAAAATGGATGAGCAGCTCTCAGAAAGGAGCTTTTGTTCCTCATCTCCAGTCTCTAACAGTCACAGTGAAATTGTCTTTACCATCTACCTATTAGCATCAACATCACTGGGGCTCTTTGCATGAGAAACTCTTGTGCATACAAGCAAAGGTCACTCAAGGAGACTCTTGAATCAGGATTTATTTGTAGTAAGCTTAAAATGATGATATTGATGACCCACCACTGCCTCCCATAAGGAAAAGCTAGAGACACAGCAGCTAGAGACACAAATGGGGATCAATTTTTCACTGAGCTTTACAGTTACAACTATTTATCCTTGTCTGCAGTGCTCATACAAGCAAATGAAGAGAAACATTTCTATTCACTACGTGAGAGTCTCCTACCCTTTCTTTAGCTGTTACTTGTAATTGCAGCAAGAATAATATCCTGAGGGCTTTATGCTGATCTGCTGGATTTGAACATCAGCCTCTCAACTTACAGTCTCTATATCCCCCACCACCAGGCAAGTACACACGTTTTGCTATCCAATAAAAGCTTGGGAAGCAAGCTTAGACCTGCATAGATTTTACCACCAAATGCATACAAGGAATTGAATGCAAAATCGACTTGGTAATGGTGCAAAAGGGGAAGGGAGATGAAATAGCACCGTTTCCCCCTCGATGTTACAGGGCACATTCTGTCCTGGTTTGTGGGTGACACAGCCATGCTGCAGGCAAGGAGCTGCACAGGGCCTGGTGCCGAGCAGTGCGTGCCAAAGAGGGGATATGCTCTCCTAAGTGTTACTTCTTGTAGCATCTCAGCACTTCAGAGTGCTCCAAGGTTATGTACTAGCTGTGCTTCAATGGTGCAGAAAAGCACTTTCCATTCAAAGTGAATAGTCATCAAAGTAATAGAGAAATTTGTTAAGTGCTGTCAATAGAAACATCTTGGCTGTTTTTATGGATGTGTTAATGGAATGCCTGCTACAAATCAAAGGAGCTTTGCAGCCAGTTACTTCCAAGTGGTGAACATAATGACAAAACCAAATATTGTGCTACCAGCTGGTTTCCATTGTTGGGCTAAATTGTGGATTAGATCACGATCCTTACAGCTGAAGTCAAAGGATTTTGCCCAGAGCAATGATTAGGATATCAGAAGACAGAATCCCCCTGATCCCCACAGAGGAGCTGAAGGGAAGCATGGAAGTGGAGGCTGCCAGGCAAAGGGTGCCTGAGGACTCCCATTCTACCTACCTGGTGATGATGTATGTTGGGAGAGTGTACTACTACATCATGGAGACACCTCCCCTCATGTCTGTCTGTCTATCTGTCTGTCTGTCTATCTATCTATCTATCTATCTATCTATCTATCTATCTATCTATCT
>CM031861.1:50945716-51007912 GCA_018697195.1 Certhia americana | reverse complement strand
TCTATCTATCTATCTATCTATCTATCTATCTATCTATCTATCTATCTATCTATCTATCTATCTATCTATCTGTCCACCTACCTACCTACCTCTGTAGGTCTATGGCAGAGCCAGGCTAAAGACACTCTGAATCCTGCCCATCTGTACAAGGAAGCTCAGCATTGCTCTTTATGGATTTTTAACATCTCCTATCTAGTGCTTCACAGTTTGCTCAATGCAAAAGGCAAAAGTAGCATAGACACTGATGCTAAAAATAGCCACTTATGCCCTGGATGATTCGTTTGTTGGTGGGGAATACCCATAAGTGCCTCTATCTAAACATTCTGTTCCCTGTCTCAGTATCTCCTGTGCCAGCTTGTATATGTCTCTCCAGTCTTATTCAGACTGTTTTCCTATGGGTTATATATTCTTTAGCTAAATATGTTAGTTTGTTTATCTCCCTCCATGGCAGCAAGACCCAAACATGACTTCCTCCTGCTGTAGGAATTTCTTAAATAAATCACTGTCTACTATTTCCCTGGGATCATACAAAATTGTAACCCCCCCCCCAAAAAAAAACCAAGCCCCCCACAAAATCGAAAAAGCAAAAACTGAAAAAAAAAAAAAAAAAAAAAAAAAAGCCACAACAAACAAACCCAATGAATTTGCCCTTACTTAGGTAAAATATGTTAGGATAATAACAAAAACAGGAGTATGCTGCTAAACTTCAGTGGCAGATCTCTTTGCATTGCTCTGGTTTATGCAAGTAATAAACAACTGTGCTGAATGACTTCTAGAAGGATAGCTAAGGAAGGCTTCATGTGGAAGGAAAGCTTCATGTGACTTAAATGCCCAGCCCCCAAACATACCCACTTAGGCTGATGACCAGGTTTTAAATCAGAGTCCTGTAAATTGTCATGGGCTGGGGGGAAATTAAATTGGGCTCTTCAGTGACACCCTTGTAGTTCAAGTGATGAATTATGAATGTGTAACTGGGCTTATTGACAGGCATTTTGAACCTGAAATGGGCTGTGTTTGGAGCTATTGGAATTTTTACTCTCTGTTAAAATATCACTATATTCCTGGAAGTATCCTTTATTTTTTGTATGCAAACTCTACCCATGACTAGCAACACTAGGAAGAATGATGGAACAAGATGCTTCTTTAGTTGCCAAATGGTCTTCCTTATGTCTGCTCCACTGTGAAGGGCAGGTAAATCAGAGATGTTTATGTGAGAGGGCAGGACAATAAGTGTATGTTGATGTTATTCATGTGAGTCCCAAACACAGAGAAGCCAAAATCTGCTTTTCCTCCAGAGAATCCCTGCAGCTGCACATGGCTGAGTCAGACCTTTCCTGGGACTGAAACCACCACTCACTAATCTGTGTGCCCATGAATACCATCTTCAGAGGGAATGAAGCTGGGGTGCTGGGGTTAATGATCTTCTTTTTTTCTTTCTTTCTTTTCTTTCTTTCTTTCTTTTCTTTCTTTCTTTCTTTCTTTCTTTCTTTCTTTCTTTCTTTCTTTCTTTCTTTCTTTCTTTCTTTCTTTCTTTCTTTCTTTCTTTCTTTCTTTCTTTTCTTTCTTTCTTTTCTTTCTTTTCTTTCTTTCTTTTCTTTCTTTTCTTTCTTTCTTTTCTTTCTTTTTCTTTCTTTTTCTCATGGTGTATCTTTTAATGTGCAGATTCACTGGTAACTAATAAAATACAGCTGGTTTTAATTTTTGCTGCTTAGGACTGTTTTGTGAGTTATTTAAGTTGCAGTAGGATTGCTGGGGAATAATGAATGAATCCTTTGGGCAGTTGCACTTAGTTCATAGGACCATAGAATTGTTTGGGTTGGAAGGAATCTTATTTACCAACAATTCAGTTGCTTCAGTTTAGACAAGCCACGTAACCAGATTTTTATAACTAAATAGCATTTTCTCTGATACACTCACTGATATTGTTTGGCAGTCACCTCTTCTATTTTTCCCTGTAGGCACAATCTGTCTTTGTTAGGAAACACTGTTACCACTGGCAAAGGCTGTGATGTCTTCAGGCAATCTTCACATAATAATATTACATGTCCTTACTGGAGCAAAACTAGAGATATCAGCATATTCATCTTCCAATTTGTAAAAGTTTCCCCAAACATTTTCCTTTCCAACTGCATGTTTATGATTGCACATGCTCAGACAATACTTATTATTTTAACAAGTTAACTTAGGAAAACTTGTGATTTATCCCTGTGTTCCTTCAAGAGCTGGGCGTTCACAGTTCCACACTCAAAGAGGAAAACTGTTGGGTTCCAGCAGCCAAAAAGCAAAGCAAGATCAAGTGCTGCAGTTCCCTCTTAATGAGTAAGCAGCTGAAAATAATCTCTTACATTTCCTTTGGCAACAGGCAAAAATTGCCTTTCTTATAGGCAATATTCATCCTTGTTTTAAATTTTCTGCAAACCAACTAGTTCAAGATCACAGTAAGCAACTGGAATAGAGACTCTAGTTTGTAGTGCTGTACCTGGCTCCATCTCCAATGGAATGATGATAAATTAATCCATTAGATATTCTCCTCTCTTCTGCATAGTAGTGGACTTTGCAGCTAGTTTCTCTTTTCATGTAATCTGACCCACTTGGTCCCACTCTTAATGCTCCTCACCATCAGCCAAGGCATTAATCTTGAGAATGTGTCCTAAATCAGTTCCTGGAAGTAGGTATGAGTGATATTTTTCAGTTCAACCAATACATGCCATAAAGATTACATTTGTACGAGGCACAACGAGACAAAAATACACTTGTCAGCTGATGTATTTTTGGATCAAAAAACTTCCAAGAAAAACAATAGAAGAGATCTTGAAATTTTAGGAGCATGAGTTCAGCCCAAACAGTAGGTCCAAGCTCAGCTCCCTGATATCAGTGAAAATATGAGGAATGAGAGAGACTCAGCATGAATATTTCCAGACGGGAATGCAAACCACCTCCAGACATCCTGCAACTGATAATTCCTGCTGGTAGCAGTGACAAATAGCACAGCACAATGGCCTTTAGGGGTCGTGCTTATCCAGTGATGAACACTTGGACCACATCTCCTGCAAGAGACTCACTGGGATTGATTCCCAAGTGGTGAAGTAGCAGGCTGTCCCACTGAAGAGCATTAGGAGGAAAGGGCAGCAACAGCTGGGAAGAGAAGCAGTGACCCAAGCAACTCCAATAGTGAAGAACAGAAATAGAAAATATCTGTGAGTTGGGTCCTTAAATCTAGGTGATTAATAGCTGAAGAATGGCGCTTTAAACCAGAGCCTTCATTGTCCAAGCCCACAAAATGAACTCTCTAAACTCATCTCTGAACCTTGTGTGATAGTTTTGATGCTTGCAATAAATGTAAAATCATTTTACTGATTGCTGCTCCACAGACCTGACACATTTACAGTAAGTTCTACTCAAATCAAGAAGATAGTGATTGGATGCTTTTTTGTCTAAGTGTTAAGTGAGTAAGTGAACTTCATGGACACCTTTGTTATCCTCCTTTCCAGAAAAAATAAAAAACCTCTAACAGACTCAAAAAAGTTGGTCTTTTTTTCCAGGTGTGACCACTTTCAGAGCGTGCAGGCCACTACACAGGGCTGGAGCATGAACATCTCATGCTGCACACCAGCCAGGTTGGGCTGTAGTCTAACAGGAGCCCAGCAGTTCTTCCCAGCACAGCCTTACAGCATTGCCAGAGTAAAGGTCAAGGTCAGTGGTGGAGGGTGAAGCAGTGGTTCTACACTGCTTCCTAAGTGCTTCTCCTCACCGTCTGTGCACAGCACCCCAGCCCAACCAGCCAGGATGCCTTCTGCCAGAGGACTGGATCCTCTCAGGGGGCTGCAGCATAAGCACCAGCACTCGACTGCTCATCAATGTCAAGGCTCAGGCATTTGTGTGTACACAGAGAAGTGTCAAGCTTGCCTGAACAGTCTGAACTAACCCTTCTATCAGCATTCTGGCACATGTGGTAGGATTTGAGACTCAGGTACCCAAACCTTTGCTCCTCCCTGGGATTTAGTCTGTGGGTTTAAAGTGGCTTAGCAGCCTGTGATTTGCTCACAAGCCATGAAGGACCTCAGAGGCTAAATTCCAGCATCCTGTGATGTCCATCCTGGTTGGAACACAGGCCAGCTGGGCCACCCTTTGCCACTGACTGGATCAAGGTCTAAATATCTCTTAAAATTGGCCTCTGTCATTATTCAGGGAAACCTTCCTTTCATTTCACATATTTCATATCATATGTGTATGGGCACAAAACCCCCAAAACAAAGCCCAAATAAGGATTGAGTTCATTAACTACTGATACTATTCATTACTAGTATTTGTACAGTAGCATTTGCACGCATGAAACTTCAATACAAATGAAAATATATTCCTCCTTCACATGTTTTATGACCTCATTTATATGCAAGGTATCTTGTCAAGACATGGCAGACAAAAGACCTGGGAGTATGAGGATTTACTGTGGATAAGCTCATAGCTACAAATAATTTTGAATCATACTAGAATTAAGCAACTTAGTGCCACTAATGCCTCTGGCACTGCTACTAGCCTTGACACTAGTGAGACAATCCAAAAGGCTCTTTTGATTTCTCAGAGGCTCCCTATGGTTAATATTCCATTCATTTTCCTTTTTTATTTCTCCTTCTTTAAGGCTTGTTAGGCAGAAAGGCTGATAGGTGAAAGGATCTAATCTAGGCTAGGCTTAGGTTACGGCAGGCAAGGAGATGAGGAACAAAATAGGAGCAGAGATGAAAAAATATCTTGCACTTTGTCTGAACCACTAATATTTGCTAATTGCAATAAATATAGTACTGCACGAAAGCTTCTAATAAACATATATAAAGCATTTTAATGGGATGGTGTCAGGTTAGCATTGTGTTTAAAAATATAGATATTCCTAATAACTCCAAATGAAACAAAATGGAGCTTGGCTACACAGATAATTTGAGGGGACTCTTCATGCCAGAGTCTGAACTGCATTTCACAGAACTCAGCCACTGAAAATAGATGGGGCTTTATTCTGCTGCTGTCAGGCTGGAGCACACCTAGATCCCACAGAAGAAGATAGTGCAGGGATGTGCCAGGCAGAGCTGGAGATGCAGCTGCACAGATTGAGGGGTCATGTTATGTCCTAGCTCGCCAGGTTGCCTGAGCAGCTCTCGTTAACCTTGGCCCAGCCTTGGACTTCCAAGACAGAAAATCTGGAGCTTGCATGGGGGTTGTCACCATGAGACAGCAGCTTTGGGGCTTGCAGAATGATTTCCACCCCAGAATTTGGGGCTTGCAGGGGAGTTTCTACCTAGAGACAACAGCTTTGGGGCTTGCAGAAGATTTCCCCAATGAGCAATGGTATGTCTGAGTTTTTCTTCCAGCATGGCAGCTTTGGAGCTAGGAAGATGTTTTAACCTGGATGTTAATGGGGATGTTGCAGGTCCACCAGGGTCAGCCCAGAGGTCCTCACACAGCACTGAATGCAGCTTCATTTTCTTCTTTTAGCACATGACTTAAATGTTTCCATGTTTAGATTACAGGCCTTTCAGGGCACAGTTTAAATCCAGAGCCATGACTACGTTGAGTTTAACTGAAATTGAAAGAAAGAGCATTTGGAAACTTCTTAACAAAGAAGTTTTGTAAACAGTGTCTTGATACTATGGTGATGGACCCTTAGAACTGCCGACTCCATTTTTCTTTCTATTCAATCCCTTATTTTTCTTCCAAACATTCAGATTTTAATCCTGTCTACATGGCAGTGTTGATTGTACATTTTTGTGCATCTAACAAGAGCCAAAGAAATCAAACTTAGGGAATAGCAATGCTGGATCTATTTCTCAGCTGACTCTCTCACAAAAAGTGTTGGAGAGGGCCAAATGCCTTTCCCTGCCGTAGTATTGTCCAGGGGTCTCTGGATGTTCTCATTTAATCTGGATTTGGGTAAACCAGAAAGGATGGTCCAAATCAAAGAAGGGTGAGAGTGTAATGCATGAATAAGAAAATTCACTTCCAGAGCAAGGGCTCAGCTAGGTTGCATGTGGAAGCAACACCAAGGACATGCCTGAGGTCATGTCCTCTGCTGTTTGCATCATCTGCCTGCTGAAGGCTCCCCTTGGTGTTGCTCCTGCAGTCTGCAGTCCATCCTCTCACCAGGATGAGACTGAAGATGCTGCCTGTGCTGGCAGCTTGAGCTTTGCCTATGGATTACAGAATGTCTGATCCTCAAAGCCCCTGGGCTTCAGGGCATGGTGACCAGGAGTCTGTTTGGGTAGGAGCAGCTAGCCTTGAGCGTTTACTGGGTGCATCTATTCACCCTCACCAGAAAGACACTGCAGCAAATATAGGGGGCAGCTGCATTTGTTATCTAGCAAATTCTCCTCTCCCCTGTGGAAACATCCTCTGTTTCTTTTATACTGAAAAAGAAGAGAAAAATGCTTCCAAATAATTCACAGTCTGGATGGCTTCAACCAAGAAGAAGCACTTGGCGTGTGATAGAAGGATTACTGTCACCACATATCAAGGTCTGCGGGAGGACAAGCCTGATGTGCTGGGAGCTTTGTAAACATCTCAGACTGCTTAGGGAATCTGCAACACAAGCTGAAATGTTTGATAATGTATTTTTCCTAACCCATACATTTCCCTAATGGGTACAGACAAATTTAGGTCTGGAAGAAATCCAGTGAACATGGTGAACTACCATTAAAGAAGAGAAGATGCAATTGTTGTTTTGTGCCTCCCTCTTCCTCGTGGAATGATGCAATATCTCCTAAATTCCATGGGAGTGGAAAAAGAAGAAAAAAGCTTATGCAATGTAATAAGGATAAAAAGTTTGTTCCAATTTTCTCAGCCTGCAAGCCTGGGCACAAGCCTTGTCTGTTCTATACTGCAGCCTCCTGGCCCGGCCAATTGAGTGACTGAGTGTTTTCTGTTTACTTCTTTTTCCAATCTCTTCCATAAGCCAAAGATAAAGCCAGTACAGCTCCAGATGTACTTTTGAACCCGTGTTTAAATGGGGTGGAAATAAATCTTAATGAGATTGTCCAGCCCTATTACCTTAAGTAATATACCTCAAATGAACCCTGCTGAGGTTTCAGTTCTAATTCCCTTCTGAGGTTTCAGTGACATGAGCAAGCAGATCATATTTCACTATTGTAGTTTGTGTCATCATTGGATGCTTGGTATAATTCCGTGTTTATCACATAAGAACTGGGGAAATCCATCTTTACTAAACATGCAAAAATAGTAGAAGATGCTTTCTGTTATTCAGTACAAAGAATTTTCTCATGATCTTCATTGCGAACTGAAAATTACTTCGCATTTCTACTTCATGAGTATTCAAATGCAAAAACTTCACTCTCCTGAATTCTTACAACTGTTTTTTTGATGCTCCCTCTTTCCTCTCCGGATAAAACCAAGGTATTTTCCCAAGCTTGCTGGTGGGCAGAACAAGGAAGGCAGCAGCACTGGGCAGGACTCAAAGAACTGAAGACAGGCCAATGAGGTCTCAGAGGAAGTGTCTCCAGGGAGCACTGCACTGCAGTAGAGACATAATTTGTTTAGGATCCCTTGAGATCCCCATACACAGTTGAAGAGAAAATTTTAAAAAGTGCTTGCCTTAGGTAACATGTAAAAAAGAAAAAGGTGATCCTGAGTCTTTGGAAACCCGCAGCAGCATCCCTCAGGGCACGAGGCATGTGCCTTTCACATGAAGGCCATGTGGAGGTCTAGTGGGTAGCAAGAAGAAATCATTTTTTCCAGCCCTAACCCATTTGCCTGTGCAGCAAATGGGATTTTAACTTCCATTATTCCCACAGCATTCAATGAGTAACCCACAAAATGAAGGTCCAGTGGAGAAGAATCTCCTCTTTGTCTAAATTTAGCATAAGGCCTTGAAAGTACAGACAAGGTAGCCAAATATCATCAGTAGCCAGAGAACTTAGACAAGGAAGATAACTCAGTTCTGATAAGTGTTTTTGGGAAATAATGGAAGGAGTAACAGGGATCTAATAACTTCTTACTGAACTAAAGTTCACCTCCCCCTCTGGGCAGGAGCCTAGGACTCTCTCTGAACATAGTCTTGGGCTCAGTGAGGAATTAGCACTCCTGCTGATTTTTTGCACCTTTTATAGATACTTGATATTGGATCAACACAGAAATTGGAGTACATGGGCTCATCAGATGCTATGAACTGTTGAGAGGACAGGTCTGGGACTCATTGCAGGTAACAAGTGATTTTGCAGAGGAGAACAAGACCAAGCCTGAAGAAGCTGTATTGGAGGGTGCCTTCCCAGCTGTGTTCACTCCTTGGCATTCCCCAGGACTGACTTGTGAGCAGGTCAGCCGATGGTAAGGTGCTATATCAAGTAGTGGGAAATAAATTTGATCTCCTTGTGAGGGCCCTTCACTACAAAGAGCTCCACTGGGGACTGTTCTGAGAAGGCAGGCACTCCAGGTGGCACAGACCAACAGTGTGGGTGGGCTTGGGGCCAGGCTGGGATGGACTCCTCCTACAGCCTTGTCTCACTCTTTGTGTGACTCATTAAAATGTCCAGTTGCCTCCAGTTCTTCACTGTCCCTCAAGGCAGCTTAATTAACCAGGCAGATTGTCAATTGAGCAATCATCTCAGAACAAGGAAATCTTTAAAGATTTGGCACCATTATCTAGGATAACCCAGCTGCTGACCTTCATTAGGAAAAGGAAGCAAATGCACATGCCATGCTCAGCTCTGAGGCACATTTCTGTGGGAGGAAATAAAATCAGTTTACTACAAACAAGTATTTTCTAATCCTGTTTCATCCCCTTGAACAAAACAGAGTAAATAGGGAACAGTAAAGTATAGCAAAAAGTCTCTCCAACTCCTTTGTGTGCCAGGATGTTCCCCAAAAATCTGGAGAAACCAAATAATTGTAGGAGAGGAGTTTGCTGAGAAAACA
Source organism: Certhia americana (assembly GCA_018697195.1). NCBI lineage: Eukaryota > Metazoa > Chordata > Aves > Passeriformes > Certhiidae > Certhia > Certhia americana. The sequence continues at coordinate 50,998,999 of CM031861.1, read as the reverse complement.
AACACTCCTCGTATGGAAAACTGTGAGCAGATTGAATGCTTTCCCTGGAGTTTTCCAAATTTTTCATTAAATGACTCAAAATGAAAACATGCAGAAATGATGTCGAAGTATAAAAAGACAACTTTTGTTAGAGAAATATTATTCTCCATCCTACATATGTGAGCACTGTATGTCTCAACCTGCCGTATCTGTGCCAGACATTTCATATTCTCTCACACTTTCCCACAGGATGCTTCTCCCTAAGCCTTGGATGTTTAAATACCTGACCAACACATTTAAAAAAAAAAACCCAGTGGCATAACAAGCCCCATGTGTTGCTGACTGAGTGAAAATAGACAGTGCATAGACATTTTGACAGCCACCAAAAAATCATTACCCAAGAAACCTGGCTTTAGGAAAAAAAAATAAAGCAAGTCTTAAGAGGCTCATGATAAACATCAAAGAGTTGGCAGCACTAAGAATAATCAAACAGTTTAGATGAGATTTTCCAGATAAATTGTTTCCATTTCATCCATACGTTGTCTGGTTTTGAACATTCATGCCTGAATATGCCATTTGGAATTTATGACAGATGCAGGAAATAATAGTTTCCTTCTCAAAATCCTTTCCACATGTGGTCCATACGCCTCCAGCACAAAGAGATTGCCATATCATGCCTAAGTCATATGTCAGAAGGCCAGCTGACTGTCATAGCAACAAGATGAACCCATGAGCTTCTGATTTGAGATAAAGAGCTGTAGAAAATGACAGATTTAGTGTCCCAAATTTAGTGTCTCATACAGGTTGCCTGTATGAAAAGTGTTTGTTTGTGAGGCTATTGACATTGCAGAGCATCTCCAAGCAATTGGTGAAATATCAAGTTCTAACAAGTAAAGTTATTTCTGGAGATCTAGTTGTGAGGTGTCCGAGTATCTTGTATTTTATGACATATGTGTTTCCAATATGCTTTTTAGCATAATACCCCAGCTTCACCTGTTGAAGATATTGAACATGGTAAAGTTTAGCATTCCAGGAAGATCAAGGACAATTTCAGGTTAAGTTAGCTTGAAAAGTTCTACTGGGAACTGGATTGCATCTGTTATGCAGCTGCAGGCCAGCTCTTGAAGGGAGAAGAGCTCGTCTGTGGAGCAACTGTGGGAACCCAGACTTTCCCAAATGGTCACTAATGGCATGTTCCTCATCTCCTCATACTGGACCAGAGACCACAGGTCTGATTTATGGACATGCCCAGTGCTCACAGCTGCCAATGAAATTTGAATATGTGAAATACAGTGGTGTGCTGGGTGCTCTGAAAGAAGAGCTCCTTGGCATCTCCATGACACATTCATAGCACTGTGAACTGTTTTTGGATTAATCTTGATGTGCCTCAGTCTCTCACATATAATCTCTGAATAATTCTGCACCCATGGCTCTTTGTGTGACTTATTGCTGAGTCATATCTACCAATGTTTCAGTTGGGGAAATATGAAACACTCACTAGGTTTTGATTAGTGCAAATATAAATACATTACTCTGAGCAATTGTGCTGGGACAAAGTATGACTAATGCCTGGTGCTACCCAGGCACCATGAGTGCTTGCTGACAGGGCCTCATCCAGCAAATTCCATCAGCTGCTGGTCTAAGGAGCACAACCAAACTGACCCAACCACAATTTGTACTGAAGATAAAGGAGAATAAAGACATTCCTGAGATTTTTGAGAGTTGTGCTCCTAATTCATTGGACTGAATGGAAAGACTCCTCTTGATTCCAAAGAATCTGCATCATTGTCCTAAAGCACGAGTGGGAGATGTGCAAATTTAAAGCTTAACCTGAAGTCAGTTCTTTCATAATCACATGATCAAGCATAACCTGAGATGCTCAGCTTGCTGTCACTGCTTTAGATTTTTGAGTTTCTGTGAAAAATTACAGGTGTTCAGATGTTTTACACACAGGTCTTTTTGTGTGTGTATGCTTTTATGTCTTTATTTTTTTATTTCCTCAGCAGACCTCTTCAGGCAAGTTGTCTGGCTGCAGGAGTTTTCACCTTCTGGTTCAGCAGCGAGGATTTTACTATTTTCACAGTAACTATGTTAGCCTCTGGGAAGTGTTCTGGGTGCAATATATGATTGCAAAGCCAGAGCATATCCTGTAGCTCCATAAAGAACACTAAGGATAAGTGTGTAAGTGCATTTTTATCTGTAAGATAGGTGAGAACCACATGAAATGCCAAGTTTGCAACTAGTGCCTATGGATTTATGTAGGGATTTTGGGCCTAAACCTTTCAAATATCTCTCCAAAGTTCTAATTTCATGCCCTCTCAATACCTGGTGGGGATGAGCCTGTGTTCTCACAAGGAGCACTGAAGTGGTGGAAACTTCAGCTGCACAAAGAGTGCTGAGAGCAGTGATGTGGTACTGGGAGGTTCCCACCTGGGAAGTGTGAAAAAGCTGCCTGAGATTAATCAGTCACTGGCACTTCTCTGAAATGCTCCCTGGTTTTTGTGATGGAGACAGGATTGTACTTCCCAAAGACTTCTTTGAATTTGTTGTGATTCCTGAAGGGTCACAACCATTTCGCATTAAGTTTGGTGTCTCTGAGCAAAGGCTTGCTTTCCTTCCAAAAGCAATTTGTGTGATTGACAGACCGTGTGCAGAACCAAAGAGCAATGACCAGTCCCTGTGTGCCCTGCTGACTCAACGGTGACTTCAGCTGCTCCGTGAAACCCAGGACTCCTCCGGGAACTGATCCTGGGCACTATTAACGTGTCCATGCCCAGCACCTGGCATTTGTCAGGAGCCCATTCCTCTGCTCCAGACTTTCTTTCCCACAAGGAAGAAAGCATTTGGAGGATCTTGACAGTCTTATGTGAGTTTTAGAGGAGGTCTGAGATGTGAGGTAATCCTTAATGTTACAAATTTAATTGTGGAAACCACTAGTGTGTGGTGAGGGAGTTGATCACAGTCTGTAAGGAAAGAAATAACAGGGACAGAGAAGCAACTGAATATGTTGATGAGAGACTGGGCACTAGCCAAGCTTTTGGGAGGGCACACTGAGCATTCAGTTTGCAGTCTGAATGGCAAAAGAAGGGAAGGCGGCTCCACCCTCTAAATTACTGCATGTATAACAGGTCTGTAGCAAGAGAAGGCTCCAGACATTGTTAAATGCAATTGTGGCTTCTAAATACTGATGGCTTAACACAGAATATGTTGGAAACACTGCAGATTTTATGAGGGAAGGAGGAGAGAAGGAAAAAAACCACACTTGTTTTTTGCATGCCTTAAGTTACTGTAAACATCATGGAATAAGACTGTTCAGAAATGTACTGTACAGTGCAAGTGCTCTTGTTCACAATCCCTGAGACAAACTACAGTATCCAAGTATTTCTGCAGATAAGGAAAATCCTCCCATTGGGGGATGGAGGAGGAGGGGAGGAGCACTTGGGAAAGATGTAGCATCTTCCGTATTTCCTAACTAGATCCTTAACCACCATCCCAGCAGCAAATGTTCATGCAAACTTCTGCTGGCTGTACTGACTGTCTGGAAGAGCTCTCCTCCTTCAGCACTCTTCCTCAAAGAAAGAAAAACAATCAAACAAACACACAAACAAACATTTTTCTTGTGAAAATATGTCTTCTAGGTCAAATACCCCCACTTGGAGCCTCTGCAGCACATAGCACACATACTCACATTCTGCTTCAGAAAAGCAGTGAACTGGCACAGCCTCTACTTGCCAGCTGAATAGTTAGACTAGTCCAGTAGTCTAGATCTAGTCTAATTAGCCTAGAAGGAAACCTCACCTGGTACTTAAAAGCAGAGGCTGGAGATGAAGACTCACCCAGTGCCTGTGCTCAGGACACTCCTGGAACAGTCATCTCCCTCCAAACCACCACCAAGCCTAAGGGACAGGACACCCGTGCTGGAGGAGAAAAACAGAGCTAACAACAGAGTTTGCCATTTTTCTGATTCCAGAGGTTGCAAACTTTTAAGCCAGTTGTCAGAAATAACTTTGTGAGCGGTGAAGGGGTGTTTCACTACACAGCTGTGTACAGGTACATTGTTTGCCTAATCTAGGTTGAACCCCTATTGAGAACCCCCTAATACTGGGCTGCAGCAGAGACCACCTTCTTTCATTTTTGCTATTGATGAAAAAGAAACAGTTTAGCCATTTGTGGCACTTTGCCCAAGTGCAAATGCTGAGGTGCTCCTTGCCCTCTGTCTCTCTCTCAGATCTCTCCCTTTCTCAGCCTGAAACAATTGCTTTGTGGTCTGAGGAGGCCTCAGATTCCTCCCAAATGGAAAAGCCCTTTTCCCCTCAACAAAACATCTAAGGAGGTGCATTGGAAGAGACCATAATTGAGCCATACAGCCCCAAGGCTTTGAAAGCCCTGTCTGAAGGTGGGAATCTCTCCTCAGCAGGGTGCCCTTTAACCCAGGCTCAGCCCTCACCAGCCTCTGAAGCAGGTGAAGGCTGCATCCATGTGATTCTAACTCTTCATGGACTGTAGGCTGAATATTGTGTCTCATGGGTCTGTCTTAAAAGGCTGTATGTACAGAGAGGGTTTTCCAGGCATATCTCTGGCAGGCTCCCAACCTGCTGTCTCAATGGGGCTGGCTCAACACCATAAATCTTTTTTTTGCAGAACATGGATTCCTGGGGCACCAGAGTCACTCATTTTTCCTTGCGTGGTTGCCTGATCTTCGTGTTCCAAACCCTCGCTAAATCTTTAAACCATAATGATTGCTTCATCATCATCATAAGTGTTTGCCCCCTGAATGCACAGCCTCTGCTGCTCAAGGCAATGCTTGGACAGACTGAGGACACATGGAATTCTGGAGGAGCAATGGATCTGGTCGGAAGGAGAACATGCAGCTGCCAAGATCATTCTGGTATTCCAATTCCATTTTCATCAAACTGGGGCAATATTCCCAGATATTATATTAGATTTTATTTTACCTGACCATCCAAAGACTTTCTGTCTTGCTCCCACTGAATTTCAATTTTCAAAAATGTGATCTTTAGAAATGTATTAATATACTGACATTGTCAACAAAATGCTGAGTTTTGATTTAGTAACATCTGTATTTTGTGATGAAAGAGCACTCTCTTGGGGAATGTGTGACTTCTAATAGCTAGCATTCATCTCCTAAGCTGATTTCTCAAATGCAAAAGGAAATGAGTTTTCCAAGGGGTCCAAACACCAAGATCAGAGTTTCTGTGAAGTGTTTATCTGTCACAAACCCTGATAAATAATACAGATACTTACCAGGTTCTCATCACCCCAGCATCCTGGGCTCACTTTTCCCCATCCAGGGGGATGCTCCTGGGGAGCTCTGATCATGCAAGCCAGAGCTGGTGGGTTTAGTGCAGTCAGAAGCTATGGTTCATCCTGCAGACCTCTCTCTTGAAATGCTCACGTGCTCAAGTTATGCCATTTCATTTCTAAGCTTCAGCAGGTAACTGGCTTGCTATGCTGAAGAAACCTTCCCACTTCTCTGCTTATCCCCAAGTGCTAACTGCAGTCTGCACAGCCACTCTGCAAGGCGATTTCAGACCATTGCCTTTCACTGAGGGTCTCACCCTGCAAACTGGAACACAGCAGTGGTGCTCCACCCCTAAGGGGAAATATGGAGTTACCTGCAAAAAGATAGCCATTCTTTACCAAATCTAATGAAATGTTAATTTCAAGCATAGTCTTATGTTAATATGAGTATGTGAAAGTGGGGCAATTCTATTTGACAGGAGTAGTGCTAATGCATGCGCTTGGTCATGATATTTTGTTACAGTAAAGTATGTGAGCATATTTTATTCCCAGTAGCTGTTTAAAGACAGCCCAGCATGGGAGCTTGCTCACTAACAGCCTCTCTGGCTGAGATAAATGGACTCCCCATGACAGTGCAGAATGTGTTGAATTTCAGGAAATCTAAATTCCCATATTTTTCTGGGATATCCTAATTCTGAAAACACCAATTTTATCAACTGGCTCCAGCCTGTCTTAAAGACATGTTTGAAATATGTAATTTTAGCTTTGGAAGGAAGTATTTAGCTAAAGAGTCAGGAACATACTTCAAATGAAAAGTCTTGCTTCCTCTACTGAAACAAGGCCAATAAATGTTTGTGAGGAATTTTAAAGAAATTCAGTTAGTTTCTCATGCCACCTGCTGCAGAACAAGCTACATCGATTCTGTTTCTTCCCTTCTTAGCCCTTATTGTTGCAGTAAATAACAGAGAAAGTATGCATATATGAGACTCCTGGTCTTCTTCTTCAGCATTATAATCTTCATCTGTTATGGCTCAATACCCTGTGTTATTTCAACAGTGGTATTATCCACAAAAAGTTACCCTTGCTATTCAAAGTCAGTCTGTGGCTGAAAGGGAAAAGAAAGAAAAAAGGCACTTGAAGAAGCTTTGCATGACTTCAGAGATTTTTCTGAAGTCAAGAGGTTTGTGTTAAGAACCAGAACCATCATGACTCATATATTCCTAATCAAAATGCTGGGTGCGTGAAAAGCTGTTCAGTTGTTCAGAGACTGAACTACGACTCCTTACAAGAAGAAAATAATACACACAAGGGGAAGCACTTAAATAATTGATGTGCTTTTCTTTTATCTGCTTGTAGGAGTGACAAGAAATCTATGTAGCTGGCACTAATGGATAGCATCTGTATGTCAATAATTGCTAATGGGGAAGAAATAGGAGTGCATTTGTCCTGAAGTGACTGATCTTTCCTTCTTTATCTCCCTGTGTTACGATGGGAAATTATTAGCCCAAATTATAGAATTCTGTTCACTTTCAAATCTCTAAAGGCTTTCAAATGCCTTTTTTTTTTGTACGAATTCAATCCAAAATGACTGTGCACTTGCTTACATGTAACCTGCATTCTGGCATTTAAGATCCGTTTTTTATATCTTCTGTACTACATTCAAGCAACAAAATAAAACTTTGCATCACATGTTTAATTTTCCATTCCACAACAGTGAAAGGGTGCAGCCATGCTGGAACTGAACAGAAACCAGTAATTTAAAAACACCCGATGCTTTCATCATGAAAAACTGCATAACCATTTCCAGCACTGAAGTAGGATACTTTTACTGAATAAAGTCTCTTGAAAAATTATTGGTGTATCAAGCTGTTCTTATCCAGCTATTTAAGTCAAAGATTGCATTCAGCCATTCCCCTCAAGTTGCTTTTCTGAGGGAACAATTACACAGCTGTTCCTGCTGCATTCTTGCGTAGGCTGAAAGCAGTCTAAAAACTCTGGCATTAATTTCCTGTAACTACAAAGTGCAGTTCTCCAGGTTGTTCGTGAGGCATACCCTTTGCAAAGAGGTTACTGAAGCAGTACATACGCTTGACACTAATATTGTGCTTTGGCTAAACTTATTTATAGCCATGTGCATGTGTATACATGGGCGCATGCAAAGGACTGTAGGGTTTGTGTTAGAAGCAGGGCTCTGGACTGCAGCCACATTGCAGTGCTAATGATATCTGTCACTGCACCAACTTTCTGTAGCTGTATTATCTTGCTGCATTCAAAACCAAGGATTTTAGAAGTACAGTTCCAGCCTTGCTATGCTCATTGGATTCAGCAAAGGGGCATTTTTCTGCACTAGTGAACACTAATCAGTGTACTGGAAATTTTGATGATGATTTTTGCAACTCTTTTTATGGAGTGTAAAGTTTTAAACTGCTAAAATTTAACTTTGACCTAGCTAGTAAAGGAGCAATAGCCACAAAGAGAATTATGTCAAAATCCCTTGACATGAAAAACAAGCTGCCAGCAACTGGTTCACTAAGATTGCTTAATAACTCTGATGGAGTATCACCATCTCTCTCTCCACTGCTGGTTTTGTGCCTAATTTTATATCCATATATGCATCCACACATCTGTAAGTACAGGAATCAAAATATTTTGCAAGGTCCATGAAGCATGTGTCCCTTGGGACAGGTTGGTTGTGTCTGGCATGGGGCAGGGTGAGCCCTGCTTCCTTGGAGCAGGCCTGGAAACAGGGCTGGGCAGCACGGGAGAATTATTGGGGGAAGACAGAGAAATAAACCTTTGCTCTGTGTTTGCTAGCACATTTCTGATCCACATCCAAACACCATTTTAATTTTTATTCCTGCCATAGAAAATTGCTTCCTTCCCTCAATGCATTCATAAATGTTTTTCTGGAAGAAAACACGAAGGTCCTTTCAGCAGCAAAGGTAATTGAGCTATCAGTAACTTCTGCACACAAGATGCCATGCACTCTTGATATCAGTTTCATCATTAATATCAGATGCCAGCTGTTATTGATACTGTCACCCTGAAATATCCCAACCCCAACTCAGAGTGCTTAATAAGCAAACTGGGGCCAGGCCCTTAAAATCAAAGCCTGGATAAGCGAAACTTTGCTGATTAACTGTTCACCAGTTTGAGCAGGTAAGCAGGAAATACTTATTTTCATCTCTCTATAGCTGATAGCAACAGCCCAGGGAATTGTGCATGGTACAGCTCACTCTGCACCATATGCATAATTTATATTTTTCCACTCTAGTTATGAGTGTGTGGTTTTGGACTTGAGATTTGCTTTGTAAAATGGAAACAGAGAGAGGAGGAAAAAAGAAAAACATTGCAGCAGCATTCTCCTTCTCCAGTCATACTTTTTAGCCCAGAAACTCATCTTTGATGCACAGTCTTCCCAGACCAATGGAGCAGGAGTGCTACACAGTATGTGTTGTGTATATATATATATATATATATATATATATATATATATATATATATATATACACATACATGTGAAAATAAAAATGCCTGCCATGGCAAAAGAAAAAATTAAAGGTGTTTCCAGTAGTCCATCTTTTTATTAGTAAAATGCCTTGGCAGAGAATTAGGCTATCATTTTGAAAATAGTTTCCTTTTGTACAGGCAGCTTGATAATATTTACAGTCCCTATTGAAGTTTTTAAAAAAAAACAGTTGAGAAACATGCTTCTTGCTGACATGCTCTTCTGCTCAGTGAAGTTTGACAGATACAGCCCTAACCTCTAGTAAGGGATTCCTAACCAGATACAGGCAAAGTGTGCAATGAACTTATAGTTTATAATAATAATTTTCAAAATAATGTACATTTCTATTTCCTTCCAGCAAATAAACCCTTTGCATTACATTTATCTGCCCTTGCTGTGTCCGTTACCATCCAGGAAGCTTTATCAAGGAACGAACAGGACACACACACAGTGCCTGGTCCTGCAGCACCCATCCCCACAAACTCTCCTTAGTGAGCTCAAGACTGCACACATCGATGCCATCATCCCTATGGATACCGACACTTCAGTCCGTCTGTCTGAATTCCAGAACCCTTCCTCCTAGCCAGCCCCTGTGCCTTCAGAGAAAACCCAGGCATTACCACCCTCGCCAGCCCTGCTCCACGGACTCGTAAGGCACGGCACCAGGATCTGCAGTGGTTCCAGGGAGTTTCTCCTCTCCCTGCTGCGGCTCCGGCTCCCTTTGAAAGCAAGCGGCTTCGCGTGTGACTTTGCAATCTGAGAATGTGAACCAGTCGGCAGGACACTGGGGTAAATATAAATCTGGCGCTTACCCACAGGCAGTCCCTCGCAGTCTGACATCGTGTGAGAAGTCCTCCTCACCGGGGGCTTAGGAAAACCACTGCAGGACCGCAAGCGCGGGTCCTTCTCTTTGCAAAGGCAAGGGGGAAAAAATATCTAACAGTTTACAGCCACCCTTCTCTTGCACTCCACATCTACCCACCCAGAGAGCTGTAGCAACACTCCCGTCCCTGCCTTCTCATTATGGGATGTAAAGATAAGAATGTGCTTTTGTGCCAAAAGAGTGTGCTATTGGTGGATAAATTTGTTGTCATCCCTCCCCTTCGCAGAGTTTCCTCTTTAATGTCACAGAGGCACATTACCCTGTCGGAAAGGCCATCGAATATTTATGAAACCGCTTTTAAGGGCTAAGCCGCAAATCTGCGCGGGAGAACAGAGCTAATTGCTGTGCGGTGCGGTTGGTGGTGGGAGCCACCCCGCAGGGCTCTGCTGCTCCCCGGGGGCTGCGGGGGGAGCTGATGGGCCGGGGGATAGGCTTTGACATCTTGCTATCATTCTGCAGGGTCCGAGTACAAACACTGCTGGAAATGGGGCAGAAGCCAGAGTGTATCTCTTTAAGGAGGAAGGAAGAAAAAGGTCTTTGTTTATATTGTAATATCTGAGAAATTGTTTTGTGGCACTGTTACTAAAGGCCGTTTCATAGTTTATAATAATATTGTGAGTGCAGACTTCTCTGTAACTTCATGACTTTTATTGCTGAAAACATGCCACTTTAATGCCAGTATAGTGGCTGCTCCTACAACTTATTTTTTTAATCTTTGAAAATGTTTATGTGTGATTTGCTTGATATGAGATTCCCAGACTCGCACAATCAGTGGGGAGTACTCCTGCACACTGGTGTGCTCATTAGGCACCTTAATGAAGTGCAAGCAAAGGCTCTGGCAGCGTTAGAGCCAGGCTGGGCTTGGCAGAGACGTGCAGGACCTGATGGGAGCCTCATCACCCAGGGGGTGCTGATCTGCTGCCACTTTTTCTCCTGGGAACAGTGAGGGACAGTCTGGGCTTTGCCTGACTCAGACCTTTAGAGTCTGAGCCCTTCACAAATGTCGGGGTTTTGGCCCCAGAGCCAAAGAGAGGCTGGGAGGAGGAAAGGGGGGCTCCATGGGGGGGGGGGGGTCCTCTGGGAAGCACTTCCAGACCATGTGGCCAGAGACAGCCCCTGGGGGAAATGAGCCATTGGGAATACCTTTTTTTCAAAATGCCTTGAAGAAAAAAAAGCATAAACTACATGAAATATAACAGGAGCTCAGGGTGCCCAACACATGAAAAATTTGGGCTGTTTTTACTCAGATGCTTCAGTCTAAGCACCCAAGGGCTGATACTGCTGGCTCTGCCTGAGCTCTCTCTGAAGAGAAGCCCTTTAATACTCTCCTGGTTACCCAGCAGCACAGCTAGCCATGGATTCAATTTAGGATGTCAGGCCTCTGACTAAGAAGCAAAAATAGCTGCAAAAGTGGATTGTGACATGTTCCCAAAACCATTCATCAGGTTGCCTACACAGGGTTGGGCAAGCAGAGCCAGAAGTGTCCGGTGGCTACTGGGGCTGGCCAGCATGAGGATCTGCTGGCACAGTTCTGTCAGGGCAGCCCTTGTCAGTGTCTGTTTCTCGATCTGCTCATGCAACATACATGGAAATATACACTGGTGTAAAGCTCACCTGGAGGGCAGCTCTGAGGAGAAGCAGAGCCTCAGGCCATACTCTGTGCCAGAGAGACTGTACAAGGAGGAGAAATACAGGGCATCATACCTAACCTCTCCATCCTACTGCCGCCCTCACACCCAAGGAGTGGCCACTAGCTATTCTGGCAGCCAGGGAGATGTCTGGTCTTGATCTTGGTATGCATCTGGGAAAGGAAGAAGGCTTAAACCAGACTGGGGGGACTTTTCTTGCAGTGTCATCTGATTGCAGAAACATATTGCTCCAATGTGTGAGAATCAAAGCTTTCCGAGCTCGACCCTGTGAAAATGCAGGCTCCCAGTTCTGCAAGCATTTACGTGCCAACTTAACTTCAAGCCCCACTGAAGTTCCTGGAACTGCTCACAGTTATAAACACATGCATAAGTATTTGCAGGATTAAGGGCTTACCATTCCTCCTTGTATTTGGAGCAAACAGCTGCAGCTGGTTTTGAAGTTACCTCTCACAGCTGTGTGCTGGTGCTCCTCCACTGAAGGTTAGAGCCCTCTAGCAGAGCTGGACAAGTGCCTGCAGGGAAGGCAAGCCAAATCCCAGACTGGCGTCTCAGCTCTATCTTGCTCTATCTCATCCTCCAAAGGAATTTAAGAAGCCTCTGCCTCAGTAACCCCCATTACATTGTCTATGGCCACGTCTGCTGCAGGTGGTCAGCATCTTCTGGGAGAGGGGCAGAGAAGCCAGCAGAGAAGACTGAGGGGGAAGGACAAATACATCTTAAACTATTACAGCAAAGTTGGCAAGAGCTCATCTGCCAGAGCCTGAACTAAGATCTGTCCTTGGGAGAGCTCTTCAGTGAAACACTAAAGCAGGTGAAAAGTTGAACAAATCAGACCTCGTTCTTACAACAATACTCACAAACAAACACCTTTTGATGCAGATACTTCAATCAAAAAATCAGCTTTTATCCCTGGATACTTCAGCTGGAATGATGGGTTTTGATAAATTATAAGACTTTTTTTTTTTCTTTATTAAAACAGAGTGTTTCTTTTAGCTTCCCCCATTTCTCATCCTGAAAAGAGAAGACACATGTTTGCTCCTGGAAAAAGGCCAAGCCTGGAATACTTAAGTTGGACAGAGAAAGTCTTGGGCATTTATGAATAAGCCTGTTGTCTGTCATGGCAAAAAAGGCAGAAGTCAAAAACTGAAATAAGCAATAAAAGGTGAGAGGTAAAGCACATATTATTTCAGCAGGTATCAAACTAATGTGAGAAATGGGCTAAATATTTACCAATAACTGCTCTCACTTAGGCTTTCTAAGGAACCTGAAGGATGCTTATGCCTCAGAAGAACAAAGAGAGAACAATTTATAAATCTGTCTGACAGACAGCCATCTGCATAAATGCATGATGAACACCATGAGTGGGGTAGTAAATGCATGATGCATGCAGGAAGTAAGTGGAGTATTTCCTAAAAAAAAATTTCCTGGACCATTTAATCTCCTGTGGAAGACAGTTGCATTTTCCTGATGCATCTTGAAATACTTAAGTAGTTGCTATGATGTCCCCTCTCTGGAGATTTCCAGGAAGAATTATCTGCCCAGGAATGTTGTGGATGTCCCATCCCTGGAGATGTTCAAGGCCAGTCCTGACAGTGCAAAGGGCTTTTGAAGTACAAAAGCCCTGGAACTTAGCTGATATGCCTGGGGAAGGAGGGTATATTTGGGGAAACCTGGGTGCAGAACACCTACCATGGCACAAGTACACAGTCACCTTAGAGCCCAAATACTGTCACCCACATGAGAAAGACTTTGTTTCTCTTCTACATACTTACACATCTGATCTGTGCCTGATCTAAGTGCCTAAATATCACGGAAAAACTAGGCTTTAAGATTTTAAATCCCATAGGGAGGTCAGAATTTTCCCCATAACCTCACTGACTCAGAAATCTGACCGTGAAAAGAGCGTGATCCACCTGAAAGCTCCCAGCTGGACCAGAGCTTTTGCTATTGCTGACTTGCCTCTTACTCAGCCATGGATGGAGCCAGCCTCATCCAAACCTCACAGGAAAAGCAGGGAGCTGTGGGATCTCAGGCCCTGCCAGACTCTGGCTGCCTGCTGACATTACTGGTGGAAGGGCTTTGCTAAACTCAGAACTGCTGTAGGGGCATGGGTGAATTGTTCTGCTTCCCTCTGCCTTTCTCTCTCCTGACAGAGTGAAATCATGAGAAGAGGGAATTATTTCTTTAGCTAACCAAGTCAGATCTCATTATTAAATCTGCAATTTTCCATGAGGTTGAAGCAAGCGCCTTACTGCCCGCTTCGTCAGGCATTTATATCTCCCATCAGTGTGATTTCCACGCAGTTTAAGGAGAGAATAGCTGAAATGCACTTCTCCCTTCTAATTTATGTAAATTCCCTTGGGTTCTTTTCCTGCCATGTGAAGAGATTTCTGACTGTTGTGTGTGGAGGATTCACAGCACTGCGAGGGGGAGGGGAAGGGGAAGGACAGGACTAGAAGAGAAACTGCAGGCTGATATGAGCAGGTTGTCATCAGGATGTGGATGAACTTCTCTCAGAGCACTGAAGAGCCCAAAATGTTAGGAATTTGTTAACACAGACACGTTTTTCCCCCTTGCAAAGTCCTGCAGTTGTGGGGATAGAATGTGCCTTTCTGTCCTCTAATGTAAGAGGTAAAATTAATCACAACTTTTGGATTGTACCCAGTTCAAGGGCAGAGAAGGAAGAGGGGAGCATGCTGGCTGGTCACCACCAGCCCCACTGTCAGCCCTACATCCCCTTAGTCATTGACAGGGCCTTGTGAGGTCCCAGATGTACCTATGGGATCAGTGGGCCAAATCCAGGGCCAGTGGGATGTTGTACATGCAGCAGAGAACTGAGCTGCTGGACGGATGGCTTGAACCTCTGTACAGCAACCAGCTGGAGGAAAAGCAACCAGGTTCAGTGAGAAGCAGAGCGCCCAGGAAGTCCCAATTATTGGAATTTTATTTCTTCATTGTTTTCTGACACAGTCTCTTTGCATTTCAGCTTGATGGATGGGGAGTGTAATAATGCAACTTCAAGAGGAGCTGATGCTCTGACAAGATCCCATGTGGGTTCATCCAGAGAAGGAAGAGTGAGTAAAAATAGGCAAGATACAGCTGACAGCTGAAACAGCCCTCTAGGAAGCAACAAATACAAAAGTAATAGCAGCCCTCCAAAATAACTAGGCATGTAATAATTTTGCATTTATCTCTATTTTTGTTATGTTATTAACAAGATTTTCACTAGTAAAAATTGAATCTGAGCTTTGTATTTGAGAAAGGAAATGTCTCCATCATCTCCTCTGATGTCACCCCAGAGAGAAGATTAGAAGATTAACTATGTCAGGTGACACCAATCCAGCAGCAGGGAAAATAATTTTGCACATTCAAAAAGAAAATGGGGAAGAAATTCCAGCTATCTCCAAGAAATGTGAACCTTACCAGTCATAATTGCTGGCTCACAGTGAAAACATTTTATCAAATGTACAAATATACAGTAAATAAAATAAGAACATCAAAGATTCAGAAGAGGATTTATCTTAAAGAAGAAATTAATTCATAGTCTGAATCTTGGTGGCATTTTCATCCCATCTAATTTATAAAAGACTGCATTCTCAGAGGGGGGCGGGAATTATGAAAGGCCACTGCAATGATGTGAAGAAACAAAAAAACTACATTTGAAGGACAAAACTGACTTCTGAGCTGCCACAGTCCTTGTTGACAATGTCTTCTGACACACTGAGCCAAAATAAGCCTGCCATGGTGCTCAAGTGAGATGCATTTGCACAAGGATGGAGAAAAAGTGAGCATGACAGCACAAGCCCAGCTTTTGACATCTGCTGACAAACATGAGTGGCTCTTTGCTGGCCAGCTCTACAGGAGTCACCCAGCACAGAGGACATAGGCCAAAGCTCTTTTCCCTTCAATACATGGTAGATTTTCATGCTGTAATTACAGTTATTGGCAGTTCCCTGTGCAGAGGTTTCAGGTGTTACTGAATTGTCTCCCAGTGAACATAAAAAGCCAAGAGGAATTGTATGACTCAGTCTGATCTTGCTGCTTTTGGTTTTAGGGGCATATATGCTGTTTGTTTTACTGGGTTTGAGTCTTGCACAGATGAGTGAAGCTGCATTGCTCTGCACAGATCTGGTAGGAACAAGTGTCAAACCCTGAATGTAAATATTACAGTATCACGTGGTGGGTTTGAGGAGAAGGTGAGAGTCTTGCAAACCTGATTTGGCAGCTGCAGAAATAGCACTCAGGCAAACAGATGGTCTCTGCAAGGAGGGAAGTCTTTAAAAGATTCAGAGATTAATGAGCTCTGCCAGGTTTTTAGTGGTTCCTACCAAAATTCCTATAAATCAGTCTAACTGGGCAGGGAGGAGGTGGAGATGAGAGGAATCAATAACTTCCCTAGACAGCGTGTATATCCAAAGTTAGTTGACAAAGGCTTCAGAGCTGGAAAATCTTGAGAGTGATTACAGAGGCAGAGTGTCATCCTTCAGGAAGGCAAAAGCCACAGTGTTCGTCGTGTACAATCAGTGCTCTGGGGACTAATTGCAGCTGCCTGTGATCCAGGATATCAGTTTGGTGATAAAGGAAGGTGAGGTGTCAGCCACACTGAGTTATTGGATCATCCTAGGAACTCTGAAATTTGTTTTGAGGGTGTGAAAGAATCCTGTGTCCACTGCAGGTCAGAGAGAGATCACACTTTCACCTACCTTACCTAGAAACAGCCCCCGAGAGCACATAACCAAGGCAGAATATTTGCAACAGCCAAACACATTCCTACCTTCAGACAAATTACATCTCATTTCTAATCTCATTTCCAGCAATTGCTCTGTGCATTGTCAAGCATAGAAAAATGTTTTCACCAAGGTGAAAATAAGATGTTGAAGTTGTCACTGGCCAAGGTTAGCCACAACAGGTAACCAAGAGATCAGGCTTTCATCCCAAATTTGGAACAGGACCAAATGCTTTTGGGAATGACCAGAAACAGAGCACCAGAGAGATCTGATCTGATAATTGTCCAGCTGATCATGTGTAAAGCTCATTTTCTCTAGCAAAGCAACTGCTGTTCCCAGAACACTGAGTGAAGGTCTGCCGTGCTAGGAGACAGAATTGATTAAGAAACTGATAATGGAAGCAGAGGCAAACCGCAGGGAAAATTATTCATTAGAGTGTCTGTGAAGTTTGTAACATGGTGCCCTTTACAACCCACATTCATTTGCTTTTCTGCAAGCATTAGTCACTTGTGTTTGACAGCAGGAATGATCTGGGAGGAGTTTCCATCCTTACTCACTTGGAGCTGCCTCCGCCTTATAGCAAACACAGTCACAATTAACGGAAGTGGTGACCTTGTTGGCAATTTCTGAAAAGAGGACAAGACTCCTTGGGAACACTGAATTAATCAGGTTATTACCACTTAAGTAACCTCTCTAAGTCACGTTGTGGGTGAGGCATGTTGCTGGGGTAAAAGGAAAGCTTGCTTATGACTACTTAAATAGCACATAAGTAGTTTTTTCAAACAGTTTTCATTGAAAACAGGATTAGATTTGGATTAGATTAGGTTTTCTGATATTGATGTTTTTCACTACAGGCATCTCCAACTGTCTCATGAAGAAATTCAAGACTGCCTTGGTATGGTCAGACTCATGGATTTGGGGGTGGGAAGCCTTGGATGTAGAGCAGGGACTGCCTTGGAGCTGAGCTCAGGCTCCTGACAGGAATCAGAATTCCCCCTGACAGCAGGGAGATGGGGAAATCCTGGAAGGTGGTTAAGTTACTTCCCTGAGGTCATCCTGTGAGACCATGGCATGGTGGTAGGGGAGCTTGGCCCATGTTCTGCAGAAAGCAATGGAAAGGATTCACTAAATCAGTCAGTTTGGAGTGCTGCCTGCAAACATGGATGTATAGTTTGCTTATTGTTATAAAAAAATAAAAGAGAAAAAAATTCTGTTTCCATTCAATGCTCATGAAAAGTTTAATAACCTTTATTCTTTCTTATTAACAGTGTGAATGCGTGGAAAAATATTTTTGAGGGATGGGCTGATATGACACTGCTATCTTGGGGTTTGGGGCAGGTACAGCTGCTGCAGGACTGCTGGAAATGAGGCTTTAAGTGCCTGACATCCTCTCACTTACCCAAAACCTCTGCCTCAGTGTACTAAAGTGCTGCAGCTGGTCCAGGAGTGCCCTTTGGGCACTTGCCAGCCTGGCTGCAGCTGCTGCATCACCACAGAGCTATGGCAGCTTTGTGATTTGCTTGGTATCCACCTGGCTGCTCTCTGGTAAGCTGTGATCACTCCTGTGACTGAAATATCTTACAACCATTCTTGAGGTATGCAGCAGTCCAGCAGCAAATGCTTCTTTCAATACAGGAACAAATGTCTCCCAGCTTGCTCTGGGAGCTGGAGGCATCCAGGAAGTCCAGATCAAACACTTTATGCTTTAAAATTGGAGGGACAAACTTCCTTGCAATTTCTTAATTTGATGCATGGAGCTACTTTTTCCTTCTTCCTCTCCAATTCTGTTCCAGGGAGAATGTGGGGATGGAATTTCCCCCTCTGCCTTTCCTGCACACAAGCACTGTACCCTCACTAGAGCAGTGAGGCCAATCCCAGCTTTCTCACATGCAGTTAAACAAACCTAAGGACTCTCATCTCAGGGCAGAGCCAGGCTTGTTTCTGCCTCTCGACATTCCCCAAGGCTGCCTCTTGCAGTTCTCAGTGATGCCTTGTCCATACTGTGCCTTTACCACAAACCCAAGCCAATATTTCTGCTTTATCCCAGATCCATTCTTCATCAATCACTTTATTATACCACAGAAATAACAGAAATTAGAAGTAGCAGGTGAACGCTTGCCTCTGAAAATGTGGTTTACAGCTAATCAACAGCGCTGGCACATAAAATCATCATTATATGTGCAGAGCAGATCCAGATGTGCTGAAGGGCCATCCCCAGGCCATCACAGCAGCAGCTAATGTGCACTAATCAGGGATCCTGGCCTTCTTGAAGTACAGCATCAGTGTATAAATAGTTACATTTTATTGCAATATTATACTTAAAAGTTACTAAACTTTATTAACAAGATGTCACACTTATGTGGAATAGACCAGAGAACCTCAAAGGCTGCAGAGCTGAGAATTAAACCACTATTGATATTCTTTTCCTTTAATTTAGAAAGCAGCAGAGCCTAAGAGAAGTTTGTCTTGCAGCAGAGCCCACATCTAAGGAAATTCCACGTATGGTCAAATGTCAAGCTGTTTCTCTTGCAAAGGGCAATGTGGCAATAGTATTTCCATTTGCAGAGAAGTTTTTTCCTTTGAGCTGAGTTTTTCAGTGGGGGAAGGGAGAGAAAGCAAAGTGAGCTTTTCCTTTCAGCACACATGCATTCAGAAATCCGGCTGCTCATTTTTATAAGGTCATGGCTCCCTTCCCTGCTCCTCCCTGTGGCACAGCCAGGCCAGCCACACCTTTGCCAGATAAAAGTTAAGCCCTTGGAAAGGCACACAGTGCTTGGCACTGAAAAAACCAAGATGCTCTTCCACCTATCTAGAGGCACAGTTTGTCCAAGTGCTTTCTTGCCATTTAAATATTCATTTTCATTGCTGTTTCCTCAAGAAACAAGATTTGCAGAGTGCCTTTGGTAACAAATCCTCACCCCATGTTCCTAGTCCAAGTAAAAATTAGCTTCACAGGGCATTCAAGTTTCTACGGCTTCCGGAAAGCATCTGGGACTCCTTAAAGAGGAGAAATTGGAGTAGTTAAGAGTCACACTTGTCTATACTGTGAAGAGGCAGGTGGCAGTGTCACCCACAGTCACTGTGTGTGGCCAGGGTGGCTGTGCAACACGCACAGAGCCCCAGAGCAGAGATGCCCTGCATGTGCCACCTCTATCCCTGCCAGCAGCACAGACAGGGTTATATGAACACAAGAGGAAGGTGGGGATCCAAAATGGGAGGCCAGAGTGGCAGGCAGTACTGCAGTGGGTGCTGCTGGAGAGGCCATGGGGGACTGCTGTGATGTGCTGAGGATGCTAGAGAGTTTGTGATGTAAAAAATGAGTATGTAAAAAAGGAGAGGATGTAAAAAAGGAGTCATTGCAGCTGAAAAAAAAATGGGGAGAAGCAAGCCAGTGTTCACTAGCACTGCAGGGGCTCAGGGTCTGCTCCTAGCAGCCACCCTGCTCAGGCCCCACTGCCCACAGATGCCCTGACCCACAGGGCAGTTCTTCACCTCAGCCCTCTCAGGAGGAAGCTGAAAACACACCTCTTTGTTTCTCGAAGCCATCTTTATCATCTTCACCTTCCTCCCTGACCTTCCAGCCTCCACTGTCCCCCTCCCGAACTGCTCAAAGGAGGAAGGCACAGCTTCCCCAGCTGTGAATCCTCCTCCCTGGCCATTTCACTGCTTTGCCAGGTCATCACCAATCTCAGAGGAGAGCCTCGAGCTCTCCTTTCCATTTTCCCTGCTTGCTGCTATTTATTGCTCTGTGGTATTCAGGGGAGGAATGCAGCCTGTCCCAGGGAAAGGGCTGCTGCCGCCAGGACTCAGCAGGCTAAGTTTAGTTCCTGGCTCTGCCAGGGATCGCCTCTCTAACACTAATCAAAGATTAGATTTCTCTCCGCCTCAGTTTCCCTCTGTAGACAGCAAAGTTCTCTCTTGTAACCTGCTTCAGGTGGGAGCTTTTACAATTATACAACTTGTTCACAATTCTCCTGTCTCTGGAGCTCCTGCCCTGGCCAAGATCTTGGGTACTTCTACAGTCAGTGCAGTCATGGTATATTTTCATCAAATATCTTGTTACACTTGGGGTATGAAACACAAAAATACTGACTAATGCTCAATTATAGTTCTTCACAATATGCTTCTATATTTTGTATTTAGTTCCATTTTATTAGCTGCACTTCTCCATCCAATAAAATTACTTTGGGATTACTCTCGTAATTCTGAATATTGATGTGAGAGCTGATGTGGCCACAAACTGTCTGTCAGTGTTAGAGCCCTTCCCGTAGGTCAGTCTTTGGAGGTGTAAGCAGAGCTACTTTCATTGTAGGAATGAAATGACAAGAGTCTATGGGCAACAAGAAAAGAAAATTGTACGCCTCTGTGTATGAGCTGAAAGCTTGGCTTGATGCTGTCTCTTTAAAAAGTTGCACAAATTATACATTAAAAGGCAAACCTCTTCT
Organism: Certhia americana; assembly: GCA_018697195.1. NCBI lineage: Eukaryota > Metazoa > Chordata > Aves > Passeriformes > Certhiidae > Certhia > Certhia americana. The sequence continues at coordinate 50,978,546 of CM031861.1, read as the reverse complement.
ATCACATGCATATTTCATCGGCACCTTGGAACTGTAATTAATGGCACAGGAGGCTTCATTTGACAAGCTGTCCTCAGGGCAGACTTTTTACTTCTATCTACATCAACAGTGCTCTCTGCTACTGTTTCCCTTGGCAAAACTCCTCAGCGTCACCCCGCTCCATGGCAGGGAGGCGAGCAGATGTGAGGCTAATCCACATTTCTCTCTCCATTGATGGATACTTCCCTCAGATACAATAGGACTAAAGAGAATAATTTTTCAAAGGTGGAAGAAGACATGGGGAGACACACACAGCAGGAGGTGAAGAGAAAACTCCTGTTTGTAAAGCCTGCCTGCTGTGTGAAATGATCAATGCTAATTCAAACTGAATACGATCGAAATGAAACACCAAGGGCCAAATTAGTCCTTGGTGCAGCACCAGTTACCCAAAGGCAGATGATTTGATTTCACTGAACTTAGGCCAGGAGTGAACTTGACCCCCAGTGTTATGTGGCATCCAACAGTACAGCCAAGAAACCTGAAATACCTCACAGGCATCCAAACAGGGGTGTTCTGGCTGTGGCTGGTGTTCAAGCATGTGTAGAGTTTTCAGTTCTTGAGCACTGTCATCCCTGACAACTGTTTCTGGTCTTCATTTACCCCATGCTTTTCATAGCAACGATGGTCATTTAACTTTGTCTTTAAGAAAAGGTTGCAGAGATTCTCCAAAAATACAAGGAACAAATTAGCAGTTAGATTTATATACTTACCAGATATTGGACGAGCTGTATTTTTTCTAGACAATTCATCTGGGGAAAAAAAAGGGAACAAAAATTAGTAACCTTTCTGGAAGATCTGCATGATGTAACACATGCTCATACAATGTGCACTGAATCCATCACAAAGCAAGTCAGCCTGCAGCAGGATGGAGAAACACTGACAGAGGTGGCCATAGGATCCCAAGGGCTTTCAAACACTGTTTTATGGATCTTAAGTTTTGAGCAGGAAAGAATTTAGGTTTCACTTTTCCCATCATTTTTGCGGCGTGTAAAATCTGAAGCTGCTGAGCCTGGTTCCTCTCTCTGAGGGGCCATGTGGTGCTGCAGGGTTACCCAGCTGCTCCCCACAGGGACACGTGCCATCATGGCAGGAACCATCTCCAGGCTTTGCCCAGCCTGTTTGCACAGACTCTTTTCTGCCTGTCCAGGGCCCAGGCAGCCACCCAGCAGCTGGGCAAGGAAGAACTGAGCTCAGTGGGAGATTTGCCACCAGCTCTCGGGGTACTGGGCCAATAACCAATAGTGGTTAATAAAGCCTGGTCAGAGACTAGGTAGATTCCACTGAGAATTTTTAATGCCCAAAAGCAGAATTTCACGTGTGGTGTTCTGGCTCTAGGGTTTATCCTGATGAACATCTGCATTTGCATTGTACTGAGCTATTTCAGCTGGAATCTGGCAGTAGCTAACACTGCTATCTCTTCTTACCAGTGATTCAGATATGTACATACATTGCCAGGTTGGATGGGGCCCTGAGCAATCTAGCCTAGTGAAAAATGTCCTTGCCCATGGCAGAGGCGTTGGAACTAGATGATTTTTAAGGTTCCTTCCAACTCTTATCATTCTATGGTTCTATAAAATCTCAGACTTGGGACAGCTCTGCAAGCTCAAACTATTGGATGAGATTTTATGAAACAATAAGAAAAACTTGGCTTTTTATCTGGCTCTCATTCTAGATTACATCTGGGTTTAATTTATTTTTTGTATCTTCCAAAGAAGGATTTAATTCTTTTGGGTGATTTATCCACACCTTGTTATCCACTACCTACTTGTCTCTTACTATATAATTTAATACAGCAAAATACTGCTTCAAGCTTCTATCTATAGCCCTAGAAATAGTTCTTTTGAGTAGCCCTATTGATCTTGTCAGTAGTAAATGCTGCAAGATATAAAATACACAAGATCGAGGGAACTACTAAACTTGGACATTTTGAGACTCATATAGATACCTGATGTTTCCAAAATTACTCTGAAAGGATGGGAATTAATAAAACTCCATGGTGAGGTTACACAGATAATTAAGTCAGTGACGAAGAACATGTAACAGAGGCAGAAACATCAATATTTGACATGAGGTGCTTAGAGGACAGAGCAGTAAGTCAACAGAAACACAAGATTTCAAGATAGAAAAGGCCATTTGGATCTAGTGTCTAAAAGCTGCAGGTACTATCAAACAGAGATGTCAATATGTTAACCAGTCAACCAGCTTATGCTGGGAAGAAATGAAGATGTAGGGAATTAATGAACTGAAGGCGGTGACAAACTATAAGAACTTCCATAAGAGTTCAAAGTCTCACTCTTTTATAGCTAAGTGGATGCTGACTCTAGTCACCCTGTGGATGCTGGACTCACAGCTGGTGAGTCAAGGAGGATCTTGGCACAGTGCATAGAGGGAGAAGCCCCTAGGACTGGGGTAGAGCCTAGAGAGAGTCCTGTCACTGCCATTGCCCTCTCAGGCTTGATACCATTGAGTAATTTAGGCATTGTGTCGGCTTCTGAGGAGACCAGAGGTGCTCTTACCCTGAAGCAAGCTGCATACTGCAGGCCTGGAGGGGGCTGGAAAAGATATCCCACTTATCCAAGTCCCATTGCCTTGACTGGCCCTTGGAGGGTGAGGCATCCTTTTGCAACTGTGCATGAGGATTTGAGAATCTCTGTGATTCTCAACACAGAATCTCTATAGTGTCAGCTGTAGAGTCATCAGTGCCTTGTGAGGATGATGGGGGAGAGGGAAGGCTGGGACCCACCTGCCTGGTGGTAGCATGGCCTGTGGGGCCTCCTGGAGAATGTTCACTATTCAGCCCATCAATGCTGCAGCACAGGCTGCTGAAATGGCAGAACAACAGCTGGGTCTGCTCATCTGGTGGGTGCCAATGGTGGCTGTGGATCTGGTGACAGGGCTCAGCTCTCTCCATGTGGGCAGCAGGGTTTCTCTCCCCACTCATCCTCTCCTTGCTGCACTCACCCCACCCATGTCATACACCACCACACACTCCTGCACAGTCCCTCTATCACCTGCTGGAAAAGAGCAGCAACGCCAGTGTGATTAAAGATAACGAGCTGCTGATTAGCACTGGAAAACACAACTGAAAACATTTCATTTCAATTGCCTTTCTTGTTGAGTTAATTAATATAAAACACAAAGCCTCTCAGCTGTATTACCATGCCTGCTTGGCACAAAGCTTTTTGACTGAAAAGGTTTGAAATTAATATTTGTGTTGACTTGCACCTTCCATTAACATAACAAAAGAGATTAATAGCATCTTTCAGATGATTCCCAGTGATGTAGCTACTCTTTACCCCCTTACTGTGCGGATGCTTAAGCCATCCTTGCACAAGAACAAGACTTCCTGAAGTACCCATGCTAAAGAGAAATGTCCACGGGCCACCTGCTCCACAGTATTTAAATTTGCCTTTTTACAATACTTCAATTTCTGTCAGCAGCTTGAAGAGGCATCGTTCAGGAGGTCAATGAAAACTTTGGCTGTAGCTTTAGGGAGAATTTTTGATCCCAGACTGATGGTTTGGAAAGCTCAGGACAGTGGTTTAGTCTGAAATGCAATCAGTAAGGCCATGACAGCAGAAATAAATATTCCTATTTGCTAGGTTACCCTACATATGCTCTGGATTTACAAACGGCTTGTAAACCCTGTGAACATATCTGACTGCCCTCTCCTGGAACATGATGGAGTTGCTATTGCATTCTTCCAACCAGCTGAACGTTAGACCTATGGAAATTACTATTTTTTGCTATTTTTATATCATGTATAGGACATGTGTGTAAGACATATACATGTATATAGTATATAAATATAAACTATATGTTATATGTGTAACATACACTGGCATACATATATATGAACCAAAGGCATAAATACATGGATTTTCTGTAGTTCCAAAAGCATGGTTTTAACTGATCTACTTCTTCATGCAACAGTTCATAAGTATACCTGCTCTTTTTACAGCTACCAATCATCTTACTAGATTCACTGAAAAACATTTTAGTAACTGGTGCTGCTATACCCTTTTCTAAGCTACATTCCCTCTCTTATGTATATATTACATTAATCATAGTAATGACTGAGTATGAATCAAGGAAACACATAGATTTATTGTAATTTTTCAGATTGCCACCTATTTTTAGCAGTTCCAGCAAAATACATACATAGAATCTGACTCTCTATAAATAATTAAGTAATTAATACAAGGGGTTTTAACAAAGAACAAATTTCATATTTTTATAAATATTAATTGTTTGGAGAAGATGGGAGTAGTTTCTGTCTAAATTCACTTTTAAGGAGTTTCTTATAACCAGGTGACAAAAGCAAAGCAAAGGTTCATATTGTTGCTACCAAGCATCATTGTTCTGTGCAGATAACAAGCTTTTTTTTTCTGGGCAATTCAGAACCCCAGAATCATAGAATGGCCTGGATTCAAAGGGACCTTAAAAATCATCTGGTCCCACCCCTCCTACAAAGGACAGAGACACCTTCCACTAGACCAGGTTGTTCAAAGCTCCATCCAAACACCCGAGGAGCAGAAAAGTTTGGTTTCATCGCATCACATCAAAATATCTGGCCTAGTTTTGACTACTGTATTAAAATTCTTGATTTGTCTCCAGTGTGGGAAAGAGGATGTGCAATTAATCATTTAGGAGGCTCATTAGGTTTGCCCCATGTTTAGTATTATATTGGCTGAGTTCTTTAGGCACCTGGAAGTGTCTTGCAACATCTGCAAACAGATTGGCATCTCTCACTAGCAGTGGGTGAAGAAAAAAAAAACCCAATCAAATTCATTATCCCTCCTTTATGTTGGTACTACTCCATTAATTTTAACAGCCTCCCTTGACACACAGAGGTATAAAGGAATACCAGATGCCTGCTTTACTATTTTTGGAAGCTGACTTCAACACAGGAAGGCCAGAAAAGCATGTGTGGGTTTATTTAAACATTCTTCTTTTTTTAACCTCCCAAAATTTTTTATTTACAATAACTCATTTTAAGTCATTTTACTGAAGAAAGAACCTAAAGCTGATACATTTGCTTTAACAGAGAAGAGCACAGTAATTTAAATTTTAATGCTAGGAAACAATTAAATGAGAATTAGGAGCCTGCCTGTGTCTTAGGTTTATGCCTGTTTCTTAAAAGTTGACATTGATACTATAGGGATTACCACAAGGACAAACTCACTAAAAGAAGCAGGGGTGAGCTGCAATCATTCTTTCTTATTAATAGAGGCAGGGATGTTGAAACCCATGGGGTAGGAGAGCAGATACAGCCCTTTCCCTGTTACCACCTGGGTAAAGCCCCTTGGTGTTCACTGATGAGCACTGGTGAGCACTGGTGAGCTGGGAAGGGACAAGACACCATGGTCATGCTCTGAGAGCCTAATGGATGTATTACATAGGGCTTCATGGTTTAGTCATCCTTACAGGAAAAAAAAAAACCAAAAACCAATGAAACCAAACAAACCAGCTCTTAAAAAACAACTCTACACTATGTGGAACTGTTGTAAGTAGAATATTTTAAACAAAGAACACTGTGTAACATAAAAGTGTCAACTTCTGGCATCATATTAAAAATGGCTGGTCAAGGTAACACAGAAGCAATTGCCGTAGTCACCAATGCTATGTCCAACTCTTCCCTCTGCAGGCCCAGAAAGACTTGAAGAACATCTCGTGCTCTACAAAACAGCTGAATAAACCTGTGCTGAATGATGAACATGCCAGCACATTCACATCTCTTACCTAATCAAACTAATCTCTCATGCAGATAGTCATCAAAACCCAAGATTCTTCTGTAGCTGTGAGGAGCTACTCTGCAAAGAGGGGTAGGCGTGAGATGAAAATGGGCCAATCACCTCCTCTGGGCAGTATCACTGGAATCAGCAGGGGGGGAAAGTGAACACAAGGTAAAAATGCACAACAAAAGCAAAACATGAGAGTGGGCAGATGTAAGATCCATTAGCTCATTAAGGGTGGAGCTGTTGGCCTGCTGGGAAACTATCGTCCACTTTATGTCTTGATATTGGAAAGAAATTAACTAAAAGAGCCAAGGCAGTTTCAGCACTTGAGCTGCTTAATTATGCCTTTTAAAGTTTTCTTTGAAGCCACAGAGTGAAGGACGATCGAAATGCTCTCTGAATGTCCTTATTAGTCATTCCCTTCTCTGATGGCAATAATAATTACGTTGTCCTACGCTGACAGGAGTGTTCCCAGCAAATCCCTATACTCCGTGATAACATTTCCAGCAGGGCAGGCTGAGATAATGATGTGGGTAATTAGAGCTCTAGCTGCAGGGTAAGAAATCTGTGGTGTGAGCTGTGAATGCCCCTCCTGGGCAGAGCATCCTAGCCTCACCTCCCAAGGCTTAGGCTAGAGGAGAAAATCCTGCTGCTGAAGGGAGGTCCTGCTCAAATGATTTGACTCCTCCTACACGTGTGGACTCCAAAGGAATTTCCTCCCTTACTGTTGTAAACAAAATGGTAGATGAGATTTTTGTTAGATTTTAGTTAGGTTTTAGCCACTATAAACACCATTATTGTCTTTCAGTCTGAGAGCTGTGTGACATATCACAGAAGCTGCTAATGAATATCCTGACTCAATCAAACATTGAAACCTATTCACTAATGGCAAAAGAGACCCATAGAAAGGTAATGGTATCTGAGCAACATTTTTGTGCCATTGATGCTTCGCTGGTATTTGCAAAGCGAAACTGCCGAGAAATTGCACCCCTGGAGCACCTGCACCTGTGGCAGCAGCAGCTCTGGTGAAGCAGCAGGCAGGCGATGGCAGATTGCAGCGGGACTTTCCCCGGCAGCACCTGACACAGGCATGAATAATGGAGGGACTCATTAATCATTTACAGAATAGCTGTTCCTGTAGATTCATCAGTATTAGAGACTCATGTTGAAGTCTTTCTCTTTTGATCCCACTGAGCATTTTGTGCTTGGCAAGGTCATGCTGTCCTTAGGATGGGAAAAGTCACACCAGGAGAGGGTTTTGCAGCCCATAGCTCCGCCACTTTGAGATCCCTGCCCAAGCTCACAAATCACAGCATTGGTCCAAGCACAGACTGGCTGTGAACCTAAAGGGAAGTGCACTCTTCAAATAACAAGAAAATGTGAAAGGAAGTGGGGGGAAAAAATTAAAATATGAAGTTTAAAGCTGTTTAAGGACGTAAGTGTTCCCCACACCCATCTCTGCGCAGCCCTCTGTAGCTGTCCCCAGCTCCCCTGCCCTGCTCAGAGCTGCCGTGCCTGCCGTGCCGCTGTCCCGGGACAGCAGCAGCAGCCGTGCTCCCGGCGCTCCGGCTGCACGGCCGCTCCCGGCCACACGAGGGGAGCGCTGCCGCACGCAGCCGGGCCGCTCCCCGGCCTCTTCCCGGCGGGAGGCAGGGCTGTGCCTCAGCCTCACTGCGGGACACCGGCAGGAGCCCCAGGGCTGTGCCTCAGCCCTCACTGCGGGACACCGGCAGGAGCCCCCAGGCTGGGCACTGCAGGAAGGAGGAGCGGCCGGGACCCCTCGGCTCCCCGCAGTACAGCCGGGGCCATCCTCACAACCTCATTGCTTGCTGTAGGAGGACTGTAGAAAATGCGGGCAGCGCGACACCATGACCCCGAGCGGGAGCCAGGTGTGTGTCACAGCCGCGGGCTGTGTCACCCGGGGCGCGGCGCTCTCAGCCCGGTGCGGGGACAACCGCGCGTCAGGATCTCCGTGACAGCGCACACCGGACTGCGGGAGAGATGATGAGCTGCGATTTCATGCTTCTGGAGCTTTTATCCACCAGCTAAGATTGTTCTTCAGAGAACTTCAAAAAAAAAAAAAAAAAAAAAAATCCCTCCTTAATATACATACAGTTGTTTTTCTGGTTTGCTTTTTTTTTTTTTTTTTGCATTTCTAGATGCTTCTTAACTCAAGCAGGGCATGGTGTGCCTACTCTGATCACTGCCTGGCTGTAGGAATACAGCGTCCAGCGGCTTAATCAGAAGTGGGGAACTGTGGCTTCGAGACAAATATTGGGCTGGATGAGAAGCTTGTTGAAGTCAAGAGGGCTCCCACAGGGCTTTTTAATCAGGCCTATCATTAATTCCCTAATGAAGTTAGCCGCTTATCTTTATTAGATGGACTCTTCAATGAATTGATTTCATCTAGAAGACTTCTCCTCCCTGACAGATTTTCAGAGCCTCATGCACTCCTGCTTCTGTGCAGAGCTCAGCCTGCCCTCAGCCAACCGTGCTCTGCTTCCCAAGGAGCTAATCAGCTGGCCCATCTCCCCTCAATCAATAAGCATTTATTCTAATTGAAACCAACATCGGCTGGATACCAACCAGGAATGTGAAATGCTCTATAAATAATGTGCATGAGCTGGAGCCTGGGAGTTGGCAGTGGCAGGGCTGTCAGTGGGAGTGCTAATGGGGGGGACACATGCCACCCAGTGATCTGTCACTCTCCCAATGCCCTATTTACAGCTCTCACCAGGGAGCTCCCTGATTCACTTTGATGATGAATTAGCTTCCTCTGATGGATCAACCTCCCAGTCCTCCATTGCAACACCTTTCAGAATGCATTGCCTAAAGAGAATTGCTCATTAACATATAAATCATGATGTATTTCTTTTTGTCACCCCAGGCAAAACAATGGACCAAGAGCTCCTCCCCATCAAGCTTTTCCCTGAAGGGAGAACTTTCATTGATTGCTAAATGGAAAGTGGAAAGAGTGAAATCATTTAATTGTATGACTCCTCTGATGTGCTGCAGTGTAGACTTTAAGTATATGACTTCCCCAGCAAGGATGCTTTCTCCACATATTACTGCAGGGCTTGGTATGATTCTTCTCTATCATAACCAGTTAACATAGCAGGTGTTCAAGTGTTAGTTTACCAGAAATGTCAGGGTCTTTTGAATACCCCACCTGCAATGGGGATAAAACCTAAATTCACAAATAAGGCTTAAGACCAGAAATCTGTGATACTGTACTGTGTACTGTGTCTTTTGTAGATAGATCTGTTTTCTCCATGCCACATGGTGCAAGGACACAAGGTGTCTGTGAGTCAGGAGATGAGCAGCCGCTGCTAGCACTGCTCTGTGCTGAAGTTAATAAACACTTTTCATAGTCTGGGAAACACCAGCAAAAATACCTTGAGGCATTTGGTGTTTTATATCTAGCTCTGCTACAAACTTGTAGGGTGATGGTAGGTGACTGCCTGTATGGACAAGTTAGGATCATCTGAATTAGTGAATTTTCAGTTCACTCACTAGAGCAGGTAAAGAAATTGCCCCAAACTACCCCTGTTTTTCATTGGTTGGACTATGCAGAAACTCATTTCTGATTCTGTATTTTCATGGGGGTATGCCATGGGCTGATAGCAATGTGGCAGCTCTATCTGACAAATCTGGCTTGAAAATGAGGACAGGAAGCACTACATTGTCCACTGAATCAGATGAAGCCTGGTGAGGATTAGCATATTGTTGCTTCATTTCAAGCCTTATTAATGAGTCCAGGAAATGGACCAAATTGGCACAGCAAGCAGCAACAGCAGGAAGAAGATGTGAGTTCTGGAGCCCACAGTGCAGCCCCCTCGGAGCATCCTCTTCTTCCTCTGGAGCTGCACCAGTGATGGCATACAGGACCTACCAAACCCATCACCAGCACTGTGTCAGTACCTGGAGAAGTAATGAGCACTATGAGATAGTTAATTTTGGATGAATGGCAGGGAACCTTCTCAGCCCAACCTGTGTGTTCTTCTGACTTCCACACCAGTGGCACAGCCCACATAATCTATCCTTCCCTCAATCTCAGCAAAGCCTGTCCTGCGGCTTCTCCCATTCCCTGGCATGTCTGGTAGATGTATCAAACTTCCATATGGTGCATTTGGCAAGAGGTGCCTGTCTGGAGAGCACAGCAGATGGTCTTTAAGGAACAAGATGTGGTTGCTCCCCACAATACCTCATCCCAGACAGTGAAGCAGAAAGCCTGTGCGTGTCTACTTTCCAGTTCAAAAGTAGATACTTTTTACTGGAGCCTCCATAGTCTCAGGGCAGCTGCAGAGAGAGAATAGCTGAAGTACTCAGCACATGAGACCAAGGTGAGAAGCCTTTCCCAGAGTGTGATCATTCCCAGGGCAGGATCTACAACAACAATTCCCACCACATCCTTCCAGCCAGCAATCTGCCACCCCCTGAGCTCAGGCAGCCCAGTGTCTGCTCAAAGCATCACCAGTGCTGCCCTGCCTCTTCCTCTCCTGCCTCCTTTCAACCCCATCTCTTCCCCCACAGCAGCTCTTCCTCCACAGGCTTTCTCCTACGCTGCCCCACCTGCACTCCTCAGGTCAAGGATAAAGGCACTGAACCAGCACAGATACCATCTTCTTTTCTCCTCTCACCCTTTCTGGGAAACTTTCTAATTTCACACTAAAATTCATATACAGTTGAAGTTTTGGCAGTTTCAACAGGAATAATAAGAATTATTTCACTGTTGCAAATTCGCCTTTTTGCTTCCCTACCTTCTGTCAACGCTAGGCAGCAGCTTACCGGCCTTTACATCAAACACTAAGTGCAGCCTCCAAATTTAATCATGCACAAGCCAGCTCACCCTCCCTTTGACCTTCTGTTTACCATCCATTCGCCACATTACATAGGTTTCAGAGCAAGGATACATCTTTTTCTTGTTTTGTGTTTCCATTAGAGAGATTGGTATCAGTTTAACTAAATCATCTTAAAATAATTTTGTAGCAGGCGCTGTTTTGCTTGGGCAGACAACAGCAGAGCACAGAGCCAGTGCAGCTCCATACAGCTCTGTTGTGGTGGGGTTGAGCCAGCTGGGCAAGGAGGGGAGCCCACAGCATCACAGCTCGGGATCACTGTCTCCACCAGCACTGCACTGCCAGAAGGAGAGCTTGGAAATCCCAGCAAGTCTTCTTGAGAGGATGGCCTTTGTTAACATGCAGGAACATTAAAAGGAGGTCTGGTGCCATTGCTGCAAGGTGGGCTAAAAAATAGAGCACAGAAGGCATGTTTCTGCTAAATCCCAGTGCTTTTTTGCTGTTTATGTATCACAACGTCCATTAGTTTCATTTGTGCAGTAGGCTATTTTCACTTTTTCACCTTTTTTTTGATACTCTTCCCATACTGGCCAGGCCTTATCTGGTACACCAGTGTTAATTCGCAGCTGTCCTGACACCACCTGCTGATCCAATCCTCCTTTTTCTATTTTTCCTTTTATGTTTTTCAGAAATTAGTAGAGGGGCCTGGTGTTCTGACTTTTTTAACTGCTGAATACTTCCTTCACAATTTTAAGCTGTGGGCTTGAGTCATGGCTGTGGATTCTCTTCTACTGACTCATATGAGGGGAAGAATTCATCTCTATTAGAAGGCTGAGTGATCAAAATGATTTATACCCATCATGCTTTTATTGCTTTCAAATTTACTGTGTGTCACACAGACACAAATTGTAAACGTCTTGTGAGGAAATTAAACCTCTTAAGAGTGATTCTGAGCATGCCAGTTCTCAGGGAGCCTCAGCTGCCCTCAGTCCTGGGAGCAGCTGTTGGAAGAAGCACCACAGTGACAATGCTGCCAACCAGCTGCCACCAGCAAGGGTGACTAAGGGGCAAAAGGAGACTTATGATCTTTTATGCTGGCTTTGGCTGGGGTAGAGTTAACTTTCTTCCCAGTGGCTGGTATGGTGTTACAATTCGACACGATCGAACAGACACACACACAACACCTTTCTCCGAGCAAGGCAGAAGCAAAAGAGGAAGTTTATTATAAAACTCTGATTTATATAGGTTACACACACTGTCCCCTTGATTGGTCAAACAACTGACCTCCTTTGAGACCACACTGGTCAAACCATAGGTCCATCAACTCTCACTTCCTTTTAGAAAGGAATGTAAGTAATCGTTGTTTACAAAAATGTGTGTGTGAAATCTGGCTCCAGAAGTTCAAAACATCAGAAGGCTAGACGAAACATGCAAAAGCAAGGGCAACAGTATGGGGCTGTGTTTTGTATTTGTGCTGAATGCTGGGTTGGTAATAGAGATGTCTTTGTTATTGTTGAGCAGAGCTTACACAGAGCCAAGGCCTTTTCTCCTTTCTGTACTGCCATGCAGGGAAGTTGGAGGTACATGGAAGGTTGGGAGGGGACACAGCCAGGACAGGTGACCCAAAATGACCAAAAGGAAATCCCAGACCATAGGACATCATGTGCAGTATATAAAGCAGAGGGAAGAAGGAGGAAGAGGGGTCCTTTGGAGCAATGTTTGTCTTCCTAAGTTATCATCACATGTGCTTTGCTTGTTTGTGCGGCTTTTGCTTCCCCAATTGAAATTTATTTCAACTCATGAGTTTTCTACCTTTTCCCTTTCTGGTTCTCTCCCCACTGGTGGGGGAGTGAGCAGGTGGCTGCCTGGGGCTTGGCTGCTGGTGGGGTGAGACCACAACATCACGGAAGCTGGATGCCTGGCTCTCACATCAAGCACGAGGGCTCGTGGAGGACACAGTTCTTTCTTAGAAGAAAGCTCTCATCAACATGGAGCAGTGCAATAATCGATATATGAGGCACTCAAGGGCACATGGGACGTTCTCTGGGGCTTCACCAAGGGCAGTGCATGACAGCCCCTTCCCCAACCTCACCTGGCAGAGCCCCCACATCTGGGGAAGCTGAGGAAGAGGACGGCTGTCTTTGCTGCTCCTGTGAGAGAGCAGATTCCTGCATTCAGTAATCAGGCCAAGAGACAACACAAAGGAGATGTATGGAACTCTTAAAACTGAGGTCATGCAAAATGCTTAGCACTACTGCCATCCTGGCCTTACTCACTGTGCTTTCATAATCCAAGTTAATGGGTCTGCAGAATCCCTTTGTGCAGTATTGTATTTAGAGATTTGGGCTTCTAAGGCCAAGAGCTTTATTACTACTTACATGGACTGTGCAAGCTGTAGTTGCACAATAGTTAAACACCACTAACCAAGTGTTTCATCTGCTGTGCTGTCCCAGTCCCTCCTGTATACCTGGTTGCTGGCATGATGCTTATCTGACTGTGGGGTAAGTCAGCTCAGGAAACTAAACCAGCAGAAAACTGACCTGGCAAAAAAAAAAAAAGAATTACTTTCTGCTAGGTAAGCTCCTGCACTGGCTCATTGCAGTGTCTACAAGATGGGAGTGCCTCGCAGGGTGTATCACCATTTGAGGAGGTATTTTCATTAGGCAAGAGGGGGACCATGCCAGTGCTAACCAAAGTAATTTTAAAGCAAAGTGACAGAGCTTATTCAGTTGCTGTATCATACAAAGGGACAACTAGACACAGGAGTCCAGGCAGGGTGATGAAATGCAGTATCTCACAAGTTCAAATTTGAGATCTTCCTTGAAATCTCCTGTAGAAGAGAGCTGATGAGCACTTGTGTTGCTCACATTGTGTTTGCAAGTAGGCTGTCTGGGTAGGCTGTGGAATCGCTCTGTTTGGAGATAAAAACCACCTAGGTTCAATCCTGTGCAGTTAGCTGTAGGTGGCCCTGCTTCAGCAGGATGACCTCCAGAGCTCCCTTCCAACCTCAACCATTCTGTTATGATTCTGACCCCCATTAAAAACAGTTCAGAAGCAGCTGTAAGCACATGAGACTCAGGCTGGAAGGCCCAGCCCCAGAGAGAAGAGCCAGAGGGCAGTCTCTTAATTAAGGTGAGTCAGTCTCAGTCTGCACCACAATGGATGGAAAAGTGAGTTTTGTGCAGCTCCCTGGTTCTGGCACCCACTTTCTCACTGCCTCCCTGGCCTCCAGACCACACTCATGCAACCACATGTTCACAGCAGGGAGTTCCCTGACTTAACACTAATACCTGCTGCAAGTTCATTTCTGTCTCTAATGCCTGTTGATCGTCAGGCTGTGAAGCAGCCTCGCTGCAGGCAATGGTGCAAGGGAAGTGGTGGTAAAGCTTTTCCAGAAACACAGATTCATATTTGTTTTAGTGGAGCATGAAACCACAAGGGCAATGTTCCTGTACCGTGGTGTTTCCAGACACCTGCCACAGCTCTGCCCTTTCTCCTGTCCTTGTATGTCCCCCCTGTCCATTCTCCTGCCTTTCTTTACCAATATATTCTAACTCATCAGCAACTTCCCACTTCCTCTGGCATTCACCCAGCCAGTTTTTTCTCACTAACCTCACATACTAGTCTTAGGTTCTTTGCTCAGAAAATTTTCTGCCATTTTAATGGGTGAAATTGGTTTTCAGGGAGCAAGAGCTCAAGATACCCGGCAGAAGCACAGAGGCAAGGGCAGACAAGGAGTTTGTAAGACCCTTTTGGCAGTAATGTCATGCTTTGGCTTGGCAGACTGAAGTCAGTTGCTCCTGTTTGTTCTCACTCTCCAGTTTTATTGTTTGTGTTCTTTCCTCCCCTGTACTGATAAAAATGGAGTTTTTGAAATGTGAATTGGGTTTGTAAATGTAGTCAATTCCCCGCCCCCCAGCCTCTGAACCAATCCATTTAACAGCTCCCTAACTCAAAATGTATGCTATTATATGACTGGAGTGTGGATAAACAGTAGGTTGATAGCAGGGTTGAGATGCAAATCTACAGATAACATTTTACTTCAAGGGCAGAAGATCTCAGAAGTCTGGCTGTACCTCAGACCTCAGGGGCAGCCCTGAAGAAGCAGAGGGAAAAGCCAGCAGGCTGACAAGCAATCCCTTCCCACTCTGTCCTCATGTTTAAATGCAAACAAATACTGAGAACAGAAAACAGAGAATTATTTATATATATATATATTCCTGCCATTCTCTGCATGTTATTAATTCTCTTTTCCTCTACCAGAGAACATATTAGTGAGAGTAGGCTAATAATGCAGAGACATCTGGCTGAGACTAGAAAGAGTAGCATGTTTATGCATTATTAATGTGTCAGAAAAAACAGACTTCTGTGGCATGACTGTATGTATTGGATTAGTACGGAATGGCCTTTATAGGAGAGTTAGCACTGATAACTGGTCCATTTTGCTTATCTTTTTCAATGGAATAATCTCCAGGAAGAGGCATGTTTATTTTGTTTAAACAGTGAAAGAAATTATGTTTTGAAATAGCCTTTACTGAGCAGTTAGAGCATAACACTACTTAATTCCTAAAAGAGAGAATATGATCTGGGAAGCAAAGTAAGGTGAGCAGAATAGGGAAAATGCAAATTTCCACCTTAGATAATCTGTAATCACAAGCTGTGTCTTTGGGGATCCTTGTTTATCTGAGACCAGTGGTGCTCCAGTCCCACTAGTGAAACAGAAAACCTTTGAGCAGAACACAAAATTGCAGTGGGGCTTCCTAAGCCATACCTTAGGCACAGAAGAGATGTATTTTGTTGACTGGTTCATGTCTTGACAAATGTAAAACAAGGAGGCTAAAAACCCAAAGCTTGTGCAGTAGGGTGGGGGGGCCATTGGGGCTGCCCAGGTGTGAGACATCATAATTGGTTTTATCTTCCAGCTTTGTCTCCCTGTGGTTTATTGATTGGATGTGTGACAGTTAAATCAGCAGAAACTGGAGGAGGCCCTGATCTCAGAAAGAGAGAGCTGCATGCATCCATGTGCTGCTCCTTTCCAAAGGATGGAGTGACTTTGTTAGCATTTAGCTCGCAAATCAGGGTACAAGGAGACGGCCTCTAAAATATGAAGACCTTGTCTCAGCAGAAGGGTAGAGTTACATTTCCAGCAGCACAGAAAGTGCACCAGCCATGTCTCTTAGCTTATACAGACAAGTATTGGCATCATGCTCCAGGGATAGGATTCATTTCACAGGCCTGTGTCTGAACTAGTCACCCTGGACAGCTTCTATAATTGATAGGTGCTCTGAGGATGTAATCCACCCTGTGAAGGAGTAGATTTCTACTAGGGGTCAAATGTGTTGCCCCAGAAAGGGCCTATTTCTCTCTGTTGATTACAAGGAGTGCTGAGCCTGCTGCCTCTGCTACAGCTTCCCACAAAGCACTGGTGAGGTGTCCCTGCTGTGGCAGAGGTGTCTGAGCACAGCACCTACAGCTTGGTGCTGCCACAACACGGGGCCGTGGCCACATGGCTGTGAAGAACCACAGCTTCCTGACAGAGACAGCAGTGCCCTGCAGCACAGCTCAGTGGCACCCAGGCAACTGCCCTTGGCCAAGCTGGCTGACGGGAAGGCCACAGTGGCTGCTCAGGAGCCGGGATACACATGGTGCCTGGGAGCAGGGTGTCCCTTCAGGGAACCTGCATGGGTGGTCAGTGCATAGCCGAGGCATCTTGAAATCCCAGCTGAAATTCAGGCTCTGCTGAAGCAACAGTAGAAAATGCATGAAGTAGGATGTCTTGGCTAGGTTGAAGCAAGGTGCACCCTTCCAGCACAAATTGCTTACCCGGCTTAAGAAACAGCTTTGTCTGGAGATGCCAAATGCATGGGCACCAATCTGCTCTGCACTGACCCAGCAGATTGAGGCAGGGAAAAGCTGCTGTGCTCATCCAAAGGATGTGCAGGCAGGCAATGGCTCCAGCCACTCTTGGAATGGGCCATGGCAGCTGTGCAGACACCAACTCACTCCCAGGACCATATGGATAGCTGTGCCACGCTTGCAATGGTGCTAAAAAACAGCCAAATCTTTGTCTTTTGAAAAGACATGTCTTTCTGGAAAGCCATGAAACAACACTAAAACAAGTGACTCAGAAGCCTGCCACTTTTCAAGTCCCCAGGCATGGTGCAGCTTGACAGCAGCTCCCAGGCAGAGCCAAGCAGATGCATCCACCTTGCTGAGCCCCAGGATTGGGGTGAGACTTGGGGACAGCACAAGACTCATCCATAGCTGTGGGAAGCATTGAGGCAAAAACCCACAGTGTGAGATTCACATCCAGTGTGTGAGATTTGACGGGTCTGTCACATTGCAGAGCCAGGCTCTGGCCCCTGGTGAATACAATGACAAAAGGACAGATGCTGCCAGACTGTTTGGCCTTGCTGTCTCTGCAATAGCAATGACAGCCGACTCAAAAACTTGGCAGCTCTGGAAGAGAAGTCCTAGTTCCTTGTCTTGCCCACAGGACTGTGGCTCTCCCCCAACAACAAGAGACCATCTGGGTTTCTTGATGATATTTCCAGTCCCAAAAGAAGGAAGAAGCCCCAAGGAATTCTGGTTTTGAAACTCATTTGAAACAAGTTTGCACCTCTCTGGTTGGGAGAGTGTGAATATTTTGGCCACACATTTGCAGTGCCTGACCCCCACACACACCTGGTCCTACCTGCATCTTTCCCCCCTTCAGAGCCCCCTTTTGCTCAGAGTGGGGAAGGGAAACAGTCTGACTTGGCAAATAGCTTGCTATGAAAATGATGAATTCAAGAGCACGTGGAGCTTGTGGTTGAAAAAACCCGTCTGATCAGCAGAACATTTCTCTCTCAGCATCTAAGGGTAGATTTAGTCTCAAGGCAAAGCTGCCATGTGGTTATAAAATAGAAGCAGGCCTGAAGAACTGATCTAACGTTCTTCAATTGTCTGTGTATCTTTAATCATGTTCACCACTTAAAATGCAGCAGAGCTGGCAGCTGATAATTAGACTGAGCCTGCAGCAGCATGGCCAGTGGCCAGATCACATGGTTCCTTTCATCTGCATATTTATGCATTTAAAGGAGAGGAAAACTTTCATAATATTTTAATAACTAGGTTTTTCTGAAACCATAAATCCAGTCCTCTGGGCTTAGCCTACACTCTCCTTCTGATCTTACATAAGTGGAAAAGGGTGGAGGGTTTTGTTTGTTCTCCCTATTCTTTTCCTGTGCATGAATGTGCAAAGCCCATCCTCTCCAGCGTGGGGTCCTCCGGAGGGTGGGAAGGTCAGGCAAGGTAAAACTGCACTTCTAAGGATGAAAGTATAACTTTGATTTGGTTCCTGGCGTGGGAACAATTCCCCTTTCCCAAGATAGCTCATCTACAGACTAGCAGGAATGAAGCTCCTTTGCTAAACAATGGCTCCAAACAAAGAATTCCTGATATCTGTATTTCAAACAGAAGCTACAGTGCATGTTGGCTGTTGCTTTTCTTAGCACATCACCATCAGATTCAGCCCTAGGACAGTGATCCTCCAGATCATGAGCTGAAAAGATGTCAAAACACGGGGAGCTGGTCCCAGTCCCTCCAGCCCCTGCCTCTGTGGGTGCAGGAGTTCTGTTTCCATGCACGATGCCAGAGACAGCTGTGGGTGGGCTGTCTCCCTACATGAGGTGCCTCCACCTCCTCCCATGGACAGATCCCAGCAGTGCCTGACCACTGTCTGTAGCCACTGTCTTATCTCTTGGTGGGGAAGAGTTTGAGGTGCTGTTACAAGGGGGACGCTGTGACCATCTCCTCTGCCTAAGGGTGGCAGCTCCCTTGACAGCCTTGGTGACATCCTGCAGGGTCCTTCACAGTGAGGCTTTGCAGACCATCCTCCCTGTCCCTGCAGGCATCACTGGCATGTGCACATGGGCTTTTCCATTAGCATGGAATGACAGCTACTATCAGCACAAAAACAGAAGGTGAGGATGAGAGACTAATCTCATGCTGCTGTGTTGTCCTAGCAAGATGGAGGAAGCACTGTTAAAATAATACTGATTCACAGATTTTTTTTCAAAGATGAAGCACTCCGTTAAAGTAAAATTGAAAACTATTTAAAGAGATGCAGTTCTGAAGCACCATTACATTTTTTTAAGGAAAAGTTAATTATTCTGTGCTGAAAGCAGCTTCTACCAAAAGTTGTCTGGGTGAATCAAACAATATGTTGCTGATTCATAATGATCTTGATAGAGGTTTTAATTGTTGTTATCATATAGCAAGCAAGCAAACAAATCAATTTCAATGATTAGGCAATTTCCAGACTTCATCTTGAACTGCTCTTTAGCTGTTCCAGTAAAACTTTGGAGTTTGACACAACTCTGGGGTACAAGTGAATTTAGGCTGGTGCCACTGCTTTGTTTCAGAGGTAATGTTAATTCATAGAGTTATGTAACAGCAGTTGTGCTAGACAAATGAAAGAGTCAAGCCCAGAAAAATGCAAACCACAGCATTAACTCCACTGGGAGGGACCATGGTTTGTTTCTGGTGTATTTAAAGAATCTGAACAAACAAACAAGGGCAAGATTAATTAGGAGTAGGAGTAAATTACTCCCTCCCCAAGTGAATAAGGAACAGCACTGGACAGGACACAACAGCAGTGCCAAAATATTTCTTGACATTTTCCTCTGGAGGTCCAAGAGAATTTCCTTTGTGCTCCAGTCTTTTTAAGACGTTAATTAACCACCACTGTGGCTACCTGTTGTTACAATAAATTTGTGTCCTTAGGTTTCATTATCAAGTTTTTAATCTAAACCTGAACTCTCAGATCTGTCATTTGAAGTAGTGAGGGAATTTGCAGCAGGGTTTTTCCCAGCAAAGAAAAACAGTTCACTTGCTAAAGACATTATGTGGGAGATAAAACTCACAGATACAAGAATTTGAAAACTTGGATGTTTGTTTTGTAATTTTGTGGATTGCTGGTGTTTAACTTAGTTTTGAGGCTATAACTTACATTTCCAGTACTGCAAGTAGGGCAACAGATTTTAGCCAAAAAGTCCACTTGAGACTCCTATTGATTTTGATGAGGTCGGAGGATAAATACTGATAAACGTAACTTGATGTCAGAATTTGCATTTTCCTAAGCCTTGTCTAGACTTGGATTTGGAAGATGTGATGCACCATGTGACATACAATGTAGTTAAGGAATGTGATTTTAATGCACAGCTTTAAACTTGGTAGTTCTTCAGGAAGCTATTGCTACATTGTATTTAGCACTTGCTAATGTAGAAACCATCGATGATAAATGAAAAGAGAGGTTACAAATCAAAGGCAGGCTGATCTTGTGGTTACACCTTTCAGATGTGGCCTCCTGCTACACACAGGGCTATTTCACCTCTGATAGTATAGAAATAAAGGCTCCCCAGCTCCGTGTGATACTACTTCCCCAGAGAAGTGGTGGTATCACTGTACCTGGAAGTGTTAAAAAAAATATGTGACACTTAAGGACATAGTTTAGTGGTGGACCTGGCAGTGCTGGGTAAATGGTCGGACTTGATGACCTTAGAGATCTTTTCCAACCTCAGTGATTCTCTGGTTCTGTGATTCTCTGTGTTGGGTGTAAGAGTAAGAGGCAGTGGGGTCACGTGTGGATGTTGAGAGTGTGGGTCTACAAGGAGTTAACAAGTAGGTGTGCTGGGATGGCACATGGGGAGCAGGGTGTGAGTGAGTGACAGACAGAGACTGGAGTGTGCAGGCATTAGGTACAGATTTGAGCTTGGGGGAGAACAGTGGCTGTGGTCCTTGGGAGCAGGTGAGGATAAGGCAGTTGTGGCAGTGGGTCCCACTGAAGGGACATAACTTTGTGCACAGAAAGTCCAAGTGTTTGTATTTCTTAAAATACCATCAGCATCTCCATCTCCTCCACAACTACACCAAGAAATCTTCTCTACCAGTAAACCCAGCACCTTTGCCACCTGGGCTGGCCAGCTAGGCACGCTGAGGCTCTGAAGGGCCTAAAGCACAAGCCCTTGCCTGGAGCTCTCACATAGAGTCAAGAGCTGAATTCCAAGCAGAGGAGTCTGACAGCTGTTCCCTTCAGCTATCACCCATCCTTGGTACACCCAGACCTGTTCCATGTGATCTGATACATTTTGCCATTACCCAAGAACTATAATTCAGGGAAAATCCACCATTCTGAACTGAGTAGATGCTGTAGAGGAGACAAAGGGGCTCATGGTTACCTCTCATAAAATTATTTTCTGTGAATTTTCCCACCTCCACATTGCTGGTGGTGACATGTTGGTACACTGGTCCAATGGAACCAAGGGAAAAGATTGCTCCAGTACTACAGTTAGCAGGAATGGTCCACTCTGAAGTTGTAACAATGCATCACAAGGGGCCATTCTGGACACTGGAGTTACACTTCACTGATTCCTTAAACTGGAGCCCAAACCCAGCTCTTCCAACCCAGTAGGACCAAAGTGCTCTGACTTCTAGTCACAATGTTCAGTGCTTGGTGCACCAATTTATAGGTGCCCTGACAGAAATCAGTGTTAATGCAGATATGTGAGTTGGGCCCCTAGTTGACTGACACAGATTCCTCTTTTATTCAAACTAGCTTGAAATTTCATCTGAGTGTTGTTTAGAGCATCAAAGTTTGCAGAATATGCTAAGGAGTATCTAACTTATAGAGGTAGATACTCATTGGTACTTGAACCTTGCCTGATGCACCAGGAGTTTCAATGATGTTTCATTACTGGGCTCTGTCTCCCTCACTCTGCTTTTCAATCTGTCATGCAGTCACTGGTCATGCAAATGTCTGTGAAAACATACGGAGCATGAGAAATGCAGCATCTGTTGCTATTTATTAAACTGTGGTTTATATCTTTAGAGTAAATGATATCATCCTTCATGGATGGCTTTATCTCTGTTATTACAATACAGAATTAATTAAGAATATTAAAGTTCATGTCTAAAAAAATGATATTCCTAACTTTTATCTATGGAGGTAACATTCTCATATCCATTCTCTCCTAAAGGCAGCATCCTTTGGGAAAATGTGATAGACACATTTAGGTAAATATCATTCCTCCAGGACACATGGTTTCCATTGCAATTGATCCCCTGCTGTTTCCTTCCAAGCACTTTCCTCTGTTACATCGTCCACAATGGTGGCTGAAATACTGATCAGCGATAGCAGAGACAAATTAACTCCAGCAACTGGGAGTTCTAAGGGCCGTAAATGTTTATATCTGAGTTTTTATGTACCATACTTATTAAAATACAGTTTTTAGGCATGCACTGAAATTTTCAGTGGCATTGAAAGACTAAAGTTGCTTGAGCCAGTTAAAATTCAGTAAGAGAATAGAGTGAATGAAAGCTGACTGAGTGAGATGGGGCATAAAAATAGTGCACTACAAAACAGCCACATGGGCCCAAAAGCTGTATAGAAGATGCTTCCTCCTGTAGCTTCCCCTTAGGGATGGGAACAGCTTGGATGCTTAACCAGACCTGGCACAGAAGCTGCACCTGAGCCATGTGTGAGCTGCCTGAAACCAGGGGTCACAAGCTGCTCACTGCAGTCTAGCAGAGAAATAATCCTACATGCATTTGAACTGGCACAGCCACTGGTAAAATTTTCTCAGCAGACAATAACAGCAAGAAGCTGGGAAAAAGCAGGGTGGGAATTGCTTTTCCCAGTGACTGTGTTTCCTCAAATGCTTGTCAAACTACAGCTCTAGATGTGGCAGGGTGAGAAAACGTATTCCATCACCCAGGATTCGCTGGGCACCATTGGGCAGCAGTGGATGTCACTCCAAATCAGACTGGAGCTGGCAGACCCACCAGTGGCATAGGGAGCTGCACAGAGGTAGGAGGAGAACCAGTGCACGCACCAGCATATTTGTGGCACCTTCTAGCACATGAGTCTCTAGCACATGAGCAGTATTGGTCATAAAAGTATGCTTGTGCCCTGGGTACTTCTCTGTGCCAGCCAGATGAATGTGCTCATGAGGTTTCAGGCTCTAAGAATGCGCTTGCTCCTTTGCACAGCGTGGTCTAAATGTCCTACAAAAGCCACTTGCTGTGGCAACAGCAGAACGAGCATTGCAATTCTTTAAAGCCTAGCTTCCCTTTTTCTTTACTTTTTTTGTTATTATTGTTGCTTGTTAATCACTGTGTGCTCAAAACTTTCAAGACATGATCAGTGGTCTCTTCTCCCAGGGTATAACTGCAGGTCTGATGCTGGAAGCTGCATTTATACAAGTGACACTGGCATTCCCTGCAACTTCACCACCTGCTATGGGACTGCACATGATTGGCAGCAATGAGTGCTTGACAGAAAAACATGACTAAAATACATAATGTTCTTTTTACCAGGAGAAATTTTAAGATGGGAAGGTCTTTCTAACACAAACTGCAACCACTTCAACTTTTGCATTCTGTTTCTTGTCTCTGAAAAGACTCCAGGTTGGCCCTTGCAAAGCCCTACTTCGGGGGAAGTACTTCTGATGTGTATCTCATGAGGCTGAGAGATATGGAACAAATTTCCATTACCTCTTGCTAATGTAAAGCACAGCAGATGTCCGAAGCCCTGCTCAGTGGGGTCGATGTAAAACAATAGCAGACCCCTGGCAGGACCTTTCCCTTCAACTTCCACAGGACCCGCTGTAATGGAGAGAGGGGTCTGGCCCCATCAATTTAAAAAGCCTTGCTGTCACAAAGCCTGCAGCAATGTGGTCATCATAAGAACCTTTCTGTTGTGTTAATTAGGAGTTATCCTAATTGATATCTCTGACCTCCAGCGCCAGAGTAAGCAGCAGGGGTTACAGTGCATGAGAAAGACACCATGCAATAGCATTGCCGTGGGTTAATTGAGTACTAACGAGCTGAAAGGTGTGCTCCTGCACTGGGAAACACGGGGACAGACCATCAAAAACACAGCACGACTCCAGGCAAGAGCTCCAGCGTCTTCAGTCCAAGGGTGCCCCAGCTGCCACAGGGTCCCACACGTAAATGGCTGCACCGTTGCTGCCGTTGTCCCAAAAGCTGTAATTTCCGGTGTGAGATAAAGAGAAAACAGTGTGGCAACACACAGAAGCCGTAGCGTGGCTGTCCTGCACAAAGCCAGGGACCTTCCCTAGGAGGCTTGAGGTCAGTGGTGATTTAGGCTTTCCCAACAGTGCTACAGAAGAGGTACTGGATGGTCACTGCTTCCAGAGACTCCCAGAGATGACATTACACTGTCATCTCTTACACTCTGAAATTATACTAACCCCAGCTATTTTTCAGAGGCCACATCTACAATTTTAATGAAGGGCAGTTGCAGGAGGCTCTTGGGACCACCCTGTCTCCTCTACATTCAGGAACCTGCAAGTCCAGCCACAGTGTCCTTCAAGACTAAATGTCTGAGGGGGCTTAGGTACACTCTCACACTGCTTGGAACACTCACAGGTTGGCCTCAGGAGTGGGTATTGATGCTAGGTGAGCTAAAGGTAGGAAACACTGGCATTTCTTCATTCGGTTACAGTAAAGACCTGGTCAATTAAAGAAAAAAAAAACACTTTTCACAGCATGTTTAGAATGAAGGCATTCTTTTATCATACAAAGTTACACCTTACATATAAATAATTTGTCTCGCTCTTTCATGGAAAGTAACAGAGAAAAACCTTCAAGGTTGATACATGGGAGCTGTTATTAGAAATCACTCCATCCAAACACATATATTTGGATCCAGTATTGACCTATACACCACTTCTCTCCCCTGCACTGGAAGGAACTGAATCAGGACCCTCCTTGGAGGACCACCCCCATCATCAACCTCCGGTTATGGATCCCAGCCCTGCAACCTTGGCCTCATCACTGAAGTCCAGTCCTTAGCATTTGCAGTAGTAAGAAAACCCAGTTTGTAGCTGTAGAAAGAGCCATTGCCTTCTCCAAAGTGCGTTGTCCGTAGGTTTTTGGAAGTGACTGAGATAACTAAGCCTACCCAAGCTGGATCCCTTGCAGCTATTTCTATTTCTTGGCTGGCCAAAGCAGCAAAGCTAAGTATTGCACAGTCTAGCAACATTTCACTAAAACTGAGACCATCTATATGGAACAGCAGTGTGGGAACAGAAAAGAAGCTAGCAGAGTAGCAATGAGAAATTTGAGCTTTGATCAAGGAGACAGCAGCATTTGACTCTATCTGAGCTGGCAGGGAGATCCCAACCCAAAGCAAAATAAAATATGTCATTCTTTCCAGCAGATTAAATTCTCCCCAGCGGTTTGTTCCTCCCAGGATCATTTTATGTGATCTCTTTGTCTTTAAAGTCTTTCCCCAGAGGAAGCCGTACGTTTAATATAGACTACAGCATTAGTATCCGGTATTAAATCAGTCCAGCTACTCTGAAATGAGGCGAGTGGGCGTCCTGGAAAGGAAATAAAAATGCAAGTTTAATAGAGGAGAGAGGTTCACCTTGACCCATGCTATTTATTGCAAAAGGCACAAGAACACACTGCTTGCTCAATGGAGGGTCACTCTGCCCTGCCATAGATGTGTTTTACACCCCCAGTAAAGTCCAGATGCTCAGAGTGTGCACAATGAATGCATCATCCAACCCCAGAGGCTTTTACGTCTTGCTTTGCTCTACCAAGTAGCCCTAGGAGAGACCAGCACACTCCCACAGCTATCATTAATCCAGCTGGCAAACTTAGGCACTTGGCATTTCAGCCACACACTTTTGGCATCTTTGGCTGCAAAGATGAGCCATGAAACTGCAAGGAAGAAAAATGTCAGGAAGGAAAACACTCAAGACTTCAGGCATGGTGCAAGATGTCAGAGATCAGCACCCTAGAAAGGCACTGCAGAAAGGGTCTCTGTCCCTTCTCCTGCATCCTCACTGTGGCTTCAAGCAGGATTCCTTCCAGGCAGGCACTACACACAGCACTAACAGCTGCCCCATGAGGAAGCCAGATGTGCTGTGTTAGGCACAACTCATACAATCCATTGCCGGTGTGAAACTTGTTGGCTCCAAGAGATTTATGTTGCATCTGTGTAAGTGCTCTTATGCAACTACTTCACCACATGCCAATTGCACATTAGCTCACAGAAAAGCTGCATTTTTTGTAGTTTGGGTTGCTTTTTTTTAAATGTCATGTGAGTTGAAAAAACATGATTCTTCAGCACCATTGTGAGTGAAAATACTCATTTACCTCATTTAGTGTTTTACTTCAAGAAACAATTTAGCCCACGCTTGAAGTGTCAGCTAAATGAGATAATTTAAAATAATTCTGAAAACATGCTAACTGTAAGAGGCTATAATCAGAGCTAATTACAGGGACATTCTGGAAATCCCTTGGCTTGGGGCTTTAGTTTTGATAAAGGGGATAACAACTTGTTAGCTATGATTCCTTTAATTATAACAATAGTAACCACCTTCTTTTGCATAGCTTCTTTCATCTCTAAAAACCCCACAGCTTTGCAAACTATACATACCACAGGGATTGTTTAGCCTAACACCAAAGTGAAGCCATCTCTGCAAGAAATGAGTAAGTGTTTAACAATACCTGGCAGTCCTGGGCAAAATTTTTTGAGGAAAAAAGGTGCAGAGGGAGAACATAATTGCTCTTGTGTCTCCTTACAAACACTTAGGGGATTTCTGGATGCCCACAGTGGCAGCCATCTGAGCTTGAGAGTAAGGAAGGCAGCTTTTAGATGTGCCTGTAGACTCAAGGCACTATGAAGGAAGGCAGCAGCACCACGTGGCAGCACCCTGCAACACTGCCCAAGCTCACCTGTCCACGTCCTGTGCTGGGTGACGATAAAGCTTTGACACTGCACCTGGGAGTTACAAATGGCAGCAGCTTCCTCGGGGCTGTGAATGGACAGCAGGCAGCCCAGGTGGCTGTAGGAGGGCCAGCACTTGTAGTCTTCTCCTTCCACCGTTCGGAAACCCTTTAGGGAGATGTAGTCTGGGCACAGAAAGAGGGTGTCAGGAAACACTCTAGGTGCACTTTCAGAGACTAGTTATGATCCACACTTAATCAGTGAAACTCTTGAAAGAATTACAACAGTGACAGGCTGAACTGATCTGCCAAGGCGGAGTGAGGTGGAGCTGTAAAGTTAAAAGAAACCCAAATCTTGCCCTTTGGCTCTGCAGTGGAGCACAGGACAGCAATTCCCCCACAGATGCAGGAGAGGGGTCAGGGGTCTCAACGGCAAAGGGAGAGGGGTGCCCCCTCAGGGGTGGCTGAGAAGGTTGCTGTGCAAAGCCACAAGCCCTCTGTGTTTTACCTGGAGAAGTCAACCTCAAAATAGCATCTCCTACACCCCAGCCTCAACAGCAGAAGCTCATCTCAGATCCAGCACCAAACTACATGGAGTACAGATTGACCCACCCATCATGGTGCCACCCACAGAAACAGGAGACTGAAGAACCCCAGTGGGAGAAAGGGAGGCCAGATCCTGCTCCTGACAAGAAGACCTGACAAAAGATCTGACAAGCCTGAGCAGGTGTTGTTCAGGCTGTTGTTCACTGCCTACTAAGAGTCTCTCCCCACCTTCCCACACCTCTAGGATGGTGATCATTTTGGCACAGTGCAAAGCCAACGGACAGGTGTTGTTGGAAAATACCAGTAATTCCTGTTAAAGCTGCTGGTCCTTCCATGCAAATGACCAGATATCTTTGTTCATAACAGTGCAAATTATAGTTCTTTCACATGTAAAGAGGTTTCCTTCTGCAAGCCACCATCACCCACCACCTCATGTGAATACTCAGGAAAGCTCAAGCCACAGTAACCACTGGATTTTTGAAACTTCCATTTGATCAGCCTCATCTCTATTACTAAATAGGTCCTTATCAGAGGAAGAAACCTCATAAAGGCACATTTATCCATCCACAGGTCTAATAGAATGATCTTCAGAGAAAAGGAACTTAGAGGGCACCAAGGCTCCAGGTACTGCCACACACATCTTGGTGTTGTCACCTTCCCACTCTGTGTTTCCATAATAACCTGTGCTCAGCAGACAGAAGCCACAGAGTGAAATGGGAAGTTTGAGTATCAGCCCAGAAAACTAACCTGTTAGTCCAAAGGATAAGGATGAGGATATCCCAAGACAAAAGCCACTCAGTTTGTTATATCCCAAATACAGTCCCTTGAAACACAGATTTTCATTATGAGTATTTAGAAGCAGTGCAAACACATGCAGATTGTACGCACTGCTTTTACTTAGCAAAGCAATGCAATCATGCATAGCTCCCATGGAAAAAAAAAAAAAAAAAAACAAAAAATAAAAGAAGACACTCTTGTTGCTTTTTCTAGTGACTATAAACTGCCTAAATATATGGGTGATCAAAATTTGACCAGTTACCAAGTGCCTCGCTCCCTCAGAAGTTACTTTACGTAGAGCATTCAAAATCAACTACCTTTTAAAAGAAGAGGTCTTTTTTGCAGATAGAGCCCAGACTTGTACAGATGTAAAACCTTTTCAAAAGCTCTCAGGGTTTCATTTATTCCGTATCGTAGATCACCTACATTTAAGGAAAAAGATGACAAAGATAAGCAATTCCAAGAAATACCATTTAGAGACTTCTAATAAAGAAGTTTATGAATATTAGCTGATACCTGTTGCATTCAGAATATCGCTCAAAAGGGGCCGCAAAGCTGGTGGGGCAGAGTGTGGCAAAAGATAGGTGAAAAAATATCTGCAAAAAATCCCACAGGCTGATTAGAATACAGTGCCTTCATTTCCCTGGTGATTAAGTTGTCTACATTTTCCCGTGACTTGATTATCCATATGCAGCTTGCAAGTCTGCTTTGGTTATAGTTATGTTTGAGTACATCTTGGTGCCTCAGATGGCTCCTGTGAGTTGGGATAAAAGCCCAGTCCTTGCTGCATGAAATCTACCTTGCAAAGCTTCATACAATAAAGCTTCCTCTCATTCCCCTGGGCCATTTTTGTATACTAAGCAATATATTTCCCACAAAAAAAAAAAAAAAAAAAAAAAAAAAAGACCTGTATAAAAGAAGACTCATACAAGATCTTTTTCTTGCCTTGAAAAGGTTTGACCTTCTTATTGCCCCTGGAAAGCCAGGATGACTATGACTCATTTCCTGACCCTTCCACAAAATTCCTGTTCAAGGGAACAAGTGCACAGGACACAAGTGCAACTGCAAGGCTGCAGTAATCTATACAGGTATTTGCCCTTTAGCACTGAATCCTGGAAATCCAGGCTCCCTTACTAAGTCCTTCTGTGTAAATACCTAGCTGCCAAGGCTTCCTTCCAGGACATCACCTGCCAAGCATCAGCGGTGAGCACAAGATGCTGCGTTTTCAGCTGATGGCCTACAGGAAGTGCAGCAGCAGCCTCAGCCCCTTGCCTGCTCCCTGCTCCACTGCCCTTCCATAGGAGCAAACACGGAGATTCAGAGATGAAGGGAGGCGCTGGCCAGCCTGTTCCCAACAAGGGGGACTCAGAGCTGGTGGGCTTTTGCAGGTAGCCTGCACTACCACTGCTTTCAGCAAGCACAGCCCATGGATGTCAAGCACCAGGGCTTGTTTGGCAAACAGCAGATTCACAGCTGCAAGCTCTGGGGCAAGTTTTTAGAGGGCGTTGGGGAGAGGGAGCAGCAGAAGAAAGAGGTCTTCATTCTCACCAGACAACAACTACACTATTTCCCTGCCTTATAAGGGAAATAACTTTCTTCAAAGTGATCCTTAACTACCCTTTGTCAGAGGTGAGGGGAATCACTGCGTGGAAGAAGAACAAGGTGCTGGAGGCTACATTGCAGGGTGTGAGCTCAACCACCCCAGATCTTCCCCCATGTAGCTGGACATACCGATATGCATTGAACAGATTCTTCTTTTCATTTATCCCTTCACATTTCCCGACCACAGAGCATTTAAGAGGAAAACTTTTGGTAGGGAAGTTGAGTGTGCAGTCATTATCTTCCTTGCAAGACAGCTCCTCGGTGCTGGCATCATCCATGTCTGTCACTTTTAGGTTTCCATCCACCATAACAAACTGCCTTGGCTGGAAATCCAAGAGGACTATTGAACCCAGGGGAGAATGTGCCAAGTAAAACAGCAGTTTCACAAGACTCAGGCAAATCTGAGAAAGAGAAGATGAATATGCATGGAAAAAAACAGATGAAAAACAGCTATTAAATTGGAAGTAGAACAAAGGGGAGGGCATTCAATTAAATTAAAAGGGAAAAAAGTATATAGAACTTAAAAGGTAATTATATGTATGCTACAAAATTTATTATCAACATTGCCACAGGATTTGAGTGGTAAGTAGTTTAGCAACATTTTTTAAAAATGTGCGTACACAAAAAGAGACATTTGCAGTTAGAAGAACTTGAGGAGAAAGCTGTGAGGAAAACAATAGCAGCCTTCATGTTTCAGGAGCTATATTGATTTGCCAGCTGAAATCAGAAGGGTTTTTCCCAGTCTGGAATAAAATTAATAGGTTC
Organism: Certhia americana; assembly: GCA_018697195.1. Lineage (NCBI taxonomy): Eukaryota > Metazoa > Chordata > Aves > Passeriformes > Certhiidae > Certhia > Certhia americana. The sequence goes on along the minus strand of CM031861.1, from coordinate 50,948,536 downwards.
TCCTCCCTTCCCCCATGCTGCTCAATACAGTCTGAGGCTCCATGGTCATTAATACCAGATTCATGCCTTGCTGCATCACTCAGCAGTATGAATTTGGGAACACAATCATGCTTCTGAAGAATTAGTCAAGGCTTGCAATGTATTTATTGCCAGCTTTTTTGCTTTTATGACAAATTTCTGGCAGCAGGGAAAGGCCAGACAATACCTGACCCAGCAGAAAGCTTGGTAAATTATTTTTAAAGAAACTAGAGCTAGAGGAGTGCATTTATACCGCACCAGCAGTTTGCTCAAGTAGCTTTTTGCAGCAGTTTTCATTCAGTATCAGGAGACCTGGCATCAGACAAAGTGTATCCTCAGCTAGGTGTGCCAGGCAGCCCCACGTCACCCCTCGCCACTGCCGATAGCAATCTGTGCGCGAGGGTTTTTTCCTTGGAGCAGCTCGAACAATCCCTGGTATCTGATGTGGCTCATCACAGGGGAATCCCGTTTGTTTAGACACCGTACTTAGGAAACAGGATTACACAGTGCCAGTGTAAATTCTGAATTAGAGTCTTCTGCAGCCAAGAGATTATTAAAACCTCTAACGCCACCCTACCAAACTTTACCACCAGCTAATCCAGCATCATAGGTTTCTTACAGGAGACTTTGGCATGTTTAGAAGATGAGGTGCTAGGAAAGCTATGTAGAAGCCAGTATGGAGTTGAAGAAACTAAAACTCCCCAAGCTAAGAGAAATGACTGTGGAAGTTCTGATGCTATTTTCACTTGTTTAGTGAAGCAATCATAAGAATCCCAGCTTTGCATCCCACAGCTGAGCAAGCGGTTGCCACACTCCCCCTCTGGTTCAGATGGCAAGGCTCCCCTTCGACATTACGGATCCCATGCAGACAGGGATTTTATTTTAGGACTTTTGTTGTGCTTTTATTTTGCCCAAAGCATATCTTGCTGACACTAAGATACCCTTGCTTTTTTACATGATGTTTTTTTTCCTTCTGGCACCCAAACAAGGAGTATTGAACCCTCAACTGATAATAATCAAAGTAAGTGCCATGCCACAAGTCATTTATATTCCTGGGGGGCACATGGGTTCCTGTGCAGGATGCCTAGGAGATGAGGCAGATCTCACTAGAAAGGCTGCAATCCTAGCACCTGCAGCAGGAGAAAAGCAGTTTAGTAGTGATTTAACTACAGTAATTCCTAAAGGGCCAAAATCAGAAACACCACACAAACACGTGGTGAGGGTCAACTTGCTCAGCTTTTTGCCTAGAACAGGTAACACACAGTAAACCACAGATTGGGAGCATGGTGAGGTGGCTTTCCCAAGTCAAACTCGGGTTGCAACATAAAGGTAAAACTAATGTTATCGTGTAAAAGAAGGTATTAACCACTGCCCCAACACCGAATACGATCTTGTGTCTATCTCCTACCAGATGAAGTTCTTTTAACAACACTCTATGGAAAAAGAAACTAATCGTGAGACAACAAGTTAGGGCTGTGTTAATGTGATTTTAAAGGAATGAAAAGGAAACGATTTACAGACAATTTGCGGGTTCAAAAAGAGTGTCGGCAGGAGAATCCCGTTTGTCCCAGCGGTCACCTCCGGATCTTCGCCGGTTTGCCCAGTTTGTGGTCTAAAAGCGACTGATAAAACTCCTTTACTTTGTTTTCTTACTTTAAATCTTTCCTCCCAGGGGGTCTGCAGGAGCTGAATCATCTCCAGCGGGGATCCCAGCTCCAGCATGGCTGTGACCCGTAGCTCAGCATCTCCGCTGTTGTCATAGCATTGGCCGTGCAGCTGCGAAAGAGTGGAAGCCACGGTCGGGGCGATGTCGCCGCCAATGCCAGCAGATCTCCGCCGTCCGGGGACAGCGTGGGCACCACGGGCGGACCGGCTCAGCCCCGGCAGAAGTCCCCCGCCCCGCCTTGCCGAGGCAGCGCCTCCCGCAGCCCCCTGCCCCGCCGCGCCCGCCGTACCTTGACGATGCCGGGGTGCTGCAGGCGCTGCAGCAGCGTCACCTCCTTGAGCAGCTTGTAGGCGGCCAGGCGGCGGCAGCCGGCAGGCGACCCGTACCGCTGCACGCACCGCCGCACCTCCCGGCCCGCACCGTGCACCGACTTGAGGGCCACGGTGCCTCCGCCCGCCAGCGCCGCCCGCGCCACCACCTTGGTGAAGCCCCAGCCCAGCACGCTGACGGCCGTCACCCGGCTCAGGTCTCCCGCCAGCCCAGCCCCCCTTGGCCGCCGCCTCCCCTACGCCCGCCACCGCCTCCAGCCCATACCGCAGGTCGCGCCGCCTCTGCCGCAGCTTCCACCACGAAACAACGCCACATGCGGCAGCAAGGAGCGGCGGCGAGGAGCCGCCGGCTGCGCCTCACACCGTGCCACCGCCACCGCCACCCGCCGGGCGGCAGCGCCAGCGCGCAGCAGCGCGCCAGGTCCGGCAGTGCCATCACGCGGCCGCGCTCCCGAGCTCCGCGCCGCCGCCGCCCCGCCGCTGCCCATGGGATCTGAAGGTGGCTTGTGACTGCGCCCCCGGCTCCGCCGCTGCTGCCCCCGAGCCCCGCCGCCGCCGGGGAAAAGCCGAGCACCGCCGAGGGGGCGTGTCGGGCTCCCGCGCCCCCACCCCCGTGCAACCTCCGCCGCCCGGCCCGGCCCGGCCCGGCCCGGCCCCGCGGCGCACGGTTCACGTGCGGCACGTGACCGCCCAGGGAGGTTAGGCGGCGGCGCGCTGCTCCAGTGGCTCCGGAGTAGTCGCTCGGGGTGGGAACCGGTAGCGTCCGGGTGCGACGGCACAGCCCCTCGACACCCTCCCCTACCCTCC
>CM031861.1:50889585-50945651 GCA_018697195.1 Certhia americana | reverse complement strand
GCCGCCCGGCTCCCGCCGCTCTGCCCCCGAGCCCCGCCGCGCCGGGGAAGCCGAGCACCGCCGAGGGGGCGTGTCGGGCTCCCTGCGCCCCCACCCCGCCGGCCCGGCCCGGCCCGGCCCCGCGGGCGCACGGTGCAGCGGCGGCACGGACCGCCCAGGGAGGGGAGGCGGCGGCGGCGCTGCTCCAGTGGCTCTGGAGGAGGCGGCTCGGGGTGGGAACCGGAGCTGCCGGGTGCGAGCGGCACAGCCCCGCAGACACCCGCCCACCCTCCTACGGCGGCTGTTCACAGCAGAACACGCGGATTTCACGGCCGTGAATTTCGTCAGCCCTGCCAGAGGGTACCACAGATTACAGCCGAGGGATTTATGACGGGTTAGAATCAGCGATAACTGGGATATTACGTTTCCCCGACGCTTAAAACTCCCAGGTTAGGTTTCTAAGAAGAGCCATCACTGGCAGTTTCTCCTATGAGAAGGATAAACTCTATTCGGTTGATTCAGCAATACACCGCTTAAGCACGGAACTGGAATTTTTTCCAGGGGAAAATAAAATCAATCCAAACCCGACCTCCAGCAAAACCAGCCAATGCAGGCAGAAAACACACATTCATGGTTTCTTCGTGAGGCGACCAGATCGATCGACTTGGTGACACAGCTCGTGGCTGCTTTCTGTGGCACACGTGTGCGTGGGACAGGAAAGCGTTTTTGACGCGGGTGCGGGAAGCTGGACAGGTGCCTGCCGCGGTTCTGTCACTGTTTTTGGACACGTGTCTGCACCGGGCTCTGCTGTGCAGAAAGTCAGCCAGGTTAGCTTAGGGCAAAGGCAGATGCAGTTTGTCTGCTTCTAATTTAGGCAATGTGCAGTTAACTCTACTAACTGAGCAGCCTGAAACACCAGCCAAATGGGTGGATTCACTTTTTTATTTATGTTTATGCTACTGGGTTAGAAATGAAAATAATGTTCTGCCTCTCCACCTGGTCTGCTTTATTTTCTGCCCTAGTGTTTGCAGTGGCATAACTAGGCACTAGACTCTCCCCAGAAGGGAGCAGGTGATGCATGGCACAGTTGGGGTTGGAGCACGCCGCTGTCCTGTTCCTAGTGACACGGCCCCACTGGGAGCCTGCAGCTTCTGGCAGGTCTCCCAGTGGCACACAGTGGGTGAGACTGCACAGGGTGTGCCCTGGCTGTGATCAAGCAGTGGGACCTCTCAGTCCTGCAGTGCTCTGCTGCCCTTGGACACATCTACTCTGCCTTCCCCCCTCCAAGCACGGCAGCGCCAATAGCTGTCTCCTGACTCACTCCTAACACACCGTGTGCACTGCTTGGGTCACGGTCACAAGTCACCCCTGCAAAGGAACCTAAGACATTCAACTTTTACGTGGTGGACAGTGGGATGGAGATTTTCAGAGATTACTGCAAGTCGGCTATCATGACTGTTGATCCCCAAGGCAGTTTTAATAAAAATAATGTATATAAATGATCACTTTTAAATAGCTTCCTTCCCAAAAGCCTGCAGAAAGTTTCCCTTTTACTTCTTGTTGGCTCAATACCACTGGAGCAGCCAATGAGATAAAGTACCTCAGCAGAGCACAGTTGTTCCATAAGAGAGCAGGAGAAATGAACTCTGGACTCAGGTCATTTCCAGATGGCAGAGTTTGGGGAGGGAAGGCAAAACAAATGGTCTGCCTACATGTAAAATAATCAAGTGGTAAAATCTCAGGCCTCCTGTGCTTACCCATGCACAGACAGGTTAGAAGCTGATCCCAGAACAGCTCTTTCATTAGCTGAATTTCCTTTGTTGCTTTTTAACCTTAATAGCTCTTTAATTACTGTTCTTATTTTCAAATCAAGTATACATCTGTGTCATATTAATGAATATTCATTGTCACTGGAGAGGTATTAAATTCATTTTTACCTGTGTTTCTAAGGGAATAGATGCCAGCTGTGTGTACTATTATCTCATTTCAGCCTGTCTTCAGCACTGTAATAGTATCAAGACCTAGTAGAGAAGACTCACAGATACATAAAAATAACAATGAATTATTATTTACTTACTTTACAGTAGCATTTAAGGATTCCTGCCAAGATCTGCTGTGCAAGGCTTTTTGCAGACTATGTCACAAGAGGTGGCCTTGCTTGACATAGCTGACACCTGAAATGGGAAACACAGCAATGTGCTGCAGCAAGGATGTAGCAGTGCTATGCGGTCATTTGGTCACTTCAGTGTCTTTTAGTTTCTTGGAGGGTTCTGCCTGATGTTATTGCCTTTGATAGCATGTGAGCACTGTGTGGAGCAGATGTGTATGTGTTACAGATACCTGCTTTGTGATTGTATGGTCTCAGCAGCAGAGGCTTCTTAAATCCAGGGAAAGCCTCCTGTTGCAGCTCTCATCATACAACCCCTCCAAAGTGCAAATCCACATATGGTTAACCTGTGTGCTTGCACTAGATCCACCAGTATCTTACACTTTCTTATCTACATTCATTCCTTTGTAGGCTATAGATGGAGCCGAAGGCTGTCCAGTGTTCAGAAAATATCAGGCTGTGCTATAATTTCAATGAGTGTGATTGAATCTCATGTTTCTTAACTTCTTTTGGCTTCCTGCAAGGGCTGGAATGAGATTCCTCTCATGAAAAATTGTCCTGGCACTAATGCTAGCTGGGCTCCTTTCTCAAAATGTATGAGTCTGTACATGAAGTGTAGATGAAAATTTGTGAGTCTCCTGTGCTCCAGATTAACTAGGGTGAGAAAGCATCCCATTTTCCCATGCCATTACTGAAAGTGTTTGCCTTCTGAAAGACAGACACCTCTGGGTGCAATTTCCCTAGCTGGTTCCCTCTTATCCCAAGAGATCTAGGCAGCAGTATTTCCCTATTTCTTGTCTAGGACACTGATCTAGAAGGGATAAGATCAAGTTCTTGGGTTAACATAAAAAACCTGGGGAGAAATCCTGGGGGGAAAGTTTTCACTCTGAGCACATACATGAAAATCCTGGGCATCAGTCCAGAAGATGGAGGCCTGGAGTTTATAGGTCTGGGAGAGGAATCAAAGAAACCTGCAGCAGCCACTTCAGAACAGGAGGAAGACTTAGACAGCTCTAATAAAGACTTTTGGCAATACATGTCATCACCGGTGCCCTTGCCATTAAGGGCAGCAGTTACCTTGACTCCTGCCAGCTGAGCTTCGGGCTGTCTCCAGACAGTTCCTGTCCAGCTGCAAGTGTGCACATCTGGGGCAGGGTGAAAGCCAGAGGAGCTGCCACAGGGCAAGCACTCACCTGCAGAGTGCAGGGGCAGGAGCCATCCTGAGTAGCCTGGCTTTGCACTTCCATGTCAACTGAGAAACCTTGCATCCAACCTCCAGGCACACAACACTGGCTTGTGTGTGGCTATGCCTGGATGGCACCCGGGAAAAAATCATCCCACCAGCCATTTCCAAATTTCTCTTTGTACTGCCCAAGAGACAAGAAAAGGATAAGAAGAAAGTTAGTTGCAGGAATGATACCTTCCTACAAGCAAGTCAACTAGGGAGACAGGCCTTGTTCTGCTTTTTTGCCTTACCAGCCAGGAACCCAAGCTGAGGGCTTGGCACAATAATGATTGCCCTAGAACTGAAATAATATGTTTCTCTTCCCCAGTAGGAAGAAAAACTCTCCATTTCTGCGGTGTCCAAAACAGCTGCAGCTCCCAGGTGTTTTTACAGCCCATGGCAGGCACAGCCGTGTCTCTCTAGGCACTCCTGGTCTGAGGTTTCTCCACAGGGTTTGGCAAAGCTGATGCCAGCACCCAATTGGCATATGGGGCACTAGGAAGCAGCTTCCCTGAACCGGCTCAGCTTTTTGGTTTTTGTTTGTTTGGTTTTTTTTTTGTCCGATGAGGGATCACCTCCTGGCTAGTGTTGCAGGATGAAACCATGAGAACACCGCAGGACATTTGTGTGGCCCCAAAGGCCACCATCTCCTCCCGTGGTACAAGGGCAGCCTGACTTAAGAGAGGAGCTGTGAAAGCTGAGGAGTGCTGTTGCTGTTGGCAATGAGTGCTTGCCATCTGTTGGGAGGCAATCAGCCTGACAGGAGACACTCTTGGATGCAGGAAAAAGAGAAAGGTCTGGGCCAGTGGTCCAAGAGCTGGATGGCATTTGGGCTTGCAGAGAGCAGGAAGAGTGTCCTCTGAGGAGGGTAAGCACAAAGCAGTCAGGAAGCTCTGGTCTCGGGCACATGAGGGCTGACAGAACTCACTGCAGGATTTTAACATGCTAACACCCCCTTTGAGCCCTCCTTGGAGGTGCCTGACCTCATTGCAGAGGTGGCAGAAGGCAGTTAGATGTTTGTGTAATTAATGAATCTCAACTCATTCATTGGTAGCACTGAGCAGAGCCCTGGTGTGGTGGCATCTCACATTTCCACAGCACAATTTGCCAGTGTCTGTCAAGCTGTCTGTGTGCTGTTCACAGCATATGCCACTCCTGTCACAACTTCCCCCCCACTCCCCACAGCACCGAGATGCCCTGCCTGTGACATGTTCAGGATTCAGCCATTTGTTATGGCACCACCACATCCAGCCTGACTGGCGTGGAACATCCTGCTCCCCATTGCATCAGCTCCCAGGAACACATGTCCAGCTGAAGAATCCTCAGTCTTCCCAATGAGATTTTATTGATGTCTAGGAGGATATAATCAGATTTCCAGCAAAAGGTCTTGAAGAGCTGGTCTACTGATAGATGGACTAAACATTTCCTTGCAATACAGGTATTGGTACCCCAGGTGCAAGTCATATTACCACACTGTGAGGTGTTGATTATATTATCAAAAGCAGCATCGACCTTCTAGGCCTGCTATCCCACTGCTGCACTGAATAAAATGGTACACAACATTTTATTTTTACACAGCAGCAAAGGGAAAGCTCTGGGATGTTACTTTCCTGGTATGGAAACCACCACAGGAACCTGACAGTGTATAGACTGTGTTGTTGTCTTTTTAATTCAGAAAGATAAGAAACAAAAGCTGCAGCATCAAATGCCTTTAATTCTCAATATTTCATGATAGAGGAGGCCCAAATGGCTATTAGGTATACACATGTTTCTGGAACTCAGCATTTTTAAATGACAGTTTTTCTCCCTTGCAGAGCCTGGCTGCAAGTCTACTCACAGTGACCTATCCAGGCACATCTACAGAAGAAGGGGGTGCAGGACCTTCCTTCTCCTGTCTCTGGATCAAATTGCATTCACATTTCTTCAGTGGGAACACCATTTTAAGCAGCATTTACTTCAGGCACTTATTTCCAGCCCTTCTGTACCTACTAGACCATCTGGTCAAAGTGTTACTGTAGCTTTGTGGCAAGCAGGATGGGTAAAGTGATCCAGGTTAAAATAAATGCAGCAAGACTTTCCCCACAAAGAGTGTCTCAGAAGAATGAGCACAGGCTGTGTGGAGGGGTAGGAGGAAGCAGGAGTGTCTATTTCCTACAGTGTAGACTGGGAATCTAGGCTTTGCATAATATCAAAAGAAAAGTAGAAGAGACTGAACAAAAATCAGGCATTAGCAACAGGAGAAAGTAGTGGCCTCAGACTCTGATTTTTTGCACAGATTTTTCAGATTGTTCCTATCAATTGTTATTCACATTTGGTGCAGGGATAGAAAAATTGCTTTAACCAAGAGACTATCTCCAAACATTCTTCCTAAATTCATCCCAAATCTATGCTCTACTCTTTGCTGACTTCATTGTATACATAAGAAACTCCCCAAACAAGGGTTTGCTTACTTAGACCACGTTGTGTTGTATATAAGCTTAGTGGAAACCACGAGCTGGGATTGGTTTGTGTAGCACTCCAGGAATACTCCAGTGAAAGGATGTTCTTTTCCCTTCAGTCTGGTCAAAATCAAAATCTGGTCAAAATCAAATCACCCCCCAGGAAAAGAACAAGTTTGGCAATTCCAGGTACACTTCCACATTGAAGATGCTCGGAAGAGTGACTCTCATGAGGTTTTCTTCAGTAAATTATGAGGAAGGTTAGAAATAATTTCAGTCTAGTAATCCTCTAAAGGCATCGGCAAAACCTAACCTTTGATTAGTGTCAAGATCTTCAAAATCAGAAGAAACACTACCAGTAGCATGCCACACTCTCCTCCCTGAGCAGTCATGCCTGTCAGCCTCTTGCAGTGCTCCTTGGCTTTAATTTACATATTACTCCATCTAGTGGCCTTAAGGTTCCAGCCTCCAAGAGTTTAAAACTCTGTCCTGGCACCAGCTGGAATTCAAACCTCTGCAGCAGCTTTGCCATCACCACTTTTACCTCCATCTGTTAAGAAGAAAAGCAAACTGTCAGTGACAGTAAATACAGCTTGGACTGCAGCTGCTTAAAGTCACTCTACTATCTCATACTGCTTTGTCAATACAGAGATTTTGAAGTTAAATGTTACTCTGTTAATGGAGCCAGTTGAGTTCGGGGAGGAAACCTGGGACTTCCTGGATTTGAAGACAACTGACAGGCACTAAGGTCAGTCTTTATGTGTTAAACCCATTTTGGAAGTCAGTTTTACAAACTAAAGCACGCTGAGCACTGGTGCTTGGATGAGCTCACATCACAGACACAAAACACTGGCTTCTGGCTGTCCTGAAACGCTCTCTGCCATGCCCACACAAATTACATTGTTCCTTCTATCCACGTAGCCCTCTCCTCACCTTCCCTGTGCCAGTTCTAGCTTGTATCCTCCTCCAGCTGATGTTTTCCCTGCCTTGATTGTGTCAGTGGCAGCCACGGGATACTCCCCAAGATTCCCTGCACATCCCCTGTGTGCCTGACTTTGGACAGCAAAGGAATGTGTACTGTGATTCCCATTAAGGGGTTTGGATTCAAGCAGGCTGACCCAGGACAGTTCAGAGGGAGTGCAGCCTGCTGCTCCTCCCTGCAGATACCTTGGCTGCATGGATATCTGCTCTTGTGATAGCATTTGAGAGACATGCCAGTCATGGGCATGGGGGGAGATCTTCCCTCTGAGGAGAAGCAAGTCAGTGCACAGGTCTCTGGTGCCCATGGTCAGCACACCCTGAGCTGGCCCAGTGCTTGCTAATGAAATGTTGTTCCAGGCCTCAACTCACCTGTGCAAACACCTGCCCAATGCAGGATCTGGGTCCCAGAGAGAATGGAAAATAGCAGTAATATGGCCTGCAAAGACAAATGTTCAAAATTGTCACTCTGACAACTTGGTTGTAAAGAAACAAGCAAATAGTTCATCACAGCAGCAAGGAAATGGTCTAAATATCCCCTTGCCTATCAGACTTGCTAAAGCAGTCTCCAAATTAACTCTTTTTTTGCTTCAGAGCAGCAATACAGCTCAGCAGCACGTTTCCTTGTCATCTCTGCTTACTGTATGGCTCAGCTGCCAGAGCTGCTTTGATGCATGCCAGCCTTATTTCAAAGCTGAATGTTAAGCACACTCTAAATGCTCTTCAGCCTGTCATGAGGATGTCACGATCCACACAATTATTGCTCCTTTGGGCAGCTCTGAACCATGTGAGTGAGGGGCTGTTTGGTTTAGGAGACCAGACTAACTCTATGCTAAAGGAAAACTCCCGACTCATGAAGTAGCTGCTGCTGATCTCTGCGTCTGCTTAGTCACTCACTGGTCCCTTCTGTTGCACTCCTGACCACTGACTAGACTTAGGCTGCCCACATGGCTGAACAGCATCTTCTTTCCCTCAGCCCCTTCTCTCCTCTCCAATATGGAGACATTTCAAGCACCCTGGACCAGGGCTATCATGCATTAAATGCTTGCATTGTACTAAGGCAAATACTCAACCTGGTTTGGGACCAAAGCTTTGACCTCAATATAAACATTTAATAACAATAATAGAGGTCTTTTTTTTTTGTCAGGTAACATGTGGTCTAAAGAATTCTTGAACAAAAGCTGTGCATTATTGTGCTCTATTTACATTTGGATGATTTAGTGTTACGTGTACTGGAATGGAAAAATAGTTTTATTCTACTTTTCTTTCCCTTGAAATCTCTTCCTGTAATGGTTTCTTAATACATATTTAATAACATGGAAGTAAAAAGAAGCTCACTTAGGTGCATCTTTGCTGAATCGATCTGGGTCAAAAATAAGTGGATCCTTGAAAAACTTTTCCATCCTTCCCATTACATAAGTGTTGAGCTGTCAAGAAAGAGTTTATTTTTGTTAGTCAGGAGCTACACACTGAAAATGCCTCTTTGCTGTCAGAGGTATAAAACCATAAATGCCTTCCACTCCCCAGCCTCAACTGAGAGTCCTAAATCATATCTCAGTTTTGGTCAAAATTTTAGAGAAGCCAGTACAAATATGCCTAGGGAAGATTTTGGCTCTCTCATCCACAGGTCCATGACATTTGGCTTAACTAGGGCAGCTAAAAGCTGCTGATGGTGGATGGGACTCACAAAGACTGTGGTGTTTGCAGGAATTCTGATGCCATTGATGACATGCTCCTTCTCCAGCCTGCGGAGTGTCCCCGAGACGGGTGGGTACAGCCTCAGTGACTCCTTCAAAACCTGTGTCAGCAAAAACCACCAGAGGTCAGTTAGATCATATGTAGGAAGCAGAAATAAAAATAATTACCTCCTTATGGCCTTCCACTTTAGCTAAATGGGAGATTTTGACTTTTGAAACAGATGCTGGTCTATCTGCCTTGGACTCCAGTGGGCAGAATATATGGCTAAGTCAGCTCCTTCAGGCCTGGTTCTTTCTTACAGCTGGTAAAATACAGAGAAAAAGACACAAACCCCAGAAGAGATCCTGGAACAGATCTAACATCTCAAGTCAGATGAACAACTAAGCAAAAAAGTATTAGGAAGCAAACTCAAAGGGAATACCTAAGAGTGAAGTCTCCTGCCCCTGATGAGCTGTTCTGGGCACTGGCTGCCATGATGGTGGGTGACTGCTCCCACCTCCTTCCCACTCTCAGCTCCTGCCTTTGTCCTGCTTCTGCTGCTTGAGGAACTGAGCCAAGTCAGAGCCCCAAAAAGACAAAAACCAACCTGGCAAAGGAAAATGAATAGGGAACGTTGAGAAAAAAATGGAACAAGACCATTTCTTTTGGTGTCAGTGAGCTGTAAGAATGGCTTATTTCATCAAAGTGAAACCTAATTAACAGTGCACATGAGCATTGCACTGAAAATGCAATTAACAGTGTGCATGCACGAGTGGACTAATGAAAAAGAAACCTGGACAAAAGGACTCAGAATTGCCTGAACAACAGGAGAGGAGTCCCATAGTCTCTGATACTCCAGTGATGGACTGGCTCTGACCAAGGGTGACTGATTTTGGTTGTACAGATCCAAGGCTGCGCTGTTAAATAAATGGTCTGCTTTGAGAAGCTCTCATGTGATCTGTCCTAAAACTGAAAGGCTTAGATACCTCATCCTAATTGGAGTGGTGTAATTGTGATGGTGTTTGGAGAAGCCTAAGGAAGCCTGCTGATTTCTGTAATCACATGGGCTTGCCTTTTCCTTATGAGAAATAGACCTATGGAATCTATCTGCTATCAAAGCACAGCAATTTGTGGGATGGGATATGCCAAATGGTAAAACACTGTTGCTCACCTCAGCAGGGCAGTTCAAAACAAAAAGAATCATGGTGAACTACTAAAATCACAGGGCAATTTATGCAGAACGGCTGCCAGGACTGTGAATCAGCCTCTCATGAGGGCTACTGGTGTCCTCCATCTTGTGAAAAAAGGAAATGCAATACAAACACTGGCTAATAGCCAACCCTGGCTTTGCAGTTCATTACAAACCAGCATTTCTATACACAAGACCTCTTTTAGGACCAAACTTTTTCCCCTGCCACCCCTGAGTGACTGAAGAGGGTTTCAAGACTGAATAATGAAAAATTGACATTCGAAAACCCAGCCATTATTTTTGGCTATCCTCAAATCCCACTTCATTGCATGTGGTAGAGATCATAGCTGGAAAAGCTTTAACAACAGTTAAACAAAAATAGAGCAGTGAATTAAGAAAGTGTGTGGGATTCACACACAGGTTGGGATCAAAGTTGCACACCTTTCTTAAAACTACAGCTATTGTTTCACCTTAAACAGATAGGGATTATGCAACTCTACTCTAGCTCCCAGACTGGTAATAACCAAGGAAAGCAGCAAAGGAGACTGTAAATTTGAGGAACATCTTTCCCAATAAGGCTGGGCTGCTGCAATGTGTGGCTACCTGCTTGCTGACTCCCTTGGGACCAACACTATCAGGATGAAAGATTAGCATTGCTTTTAAAATTTTTCAAGTGTGGGGCTAATCCATGACATGTCAGAGGTGCTACCAAACAGCTCTGCCTGGTATCTTACCTCACTCCTACAGTACCTGTGATAAGTAAGTGAGCTTGCCAAGATCCTCATAGTCAACATCTCTCTTGGCACCAAGAACCTCATCCACTTCAGCCTGAGCCCTGCAGTTCAATTAAAACTTGTTAGCTGCAGATGCCTGTTTCTTGCTAGGCAAGTAGACAAATTACATTATTTTACTTTCCAGACACTGAGTTGGACTAAAATACCCATCCTCAGGCAAAATGCCAAACAATTCCCATCCAGGTTTCCTGAACTTGGACCTCATATCAGGATGAGGCAATGTGCATACAGGGCAGTTGAATCAGGTGGGATTTGAGACCTTTATGTATAAAGGCTTTGAAAAAAATCACCTAGGTGAAACAGAAATAATCCATCTTAGGGTTTTACTTAATATGCATTTTGGATATATTGGTACTAGGAAATTGTTTATTTTGGAAGGGAGGCTAGAATTTATCGGAACTGATCCTATCTTTTTAACAACCCTTATAATTATAAGTTCACCTGGAAATTAACATCAAGCTGGGTCTGCAAATTGGAGCACACATACCTTTCCAGTATTTCAGGGTGCTGACCCAGTGCCATTACTGTAAATGTCATCTGATTGGCACTGGTTTCATGACCTAATGATACAAAAAACAGTTTAAAAGTTAGTATGGAATAATAACTCGATACAAAGATGGTCTACTAGGGTGATTATGAACAGAAGCTTTTAAGCATCAAACCCCAAATGTTTTATTTCAAATATGCTAGAAAATAAAGGAAATAATGGAAGGTATGTAAAGTCTATGTAAAGAGCTTTCAACAATGACAAGAAAAGGACATAGCTGGCTTTGTCTCAAAGATACGACTCACTTTGCCCAAATCAAAGTTGCAGTGATTGCATGCAGCACCTACTGGTCATGAGCTCCTTAACAGGAGGGACAGTGAGGTCCAGGATTTGTCATATTATGGGACACACAGTTCTGCCAAAACGGAAGGATTTATTGGTTTTGAGGGAAAACAGAGCTTCTTACCATCTTTCTTTGAAAGATCTGCTTTATGTGTTAGATGACCCTACTTGAGCAGGGAGGCTGGACCAGAAGACCATTCCAACCTTACCCAGTTTGTGCCTCTCTGATGTGGACACTTTTCCCTTTTCTTCATGGATAGACATATGCACTATTTTAAAGCATTAGAGAAAACAGACTTCTGCAAAGATGTCTGCTTCAGTGACAGCTCTCTTGCCAAAGAACAGTATTTTGACCTCACCTTCTTATGTACCTCTTGATCTGCAAAATGTTGCTTATCTCATGTAATTACTCAGCACATGTATTTTCTGATTGGCTTGACAGTGCCTTCTCCTACTTTAGCAAGAATGGCATTTAATCATGTGGGTGAGGTGATGCAAAGACACATTGAATGTGGAAAAGATGTTTTTGGTGGGGTTTACTGGGATCTAGGTGGAAGGGCCAGAACCCCATAAGGAATAGCTTTGCACTCCAGTGGGCAGCGGGCAGGAAAGATAGAGGCTGGAAAACAGAGTGGGAAGCCAGTGGCTGGAAAACACACCATTTGCTGTGTTGATATCACTGAAAGAGGACAATATATCAGTTGCCTGTGAAAAAAATAAGAGTTCTCTTCAGACCTCACCCAGCTGGTCCTATGCCAGTGTAATACCACTGTCTTCCAACCAAGAGACTGCTGGTTGCAGAAGCATCACATGGAGTGATGATTATCATGTTAATTATGATTAACAAGGATGTTAATCATGACCTTGTAGACAGCTTAAGAATGAGCACAGCTTCCAACATGATATATCCAAACATTAAAATAGCTACCAACCTGCAACAAAGAAAGTGATAAAGTTATCCAGAATGTTTTCATCATCTCTAGTTTCCTCCAGAGCTGTCAAGATAGAAAACCAAATGGGATTAGAAAATGCCCCCGTGCCCCAGCTGGATCAGCCAGAATGCTCTGCCCTGTTTGGCACATATTGGCTGAGGTATCATCGAGAAAGGATGCTCAGTGAGCATTTCAGTGGTGACTTGTGACCAATATTTGATCCAACACAAAGAAATAGGGAATTTTCAAAGCACCTCTCACTATCTTCAGTGTGAAAATAACTTTAAAGGAAGATCCAAGTTCAGATCCCCAAAACAATCCACTCTGAATTTCAAAGCAAAACATACCACAGAGAAATTCACTCAAACAGCAGGGTGTCTCATACCATCTCCTTTCAGTATCTGTGTAAGA
The DNA here is from genome assembly GCA_018697195.1 of Certhia americana. Lineage (NCBI taxonomy): Eukaryota > Metazoa > Chordata > Aves > Passeriformes > Certhiidae > Certhia > Certhia americana. Next base: position 50,933,092 of record CM031861.1, on the reverse strand, counting down.
ATATCCATTGTGGCTTCTTTCCCATTCTGGATGGCTTCTCTCCTCCGGTCAATGCACTCCTTCCCCACACGTCTCAACAGCCTCACACTCTCCCTGGCCTCTTTTACCAGCTTCTGCTTCCCTGGCATGAACTGAATATAGAATTTTTTTGGTCATTTTTATTCCTTTTGCTGGCAAAAAATGTCAGTGTTATTTTACAAGCGAGCACCTTGTTTTCCACTAAATGACACTTGTCACAAAAACATTTGCTCTCCATGCAACAAACTGAATGCCCACAGAATGAAGGGTTTGGGCTGAAATAAGAAATATTTCAATCTGTGCATGCTGATGTTATATCTCGTCAGATCTGATGTCTTGGGCACTGTAAGCAAAATTCATCACCTCTCCATGGGAAGAAACTGCAGCATGCAATTCAGAATCTCACCTCTGGTCTCAAAAAGAAAAACAGGAGCTCTAAAAGCCTGGACTACAGCTTTCATGAGAAACTGGAATAATTATTTACTTAAATATTTCGTATTACATCCATCATTTCCTAGTAGATGAATTTGGTAGATGAATTTGGATTGAAAATGTAACTTTTTCACAGCAAGAATGCACAAATTTCTTCCACATTGAGTGAAGGCTGCCATCCTTCTTGGATTTGCTTGGACAAATGGCAAAAATCTAAATTTTTAATAGGCACGAGGTCCCAGAACCATATCAGAAGGAGACACGTGCAGGCGGAACAAAAATTTAAAAAGAAACATTCAACATTAATGTTAATGTCATGAGTTTTTTAAAGCACTAATGAATTTTATCTTGATGCACTTTGGAGGGAAAGATCCACAGATGACTGTTTCCCCTGACATATATGGACCTTGCATAGCCCCATAAACTCAATCAGGAGCAGCTGAATGTGAGGAGAGAGGACTGAAGTGAGGAGAGTACAGACCCTTATGAAGGGGACGCGTGCCTTGTTCAGTCCCTCCATAATCTTAGTCACAGCATTGGGTAAAGGTGTCTGGTCATCACTCAGTGCATTTAATTCCAAGCCAAAGGCTACCTGAGAAGGAGGAGAGAAAAAGGCAACTTGCTGGAGTGGGGGTGAAAGAGCAGGAGAGCCTCACAGCATCACCTTTTCCCCTAAAAATATCTCAGGCTAGATCCTACCTTGCAGGAGGCTGTGAGGGGAGGGCAATATCGACATTATGTTTTCTCTTTATTTGGGTGGATTAATAATTTACTGTTACTCTCCATCCCTCCCAAAATGGTTTGCATAGAAAGGGAAAAGGCAGTGTAAGGCAGTCATCATGCTGATGTGCAACGGCAATAATCCAATCTCCAACCATGAAAAAGCCCTGGTGTGTCCCTTTTGGCATGGAGGGATGGGAGGTATGAGGCTGAAAGGACTTTTGCAAAGGGTCCCCATCCTGCAGACCACACCTAGATTATGCAGACCCTTCCCTAACTGCTCTTTCCCATGGCTCAGCCTGAATGGAAGTGGCACAATTAGTCCTGCAGGTCTTCTGGTACTCCTGGGTAAAGGTCTTTCTCCCTGCCTCCATCTCCTGATCCCATCCTGCTCCTGGTAGGCATTATTCCTTCCCTTCCTGCCAGTTGCAGAGGAAAGAAGAAAGCTGGTACCTTTCCAATGATATCCATAGTCACCCGGCTCATCATCGACAGCATGCTAAACTCTGTTTTTCCATCTGCCTTTTCCTCTAGCTTCTCCATCAGCTCCTCTGCTTTTTCATTAAAAGTTTCCATCAGACCAATCAGGTAGCTGAACAATCAATAAAGATGAGTAATGGGGGCTCTGGAGAGGACATCTTTGCTCAGACAAAATAACCTTTGTTATTTTTCATAGAAAATAGTAAAGTTTTTTTTAAATGTATAATTTGCCTTAACATACTAAAAAGCAAACATATAGAGCTACATTCTTCCTACAGCAGCCCTGCTCTGCCCTGACACGTAATGAACGTCAGTCATGGCAAAGGGGGGTAGCCTGTGCCATCAAGACACATTGATTTTATCTTTGGACCCTACAAACATCAAAGTGCACATGGAAACCAGATCAACCTTCTGCCTTATCTTTTCCAACAGGATAAGGCAGCCATAACCATGCTCCTGGGTACACAACCTTGGGACCTTTATGCCATTGCTGAGTTCATAGGGGTGTCACTGCTCCATGGGAAGTCTGGTCAAATTATATTTAGCATGGGAATGGAGCGCTGGATTCTAAGTTAAATATGATTTTGGCACTGAATGTTGAGGTCTTTTTCATCCAAATATCAAATAATGGCAGGGAGAAGCATGACAATACAGTGAAAGTAACAGCTAGATCATCCCAGAAATATTTGCCTTACCTTCGGCTGAAAGCTGGATCCATTATCCTCCGCTGCTTGTGCCAATGCTCATGGTTGCAAACAGTTACTAAGCCATTCCCTAGAAACCTAGCACATAGGAAAACAAGGAAAGGAACAGTTTTATACAAGGGAGCCTGCTGAACCCTGTGTAGTCACAAATGTAAGTCTTTCACATCTACTTTATCTTTCCCATGTGTAGGGAGCACCTTTGAGTATGGAACCATGGTATCACTGTGGACAACAACCGAACCACAGATATTTTCTCGAGCCAGGTGTGGACTGCTGAGTCCAATAAGATGCTGGTTCATTACATCTGTTATGCAAATAATAATATAATAACTTGATTATTATATTTTTAAAAGCTTCAGACTAAAAAAGAAAAATTCCATTTTTCAGACTTGAATTTAGAAGTTGCAAACTGCCATGCCTTATGGAGTGCTCTAAAATCTGAGAAGTTTGATGATGGTCTTGAGCAGACTGCTATGAGACTAACTGGACATCCCCAGTGGGAAAAAGGACACATGACCAAGGTAAAACAAAATCCAACACATCCTCCTCACTGACTGGGAAGACATTTGACTTGACATATAGTTTAATAGGCACATGCTGCTTACATGTGTCTGGAATTAGAAATGAATCCCCACACTAAGGTATATGGTCTGAGTCAAAATATCATGCCTGTGATGTTATTAATCTTGCACTTATTTTCAGATCACAGTGGCTTCAGATGGGTTTTGCCTACCTCTCACCAAATAGGCTGAAGAGAGTACCATACACCATTGGATCCTTTGGGTGCTGTGGTGACATCAAGAACTCCTAAAATCAAACCTCAGGTCAGTGAATACTGAATGCAATCCATTTCCCAGACAAAGCACAATATTTCACTCACACACATTTACTCTCTTCTTCTGCAGCAATAGTCTGAAGAGTAGATGAATTATTTGGTGTGCCCTGATTGCCCAGTTCCTGGCTGTTAGCTTGCTTTGCACGCCTCTAGCACGTTTTTGCCCAATGACCTGAAATCTCACTCTCTTGCAATTGCAAAGATTTAGAGAAAGAAATTTGGTCTCTCGTGCCCCATTCATTTGAGATACTAAGCCCTTGCAGAGAGCCTGCTTTTCACAAATGGAAAATGTTTGCTGTATGTGCTGTTTAAATAAAAGTAACAAAATAAATTAACTGATCGAGGAAAAAATAAATCAGGACAGCCTGGAGAGCAAAGCATCTCATCCTCCTAACCCAGTCAGAGCCAAACAGATTAGCTGCTCTGTGCTGCTCTGATCATCAGGCACCAGCTCTCCTGTTTATGGAGGGATAGGCTGATCCCCACTATTGATCTGGCTTTATTGATACCTATGGATATTGCTGACTCTATTCAGTACCTTCACTCCTTCAGGACTCACAATCAATAGTGAGATTCTGTGAAAGGCATTCACTCGTACAACAGGTCCATATTTCTCTGCCCTGTAAAAAGAGAAAATTTTAAGAAAGAGAATTACCAACATGTAACAGCTCAGACCTAATAACCTCAAAGGACCAGAGCACATTGCAGTGGGAACTACCACAGTCCCCAACTGTGACAGCTATAGACCAGCTATAGCTGTACACCCAGCCAATAAAGCCTCTAAGAGAATCACAGAACAGAATAACCAAGGTTGGAAGAGACCTTCAAGATCATCTGATCCAACCCATCACCGCCATAATCACCCCTAAACCATATCCCCCAGTGCCACACCCAGACATCTCTTGAACAAAGTTACTCCACCACCATCCTTATTCCAATGGCTAACCATTCTTTCACTGAAAAAGTTTTTTCTGTACCTAATCTAATATGAATGACCAATGCTCTCTCTCTAGCTCCTTTTCCAACCTTCTCAATGATGCTAATTATGTAATTTTGCAAGGGTCTTTGGGCCTTGTTTTCTCCATATGTACTACAGGACTACCCCATTCAATGTTATTGATGTGCCTCAACTTACCACTGCAGGAAGAGATCTGGAGTAAACTCCTGATTCCTCACCATTCTCCATATGATCGGCAGGTGTCCAAATAAAAAGCTGCAGAATATGAAGGTGAAGAGTGTCATGAGGATGCCAACATAGGGTTTTGTATGGATTGCAATCCTTGTTGCTCAGTGAGTGTTGCTCATGTGTCACCTTGTTTTTTGTATGTTTTCTTTTTAGCCTTCTGATGTTTTCAAATTCTTGGAATCAGTTCTTACACACGTAAACAGCAATTGTTTTTGCATTCCTCTCTGGAGGAAGCGAGAATTGATGGACTTTTGGGTTGACCAGTGTGGTCAGAGAGGTGGCAACCTTTCCTTCCAATCCCTGGACACTTTTGCAATGATATATAAATTGAGGTCTCATAATAAACCTCCTCTTTTTTCCTCCCTTCTCTGTGAAGAGTTGTTGTGCGTGTGTGGTTCATTTCTTGTTGAATAGCGACACTCATGTTTTCCTCGTAAGGGAAGATGAAAATAACTGTGAGCTGTGCCAATGCCCAGCCCTCACCAAGCTGGTAAACTGGGGACCAAAGGCAGGCTGGTGCTTGCATGCAGCCAGGAAGACCAGTACAGAGATGAAGGATGAGATCTTTTTCTTATGCTGTATTACAGGAGATGTTTGGGTCTGGACAGGAACCCCCATGAGTTGCTTTGCTCTTTGCCTAGCTGACTGAATCTTCACTGCAGCTATTTCATTGCTGTACATGAAAGAGACATTTACATTAAATACTCTTTAATACATGCTCATCCCGGTAAGTGTAACTTCATTTCTGTCGATGGATTTCTGCTAAGGGAAATTAGGAACCATCTCCTTCTGTCCAAAACCACGTCATTTCAAATACTGAGGAGGGTAATTACTGGCTAATATGTAAATTGAACAAATTAATAAAAAATGTTAACTCTTCAAATACAAGACCTGCATTAAAAACTTAGAGATCAATTCCTTCCGTCAACTTTGAGTGGTGAATTCCCACTGGTTTTGCATAAATCTGAGGGAAGATTTGGCCAAGCTCCTCTCTAAATGAAGCAAGCTGCACTTAAAATCTGTTTTCCATTTGAGAGACAGAGTCATGCTATCATCCTTTTCAGTATAAATAAGCTATGGGGGAAAACAGGCACTTATTTTATTACTGTTGGAACTGGGAGGTGCTTAAAATAACAAGAACTCAACAAAGTTACTCAACATCTACAGAAACTTTTAATCCTCCACTAGTTTGACTTCTCCTTTGTAACTGTATTCCAAAAAGATGTGAAAGCCCCAAATACAACACAACTTCTTTGTTAGCTCTGGAAACTGCTCTATCTGCAGCACAGGAAACAAGGTTCCACTCTTGGCTCCTCTGGTGCGCCATCACTCTACAGTGTTACTTCACACCTCAAAATGAACCTAAGGATGAGCTGGTTCAGGTATGACAAGATCATTCTCTCTCTAGTCTCGGTATCTAAGCCTGAGTACACAAGTAGGCTGAAGCCTGGAGGTGGGCAGGAGAGAGTGGTGTCCCTGTAAGGTTGTGTATGAGTGCTGGTGTCTCTTCCTGTGCCATGTGCAACCACAGGTGAGGTTAAGGGGGAAGCTCACACATTCCAGCAGGAGCCACGACTCCTTGTGACAGTGCCGCCACTGCCTGGCTGGCAGCTTTCTCACTGCCCCTTATCACTTATGACATTTTTATTTATTTTTGGCAGAAACTAAACAATTGGCTTATGAAGGAGAGCACGGAAGGTGCCTGGTGGAGTTAGTGTCAGTGTTCCTGCTGGAGCAGTGTGGGACGGCTGGCGGTGCTGTCAGATCCCTCCTCAGGGTCGTGAGCAAACGCACAGCTCGGCTGGGCGATTCGAAAGCGCCCCTTCGTGCCGCTGTGGCCACCCTGGAGAGGCAGGTCAGGACATGCAGCCCCATGTCAGGCCGTGCTGCTGAGCAGGCTGCGGGATCTCAGCGATGCCGGGCGGTGCTGGCATTTCCCGGGAAGCGGGCACACACGAGCGCTGTGCCCAGCCTGCGCCACCCCGGCCGCAGCCCTTGCCGGGCCCACGGACACCGGCTGGAAGGTTTATTTCCTGCTTTGACATTGCCTCATGTCTGCAGCCTGGCAGGGAGCCCTCTGCGGAGACAGCGAGCCAGCCCGCCGCCGCCTCGCCGGCACGGCCAGCCCCTTACCTCTCCCGCGGGGCTCCGGGGATGTAGTCGTACTTGGCGTGGATATACTGCACGTAGCAGCAGTACAGGACGAAGGCCAGGAGGGACAGGGCCAGCAGGAGCCCCCCCGCCGTCCACAGCACCTCCATCGCTGCCGGCGCCTCCCCTGGAAGCGAGCGAAGGGCGGCCGAGGCGGGCCCACAGAGTGCCCGGCTGAGGGCGGGGACGGCCCCGCTTAAAGAGCCCGGCGGCGGCCTGAGCTGGGAACACGGAGCTGTTCAAACACACACACACGGCTGTGCCGATGGGTGTGCGTGGGGACATGGTCCGGGGGGGGACACGATAGGGCTGGAACACTTCTCCTATCAAGACAGGCTGAGACAGTCGGAGCTGTTCGGCCCGAAGAATAAGAAAGCTCCGGGGAGACCTTATTGCAGGGGCTGCAAGAGAGCTGGAGAGGGACTTGTCACAAGGGCATGTAGGGATATGACAAAGGGGAATGGCTTTGAACTTAAAGGATGTAGTCTAGATTAGATATGAGGAATAAATTCTTTACTATGAGAACAGTGAGGCACTGGAACAGGCTATTCTGAGGAGTTGTGGATGTCCTGGCCCAGGAAGTGTTCAAGACCAGGCTGAATGGGAGTTTGAGCAACCTGAGCTAGTGGAGGTGTGTCCCTGACCATGGCAGGGGATGAAGGTGGAACTAGATAATCTTTATGGCCCCTTCCAACCCAAACCATTTATGATTCTATGACAGATATATATGTATATCTATATGTATATCTATATAGATATACATATAGACAAAGATGTGTGTGTGTGTGTGTGTGTGTGTGTGTGTGTGTGTGTGTGGATATGTGCTTTCCTGGGTGGAGATGATGCTTTACACAAATGCATGATGAGGTCAGGAAGGATGCTGCACTTTCCTGTTTGTTTACAAAAATGTTTTAAGTAATGCTCATCTCTGAAGGCTCCAAGACAAACCAAACATCCCAGGACAGGGAAGGCAGAGGCTTTTTTGTTGATTTTGAACTGTTTAAACTAGAAGAGACAAAGGAAATGTACTGTTGAAGCCTGTAGGAATCACTAGGTGAAGGTTTTTAGAGCAGTCTGCTTTGGGTACCGTCTTATACAACATGCTCGTTCCTCATCCAGACACGGGAGTGAGAGCTGATACCGTTTCATTCAAAACAAATAATCAAATACTCACTTACATAAATTGCACAAGGATTGCAGGACACAAGAGACCAAGCCATAAAATGGTGGAAATTGACTTCTGATGAATGAAAAGTAATACATGGGGGAAGACAAAATATGTGTATACATATCCATATATATGCAAGCCAGTTATATACTGTTATATACAAGTTATATACTGTTATGTACAAGTGCTTGTACCAGTGGTGGTACTTATTCAGGAATTTCACCTTCACCTGCTCAGAACAGATCAAAGAAGCAAGCAGAGCATTGACAATGATTAGAAATGGGGGAGCGAGTAAAACAAGATGCCTGAATGTATTGGTAGATAGAGACCTGAATAAACCCAGGGCACACCCTCTGTGTGGGAATACCCCATGCACTCTTCCTACCAGTTCAGCAGATGGAACAGGTTAAACCTCAAACTGGAAAAAGGATGAGTGCGAGAGGTTATGACAGGTGTCAGGAAAACCACCAGTGATTTGGAGATAAATAGGGACAAACTGAGTCATTACTTTGTATAAATCAAGAGCAAGGAGGTACCCACTGAAATGATCCAGCAGCAGGTGTAAAAGAGGAATGCATTTCTCATAACAAATTGTTAAGTAGGGGAACTCATGGCAACAAGCTCCTGTGGGATCTAAGTAAGTATGTTAGCTCACAAGGAGCCAGAGAAAATGATGGAGGATGGCACCAGGAACCATCACTGGCCTCAGCAGGACCTCTACTCTGGGGATTTCTGACAGGAACAGCAAGACCCCAAATTGCTCAAGATAACCAAGAAGGTCTACAAACCATCTACTGCATCCTCCTTTCTTCCCATCCTGCCCTTAGCCCTGCAGCCTTTCAATCACTGCAACAACCTCCATGGTCTCCTATAAACCCTCCCCTTCTTCCTTCCTTCTCAGAGCCTTGCTAGGTCACTCCACCAGTGCTGCAGCAGGTTGTACCCACTCTGTCCCTTTGATGGTTGCTTATCTTGCATACGGGTGGCTGACACTCCTCTCCACCATTTCCACAGCTCTGAGTGCAGCAGGAGAAGCAGAAGCACGATCTCTGCAGCCCCACTATGCCCAAAGGAAAACAAGCACAGCACCTGCCAATCAGACTTTCCCAGGACAGCCCCATTATATGCTCCTTTCTCTGCACAAGCTTTGCTCAACCATCTGGAGGCAGCAAACCAAGCGACCTGGAATTTTATCATGGGTATTTTTCACATCTGGCTTTCTGCCTTGTTTGGCAGCACCACAGGAGGAAACTGCAGGAGTTTTCATCCCATTTCCAATGGGGTGTATTTTCCCTGCACCCCTCCCTCAGCAGCTCCCATATGGTCATGCCTCTCTGCAGAAGAAGGGAGAAGATGTAAGTCATGGCCATCTGATGCATCAATCATCTGCCAGGCACCTCCAAGAGTCAGCTCGCTTCAGTTTCCAAGTGGAAACTGACTGTGCTAGAAGGGAACAATCTGCAGGTTTTCCTTGGTTTTCTTATTTGGCTTTCTGTTACGTTCAATATTAACATTGATTTTTCTTGAGTTGGTATTTCCTTCTTTGGCTCAAAATAATTGCCTTACAACCGTTAATTATTTTCTCTTCTGTTCAGGGTACACATCCTCAAAGACCATCATTATCATCTAACTATTGTTTTCATTTATCTTAATTGAAACTACTTTTTTTCCCCTTTAAAGGCTGTGGTTTTAAAACTGCTTGTTTTCAGAAAAAAAGCTGCCATTCTTCCCCACTGGTCAGGCAGTGTCTATGATACTCATGGTGTGAGTATCCATCACTAGGAAAGATATAGCTGATAGTGAGAATAACATCACCCAGAGAAAATTTAAAAACTAAAGCTAGCTGATGAAACCATGTTTTTAAACATATTCAACGAACTTCCTGATGAAACATTGATTTTATGAGTTTCATCAGTGTTTTTTCAGCATACTTCAAGAATAGATTGTAACGATCTGTAAGTTGTTCTTTCATTTGGAATCAGTCTCAGAATATTTCCTGTGGAAAAATTCCTGCTTGTACCATGTTTGGGAGCAGCTAACTGGAAGGTGATAAAATATTTGGTATTTTATATATTTTGATGGGAAAGAGAGGCTTTGTGATATAGTTTTAATCCCTGAATAAATCAGGTAAGCTCTCAAAATTAGACTTCTCAGGCAAATATGATTATCAACTGATAACTTCCCTAAGTATTCAGCCTGGGTACGCTGCAGAAATTATCTTCTTTTTCATGCTTTAAAGATGAGCTTCAATAAAAACTTTCGTTTGTGTTCCAACAAACTTTAACACAGCCCTTTGTTTTAATTCTAACTCTATACCCTTGAGTGAAGGACATGATCCCAAGACACTCTGGTGTTTATGATCTGCCCGGGAGCCACACGCTGCGCTGGGAGGAAGGAACAAGGCTGGGCTGGGCTGGGCTGAGCTTCCCCGCGTGTCCCCTCGCTGCTGGGGACTGAACTGCCACCGCGTGGACATTCTGCCAGCCTGCACATTCCCGCAAAAGCGAGGAGCAAGAGACATCTGGGAGCCGATCAGAAGAGCAAAGAACGGTGAGCTGCTAACTGGTCAAGTTCCAAGGTGTATTTGAAAAGCTGAGACATAGGCTTGGTCCGAACTCCTCCTCTCTTTTGCTTGGCTTTACATGGCTCTCTAGGTTTGAAAACATTCTGTTCTCTCTGAAGCTTTGTTTAAGTTGTAGAAGTGAGGACAGCAAGGAGAAGGCAGAGCATAGGCAGCTCTTATGCTGGGAAATGCCTTCAGCACACAAATAGCCAGAGGGCTGGGCGTCGGTCAACTCAGAATTTACAGCAGCAGATGTGGACAGGGAAACTCTCATAGCAAATTAATTATGATAAATGAGCTGTTCTAAAACCAGACATCTAGCCACATACTAGATATAGGAGTCAAAACAAAATCTGCAGTGGGTAAGGTGTCACTTACCCAGCATTGCCAAATACTGACCTTTGCAGTGATTTTCACCCTGAGTCAGTTGTCCCCCAGCCCTTATATACTGAGGACCTGATCATTCTCAGTCAATAAAATTTTCCAACGTGGACTAGACAAGTGAAAGGCAAGATGTTAGTAATTACAGAAACAGTCTAAGGGTTTAATGATTGCCAGCAGCTAATGCCCCTGAGCAACAAACTACCTGATGTGATACTTGTAAAACTGACTGAGCACTACAGATTTATGTTTTTCTTTTCATTTTGTTTTGTTTTGTTTTACTTTGTTTTGTCTTGTTAAAAATAGCATCCCTATTTACCACATTATTGCAAAGGAATGATTGCCATTTCCATCATAGCTGCTTTTCTGACAATGTCGAAACCTTGCTTGAGGCATCTCTATGTCTGCACCTGTGCCCCAGACATGAGAATCTTGGGAAAGTCATGTACGAGGCAGCAAGGTATGAACACACATCAGATGGGTTCAGATGGTTTAAAGAGGAAAAAACCTATGCTTTCTTAAAGGTTAAATTCGGAATACGGTTAGTAGTTATCAAAAGATGCTTACATCTCTTTTCATATAGAAAAACATGTGTTTGTGTCTGAAAGTATCTTAGGGGGCCAATGCGTCTCACATGCCAAGCTGACCTTTAGAGAGGACTACCGGCACATTTCCGAGACGGAAGCAGACTTGGATATTGATACTTGTGACTATTTTTCTCCTCTGTGCTTCTGAATTTCCTTGTTGACCACACCCAAGCAGCGACAGGCTGAGCTGTCCTGCAGAGGGGTGGATTTGTGCTGGGGACTGTCCCAGCCCCAGCTGTATCAATGCTGAGAAGGAAGCAGCAGGCGGAGCTGGGCACAGCCCCGGGAGTGTTTTGCTGGGTTTGGGTCCTGGGGTAGGGCAAGCCTTCAAGAGCTGCTGTTCTCCCTTGGCCACCATAAAGCCCAAGAGAAAGGTCTAACCGGTGAGGGGCTGAGAGGAGAGATAAAGGTAAGACAAACACAATGGCAGCATGTGAAGCTGGGGCCCCAGGCTCATCTTTGCACCCTGTGCCAGTGTCACACACAGTGCCACCACCGAGCTTTCTGAACTTGAATCATGTTTCAGGACAATTTGATTACAGACCTCTGAGTATATTATTAATGTGATACACGTGCACACCCTGCAGCCTGACCTGGGCAGAGCCCAAATTCCCCTGACACAGAGGATATCTTCATGGCATGCTCCAGCCAGGGCTCAGCACCCAGCAGGGTTTTGCCAGCATGAGTGAGAACCCCTGATACAACACCCTACCTATTTCACTATCCCTCCACTGCTTGGGCAGCAAGCTCTAAAGATTATTTCTAAAGATTATTCCTAGATATGTTGGGAGGATTTATCTATTTGATTTCTTGGAAAGAGCATGGTAAGTTCAAATGAAGATAATGTCTAGACTGCAGACTGCAACACAGTGTGGCAGTGCTCAGGCTGGATGCTGGGCACCACAAGGACATACGTGAAAGATCCTGAGCTCTGGGCAGAGCTACTCTGCCTTGGAGGTAGAGAAAAAGACATGGAAAGGCTGATTTTACACTGTTCTCTGAGAGATATGCTGGGTCCTCTATGCAGCTGTGCTTATTTAACTCCTTAAGATAGATATGTAAGGAAAAATGCAGGTGCTCCAGTCTCAGTCTCAATCAGGAGACAAGACAATAAACAATTGCTACTAGACAAAAGTTTGGGACTGCCACATAGTACATGAGGAAGTCTGGTTGCACTGCGGGCTATTTTAAGATTTATCCTGAATTGGCATCCAGGATGTATACTGTCATGTTCAAGTATAGCAGCAGGGCTTATTAGTTTATCTAATGCTTAATTGGTGTGATATCCTGCTATATAAAAATGATATCACTAAAAATGCTATTAAACAACAGATGAGATAGCAGGTATTTAAATGCATGTGTACTTATGTGCTGTAAATAGTACAGGCTCGTAATTTAAATACTGGTGAATTAGACTGACAGATACCAGGATTTAGAACAGAAATTAAACATTTAGAAATGTTTAAGCTTGGAAGGGATCACAATGGTCAGAAATACCTTCCCAGCATCATAGCAGTGTACTGAGCTGGCAGGCACAGACATGCATGCACAGCCACATGTGCTGAGCTGGCTTGATTCTATTTGGACACTCAGTGTAGGCTGGGAGAAAGGATAAGAGGAAAAAACCACCAGTACTTACAAGTCTTGTCTCTTTCTCTGCTGATAAATATTTCCCTGTGGAGCTGGCAGCACACACACAGCAGCATCAGCAAACACCTCACCAGCAAACACAGGGCTGCAGGGCTCTGTGCCAGCACAGACAGGCACAGCTCACTCTCACCCCCAGCTGCTCCCTGGGGGCTGCTTCCCCTGTGTCTCTGGCTGCCACCAGAGACTGTGTGTCACCTGCCTGCCAGCCAGGAGTAGTGGCAATCCCCACCAGTAATATCCAAGATGAACATGGCCTCTGCTTGTTCTCAGGATGTTCAAATTGACTAAACCAGATGCTTAACAGTTAAGTTAGAAAAAGAATACTTAATAGTTAGAAAATGATGGTGAAATTCCTGCCTAATTTGCCTGTGGCAGACATGCTGGAATCACCTCAATTCCTTTAGGGCAACTTTTATTTTGCAGGTCTTTTTTTGTACCTAGAAGTTTTGAAGTATAACTATGACCAAGATTATCCTTAAAATCTCCCAGACAGAGGGAGCTGAAATTTGGCTAAGGAACCAAAAGACGCGGAAGAGGAATTTGGAAAAGGAAAGATTGTATCTCCTTCTTCCATTTTCTTCCAGCCCTCTAGTCCCACCAGCTCAATAGGTTCCAACTCTTTTAACAGAAGAATTTAAAAAGGACTCTCCTGCTCCCTGAACGTTTTGATTTGCCAAAAGGGAATTTCTGTGCTTGAAACAAATGAGTTTGCAACTTCACTGCAATGGGAAAGGCCTGATAACAGTCTGGTGTGTGACTTTTCAAGTTTTCAAACAAAATGACAGTAGTACTTCTCAAAAGGCTCTTTATACTTTTGTTCCCCCTTTATACTTCAGAAGAAGTAGGGGGAAACACTTTTTTTTTGGATCATCTGGTTTTGTGTATTGAAGATGTTCTTTAATACCAAACCCAATTTAATGAGAATTTATCAGAAAGTTCAGGGAAAATATTTAAACCAGATTAATTTACTATACACATTTTTTAGGCTTAAGAAGATACTATCAACTTGAAATTGGGTTAAAATAAATATGCACAGTAAGAGCTTTAGATGCAAGGTTTTGCTTGTGAACTTTTCTAGACACACCAGTCATTTTACATTTGAGGATTTTTAGGGTTTTTGGGGGGGTCTTTTGTTTTTGGGGGGGTTTTTTTGTCTTTTTTGTGTTGTGTGAGCAGCAAGACAAAGCCTATCCTGATTACACCAGGGAAAACAAATAACCGGGCCAAATACTTTCATAAAACAGCATGTGTCTCCCATCACCACTCAGGTGAAAAACACATTTCAGACAAAATGGGTTGCTTTTTTTTTTTTTTTTTAATATCCTCTCAAAAGGGTTAAATATTACAGGATTATTCCCCCAGTGCATTACCTCTTGTCTAGTCATTCACACCTGTGAAAACTGAATGAAAAAACATGTGCCTTCAAAAAGTTTGGGAAAGTGGAGAAACACATACAAAGTATCTTCAGAGCTAAACTGAATAATGATCCTGTTCATGTAAAGATTTTCTTTTCACTTAGGCTAATGTAAACTGCAGAAATATTTTCCATGCAGTACATTATGATTTCTTCTAAATCATCTCATTTTGTTTATCCTTGATGACCAATAGGTTTATATTAATAAAAAGCATTAAAGAAAAATAATTTTCCTTTAAACTAGTGAGTGGAAAGTTAAGAAAAATATATATATATACTTTTGTAATTTGAAAAGAAAGGCACAGATTTAGAAAGGCATGTCCTTAGAAACCTCAGCTCAGAGCTGCAGGTGGCAAAGCAAGGCAAACAATGCACATGCTTCCATAAGAGTGAAACACAGTCATTTGGGAATTTATTTTTTGGCAAAACACTGTGAAGCACAGCTGAAGAATGCTGTATTTTGAAACTGGAAAGGGCAACAGGATGCATCTCTTTTCTGATCTATAAAGGCTGATGCTTGGGGGTTTCTTCCTACAAAAAAAACCCATAGAAATGCAGCCCCTGCCCACAACATACTAAATTCAGTGCTTCATTTTACTTTTGTTTTTTCCCTTCTGAGGCAGATGCATGGGGACGAACACGAAGAAAACATAAGATTACTTTGAACAGATGCAGCATCCTCAAGGCACGGCACACCCTCCTCAATACTGCAGCTGGTTTAGAGGGTTGGGCAAGAAAGGGATGTACTCCAAGTCCCTCAGCTGCCTTCCCCAGCCCTTCAGTCACCAGTGTGTCACCTCCTCCCGGCTGCACACCACACCAGCATCCTCCTCGTGCGAGCAGTTGTGCGTGCCGACATCGGCATGGGAGCACTCCAGCAGCGTCCTCTCCTGCCCGGAGCACTGCACATCATCCAGAAGAATGCGGAGGGAGCTCCCTTCCCCAAACTCTGCCTTCTTGGTGGCCCGCACCACGTAGGGAAAGCCGAGCTGGCGGCACACCACGGCGGCGGCGGCCAGGCTCCAGCCATCGTCGCACACCGTGCCCCACTCGCCGTCGATGAAAATCTCCACCCTGCCCCGGCCGCGGCCCCGCCGGCCCTGCCGCATCAGCCGCACCGCGCCATTGCCAGGGGGCTTCTTCTTCCTGCGCTGCCCCCTCTCCTCTGCCCCCTTCCCCGGCCCGGGGGCTCTGCCGTCCCGGTTCGGCTCCACGGCCGTCCCGGTTCGGCTCCCCGGTGCCGCCGGGGCCCGGCCCACCCCGTCCACCGCCGGCGTGCGGGGGGTTTGGGGGTCCGGGACACCTGCCCGCGGAGCCTCTGTCGTGGTCTTCAGCCGGGGATGTGGTGTTGGTGTTTTCATAATAAACTCTGTTGGGGGAAAAGCCAGAAAAACTTGAGTCTGTCACTCTCTGGGCAATGTTTAAAGACAACTATATGAAACCAGCGCTGATTTTTGACTCATATAACTAATTTCTTGGAATTTGCCTGCTAGATTCTGTTGAGAAGCAGCGGCACTCTTTGCCACCCGGTATTTCCTCAGTGAAAGTGTCGGCTGCTGTTAGCAGAGAGGACTGCAGGGCTGAATGCCAACACTGAGCCTCTCCCAAAAGGGAAGCTCCAAGGGGTTTATTGGCAAATGTCAGCCTGGCCCTTAAAGGGTAGGTGCTGGAGTTTCACAGTCAGGAGAGGAGCTCTTCACCATATCCTGGGGAAGAGCTGCCGAAAGCACTTTACAGACAAGCACTATTTCTGCTCCTCTCTTCATTACTAAGGATTGGATCATTACCAGAGGAGACCGTGGCCTCCCCACTGGGCCAGAAGCTTTATTCAGAGGAGCTGAAATCGGGAACATTCAAAATCAATTCTCTCTGGCAACTGGAATGTGCAAGAGGAACAGAGTTGCCAGGACAACACATAAAACAGGATTTGGGGTTGGGTTTGTTCTTCCTTAAAAAAAAAAAAAAAAAAAAAATAAAAAAAAAAAAAAGCGCCTTGAACTCTGAAGAGATGAAAATTCTTTGCTGTCACAGTTTCCAGGTGTTACTGGACTTGCTTATTCACATGTGCTTTATTTTTAGCTTAAAAATAAGTTTTAGTTTGCCAGAAGGAACCAATTCAGAATTTCACAGAATAACATTCAACAGAGCTGGGACAGTGTCACAGACATTTGCAAAGACATCATGACTTTGAATTATATCCCAGATTTATGAATTCTCATTCATCCTTTGCTTTGTAGTACAGAGAGGAGGAAAAATATCACTGTCTTATTTATGCTTAGTATATATTGTCCCCAAAAGACAAACCCCTGCAGTGGTCCACATTTTCCAAATAATGCTCTTTGAAAAGGAATTGTGTTCAAGACATGAAAATATTTTCTTCCTTTGAAAGCTGTGGTTGCCAAGGAAAGAAACAGATTTGAAGGCCTTACCTGTGCATAGCTCATTTGCCGGAGCCTGGCAAAGCACTTGGAAACCCTGGGACTGATTGAATGCTGCGTAGGACTGTATGAAAGCTAATGGTCACCTGGGAGTACTTTTCACCTCACTGGATTATGTTGTCATTATATAATACCCTTTATTAAACTATTTATTAAATACACTTCCAAAAAATGCACTCATAGCTAGTACAAGGCACATGCCCTGGTGATTCTGTTACATTCAGATTAAATACTAACCAAAACAATAAATATGTACAGCTACACATCCTTGTTTGCATGCTTCTGAATCAAAATAGTCATGCTTATTTTTCACCAAAAAGAAAATGTAGTCTCGAGACACTTGGTAGAATCTCTCCCACCATTTCTAAGTTTTAATTTATGACAAAGACTACCTTGTAAACGAGCCCAAAATATTTAGTTATATGTATAGTTTAAAAATCTGAAGTTTGGACTTGTGTAGAGAATAATGCTTAAGCAGAAACAGACAAAAAATGGTTGAACATGAACCAAGTTAATAATATTTGGAAGTTGCCTGCACAGCTAGAAAAGAACATCTTTTAAGATACTGAGTGTTCAGGCATGTCAGCAGTCAATAACGAGCCCTAGAATTTGTTCTACCTTAAAGATTCAGTGTTGCAAGGTGATGAGTGCCCTCATTATTCCCTGAAGCCAAAGCTGTAGGAACTGTTATAGACTCAAATGCAATGCAACATGATTAATGTAATTAAAAATTAAATTATATATAAAATATATATATATATAAAATAAAACATATCCTGACTTTGGAGTTCCTGCAGAACCATTAGCTTTGTGACAAAGTTCATGGACTGTACTGAGTTGGAAGGGAATTTGTTGGGGTGCTGCCTAGCTGCTTACATGCATGAATTAAATGTACAGGGGAAAAGAACAGTGATACTGCCTAGCCTACTTTTGTGATCCTAATATTGTGTTTAGGTTTTTGTACCTCACATAAATAGCACTTGGCTTGCTGCAGATTCAGCTCCACCACTGACTACTCCAGCTTTAGCAGTACAATACTTCATGCAGCATGAAGCAATCAAAAGGCCCTGGAGGGTTTGGGCAAGCCAAAAGATCACCTCAGTGTGTGATCACTGATTCTTTTGGGAGTATTTTCTCATCCCATATTTTCTCACTTTCAACTAGCAATGACTCAGCTCTCATCTTGTTCAATGAGCTACTTCCCAACCCTTCACCCATCATATCCTCTCCACTACCTGAAGTTACTGCAAAAATTCACTTGTCACTGAAAAGCACCACTGAGCGCAGGGTATCTGGACAGGAACAGTTACAGGGAAACCAAGTTGGTGGTGATGAAATGTGTATAATTTAGCATGAAAAAGGGAAAATTAACAGGGTCAGAAACTACAAAGAAAATTTCACATGGCCAGAAAAGGGGAAATACTGTATGACTTATTTGAACCAACTCTTCAGATCCAAAACATCTGGAAATATTTAATTTTGAGAGAAGTTCTGGATAGTCTCCACACATGCGGAGAGATAGTGCAAGTCTGGAGTTTGTATCTACTGCCAGCTAACACGAACCAATAATAAACAGCAAGAGTTACACTCACTCTCCTTTGGCACAAACGGGATGCGCTTGCTTTTGACTTTCACTGGCGATGGCTCAACTTGGCATTTTCCTGGTGGTGCTGTCCTTGAAAGAAAGGGACAAATACACTGCACAATTAATTCCTGTCCTCTGCCATCACAATACTTTGCTTCACATTGTTTTTCTAAGAACATAATTCTTATTGGGGAAAAAAAAAGTCTGTTTAAATGATGCAACTAATCTCGTACGGTAGAAAACATAACTAAAGAATCACAGATCACCATTGATGAAAGTCCAAATATTCACAAGGCAATGGAGTCTTCTGTGTTCAATAGTTGCCACTATTGAAGCCATTAAGGAAATAAAACATTTGGAGGTTCAAGCACTAAAGAAAAAGATTAATCAAACTGAAAATAAAAATCACAAATCTAGACAGTATATGTTGAACATCTGACACAAAGGTAATGTGTATGCAAGATTTCAGACTGTTTTCACAGAAGCAAAATAGCACACTATTATTCATACAGAAAGCCCAAACAAATGTTGTGCCAAAAATGCATTAGTTTCAGGAAAGAACTCTAAGTGTCTCCTCCAGAAGCTTTGTCTTAATATGGTGCTTTATTTTGACACAGTTTGTTTGCCATAGAGATGTATCTCACTTCTGGGAAGTCACATCTAGTTCATTACCACTTTTTCCTACGACAGCCGTCTTGGTAATCCTCAGACTTCAGAGGTTTTCAAATGGGTTTAAAAAAATCCATGTTTGCATTTTGAGGGTACAACTCCTGTGCAATTAGGATTGTTTCCATTTGCATTTCTGTGGAAAGCAGAGAGCTCCTCTCTCGACTGTCTACACAACGATGCTCCCTTCTTTTATGAATTTTCCAATGACTTTTTTTGGTACTCTGAACATGAAAGAAACTTTTTTTTTAAACTTAAACTTACAGCTTGTGTTTGATTTCTGCTTTCTTTATTTGTGCAAAGGTTGCATAATACCAGCTTCTTAATACATAGTTTACAGGAACTCTTCCGTTGCATTAGATAATGGAAAATGCTCCTGACAGAGGAGAGTTGGAGGAAACACATGACAGATCTGTAGGCTTTTTAACTTTGGGGACTGGTTTCAATATAAAACTAGACAAATGGTTTGGTACAAAATCCTCAGATAGCTAAAGCTGTAAATTTAATCCATTAAAAAAAAAAAAAAAGCTACAAAAATCTCACTCTCTGTTTCTGGCTGACAGTCGCTTGGTACTTATCCAATAATAGTAACACTTTAAAAACAGGAAGATGGAAAAAACAGCTGTAAGTCTTCCCATAAAACACAACTATTTCCCTGTCTTGCCCAGTCTCATATACAGGCATGTGGAATCCATGAGGTGTAATGATGGTCCTGTGTTCTTGTCCAATCCATATTGTTCTTTGAAACACTAAGAAGAATGTACATTTTGATATTCATGTCTGGTTTGCCCAAGAAAGCACTGCAGGTCACACTAGTGACCTGGGGGCACAGGGCTTTTGTGGGAGATGAAAAAAGGGATGGAGAGGAAATCAGAATAAACACCTTGAGAAAAACTGATTCCTTTTGGGCAGGAATCTAGAGAAACTTTGCCCAAGAAAGTCAAGCCACCCATAAAATACCCCTTTAGCATTCAGAAAATTTCCAAACCCACATAACACCAACAGGCCCCATAAAAATTTGGCACCAGGCAGTGTAGACCCCCAAGACTGCAGAGCAAAGCAGAACCACAATGGGTTGCTCCAGATGTTCCTTGATCAACCTCCCCAGAAGGGCCCAGCTTGGGAGAAGAGCTAATTAGTCAGCCAACATCACTCATCACATCCAAACCATCACACATCCCACCCACACCATCACATCCACACCATCCACACCAGGACTCACTGCACCACCACCAGGCCTTGCAACAAGAGCATCTCATACCTGGAGGTGTCCACTACTTTGTACACCACTCCATTGGGAGCTGTGGCACTTGGTACACCAGTAGACAGGAAGTACAGTTCCCCTGGTAAAAAAACCAAAACCAGACACACCCATGAAAACTGTCCACGAAGTTTCTGTCCTGTACAGCACAAAGGCATTAACTCTGCATCACAGGTCTGAGAGCTCATCTGCAGTCCATTGGCATAAAATACACTTAGTGAGTGGTAGCTTTTACAAATTGTCATAAATTACTATTTGGTCAAATTTCCACTGCAGGTTGACCTGCCCAGACCTTCTTTGTCATCTCATTATGATCTGTGTCCTTTGACTTCTATTATGTAAAACAGTCAAACTCTGAATTACTTTTGTTGAAATGAAAGGAAAGGAAATTAAGAAAGTTCACTGTCTTATACTCATTTGGATGAAGCACTCCTTTGGGGTGAATTACAGGAGAACAAGATTTTGCTTTTGCTTTCTGTAGCACACACACAGAGTGAGACATATCTCACGCAAAATGCATTTGACTCATCACAGCTCTGTCACCTCACATGTGCAGGGCTCAGCCTTCAACCAAACAATGTCCATCATCATTGATTTGACTTATTTTCTATTAACTGCATTTCTATCCTTCTCCTGTTGTGCAGGGGAGACTGGGATAAACAGTCCTTCTGACACTCTTTTGAGAGCTCCAGTGCTTGAGCAGCGCAACAAAAAGGATCAGAGAGAAAAATATATTTGCAATTTTTTTTTTTTTTTAAAGAGAGAAAATAGAAAAAGAGGCAATGTAGGCTTGCATAGTGAATAAGGCAGATTTTTTTGGGTGTTCTAGGGGTAATCCAGGGGAAAGAGGGGAAGGAATAGAAAGATCAGTGTGAGCAAAGGAATGAGTAGGCAGCTGGTGGGAGCTGAGGCTGAGCCTCCATCCTCCTACCTGCCTCCATCTCCTTTACTGCCTTGGGCTGAGCTACTCCAGATAATCCCAGGGCAGAAACCTTTGGCTACCTCTGGCTGGTTCTTCCTTTTCCTGGTGAGCTTCACTAATGACAGGCCAGAGGCAGCCTTGGTCCAAACGGGGATGGGAAACACCTGGCACTGAGTTTTGTGGTGATGCGTGCTTTACATCCTGACCCTCTTTCCTGGAAGTTATCAGGCAGGAGTTTGGATGCTCAGACCATGAAGCACACGGACAGTGACCCACAGACAGGCCTGTGTGTCTGACAAATTCTGCTGGCCAGGGATGGGGCTGATGGCTTTGTAACAGCTGCACAATGAGCCAAAAATAGAGATGTTCCCATGACATACCCACTGCACCAGGTAGATTAACATTCACCAGAGCAACAACCCCAAAACTTAAATGCTTCTGTGAAGAAAACCCTGTTAAAATAAACTGTGTGGCAAATTTGTAAAAAATTAGATGCCCAGCACACAAAAATTGTGCAAGAGATTTTTCGCAGCAGATAAAGCAACCTCACTACACTGTTATCAACAGATTTCTTTCCATTACTGTAAAGCCAACACAAGGCAGTTAACTACCACTGAAAAGACTCCAGCCCAAATCTCCACTCAGCTCTATCATACCTATGCAGAACACAGCTAGGGCAAAAATGTGGCAGCGTTTCACCTCTGCTTTGTCCAGACTGTTGACAAGCACAGGAAGAGGGAGATCATCCTCATGTACATGAGCAAGGGCTACAATCAATAGCTTGATATTCCACTTGGCACAACCTGATTTTAACTAAGTTATTTGATTTTAGGGTAAGATATCCTTCTCACTATGGTACTGTGAAATAGCTCTAAATTCCATGCATATTAACCATTAAGGAAAATGGAATTTAACCCTGAAAAAAAGTCCAACTTTCAAGCTGACACTTAACTTGGAGGATTTGCATTCACGTGATAACATTTGCATTTATATGATTTGAGCAACATCCAAACTTGACATAATATGCAGGAAAAAAACAGATGTTTAAAAGCTGGAGCATTCTGGAAGCAGGTGCTTGTGATCACCAGCCAAGACCTCCCTGGAACAGGGCAGGGCACAACTCCTGAATTGCTGGGTCACACATGAAGCACACATTGTGTGGTTCATCCTCTGCCTGCCGCCAGCCAGGGGCTGCATGGGCTGCACATTCTGCAACACCCTTGTACAAACAACGTGAGACACCACCAATTTTCACCCCAGGACTCTTTATTTCCACCTCTTCAAATCACAGCAGCTCCCTTTTAGAAAGCAAAATGTCTCCAGTCATGAAAACACAGAAAAGCTCCACTGAGGCTATATCCTTCAGTCCTACGCAAGGCAAAATCCCAGCTTGCACTAATAAAATATGGACTTGAAGACTCTTGCTGATGCCTCACTCAAGACAGAACATAGGCTTTCGTTCTGCTTTACCTTGAGAGGTACAAATACCCCAGCCTAGAGTGAGCAGATATATAATTGCTGTTCATGATATCTGCTTCCCCGTATCCATTAATAATGCTCTCAGCCTTCTTGACTAGACAAGAAGACAGACTTACTCTCCCTTGGGTATCAGCTTCTCAGGCTTCCAGGGCCTGCATTCCCCATGGCATAGCCCTGTGAAGAATGGGATTTCTTTTCTAAGCTTTGTTTTATTCTACTTGCCCCTCCTTTGCTCCCTATTCTCCAAAGGGAAGGTGTGTAGGCAGCAGCACATCCACACATCAGACTCAGTCCTGTGGCAACTGACTCTCCAACTCCTACTACAGGCACTGCATGGCATACAGACCTCAAAATTAGTGTTGTAACTTTGGTTTGATATTTGGGAGATGCTGGAATCTGGCATTTTAAAGACTCGTGCTGTGCCTCCCTAGTACCCACTGCCTGCCAGGAATCCTCTCTGGTCCCTTCTCTGGTGTTTTATTCTGAAGAGAAACCAGAAACATGCCATTCAGTGTGACATAAAGCTAAAAGATTACCTGCTTCATCTTCAGCGAAGGAGATGATGTATTGATAATAGTTATTGATAAGCCCAGGGAACATGCATGTTTGTCCTGTCCCCATGCAGATTTCATTGTACTGCCACTCTCCAGTAGCATGATCCTCCTTCAAAGACATCAGACGGCTGCAAGGCAAAAGTACACTTCTACCACCTGATCCAGATGATTTATGAATATTAGCATGAACATCTGAAAGGATATTTAATGCTTCCTACCCACACTAGCTGCAATCGGAACTGCAGCTTCTCTGAAGAGTGAAAGACTGTTAATATTAACCCAATAGTATTATACATCCTGCAACCCCTTGTCTTTCAAGGGCAACACAAGCACATGAAAAAACAAGAGGGGAAGGTTGAAGGGCTATTAGACTATTTGGGGGAGGGGCGGATTTGTCTGGGGTTACAGCTTTGCTAGTGTCCTAAGTGTTTACTTACCCACTCATAAAATCACCAAATATGTACAGGCCATTCAGGTTTGGAGACTCACAACCTCGATAGACGTAGCCTCCTGTAACAGATTTCCCCATTTTGTGTGGATATGCATAAATTGGAAGCACATCATCTGTAAGGCAGAAAGGATCTGTGACTTGTTTTGCACATGCTTCAGAATAGCTCTTTATCTAGATTGTTCTGAGACTGGCAGAGTACAATCAGGTTCCCTGGTGCATCTTCTATTTAAATGTGGAGTTGTATTTAGTTTGATTTTCACCTTTTCAGAATCACATTTGATTGCCCTGCCCCTCACCAAGACACCTCAGCACTCTCCTGAGCCCTTCTCCCCCCACTACAATCCCACTACTAATCTCTGTTAGTGCCACTTCCAGCACATTTCTACAGAGCTTGTCTGATTTAGCTACAAATTCAGAGGTTACTCCTAGAGTCACTGCACCCATGTGGGAAATGTTTACCCCATGCAGGTTTGTTCAGGTGGTAAAAGGAAAAAAAGAGATGGGTGACTCCAGACTGCAGGCACTGATGAAAAGATATGTCAGACGTCAGCACAAATAGCTTCTGTTCCTCTGAGATGGAGAAGCAACTTGAAAGGGCCATCAAATATTTATGGGATGGTACAGGCATGAATGATGTAGTACTGGCATATCCATTGTGAAATGCAAGTTAAAACGTAAGACAAATGTAAAATGGAGAGAGATGTCCTGATTTTGAGGGCACCATTAGGTGCTTCCTCCCCTTTCTTTTGAAACTCGTGGCTCCCAGGTACCTCATGGTGCCCTTTCCTCCTCATCCTCACAACTTTTCTCCTTGCCCATGTAGCAGATGCTGTAAGCAGCAAACCCAGCAGCTCTGCCAGCGAGGAATTTGCACCAGGGGAATTTCCTCTAAAGCAGGTGTTTTCTACACTTCGGCTGTACTTATCATTCTAAAGGGGCTGTGACATTTCACTGTTCTAACAAAGGGTCTCTAAATTCATCAAAAATTGCTCTGAATCCTTGGAGACATCAGTAAAGTGTCTGCCATGAATGCTCATGTGGGTACTGTCACACAGGAGAGCAATAAATGAGCTCTCTGAACAACTGCTTCAGCAGAGGGAGTGTAAAAAATCTGCTCCCTGCCCTTGACATTTTTATGAAAAAGTACTTAAACACTCTTGTACTTACAACAAAGCTAATAAAAGGAGGGAATTTAGACTGAGTTAATATTAGGAAGAAAATTAAACAGCAACACACAGGATATAGAAGAGAAAAGAATCAGAATCTCAGCTAATGCAAATCAGTGCCAGCCCACTCCACTACCCCCCTGAATCTCTGAGAAGAGGTTCCAGCACAAGACATGGTCCACATCAGCCCTTGCGATACAGTATGTTCTGACTTCACATGTTCACTGGAATTTAGCCAGCCAGCAAACACCCTCAATCCAGTTTTGAACAGTTTAAAGAAATGAAAATAAAGTGAGGTTTTCCTTTGTGGCATAGCTAAAAGAAATGAAAATATACCATACATTCAGTTACCTGCAAAGCATGCAGCATGCTTAAGGATTAACAGTCAATGTTTTTCTCTCTTTTTTAAAATGAGAATACTACTTGTGAGTTACGGAGAAAAATACAATTCCTTCAAGTTTTTCTTGCTCCTGCACAAAAGCTTGGCAAAAAAGTGGCAAAGATGAAATTGTCCCTTTAAACCACCGAATCACTAAGTCATTTCAGTAACAACACCAATCACCTAGAAAAACAATGCTAGCATGTTTCATTTTCCTCCTGACTCAGAAATGGTAACATTTGTACTTTCAGTATTTATATCCAAGCCAGTTCCCTTCTAGACAGAGATAGTAGAGGTTTACATATCAAAAAGGTGTGTTTACCACTAAGCAGCCAGGTTTTGGAGGCAGGAATTAAAAATGAGAGCACATCTATTTACCCAGGGAAGAATTGGCACAAAGTTTTTTATCGTAGCAGCTGAACCCTTCCCTCGCCCTCCAGCCGTAATTTTTCCCTTTCTCAACGATGTCGACCTCTTCATATTTATTCTGCCCCACATCTCCACAGAAGAGCCGTCCCTTCCCTTCCCTGGTGTGAGGGTCCCCCCTGTCGAAGGAGCAGCGCCACATGTTTCTCACTCCGTAGGCGTAGACCTCGGGACGAGCCGTGGGGTCGCTGACGAAGGGATTGTCAGGAGGGATTCGGTACAGGGGCCCACGGTCGTTGTTGTTCACATCGATCCGCAGCACTTTGCCCAGCAGGGCTGATCTGTATTGGGAGAAGAAGGGAAAAAGGTAAAAAAAAATAAGAATAGGCCTTGGCAAAAAATCAGAGGGGGTGGTGGTGGTTTGGAAAGTCTAGGGTTTCATTCTTTCTGTTTTAGAGAAGCAGATATTTAGATATTTTTTAATATCTCTGGAAAAAGAACTGTTTCAAGATAATTGCATTTGCTTCCTAACAGCCTTCAAGTGACTGGCATTGATTTCCCACACCCTAGAGCTGCCATAGGGATGGATCCACTCTCACTTGTTCTGGGCATTTCCAAAGGTGCCAAAAGGATCCCCAGCCATGCCTCCATCTCCAGTGAAGATATAGAGATACCCATCATCTCCAAAGAGCAGCTCTCCTCCATTATGGTTGGAAGCAGGTTCTTCTATTTCAAGGATTATCCTAAGTGAAAACAGGGAGAAAGCAATTACCTACTGCACAAGCACTATGCAAAGGGCAGAGCAACGTTATGATAATGTAGTTCTTGACAGATGGAAGCAGCTACAGATGGGTTTTGATACAAATTCCTCCATATCCCTGTTACTGATTTTTTCTTAGGCTTAGCTGATTTTCTAACCTTAAATAGTTTCAACATATTTTCCAGATTAGAGAAACACCAAATTGTGTAATATGGAAAGTCTGGGAAATCACATGACAAAATGTACTTTTAATTACTTAAACTTTTCCTCTGATTCTTTCTTCCTCCTTGTTAAACTTCTTTTTAATTTTTTTTTTTTTTTTATAATTCATTAAAGAAAAGGCATCTGAACTTATAACCAATTGGAAATTGTAAGAGAAAGAACTCCAGTCCATCTGTGCATCTGTACTGCATTTGGCAAAATCCTGCCAGGTGCTTTCAAGGTGAATGTAAAACTTCCCAAACATTAAGGAATAGTCAAATTCTTAAAGACAGAAGAATCCTTAAATGATAATTATACACTCAGGACCTTATGAGTTTAAAGAGCAGTTAAAAGCAGCTCCACCAACAAACTGAATTTACCAAATGTTATTCAAAGCATTACCAACAAAATTTACCTTAATTTTAACCCCAAACTCTCTATTGGATTTGTTTATTTTATGCACCTGGAATCCTTTCCATAGCATGAAAGGGGAAAACACATAAATTATAATTTTATAGAATGGTAAATCCACAAATGCATACAGTGGAGGTTCCCAGGTATAACAACTGAAGTTTATTATTTCCATCTTCTAAAAAAGTCCAAATTTCATGCTAGTAGTGCATCTGAATAACTATGAAAGCAAATTATAACATTTACTTACACCACTTCATTTTTAGACATTTTTTCCCCTTCTGAAATGTTGATAGTTACTGTGAATTGTGGGAAGGAACCCAACTAACCTCCTGTTAAATGTCAGCACCTCTGTGATAAGGTAACTGTGCAAGAGTGCACAGGTTCCAGCTGACAGAAGGAGTGAGGGAGGATCCTGTACAGACACAAAGGTTAATCTTCCTCAGTCTCCCGAAGAAGATGGACAAAACAAATATGCATTGAGAAACATCTGAGGATAAACAGACACATGCATTTGTGCCGAGGCAGTGCAAACCACATGTCAGCCTGAGCTCCCTCTTGGGCAGCAGCTCAGGGTGAAGTCAGTGGGACCTGTGCCTATACAAGCACAATAGAACCACGATTTTGTTTTCTTAAGCTTTTGCTGTACTAACCATAAGCTAAGTAAGCACAGAAATTGTTACAAACATAGAGCCTGAGGATTCCTAAACAAGAGAGCTCATGTGCTGTCAATATCTGCAAGTTTCTGTTCGCTTTCCTGAGTGCCATGTTTTAATTCCCCTTACCTGTCAGCTACAGTGCTGTTTACACTGGACTGCTGTACTTGCTTTATACACTGGTATCCTCTCCCTGTCATTAGGCTATATGCATTTTTGAGCTAGAATCATCCAACAGCTGGGTGTTTGGAAAGCCCCTGATAATATCTAAATAACGAAGCAAAAATCTTAGCATTAGTAATATTTAAGGGTCTCTTAAAACTGTGGTTCTATAACATAGTTCTGCAATAGGTTATAAATCTATGAGCCTGACACCACAAACAAGCCTCTCATCATCTGTGCATATTAATTGCACTGGAACAGCTGCAAGATCAGACTCAAACAAATGGCATTTCCAATTAAAATGCACTCAGTAATAATATAGTGACTTGTGTATTTTTTAAATTTGATATTAAATTTGTAATATCAAAGGGCTGAGTTGTTGTTCAGATAAGGAAATATGGGACCAAATCCATCTTTGGTCTGGTAACACTTAGTTTGTTTATACTAATTTTGGAAACCTTTGGCTTTGGAATGAATTTCACTCATGCTTTGCAGAAGTCTGTTATAAAGGGTAATCATAAAAGTACAAAGCAAACAAATAAACCTCCAAGTGCCACCCAACAATAACCCCAGAATACTAACTATAAGTAATGTTTAATCCATGTTTAGTTAAATCCTCTGACATGCCAAAACTCAGAACTATACACGTTTTATCCCTCAACACTTG
This sequence comes from Certhia americana, assembly GCA_018697195.1. NCBI lineage: Eukaryota > Metazoa > Chordata > Aves > Passeriformes > Certhiidae > Certhia > Certhia americana. The sequence continues at coordinate 50,904,679 of CM031861.1, read as the reverse complement.
CAGTTCATCCATGGAGGACACACACATTCTGCACCTCAGTTCACTAGACATGGACTTGGGCTAACAAGCTAGCAGTCTGGAATGAAAACACATTAAGCTAAATAGTCTCATTCATTAATAGTCTTTAAGATCTTAGTGGGCAACTTGTGCATTTTTAAATTCATTTGCCAGAGAAACGTGGACAATACCTTTCGGAACCATGGTCCAAGGCATTCATGTCATCAGGAGAAATTCTGAACTCACTGATACGGATTCTCTCTTCATAACGAACTTCAACTGAATAGTAGACATACACTTTACCATTGAATTTGAATTTAGGATGGAAGACAATACACAGAAACCCTCTCTCATCTCCTTCCCAAGGTGAGGTAAGCACAGCCTCGCTGATGTTCAGGAATGGCTTTTCCAGCCTGGATCCATCAGGGAGGTAGGTCCACACCAGGCCAACCTGCTCTGCGATGAAGAACCTGTGGGTGCCATCGTTGGCGTGCACCATCACAACGGGATTGCGCAGCCCGTTGGCAACCTCCACGAGGCAGAGCTGGAGACAGCCCTCGGCGTCAGCAGTGACCAACCCCAAGTTCTGGTTAAGGTTCTGGTTTGCCAGCAGGTGTGGGAAGCAATAGTCGGTGTCCTCCAGGGACAGGTAGCGGCAGAACTTTGCCACATTGTTTTCCAGTGCAATTAACTCTGGGTCTGCAGAGAGAGAGCGAAAAATGGAGCGGCAGTTTTGCCACACTTGCGTGCAGTAGTCCTGGCATAGTCCTGGTATCGTCCGCACGGGGGTGGAGGGATCTTCAGCATCATACAAGTGAGCTGCATATGGAGAGCATTCCTAGAGGGAGGGAGAAAAAGTTTCAAGTCATTTCTTGGACCAGAATTCAAACAGCTGAGCAGTGATACTAATTGGAAAGATTTCATCTTAATTACAAGATATGTTGTGGTTTATTCTGAAGATATATTAACGGAGGGAAAGATCTTAGAAAGGGGGTTTGTCTCAGCACTCATGGAAATCATCCTCAGTATTCCTGGTGAAAGCTGACTTCCTCAAGCTGTTACACATTTATTCTAACCACAGAACTTAAAAAAAAACCCCTGAAATTATGCCTATGATGCTACGTCACCCTATTAGACTGTACTGGGGAAAAAATACTTTTCTTCCTGACTCTGACTTTATCTATGAAATAATAAGACCCACCGCAGAACAGAAGCAAAATTGAAGAGTTATCTGAGAAGATTCAGGCCCTACATCTCCACACTGACAACAGAACGGGAAAGGCCATCAGAGCCAAAGCCTGGGACATTCACACCTCATTGTCTGGTAATCCAGGCATGCACCTCAAACATGGATGTGATTTACAGCTTGGAAGGAGTGGGATGTGAAAGTGGAGGAGGAGGTGAGGACACAATCCTTGCTTGGGTCCAGCTGCCTTTGCCTACAGATAGTTTATGTGCTCAGCCAGGAGTGGTGAAAGGCATCTCATGATCATGACATGGGTCACCAAGTTCTGTGGGATGCTGAGGTTACAGGATTTCAGACAGTGCACACAAAATGGCCATAATCTAGGCAAGGTCCACTGGCAGCAGCTGCAGCTCAACCCTCGCTTATGGAGGATGCAGCTTTGGAAATCTGCTTAAGGACTGGAACAATTTCACACAGCTCATTGTAATCTCCATGATGAGAACTACAGACACATTTTCCTTATGAAAAAGCTGCAATCCAGTAAAACTGTCTGTAAATTACAAACTGACCAAAGTGACTCAGTTCTGTTTTGCAAGGGTTTTTGCTTGTAATAAACCAAATATTTTCCAGTTATAATGCATCTTCCCAACAAGCAGCTCAAAGGAGCTCTTCAAATAATGTGACATGACTCTGTAGAGGCTCAATTATTTTCAAAGTTATATTTTGATAAATACCTGAGGCAATAAAGGTCATAAGAGAAACTACTACTTAAATAATTTCTGTATTTTTGATTCCTCTCTGGCATTGCTTTCTTTTACTAAGCAAAACCAGCTTAATTAAAAAAAAAAAAAAAAAAAAAAGAGCTGTTTCTAGATCTATAGGGAGATATTTCTTAATGCGGATTACACCATTATTCAATAGCTGAAAAGATATAACATCTGAGATTCCAAACTGTTTAAATTAGCTGATAAGCATAAACAATATTAATTTTTATTTTATTTTCCATTACATACCATAATAAACTGAGAGGCCATATAACAGATCATTAGTGTACAATAGGCTTTCCTCCTGGAATGTCAAGCCATTCATTGCAAAATGAAGGTTATTATGCTTTCAAATGAGCAGCAATTAATGTGGTAAAAAGACGATTGCTTGTGACACAAAACACTGAAATTACACAGGGCAGATTGGGTAACACACTCGGCTTGATTACATGAGGTGTGCCAGGGACAGAGAGACAGAGCATTTGACAATTCACTTGTAATGACTGAAAAAATTGCCTTAGAAAATAAATTGAAATGAGATAGAAAGGGAATTTGATGGGAGGGCTGGGTGGGAGCTCAATCTGTTGTTGCCTATGGAGGTTTTCCATTCAGAGAGAGGAGGCCCCTCACTTGAGTACTTAGGTGTACCTCATTCTCTGAAAGCCTCTTTCAAAGCAAGCAGTGATTTTATGCATTATAAAGCAATGCCCTGGGTTCAGCATTAGAATTAAAATTAGCCCAGAGATATGGATTCCCTGTCTCTGCCATTGCAGGCTGTTCACCACGGCCTCAGGTGTGTCTGAATAGAAGTTGTGGGCAACTTCTTCCCTCCTTACAACATTCCTGGTGGCATACAGCTAATTACAGCAGCATTACACTGGCAGTGATATTCAGAGATCTATTGCTAGCCTGAAAGTACCTAAGAATGTCCACGGGTATTTTTAAGACATGTGAAATATTTTCCAAATTTTATTCCGGAAGAGATGGAGCCTCATGCCTTATGCTGAATTTCTCTGATTCTGAAGCAGATGTTGTGGTTCTTCAGCCTTTACGTCATCCTGTCATGTTCACATAACTCAAAACACCAAGATGCTCGCTCTACCCTTTGTCAGAGCCTGGGATCAATATTAGATCTAAATTGTCATTTCCAAATGATGCTGTCTGTTCATTAATTTTAAACTAGGTTGTGGTCCAAAGACTGAGGAAACTAATGGGCAGATGATCAGTTACTTCAGTAGGGCTGGAACAAGTTTGTACTATGAAAATAACTCATCAGAAAACAAACAAGTCACATTAAGACAGTCTAGCCAAATGCATCCTGTCTGTTCCAGGAATTCAGTGGCAGGTCCTTATCTGGGGAATTCCAACAGTCTGAATCTAATGGAACACCCACAACAGACAATGTCTTATTTACTGCTGCTGTCAGCCTGGAGGAAGCAACAGGACTCCTCAGAAAAGCATCTATCTTCCACATTATCCCTGATATTCCTTGACCACATCCATCTGGAAACTCAAGCCTTTAAGCAAGCTGTTCCCCAAGAAGCAGAGTGAGGCCTCTGCTCTTGCAGTCTGGTGAAGAGAAGGCTCCAAGGTAACCTTTTGGCACCTTTCACAGGAGAACTGGAGAGGGATGTTTTACAAGAGAGTGTAGTGGCTGTAGTTACAACATGAGGTAATGGCTGAATTAAACTGAAGGAGGGTCAATATAGATCAGATTTGAGAAAGAAGTTGTTTACAATGAGGGTGGTGAAATACTGTAAATTTGCCAAGAGAAGTGATAGATACCTCATCCCTGGAAACATTCAAGGACAATTTGAGGAACCTGATCTCGCTGAAGCTGTCCATGCTCATTACAGGGGAGGTTGGACTAGGTCCTTTCCAAATCAAACTATTCTATTATTCTGTGAATTCACGAAAAGGCAGGAATCCACAAGTACAAACTGAGACACTTGTCAAACTAATTTGATCACATTTGAGAGAAACCATGAGTTGTGAGCAGAAAGAGACAGAAGTGTCCTGAGTAAGTCACAGAAACACACTTATTAATTCTGGTCTAAGATATAAATTGTATATACAATGAATGAATAGAAGCAGAATTTCTAGAGTGTTTGCAATGACTGAACTTCCATGACATGCTTGTGCAGCCAGAGGCGGTGGTTTATAGCCACATCTGGGCTGGTGATGCACTGAGCTCATCAGAACATTTCAGTGAATCATCGTTCCCACACTGGAATATTTCTCTGCTTCTGAAGACATTTTCAATGGCTGGATTTCTGACAAACACAGGAGATTTAGTTATCAATTCCAGAAGCAGGAGCGCTTAGCCCATATTGCTAACTGATTTCCTGTCTGTGAATGGACTCTTAGACACTGCTTGTTTCAGAAATATATTCAAATGTCTTTTGCTTCCAATGCAATGCGAGATGAAATAGAAATCAATTCTCCAGAACCTGGTGTGGAAAAGTGTTGTCTTTCTCCTCGTGCCCTTAAGGTACCCAAAAGGTATCAGCAAAATGCTAAGAGCAGAATTTCTGAAAAGCCATTTTGATACCATCTGAGCACAGCAGACAAGACTCCACTGTCTGAATTAATTTCAGGTTTACACTTGCACAGTGCCAAGCCACCACTGCTCTGTCTCAGAGGCATTTTCATACATGTGAGACCTCCACATGATGATAGCATCGGACACTTGGTCTGTGCAGACTGTGATCATCCCATAATTATATCTGGCCCCAGAACATCAGCTCTGAGTGGAAATTCCCCCCTGTGCAGGATAGCCACCACAGGTGTTCCTAGGCCACATCTGCAGGCATTACTCTGCACCCATCACCAGGACCATTAGCACTTGGCACATTCTAAAAGTTCTGTAAACCAGTACAAAAAAACCCGCCTGACCTCATCAATTGGTCATAACAAGGAGTGAGATTTGCGCAGGCAGGTGCCCTGTGGATTTCTTTACCAGGTCTGGTGTCCTAACCCTGGGAGGGTGAGGAGAGTCTGCAAACTGTAACTGGCCACATACCTATCTCAGACACTGCTGCTCCTAAACTAAAGAAGAGTGACATCCCTGTTCATCTTTGTCCTGCCAAAGGACCAAAAGTCCACTGGGACATTTGGTGATGGACAGTCACTCCTTCCAGTGCCTGGGAACACATGCCTAGGCTGCTGTGCTATCCTGATGCACCCATGTGTGGGCTGATGTACCCATGCCTGTGCTCAGGTACAAATGCCATGGCTGATGCACCTGTGGGTGGGTACTCCAGTCTGGGGTTGGGAATTAGTATCATGGCTCATAGTCCCTGGACTGTCCAGTCTCTGTGCCTGAACCAGCGCATAGGATCAATGCATCCATGTCTGGGCCAAAGCCTGGTCCATCCAGGGCTCGATGCAGCCCCGCATGAGTAGATACAGGCACACCTGAACCAAAGCACTGCGATGGGGCAGAAACATCCCTGCCGGCGCCAGAGCTCCGTGCAGGGGCTGAGTACCCCCGTGCAGCTGCTGATATCCCCTCCGCATTGGAAGACCCTGCGTGGCCGAACCCTACGCGGCGGCATACCCCCAGTGCATCAGGAGCTCCGGCAGTCCCGGAGGTCTCACCTGGCACAGCAGGTCCTGCAGGTGCCCGGCGCAGGCAGCGTAGGTGCGCTCGTCGAGGCGGGCGCTGAGGCGGTAGAAGCGCTGGAGCAGGGCGCGGTCGCGGCGCGGGTCGCAGCAGCCGAACTCGGCGTAGCGGCGGCAGAAGGCGAGGCCCCGCGGCGGCCGGAACGGCGGCTTGAAGTCCAGGCACTGCGGGTGCGGCCGTGCCGGCGGCGGGGCGAACGCCGCCGCCAGCAGCAGCGCCAGGGCCGCCCGCGGGCCCCGCATGGCGCTCCCGGGGCACCGCCGGTGGGGTGGGCGCTGCCCCCGCCCCAATGCACCCGGGCTCGGCCGGCCCCGCCGCCCCGCTCCGCCCGTGGCCCCGGCAGCGCCGGCAGCCGCCGCTCCGAGGGCTGCCCGTTCCCGCACCGAGCTCTCGGGTCGCACGGTCGTGTTTCCGCGGTGTTTTTGGATGGGCGATTTTATTTTGTATTCCGCCCAAAGAGCAACCGGGCAGGTACTTGGCTGGACAGCCGGCACAGGGTGTCGCGCAGCACCAGAGTGGATCGTGCTAATGCCTTAGAGCGACTGTCAAGTGATGTCTGCTGGATTCGGTTCTGAGGCTTTTGTATGACCCGAACAAGACAGAATGATAGTACTCAGAGTTTATGCAGCTGATGGACGTGTTTAATAACAAGAAAACCCAATTTTAGTACAGCTAGTGCTTCTGTGTCCTTCGTCAATCTCATCCTGGGCTAAGACTGATTAGATTTAGCTTTGAGGCTGGAAAGAAGAGGTCTAGTGTAGCATTTACACCGTGTGGCCCTAGGTGATATAAGTATATGACCTATGCTCTGTGAAGCACTCGGAATGGTGCTCTCTTGCCCAAATAAAGTAAAAATGCTGAGGACACTTTCCTTACTCTGAAGTTCCTCATGGCACACCCCGGAAAATAGTTACTCCACATACACATCGTATAGCCACGTGACATGTAGTGTTATCAGCTAGTAAGATCTAGTCTCACAAAGATGGCACTATTTTGCTGTTAAGCAGAGCTAGCCAAAGTGTATTGTGTATTTTAATATTAACACACTGACTGTCCCTCAAAGACAAAGAATGGAGTTTATGCTGATATATTATTTCTGACTCCTACTTTGAGAGCAAAGAACTACTGTACAGTGCATGTGGACTATAAAATCACTGCGTGGCTTGGAACATCCTGTCAGGAGACCATATGTGTTACACATTTAATATGAGCTTATTTTCTCTCCATATGCTTATGTAACTGCTGTTAAGGTCACTCAAAACTCTCCAAATGTGCAGGCAACCGGAATACCCAATGATCTAGCTTGAGAATTCTCTGCCCTTTTATTTTTGGACACTTAAACCCACTTTTTTCATGGACAACCTTTGCAAGCACTTTGGAAAGCACATGATCAAGTTACTGCCCCTAAAATGTTTGCGAGCCGTGCAAAAAATGAGTATGAGTTATGCAACTCCACATTGCATAAAAAAACTGATGTAAAGACATCTCCCTCTTCATCCCAGCTAATCTTTTATTCCTGTGGTTAACACTGGCTGTTGTTTCAGTGGTTATAATGATTATTAGACACTGTTAATTAACACTGAAACAATGCTTAATATATAAAGAGTGGATTGCACTAGCCAAACACATTCTGGATAATGAGATTTATCCTATAGCCTCTTGATTTGCAGTTGGAGTTCTTGATTAGTTTGGCATCCATGAAACGTTTCAGAAATGAAAGGACAATTAAATGCTGTGCATATTTAGCAGTGAGTTGTAGAACAAGAACTGGAGACTTGGACTGCTCATCACTGTGAAAGAGCATAAAGTACCTTTTTGGAAGTCCTCTGTATGCATTTACATTACACCCCCACACACACCTCCCATGCCAGACCTATCACTGTTTTGCTCTTTCAGGCAGGGCAATTTTTTGGTTACCCCTCAGGCTGGGGACTCCACAGCAATTCATAGGCAAGGCACTGCTGAAACAGAGACTGGAGCTGCCTTGGCTCGTTAACGAGATCATTCAATTAAAGATGGCTTATTTAAAGCTGCTTGTGAGCTGAGTTTTGAGGCTTCCCAGGCCACAGGTAGGAGCTCATGGGCTGCATTTGAGGGAACTGTGGTGTGGTGGATAGAGCACACAGCTCTGGCTTTTCTTCCCAGCTCTGCCTGGAGACTTAACTTATAATTCCCAAGATAACTGTGTTTCTGCCTGGATTCTCCCATTCATTAAATGAGGGCAGTTAATGCTCATCCACCCTACAGCAATCTCTCAAGGTGTAGTTTATTGATATTTTTGATCACCCTTTCTTTCTTTTTTATGTGTTCTCTGCTGAGCCATTGCTAGAGACTAAACTCAGAAGGGAAACCTTTACCCTTGACCTGGCACGCTAAATTTGAAATTGCCCTTGTTCCTACCCGAGGGCAATAACATGTATCTGTGTAGCAGTCACAGAATGGGGATGAAGTTTCATTTAAGCAGTATTCTCTGAGATTATATGGCAGTTTGAGAATTTGGTACACAGAAGATTTTGTATTAAAATGACTAATTTTTAATTTGGTTAATTTGAACGCTGATTCTTGTGCCTAATGGCCTGAATCAATCAAGTGAATATTTTGTGCTGTATATCAGCCATTGAAAACAAGTACTTATTTTTTAGGGGTTTTTTGGTGGCTTTTTAATTGAATTTTTTTTAAGATATTGGACTGCTCCTTTTCCCACTGGAGTTCATTGAAGTTCTTGACTTTAATTAATTCTCAAAAAAAATTGTTGATGGATGAAATTGAAGAAGCCAGGTGTGAAAATGCAGTATTTACTTGCCAACAACACAACATTAAGCTACAAAAAAACTACATTTAAAAAATGTATGAAACCTGAAATCTTTAGTGACCATTGAAGCAACTGATAGTTGTAGGTACCCTGCAGCTCAAAAAGACTTCCTTATGTGCCTCAAACAGAGCTCCTTGAATGTGCAACATCCAGGTTTTTCACTCTTTCTCCATGCATTAGAATTTGTTAGTGTTCATGGGACTGTGGGCATGAATGAGTCAATGTGGGCACATTGATTCAAAAATGTAAACAAACTCTGTTGGATCAAATGAACAATATTAGACCCAGTGTCTGGAAGTCCATCCTTAAGGGGAGCTTAATGCTCTGAGATTTAATAGCCAAAGGACACACTGCTCCTACCCAACTCAGCTGTGAACACAATCCCTGAAAACTTAACAGCCAGGAATAAAATTCAGGGTTATAGCTCTTTTCAAAGGAAATTAGGCTTTGCTTTCTCAACACTCATCTGATCAGAAAACCCTTCTGCTCCTCATTTGTCTTTTCAGTGTTTTATTTTCCTTACTGGTGGAGATACTGAGGACACATTATTATTATGAGAATAAAATATAGGAAAATGTGTGTGTGCCTGTGTGCACAAACCCACAATGCAAGTGAAGTATCACCTGAACAGAGCAGAACCCATGCTAGGCAGTCTGTGATCCACTAGCATGGAGGCTGCTCATTCCACAGCTCTTACTGTTCTACACAAACAATTGAAAAAAACATATTAAACCTTAGGAAAGATGAAAGAGTAGTTTTATAGTACGGACAAAAGCAAGTGAACATCTTCTGTTCTAGGTGATTCTACAGGGAACACAAGTAGCTGAAGTCACACTGGCTGTAACAGGCCTACCAATACATTTTTATATTGAGAAAATGTTTAATGCAAGGAACCTGGGGAGCCAATCCAGTGCAGACAACATTGTGTGCTATATCGGGAATACTGTCAGAGCACTCGATAAGCGGAAATCCCGCTGCATCCTGACATGCTGGGATGACTCAGATGTGGAATGAAACAAACTGCTGCAGCATCCAGGACCTAATTTCTCCTTTTAATGGAACCACGTGAGTCGTTTAATCATGCTGTGATGAGGCACCTTCAGCAGTAGCCTTTGGTGCACATTTCTGGGCTCTGCGTCATGTGTCATGGAAGATTTTTGTACAAAGCAGTGGGGCAACCCTGCAGAGGATGTAAATCACCAGAGCTCAACCACAGAGTATAATATCCAGGATTCTCATACAGGTGACATTACTAAGTGCTTTTCCTGTCCTTCTTATGCTCATTTTATGCACGGGCAGGATGCAAACATCACAGTTTTACAGCACTCAGATAATTGCTTTTTTTGGTCTCAACTTGCTACCATAGAAATTCTAATGTCAGAGCCCTCAAGAGACCATATGGGCAGTAAACATTCCTTATGTGCTGCATGTGCAGAAAGAACATATTTTCTTATCAGTTCACACAAAAGCAGATCATGCAGACATGATTTTTAAAAATTACTACTATTTTCCCTGCAGTAACAGCAATAGAACAATAAGTAGCAAGCCTTGAATGGGTTCCCTCTGTTTTACAGTACATGGATCTTTTTGCCTTTTTGGTCGCAAGAGAAATGAAGACATTAAAATGTATATTTCTTTTCAGAAAACGTTGTATTGATTTTATATAAGATCTGAATACTTTGTGTTGTAACTTAACATATAACCATATAATTTATCTGTAACAAGAAACAGACCAAAAGTCTTGCTCAGTGAATTGTACAAATGAGCCTTTCCTCATCAGTGATCCAAGGCATAATAAAATACCCCGCTTTTTCATTTCCCTCTGTGAGGTGAAAAAGCTCACTTACAGAAGCAAGTCTATTTCACTGAAAGAAAAGGTGATTAATCATAGCTTGAGCTCATACTCAAAAGGAAAAATCCCATTTGGATCCAGGCCTTTGTCCCAGGATCATTCACTTCCATCTCTAGTTTGGAGAGAATAAGGTTTTTTTGATTAAGAACCACAAAAATGTTGCTTTGTTGGAAGAAAGCTAGCAGCAGCCAATGCTGCTATTACACCACCCCTGTTGAAGGACAAAAAGCTAATAAACAGGTTGTTCAGATATTTTCTAATAGTTGAAAATACAAGTCATAGCCAATAAAAGCCAGCTGAAACTGGAAAGATTCTTCCCCAAAGTAATCAGGTCATGCAGCAAAGAATGGATGCTGGTCTAAACCCAGAGATATTACAAATTTAGTATTTCTGAAATCTTTCTGAGAAATGAGGTGTATAACCCTGACAGCTCAAAGAAGCCATCAGACATGTATTTCATAAAAAACATACCTAGAGGCCAAACAAATTTTCAAGAAGGACAAAATAGGAAAAAAAAAAAAAAAGAAGTTGCAAAAGTCTATGTAGATATTCTACTGTGCTCTTTTCTGGAGGAATAGGGATCGTGGCTGTGCCTACTGTAGGATATTTGGAGAATCCTGAACCAATCTGGGAACTCTTGCACTCTACATCCCTTGCATATCTGCCCCAGTGCCAGCAGGAATCTGGTAACCACACTGCCACTGGTTTCCAATCAAATCCAATGTCTTCATGAAATACTCAAACAATGACTTTCTCTGATAAGGGAATATGCAAATTTTCAGTTTGTTTACAGTAGTATTGCATTTAAGGGCTAAGATAACCATGGTCCTCCATCACTGATTTGGTACCTTTTCTTTCACATTCTCTGGGCAAGGTTGAAAAGAAACACATGTGATTATTTCCCTCCCCAAAGCTGAGGAGATTTTGCTCCCAGAATTGCTGTGGGGTATTTACCATTGTGGGATATCTTCAAGCACCTCCCGTGAGCAAATGCTACAGTGGTCTGGGAACACTGCAACTAAAAGCTGCTCTAGGTGCAGTACTTGGAAACTTGAGGGAAATTCTGAGCAGGCTCTGCTTCCCTTTCTGTTGCTCTTCTGCCCCCCAGAAAGGCTGTAATGGAGCAACGGTACTGCAAACTACTAAATTCTCTCACAGCCTAATTCTGGAGGAAGCTCATGATGGCCTTTTACAAATCCAAGTGGGTTAGGTGCCAGCCTGCCACTGGTGTCCACACAGTCTCAGTGTCTGATGTGCTTCAACATCTTTGGCATTTCCACTGTGTGTATGTGCCTCTAGACTTCTGCAATTCCAGCTCTAAACTCCTATTGACCTAAATCATGGAATTAAATCCTAAGTTTTGAAAGAATGGCATTTTCAGACACTTAGAGTTATTTTGCCATAAGCAAATTGTCTCACAGACTGTATATCAGTTATGATTTATGAGTCAACCTGACAGAGTTCAAAACGCTCAAAAGCAGATGTGGCACTTAAAAAGCTTTGCAGAAACATAGCTGCAAAAGCCAAAAAGGCACAGTCGCATCAACAGGCACAAACTCTAGGTGTTGTGCAGAATTTTTATTTTTGCAGAGTTTTCTATGATCTGCTAGAAATAACTGCAAATTGAGAGCTATATTTATTTCATGTTTAATTCATGAGCAATAGTATCTGTTCTTGTAAGAGTACATGGATTTAAAGGAGTTTCTACTCTTGGCTCTTCCCTTGCCTCAGTGTTGGCTGCAGCATTTTCAGTGGGGACCTGGTAGGTGTCAGGAGTTGTCAGCTTTGGCTGTTGCTGGCAGGAAGGAGCAAAGCTCAGGAGCTTCCCTGTCAGTGACCTGCCACAAGCCCTGAATAGGTCATATCTGGGAAATGATGGTCTGATCACCTCCCACAGCTCCAACAGTCAAGCGAGGGGGAGGTCAGGTAAGGAGGTCTTGAACTAACTACAGCTAATATATGTCAGAATTAACAGCCTGATTTTCACACAGAGATAACTGGGAGGTCACTGGAGATTACACAGCACTGCTATTTCTGGATGCCCTTGGGGCATGCTGCAGTAACCCAAGCTAGATTGAGCAGAGCCCTGTTCACTGTATCAACATCTGGGTCAGGAGCAGAAGGAAATCCCCTCTGAGCAAGCATCAGCAGTGAAGAAAGCATCCCTTGGTGCTTTGGCTATTCATCAGCTAAGGAGGATCCGGTGATATTTCTAAATGCTGGCTCTGTTTTGTGCAACCCAGGCAGTGGTCCATGAAATAACCACCATTTATCCCTTGACTGAGAGCAGCTTCTCAGGGCCTCTCAGCTCTTTACTGTTCCTAAATGCTGTGGATTGAGGAGCAGGGAAGGAAGCCTTTCAGGATCACTCAAAGCCCGAAGAAGGCATTGAGGTGCTCCAGGATGGATTGCCTCTGGACTCCACTGGAGGAGATGGCTGAGCGTTGGGATAATGCAAATCTTGTAGCTGCTCTGAGCTTTCATGCATGAAGTTCTGCCAGTGAACAGACTCTTCTCACACAGATTCTCAGTTAAATTGTGGTGTCCAATGCATAGCCTGCTACCATATGGATCTTTCCTGTATCTGACATGGCAGACATAATGGGATGGATCTGGGTCAAGTATTAGTATTTTATTCTTTGTGTGACGTGTATGCTGGTTTGGTCTCTAGTGGATCTAAATCCAGGTTTTCCCCTCGGAGTCTTTGTTTCAAATCTAGTTCAGTAACACCTAAGAGCTGTTACCATACAAATAGCTGCCATGTGAGCTGCATCCAGTGGCATCTTTATTAGCCTCTATTAGCTTGCTTGGGAAACCGGCCTGTTCACAGCACTGTCCTCACAAGGGAATGCCCAGACTTAGCTGTCTTCCCCTCCATGCCCCTTCATCCAAGCATTCAGTATTGCCAGCTTTGTTGTTTGTAAGCTCCAAGAAAAAATTTCCTGACTATCTCAACTAAAGATCCTCTGTATGAGGCAAAGCATTGCCTGCACTGATGCTTCATGTGGCATGACTCCATCTCCTGGTAACCAGGGAGAAAAAAAGCCATCTGCTATTTGGGAGTCTCAGGATCATTCTTGGCCTTTTTGCTGTTACATAGAGTGTGTGTGTCCCCTGGCAGTGCTAGTGACATCCTGGAGGTGTAAATGGAAGCTGACCCCAGGGTCTGGATGCCTCCAGTGTGAGACCCTCCATGGTCAGGCCAGCCTGATGTGGCCAAATCTCTCTCTGTTGCAACTACTGAACATGAATTAGGAGTATTTAGCACATAACTGTACAGATCACACCTTTGATGCTTTAAGGAGGATTGAGCCCACCCAGTAGTAAGCAGATATCCTGGATGCTGAAGACTTAGATTCAATTTCCTTATGATGAGACCACCATGAATTAAAGGTGTTCAGGATACCCAGGGCAGGGGGTTAGAGTACATAGCCTAATTTCAGGGCTTAGTCTATTTTTCCCCTGTTTCCATCAATAAAAAGGGGAGACAGGTCTTTTATACTTCACAGTACTCTAATATTGTACCATTGCAAGTCATAAAAACACACAGAAGTTCTCTTTTCATCTTCTCAAATAAGGACTTATTAATTTTGGACGAAAACATCTTACAAAATGTTAAAATACATATAAAATAGACACAAATATTGAAAATAATAAAAATAGAGAAACTGTAGAGAAGTGGTAACTGATGCAGCAGTTCACTACAATGATGTGAAAGGTTCCTAGAAATGGAAAAATTCCTCCTTCACAGTGATGACTCTTGCCCTTTAAAAAACAGCCAGATGAGACTCTTTCTACCCACAGGGCTCTCCTGCAGTGACAGCTACATTAACCTTTGCTGACAAGCACTTCTCTTTGCTTGTAAAATCAGCTTAGTGAGTGCAAAATTCTTCCAGACTTTAAAATGGTTACTATCAAATGGAGATACACTCCATGCAAAACAAAACATCCTCGTGCCTTACAGTTACTCCAATGGATTTTTTTTTTTTTTTTTTTTTTTTTGCATTGAGATCACTGTGTGGGCTGATATAGGATGATGTCTGGGCATCTGTCTGCTTTTGCTAATATTGCAGAAGAGATGTGAATGTAGGAAAGGACACTGAGGTTTTTGCTGCATTTCTCTCCCTGGGCATTTTTCCATGCTTATCACCACATTGTCTGGGCAATGAGCAACAAAGCAGAGGAGCAGTAATATATGCTTGGGCTATCTGTCTGTTGCTATTAGAGAAATGCTTCAAAATTGCAGAAGAAGCCAGCCCGCTCCCTCCTGCGCAGGGGCACTCGAGCACACGAACGCATGCTCTGTCCCTGAAATCCTTTTTCTCCCTATTAATTTCACATCCTTCTGATTATACATCTGAGCTCTCCTTTAGATGAGAGAGACTCCTCCCATGCAGAGGGAATTCTTCTGGGCTTGGGCAAAAGGAGGGTCTGCCAGTCTCCTCCCACCCTGTGGCAGCACCAAGCCTTTGAAATTGGGTCATGCAAGCTCTGCCACCTCATCAGGGTTAAGCTTTCATATCACCTGGGGCCATTTCAAAGACTTCATAGCCCCATGGATTGAATTTAAACCATGCAACATATACAGTTTTGATTCACTCAGCAGTTCTGTGATATTTCTATGACATTTGTAATTGTTGACCAGAAATCTCCAGGACTAGGACTTTGGCTCCCAGTCTAGTGCCACCTTATCACAAATCTGTCATGTCCCGGACATCAGCAAGGTACAGGAATCCAGTACATCACTGAAAAGATTTAAAAGCTCAGGATATAAAGGAATAGAAAGAAATAGAATAGAATAGAATGAAATTAATAGAATAGAATAGAATAGAATAGAATAGAATAGAATAGAATAGAA
>CM031861.1:50854487-50889575 GCA_018697195.1 Certhia americana | reverse complement strand
AATAGAATAGAATAGAATAGAATAGAATAGAATAGAATAGAATAGAATAGAATAGAATAGAAGGATTAAAAACTTATAAAAATGCTTGAATTTTTTTTATATCTAGATAATTTTACAGTATAAACACAACGTATTCTTACACTGTCTTTAATTTGCCACTTAAAGAAACACTGCCAAACCATGACATTTATTGCAAAACTCCTACTGAGCTCTAAGATGCAAACCTTGTTTTCAAGCCTGTCTTTTCACTGTATTTGGTGGGGCTGGAATTTCCCCGGCCAAATAATTGACTATTAAAACCTAAAGTAAAATATTACATTAAGTGTCAGAAGGAGCAACCTTCTGCTGCAAAAGCACTAGGAAAGCACTTTTCTGCAAACCCACATGCATATCAAGTGAAGTTACTGTTCTAATAGCTCCCAAATTAAGTCAGTCTTATTATTTGCATTATTCTGGGATGTTGGATTTGAGATATCTTTGTAAAGACGCATAGTTAACTGGCAAATCAGACCAAGAATGCTGAATTTCTTAGAAGCTAATTGCATGCACTTAGTATAATCAAGTTAAATTTTGGAACTGACCTCGTCTGCTATGTGATAAGATTTAATTGTGTCATATGGTTTATTAAGGAAGAGGTCCATGAAGTCTTGCTGAAACTAGACTGAGTTCCTCTGTGAAGTACGTGTATGAAAATTTTTTTACTGGCATTTAGAGGGGAAATTATTTTCTGTCTCCTGTATACTCACTTGAAGGATGGTCAATATCTTGTTTAACACAGGTATAATTCCATTACTTTGACACCAAACAAGAAACAAAATTCCAATATAAATACAGATGTGAGAAATCAGGCCTGCTTTCTGCAGCTCATGGAGGCACAACCTTCAGCCACGTAAGTCAATGGCAGCCCAGTCTTTGACTTCATTTGGGCCAGGATTTTAGCCAGGATACTTTGTCATCCAAACTTCCATATGAAAAGTTTTAAAATAGCCCACTAAAAAGGGAAAACATCATGGATAATGAAGCCAGGGTGCATCACTCAAATGGAGTTTAGAGACAGCTCATAAGCCAGAGCTCTAAAACACAGCACAGTTATTTGGATGGTGAGGTCCTTGGGACTGAAAGCAATTCTTTGGCTTCCTTTGCTGGGGCACTGAGATGCTTCTTTCATTGATGGACTACTTTGAGATAGGAATCCAAATAATTCCAGTGAATGGAATTAGTGAGACATTAAAGTTGTGCAAGATTTTTTTTTCCCACTACTTCTGCCCATTTAGCAACTTAGCTTTATGGCTGGTGGTTGTCAACTACAGGCTCTAAGACTTCTTCCCAAACAGTGTTTCCTTTGCTAAGGAAAAGAGATCATTTAAAAGTCACGTACCACCCATGTGCCTCCTGGGTACCAGCCCACTCCCCTCAGTCTTAAGTGTTCTGCTGCTACAGGGTCCCAAACCTCCTGGCTGCTCTGTGCCCATCTTTTTCAGACTTCCACACCTTTTTTATTTGCACCTAAATTGCTATGAATAATAAAACAGCAGTTCAATTTCTCAGCTTTAACAGATGCATCTGACTTCTGCTTTTGTTTCACAGTTTCAGCTATGAATAAAACTAATCAAGGCATGTGAAGAAGCCATGGGGTCAGAACAGTTCAGAAAAGGGTCACTAATAATCTAAAACTGTGGTCAGAATGTCTGGATTTTAAAGTCTGAAAGAGACATGGGAAGGGAAGGGGAGGCAACTTTTTTCTGCTCTTAAATTCACATGTAGAATGTTTCCAGTTTAATATCTGCAACTCTTTTGACCTAAATGATCCACAGTTTCTGGAAACAGATTAACAAGTCCTGAAATTGGTATTTAGGAAGTGGTGTGATTATTATTCCAGTCTGATCCAAGATCTAAAAGAATTTTTAATTTATCATATCAAGGTTTCCTGATGAGTAGCCATGAGGGAGATTTCAAAGGTCAGGAGAAATGAAATGCAGAATTAAATTCAAATTAATCAGAGGCAGACTCCAGACTGGCTTATATGTACATGGGTAAACATTCACCGTGGACTATATATCACTCCAAAACATGGAAATGTAATCTAGGATTGAATTTCAGAGCACTGGACAAAATGTAAGCCATAGGAAAAGAGCTGTGGCTGAAGGTGAAAATCACACAACAGAGACTGGGAAGCAGCTGAGCAGGGAAATGGGTGGACATGACCCCTGAGTCTACCTGGCCTGTCCTTATCACACACTGGGGCAGGGGAAAAGATGCTCTGATGGATTCTATTGTTAGCCTCAAGATGGTTTGCCATCCTGACTTGCTACTTTTCTGGGATTTGTCATTTTTTCAGAGTGGGAAGAGACCCTTAAGGAGCTGTTGCCACACCTTTAGGAATGGCTGAACTGTGTCACAGAGACCACAATGCTGACCAGATCTGAGGCTTAGAGGTTTTCTATGACAGCTGTTGAAAGTCTGCAAGTTTTGGTCAAAAGTTTGTCAGGCACGAAGAGGCTCTGGTAGATGTGTTTGCTTTATTTAATCCACATATTTGCCCATTAAATAATTCAGAAGGTGTTGTATTAAACAGACTTCAGAGAAAAGTGAATGGAAGTACATTTGCTGAAGCAAGAGCTTGTGTAATGAGACATTTTATAAAAGAAGCTGGACTTTTAAAGTCAGAATGGATTAAGGGCATGAATTCATGCGTCCCATGAGAACTTATTATAAACTCGAAGGACATTCAGAGACCTTCAGCAAGAAGCAGCTCTCACACTTGAGTTTAATTTTAGTACTATTGCTGTTGTAAATAAATTGTTTTAATAGTTGCTTTAGTGTGAATAAGAATTTTATCTAACCACCCAATTATCAGTATGGGGGTCTGTAAAAAATGAGAAATGTATCAGGGATGATTTTGTGCATTTCTTAACGCAAAAAAATTGTATCTATAAAAATTAAACCTTTCAAGAATATTTAAATTATAACAAATAAACCTCTTTGAAAAAAGCCAAGTAAGTTTTTCCCTATCTATGGCATTGTTACAGCAATCAGTTGGACACTGATAACTACTCATCATGTTCATGGCTGATTTCATATTCTTATACAGTAATAATCATATTATGATCATGGTAACTGCTGTGTTGCCAAGGCTGCAGGAAAATGAAAACCTGCCTGGAAGTAATACCTTCAGAAGTAGTGTAAATGAAGGAAACCCATACTGGGAACTTTCACCAGTTGCAGGTGAGGGTCTTTTTGTCCAAACCTGGCTGTGGACACAACCAGAGCAGAGAGGATGAGGGAGATGGGATCTCCTGCTGCCAGCACCTCGGGCTGTCCTTTAAGATTCCTTTTTCAGAGCCTATTTTGCAAAGCAAGCTTCAGTGTGGCTCTCCCCCTGATGCCTCAGGTAACGCAGACATTCTCTTCCCATCCTATTCTATTTCCCTTCTCCCCCTCATTTTCACAGAGACTTTTCTTTTGGCCAACTCAGTTACAGGGACATCACCCTTCTTAGTGGTGATTAAGCACAGTCAGTGACTTAAAAACAAGAGAACAAGTCCTGCATTTAACTTTCACTAAGAATTAAAAAAAAATAAATAAAAAGGCTATATAAATGGTCACTCTATTTGCATTCAGCTTTGATTTTTCTGTAACAGAAATAAGTTGTCTCCCCTATTTATTTTAAAAGTGCTTTTGAGCTCTTCAACATTACTCCTGCCTTGGGCATGAGCTACCACTCTGACAGGTGTGTGCAAATTGTGATAGAATATAATATTTCAATTTGAAGGGACCTACAATGATCACTTAGTCCATCTAGGCTGCTCCTATAGGATGGACTGCTTTTGGTCAGCTCAGGGGCAGACTTTTATACCTCCACCCATCAGCTGTTCCTGCTGCCAGGGAGACACTTTCCTGTGATTCTTCAGCAAGGTTTGACCTCTGGTATGTGACAGGTGAAAGACAATGACTGATCTGAGGCCTGGATCTCATTTGGTGATTCTGCTAATGAAGTAGCATGTGGATAGGCAACAGCTTTCATTAGTTGTCCATTTTTTTCCTTGCAGGAACTGCTGTGTTTTAGGTTCACAGCAAGAGTTATGCACGATTTCCTCTGAGAAGAGGAAATATTAAACTCTCTCAGGCACCAGGTTGCTTTCTCATCACAAGTTTTGTACTAAATAATGATATAATCAGTTTCCATAATGATTTTTATTTTAAAAATATATGATATAATTTATCAACTGCAAACTAATTTCACTTTTTCTGTCCTATGAATTTAAGATTCATGTAAGACTGATCACATTGTAAGTGAAAGCAAGTCCATTTTTACTTAACCAAAAGAGTATTTGCAGTACGTTAAAGCATTTCTTATTGTTCCAAGCCTTTTGTATTTCAGTTGTCAAATGCAAATATATAAAAGTTGCACTTCTGAGATTTTTAAACTTCTGGCATTGCATTGGATTTCTTTCTTTTTTTTTTAATGATTCTTTTAGCCTAAGATTTAAAACAGTGTAATGATGTGATCAAAAAAAAAAAAAATATCCTTAGTTTACGTTCTCTTTGTTTGGCTGCTGTAGATACAGATCTGCCATCTCTTTCCTTGCACATGTCTCTGGAAGGGCAGGGACTATTTCCCTAAGATTTAAGAAGACTAGAGTATTTTAGCACTGCCACAGTAAAGAGCAGGAGTGTGTGAAGTTATTGAAAGAAAAGGCTTGCTATCTCTAAAGACTTAACCCTTCTGTTTATCTCAGGGACAGCAAAGAGAAGGGGAAGTATAGCACAAGACATTTTTCCCCCATCAGCACCCCCCATTCCTGGCTGGGACCACATTTCCAGGCTCATTCTGGTGACTAAGTAATTCGTGTCTGGGTACCTAGGGAGGGACGAGGCCCTGTCAGGGATGAGGCTGATAATTGGTTTCTTTTTGAGGTGCTGAGATGGGGACACCTGTTAATGAGAAAGTTGACCAAGGACACCGGCTCAATTGACACCAACTATTTAGCAGCTGTCAGGCAGTAATGACTCCCAGTCACTCCTGTCTCCTGGGTTTGAACCAGTAACCCGGAGACAAAGGCCTCGTATCTCATTACTGCCTCTCTCTTGAGCCAGCCCACTCTTTTCCAGCAGATGTCTATCACATTAGTGTCAAAATCATGTATTTAAAGGAATACGTTTGCGAAGGTAGATCTGTCCAGCACCTAAAAGCTCCCTCCAGCACCCAGAAGGTTCTGTCTCAGACTCCCAGCTGACAAGGAGGTACTGCAGGGTCTGTCCCCATCTTGGGCTCCTACACTCCCACATCCCTCTGCCTCCCAGTGCCCACTGTGCTTCCAAACTGAAAGTCTTGATTATATTTTTATTAAGAGCACTATGTGTGGCCCTTTAAAATAACTGGGGGACAAAGGAAGGAACACCAAATTATAGACAGGTATAAAATCCATTCAAGGTAGCTGAGCTGCTCCCACTTACCCTAAGAGAGGATTCAGCTCACCCAGTGAAAATAAAATGAGTAGGCTTACCTGTCTAACATACCTGATAAGTACAGGGGCAGCAAAATAATCTTCCTCTAAGGACATACATGAAAATAACAGCAGCCAAACACATTTTTGCTTTAATTTATCAGAAGGCTGATCCAGATAGTATTTAGTAGTGAGCACTAGCCAAACTGTATTTACAAGCTCCAAAACAACATGCTTCTGGGATAGAAATGGCAATAGAATGATGCCTGAAGACACTACATGCAAAAAAAGCTCTTACATCTTCCTCTTTCCCTTCCCTCTGCTTTCAACCTGGCAATGCTGAGCTTTGCCTATGGAAATGAACAGCTCCTGCTCTGGTAGGAATGCTGCTTCCAGCAGGGCTGGTGCTTGATAGTGGGCAGGGTCCTCTCCCAAGCCCCACGGCAGCTTTTCCAGTCTGTCAGGTCAGGTAAGTGCAGTGAAGAACAAAAGCATTGCTGTGTGTAGGAAGGGGAAGGAATGGCAGCAGTGACCTGTGGCTCCCACAGCCCACCTTGCCCCTGCCCCAGCCCCCAGCAGTGATCAAGGGTTAAAACATGGGAAGTGCCACTGATGGTGGTGGTGAGGTGTAGGTAAGAAGAGAGTTGGCATGTCTCTCAAATCCTCTGCATACTAGTAATTAGTATTAGTATTAGTATTAGAATTACTATTAGTATTAGTGTTAGTATTACTATAGTTGTTGTTATTGTTGTTACTGTTATCATTGTTATTCTTATACAGTGTGTACAAGAGTCATTTCTGTCTAGTTTTAGTTGCAGACTCTAGACCATGCAGGGTAACAGTGACTGCTGTGCCTGATGCTCTCTGATCAGCAGATCTCTCAAGGACACCAGACTTGCACCTAGGAACCCTTTGCTCTGGATGATCTGTGCAAGAGCAGTGACAGCAATCCTTCTGTACAGTAGATCATGCAAGAGGATGGAGTGCTCAGTGATCAAGGGGTAGGAAAGGGAGGTGGAGCTCTTTTGCCATCACAGATCTCACACAGATGTGGTTCTGGGAATATTGATGGCAGCAGAAAGGCTTGAGGAGCTGAGCAGATCTCAAGTAGCCAAAGGGGCTGTCCCATGTGCAGGAGGATCAGGAGGCTGCTCCCTGCATCCTGCTCCCTAGGTGCTGTAAAGGCTCCTGGGGGATATTTTTATTGCTCCCCGAGGAGTTAGGTCTAACCTGGACACACTCCTGCCAAAGAAGCTCCCATCTTTTTTTTCCTTTCGCCCTTTTAATTACTTGCACAGTGTTTGCATGGAAATATGCCTCCCACTTCAGGTAGCACGAAAACTTCCTTTCTCACAGCCTCTCCTTCACTATTCTCTACAGGTGCCTCAGCTGCAAACACAGCAGAAGCATCATGTATCGCAGTAACTACTCTTTTTATTGGCACAGAAAAATTCACTGTGTGGGACTATTCCTAGTCCAGAGATGGACTTATTGAAAGACGCAGAGTTAAGATTAAAGCTTTGGAAGCCTTATGGGCAGACTGGGAACAGCCTTCTGCTGGTGGCAATGCATGCTGCTCCCTGTTGCACTACATCATTTGCCACCACCCTGCCATATTTTCTACTCCTGAGCCTCCAGAAGGCCAGCCCAGGATCAGAGAGCCAGTCCAGAGGACCCAGCTGGAAACACCAGGGGGGTTGTTCACTCCACTGCACATTTTAACAGGCAGGCAACCAGACCAGAGTATCCTCGTCAATAGGACTGGTCCTCATGGGTGATGCTGTAGGTGATCTGAGCAATAAGGCTGACCTACAGGACAGGGGTTAAGCTGCAGGGAGCACATGGGCGTAATAAATTTGCTTTGATTCGCTCTGTTCAGCTGGAACTTTGGTTTCCGGAGTTGTCAATTCTGGAAACTTTCCTGAGCGTTACATTCACTTCTAATGAAGGCAAAGCTGGGAGTACAACAAATAAGCTCAAATGTGCAAGCAGAACTGATCAATTAAGCCTGGTACATCCTGCATGCTATCAAAATCAATGTACATCATGGCTGAAAAATAGTGTCTGCAAAACAAAGCTCGAGTTGTACCCAAAATGTAAATCCTTGAGTTTGTTTGCTCTGGAAATGAAGGAACTAAAAATAAGATTATAAACATGGTGATCTTTGCTGCTCTGGCTGCTCAGCACTAGAATGGTTCCTGTGTCTGACAGATTATCTCCGCGCCACTAAAAATGATCAGAGCCCTAAGGCAATTAATTCCTCACTTTCAGGGTTTTACTTCTGCGGCAACAACGATTGCCACGGACAATAACGCGGGCAGCCGAGAGGGGCGGGTTTGGAGCAGAGGTAAACATCGGCCGGCAGATAATGAGCGGTGAACACAAAGGCACGGCAACCTGCTTGCTGCAGGGGAAAACCCAAGCCAGACCAGCATCGCTGTGACCCACCGAGCCGTGGGAAAGACTTCGTCACACTGGTGACAGTGTAGGAAATAAAATAACAACCAGTGCCATGCTGGGAAAGGTGCCTCACCTCCCCTTGGCAATTTGATCACCCCACACCACCTGGACTGCTCCTGGGCTTCTGGGTGGGTGGAGAGTGGTGTCCTGCCTCCTCTTTATGGCAGATGGCATCCCTGCTGGTAATGGTGACCTGTCTGACAGTGGCAGCAGATGTGGGCAGAATGCAGAGAGACAATAGAGTCACCTGCCTTCAGGACCTGCTGTGGTCACCTAGGCCAGGAAAGGGATTTCAGCCATGCCAAAAGGTGTGTTGACTGAGATCACCTATTAGGAGGTCTGGAATGACACCACCTTTCTGCTTGGTACACATTTGCAGAGCACATCATGCAGCCCCCAGCCCCATGGAGCTGGCAAGGTGTCAGTGTTCTCAAGGCACCCCCTGCCCAGCACCCAGCCTGAAATACCAGACCCAGCAAAGGTCACCAGTCCAAACTATGGGCTGAGAAAAATAGAGTAGAAAACAGATCTGCAGCCTCCAGAGGATTTTTTACTTTCACACATGCAAGGAGGGGCAAGCTGAAAGTGCTACTTTTGTATCAGAAGTGCAAGTGTGATTTCCTGGAGGGTTTTCCCTCACTCAATTCAGTGTGATGGTAAGGGCCTTTTGGAAAAACATGAGTCTGGCTTCAATCCAAAACATCTTCAGATTCCCAGATCCCTGATGAACCAGCAGCATAAACACCTGATCTCCAGCCTTTGCTTTGTACTCAATTGTTTTGAAAGGCAGTCGCTATATCCGTACCTAGAGACCTGTGACAGTAACCTGGGGTCCGCAACATCCCAAGGGGAAGGGCACCTTTTGCTGTCCCTTTTTCCAATCCAGGCCACATTTTATTTAATTTCATTTCAAATACCACACAAGGCAAAGGTAAGAAGTAATGTGTCAAATCACAAGGAAATCCCCATGTTTTGTGTATCACCCCACTTCATGTAACACTGTTGCAGTTCTTTCTTGGAAAGACTGATAATGGATTTTATGTAAGAAAGAAATTTGTGGAGTATTAATTTTGTGCAGAATGTACGTAAACTGGATGTTGTCATTTAAGCCACTGTTCCTTTAAGTTGCGCTGCTTGACACTATGAATTATTCAGATATCTCTATGATATATAGAAGTGGTGTCAGCATTTTAGGGCATGACTCTCCTCTCTTATCTGCTATAAAATCCCGGTGGCTTCACTGAGCTATAAAAGGCAAAATTAGGTCTTCAGCAGCATTGTTGTCTTGCAAGCAGAAAATATTCTTTAACACTGAGTGAAGAGTACCAACCAAGGCCTTGCTTATAGTATAAAACTAGATATTTGTAACTCCCTGGCGCATCAATACATCTAAAAGGTCATTTATTCATTTGGGAATGAGAAATCAGAGTGTAACGAAGATGGGGGATAGTGTAACATTGCCTATTTTCGCTATTGCAGAATTACTCAGGTTGCATTGACCTCATGCTGCTAATACCAATGGGCTCATCTGCTTGAATAGCAAGGTGTCTGTGCTATAGCCAGCAGTGCTGAGCCTGAGCACAGAGCTGTGCCAGGGAAAAGCGTGGAGTGGAGGAGCCCAGAACAGCCCTGGGGCTGCTGCACCCCTGAGGACACAGACTGTTCAGGGCAAACCTGTCAAGCTCAGAGTTCAGGGCAAACCTGTCAAGAATCAGAGGCTAATGGGGCTACAAACACTTGTCATGAAACTGAACAGTCCCTGGAAACAGTGCTGATAATTTTTCTATCCTTGCACTGACTTTTTTCTTCTGTGTTTAAACCAATGATATCAATGATAATTCAGTTGAAACTGTTATAAATTAATTTTCAAGTACAGAAGAGCATTCACTCTGCCTCCCCAAAACTAAGGGGTTGTTAGAGCTGTAAGAGAAACAAGAATAGACACGGCAAGAGAAATAAAAATGCATGCGATGTGAATATACTCTTCACAAAGCCAGGGTTTAAATCACCAATGGCTTAAATGGTAGAGGTCTAAATTCCTGGAGTTTTCTGTGCCTTGTCAGTAGGTGAGTGCTGCACATTCAGGAAAGATGCAGCTATAAACTAGAAAGTGCTTTTGTCTGGAAAAATAACCTCCTGCAAGTTCCTCAGCCTTCAGGAACCAAGTTCTGCCCCCATATATGCAGAGACCCCCCTCCATGCTGTGAGCTCCATGTGTAACTCAGGGCAGAATTTGTCCTCAGTGATGCACCCTGAAGTCAGGGTAACTGAGTGCTGCAGTTTAACGATGCCAAAGCAGATGTAAACTTCTACTTTCCATTTCTCCCATCTCTTTGTTGCAACACTTGTGCAGGTGTTTACAAAAAGGGTACTTACAAAAGGCAAAGGCGTATCAGGCACCTCTGGCCTTCCCATGTTAGATAGGATGGTAAATATTTTTGGAAGGGATGTAAACCTTAATGTTTCTGGGAAGAAGCCAAGCAGTACCAGATGGCAGAGAGGAGGAAACTCACCCTATGGGCAGGTTTTTCACAGTGTTCTTATCAGCATCTGGTATTTGCCACTGGCAGAGACAATACAGGGGCCAGCACTTTGATCCAGTCTGCCTGTCTCTCTATTCTTGCAACTTATTGATTTCTTATCTATTCAGAATAAGTTCTGTCAAATTATTTTCCTGACACACACTTGGATCCAAAATCTCAGTGTCTCTCCTGTTTGGGTAGATGATGGTGGAGGGTGTGACAGCTCCCCAGCACACGGCTTCAGCTCACATGTTGCAATCCTGATGATTCAAATATTGTAAGTGGAGTTAAAGATTTTTCTTAATAATTATAAGAAATTACTCTGATACTGTATGTAGCTTTCTGACTGCACAACAAAGTTGGATCCTCACTATACACTAAATTAGCAGTGAAACTTTTGCTTTAGTTGTTATGTATGGGTTTCGGACATACATATCTATCATGATATATCAATCACCTGCAGCTCCCAGTTAGGAGCAGCATTGACTGCTCCTTAGGATTTAGCTTCCAGTACTTTCCCAAACTACAGATTAGGAATGAGGGAAAAAGCCTCTATATTTAGAGTTGCACAAAATGGTTATAAACTTCCATGAAAATGAAGTGGCAGTAAACACTGTGGATGAGAGGATTTTTATGGGCTTTTTCTTCTTGGCCCAAACATACTGTGTATGCCTATTCTGTAGCTGTCACACAAGAGATCTGACCTGGTATTGCTCCATCAGCCCTGTAAGGGTGCCTGATCTGGACCCAATATGTGAATGTGAACCTCTGGGGTGAATGCAGAACAATTTGCAATGGACTGGAAAACAGCATTTATGACATATCTTGAGAACATACACATCTCATGCCTTTCTCCAAAGAACAGCTCTTCATCTCCGCTGGTCTCCTGTTTGGATGCTACTCTTTGTAGCAATGTTTAAAGGCTACTGTTTATGCCTTTTGGAGGACCTGTTTTTCTGGCAAGAAAAAAAAAAGAAGTTTGATGGTCACAACCACAATCCTTCTCAGAATGTCCTGAAGTCCTTTAAATGAGTTGGTGCATTGAAGAATTTTACTAGCAGTTTCAGGGCACAAAATAAAAAGGCTTTGTGGACACAAGACGAAATCCTCCAGTAAAGCATACTATTTTCATAGGGAGAGAGAATGAACTGGATGGTGCAGTTATATTGCCAGAAGCCAGCATTAAGGAGTGCTGCATAATCTTCCAAGAGACTGCGTTTTCCTCATTGCTCAGCCAGATGGGCAAATGGAGGCATGAAGGCTGTTCACAGGATGGTTCAGCTGATCTGGGAAAAGAAGGAAGAATGACACAAGATGGTTCTTCAGGTCGTTGTGACTTGGAAAAGTGTTCTGGATGAAAATACTGCTTAATCAGGCTGGAAGTGAGGTGCCTATCTTGATAGCAGGGTTTGGAGCATTGCTCTTTATTTTGCTATCACACAACTTTGTCTCACAAAAGGGATCTCCCATTGTTGCAATTTGGGTGCTGGATTTCAAAACATTAATCAAGGATTAGGCTGTGGTGCTGATTTATGGGAAAACACCAGTGCCACAGAAGATATATCCCATGTAAATGATTAATGGAGTATGTGCTCTTTGAGATGGGTCCTCAGTGCATATAAACTGGATCATGGTCTGGATGCACAGCGAGCAGTGTGTATTTCTCAAGTTGCCTCAGAAAACCAAGGTCCGGGAGAGTCTCACTGGGATTAATTCTGCCCTTCTGCCCCCTCCCACACCTATGAGCAGGCTTTGGAAGGGCCACCCCGCTCCGGGGAAGGGAGGGAAGAGGCAGCATAGCTCTGAGCTGTGGTGGTGTCTTCTGTAATACTGATGTATCCCTGTAGAGGGAATGCTTTGGTAAGACTTCAATGAGGCTGTGTATCGCTGTGTTCTATCAGGGACCAAATTCATTTTTTGCATTACCTGCTGAGTTCAGGAGTTAACATCAAGAGCATTTTTACCCAGTAGGTTGCTGGTGGTTGTTTTGTTGGGATTTTTTCTAAAATTCTTATTTTGCTACAATTCGCTTTAAAATTTCATCCCTGAGTGAACAGGGTGGAAATGCCCATCTGATTCAATGCGAGGGATAGGCTTTGATGCTGTCTTACATGAGCATCAAAAGCTTAAGATAACATGCATATTAAAAGTGTTTTTCACTGGCAGCTTGCAGAAGGCCCCATGGCCAGATGTAACAAGAGGGAATCCATAGCGTGTTGTTTACCAACTGCTTCTACACTTCATCTAAATTGCATGAGGAAATCACAATGCTTGCTGAACAACACTGGGAAATAGGGTTTTTTTTACTAAAACTAAAATTATGAACCCATCGAAAATACCCCAAAATTATGTATTATTCGTGTTGATTAAATTATGCTTTGCAACAGTGGGTTTGTTATTGACCATAAAACTGTGCACTGACCTAGTCCTTTCCCTCCAAGCTATCAAAGCATTTAAAAACTTATCTCAACCCAGCCCTTGGTTGCACTGTGCCCATAGATCACTTGGGCCACGGACACTTTCTGATGCCTCTGCTCTAGCACTGCTGCCTTGCCTTTTCAAAATGAAGGAATTTTCCTTGACTGCACTGCAAAGTCCACCTTGAAGGGAAGACGAGGGAGCAGGTGATGATGCATAGTGTCCTCCTTATTCAGGTCACAGTCACTCAGATCATTTGCCATCTGGACACCTGGCAGCTTCAGTGCCACCTCCTGAGCATACAGGCCTCTGGATGCCCAAGCTCAGCAGGTCACCATCCCTCAACAGCCCCCTGGGCACCAGAATGGCAGCACTGACAGCGAACCCCTTGTGGATGGCATCAGGGTGGAACTGTGGTATTAACATTTCCAAAAGCATAGACATACCCACTGAGTACTTAAAGCAAGTCTCAGTCATCACAGGGACTTCCTCTGTGGATATTAATAATCCCCTCACTTCCTCTGAGGAATGCCCCTGTCTGCTGAGATCGGTTTCTGCATAAACATCAATAATGCTCAAACTTTGAAAGGTTTCACCTAGGAAAGATAGCTTTTGTTGGAAAAGTGGTGAGGCAAACATCAGGCAAGGCCAGCAATGAACTGCCCAGGCCAGGCACTGCCACAGGGTAGCTTCACCTGTGTCTGTGACACAGCTACCAGAGGCTTCTCTCTCTTTTGGACTTTGGTCAATGATGAACAATTGCTCTGCAACATCCCCCTGCTCTGCTCCTCCTTTGCCCAGCCACTGGCCAAAGACCTGTTACTCAGATCAGTGCTTGGGAGGGTCTAGGAGAAGTACTTTCCTCTTCCTGTGGGGAAGGATATGATTAAAACCTTGTAAATAAAAGGCTTGGCTCAAAAAATGCCTGGGTGCTTTCTCAATGCAGCCCTGTGTCTCAGGGTGGTGAGACACAGGAAGTGGGACACAGTGTAAAGCCATGCCACGCTGGCCATGGCCTATCTGCCCCAGACTCCAGGAGAATGGGCCTCTCAACACAGACACCTGCTGGTTTCTATATACTAAGGGTTAACTGAGGTGGCAACCTCAGGAAAGCCTGACCATTGACAGCCAGGACTGCACCTTCTGGAGAACTGTCACCAAGGTGGTGACACAGCTCTGGTCCTGGGTGGCCTCGTTGTACCTGCTCAGAGTCATCCCCCTTGAAAGGAGGAAATAGACCTCACCACTGGCTGTACAATGTGATGCCCTCCTCTCTAGGGAACTGTCCTGGTGTGAGGTTGTTCCAGGGGAGAACTGTCCACATCTTCAGGTCTGTGCTGTGTGCCACCAGAAATCCACCTGCAAATCCCACATGAAGTGAACCAGTGTCCATGCTCTGTCCTAAGCTAAGCTCCTCTTACCTTTTGATAGTAATGGGATAAAAAGCTTCCTTAGGAGAAAAGAGGTAACAGCACCCACAGAGGGGATTAGCTCCTCCAGGAGCAGGGAGGGTCTGCTGTTTTGCTTTAGTAGGGAACAGGCAGTTGTCTAGTTTGCCAAGGGTATAGCTGAGCTCAGAAACCCAGCAGCATAGACTTGTGCAGAAAAACAGGAAGAAAGTGCATCTTTACCGAGACAGATAGATAACATCAAGAAAGATAACATCAAGAGGCAGGAGTTGCCGTCCTTCATCCCTCTCTGTTTCGATGTTCCCTCCACTCACAGGCCATATGCTCTGCATCCCACGTTCTGGCATCGGATTTGATGTCTCTTTATAGCTAGAGGGTGTCTTGACCAGCTTTCCATTGTGGTCAGAAACCTGATGTTGCACTGGATTAACCCTGGAGTCAAACCATTTACTCAGGTTTATAAGGAACACAAAGCTGGCGACTGCCTGGGGCTTTTTAAGGATACTCATGCTGTGTCCTGGTGTACCTTTTGTTTTAACAGTGTGATACTGGCCAAAGAGCAGCCCACAGAGAGATATCATCACCCAAGGAAAAGTGCATTAGACTGAAACTCAGGGGATATGATGCAAAGATATAGGAGATCTACCCACATGTTGCCTAGGAAATTCACTTTATGAACTTTCCATGCCCTTTACTAGGTTCTGTCCGATGTGTGCAGAAGTTGAGGCTGGCACCCCAGCTTCCTGACAGTAAGGACAACCAGAACCTGTGTCGATTTTAGCGAGGAATAAGCGTTATCAGTGACTTCAGGGCCGTTTCCTCCCGCACCACTGAGGTCTACAGGAATATGCCGTTCCCAGGAGCAGAGACGTGGCAGGGATGCTGGAGCCAGCTCTTTCAACCTGCCGAGGCAGGAGGGACCCGCGGACAAAGGCGGCCACCCCAGCGGGAGGGTGGGCAGCAGGGCAGAGAGGCGAGGGGCAGGGGTGCGGTGACAAAGCCTTTGGCGGGGGCGGCAGCAGCTCCGGGGAGATGCTCCGGGAGATCCCGCTCCGCTCGCAGCCCAAGGCGGCCGCCCGTGGCTCCGGGTCCCTCCCCGCGCCGGGGCAGAGCGGGACCGGGGCCATTTCGGCGCCGCTTCCCCGGGCCGCTCGGCAGGCGCGTTTTCCTGCCTGTCCAACCCCACCCTTTCCCGGGATGGTGCTCTCTCCGCTACCTCTTTTTAAAGAAAACCCGGGGAAACCCATCTGAAAAAAAAAAAAAAAAAAAAAAAAAAAAAAAAAAGAAAAAGAAAAAAAGGGAAAAAAAAGAGGAAAAAAAGGCGGGGTGGAAGCCCCGGCGGGGGCAGCGGTGAGCCGGCACGGCCGCGGCAGGCAGGGCACGGCAGGGCACGGCGGGGCGGGCGGAGGGCGGGGGGAGGGAGGGAGCGGCCCCATCCCTTTGTACCTGCCGTTCGAAGGCGCCAGGCGGCCCCGCATTGGTCTGCGGCGGCCGCGGCTCCCGTAACCCGAGCCGGCGGCGGGCGCGGCGCACCGGGCCCGGCCAGCGCCCAGCTCGGCAGCCAAGGGGCGGTTCAGCACGGCTCGGCTCGGCTCGGCTCCCTGCACCCCGCCGTCAGCAGCCGACTCTCCTTCCCCGCCGCTCGGCTGGGCTGGGGCAGGGCCGCGCCGCCCTGCCCGTAGGAGGTGGGACCAAGCGCGGCGCTGCCGGCCCCCTCTTCCTTCGCTCTCTCGCTCCCTCCCTCCCGAGGGCTGAGCCATTCCGGGAAGGCGCCGGCTCTCCCACCGCTCCTCGGCAGCGCCGCACCGGCATCGGCCGCCACCGCGCCGGGCTCGGCCCCACGCCGCCCCGGGGCTGCGGACGCGCACCGGCGGAGCGGGGCAGAGCAGCGGCGGGTGCGCGGTCCCCGCGGCGGGCGGGAGGGAGGACAAGTGGACGGAGCGCCCGGGAACGGCCGCCGCGTAGTTGTTTTGCCCGGGGTAAGTTGGCCGATCCCTGCGGAGGCTTCGCTTGGAGAGTGCAGCGTTTGGCGCCCGGCTCCCTGTCGCCCCCAGCCTCCGGGGCAGTGGGGGCGCCTTTTTTTATTTCATTCCCCCCCCCGCCCCCCCCGCCTCCTTTGGCTTGTGTTTTCTTTTTATTATTATGGGGTCTGTGGGGGAGCAGAATTTCCAGTCCGGCGTTGCTCTTCTTCCTCGTCCAACGCTCAACGGAGAACTATAATATTTCTTCACCGAGATGATGCAGTAAATTTTAGTTCTAGGAAATCAGGCGAACAAAATCATCCGAATAACCCGAACCATTTGTTACCCTGAGAGACCAAACGCAGCCTAGGCACAGATGATGGCAAAAAATTCCTTGGAAGGGTCTAAAGAAGACCTGAGCAAAATTTCGGAAGAAGAGATGCTGAGATGGAGCAAGGAAGAGCTGGTGAAAAGACTGAGGAAAGTGGA
This sequence comes from Certhia americana, assembly GCA_018697195.1. Classification (NCBI taxonomy): domain Eukaryota; kingdom Metazoa; phylum Chordata; class Aves; order Passeriformes; family Certhiidae; genus Certhia; species Certhia americana. Next base: position 50,872,869 of record CM031861.1, on the reverse strand, counting down.
GAATGAAAAGATGAACTTAATGGTGGAACACGGCAACTTGATGAAAGACGTGAACCGGCGGCTGCAGCTCCACCTGCACGAGATCCGCGGGCTGAAGGAGGTGAACCAGAAGTTGCAGGACGACAACCAGGAGCTGCGGGAGCTCTGCTGCTTCTTGGACGACGACCGGCAAAAAGGCAAGAAGCTGTCAAGGGAATGGCAGCGCTTCGGGAGGCACACGGCCAGCGTGATGTGGAAGGAGGTGGGCATGTACCAGCAGAAGCTGAAGGACCTGGAGGCGAGGCAGGAGACCCTCCTGCGGGAGAACGTGGAGCTGAAGGAGATGGTGCTGATGCTGGACGAGGAGCGGAGCGGGGCCGGCTCGCGGAGCTCCATTGACAGTCAGGCCAGCCTGACCAACCTCAACGGCGGCTCGGCCACCAGGGACGTGGGGGACGGGAGCAGCACCTCCAGCACGGGCAGCGCGGGCAGCCCCGACCACCATCACCACCACCTTCACCACCACAAGGCCGGCGACAGCAAGGCCGGGGCCATGCGGAGGTCTATGGATGACCTGTCCGCGCCCCTTCACCACCGGAGCATCCCCAACGGCCTCAATGGTGAGCCCTGCCCTCCCCTGCCCTGCCCCGCCCCGCTGGCCCCGCGCCACCACCCCCGGCAGGTCCGGTCCCCCTTGGCGGTGGGGTGAGAGACTCCGGGGGAGGGGGGTCCTGGCTATTCCCTGTCCATCCGTGGTGACCTCTTTGGCAGAGCAGCTGGGGAGGGGCACCTGTGTGCGAGGTGTCTGTTACCAGTGTTATCGATGTCCTGGGCTGAGGGTTGGAGCCTCTTTTATCTCCAGCAGAGTTGGTGTTTGGTTTTGTTTGTTTGTTTTGGGTTTCTTTTTTGACAAAAAACAGCCTGAGTTTTCAGGGTTAAATAAACACTGATTGTGTTCCCACTCTTCCTCCTCTTTCTCTCTCTCTCCCTTTACGTATTTTGGTTTATGTTTGGCTTGTTTGTGTGCTAGTTAGATAAGACTGATAAAGATGGGATGAGATTTTGGAACAGCTAATGAAAGTGCAGGTTTGTCCCACAGAGCATCACCTGTTAGCTCCACAGGCTCTCAGGGCAGGCTGGCTGTGAAGTGCTCAGCAGTTTTGGAGGGGTGCAACTCGGCTTTCTCCTGTCTCCACTTCAGAAACAGGAGTTTTGTTTGTAGAGAAGAGATTGCTCTCGAAGGGACAGTGTACTCACGATTTTGTTCAGGTTAGTCGTTGAAGTTAGAAACAAGCTCCACGATGAAATCATGCCAAGCCTCCTCTGGCAGTTCATATTCAAGTAAAGTTTCTCCTGTTGTCTAATAGTGATCAAGCATTAACATAACATTGGAATGTCTTTAAAATGGAGATTTAAAAAAAAAAATCTTTTGAAACTAACAAGACCAAATACATGACTTCTAGAAGGAGTAGTGTGGTCAAGAGGGCTCAGTAAGAACCAAACCAGGCAGCCATCTAAAAAATTCTTATATATAAGACTATTTTTAATGTTCTTAGTACTCTTTTCCAGTCAGAGAGGACTGTTTTCTGGTTGGGGTGTCCTTTTCCCACCTCTAATCGCACAGAGGGGTGTGGAGCCCCAGAGGTTGTCTCTGATTGATGTCAGCAGTGGATGTGTTTACCAGATAACCACACTTTCAGCTCCCAGAGCTTTTGGTGTTCTTATTTTTTGGTGATTTGTGGCAAGTCTTTTTGTCCCGAGGGACCTGAGGGCATGGAGAATTAATCAGTCGTTTCACAAGTGTTCATCTATGAATGTGCTGTTTGCAGTCCTGTTGCCTCAGCTGTGTGTCTCAACACATTGGAGGTGTTCTGGCCACCCTGCCCAGTAGTCAGGGGTTGCTAGTTTCAAGGGTGATCCAGTCTCCAGAGGTGCCTGGTACAGCAAACATCTTTAAATGTGTGGAATTTTTTAATCTCTCTTTTCTAGAGCTGTGTAAATCAGAAGTATCTGGTTTGTAAATCTGCAGATAGCTTCTGCTCTTGACGTGACTTGACTTTATTTTCATAAAGCATTGCTCTCCACAGAGGCTTGAAGAGCACATGACAGATATTGAATGTGCTGTTACTGTTTTGGAACAGAAGGGCTTCGGAGTTCTGGTTTGTGAACCTTAGACCGTGTCCCTTTAAGTATTGGTAACTGAATGGGACAAAGGCAGTTGAATTAATCTGTTAACTCAGGGCTCTTGAGTATACGAAACACAACCAATATCTTAGAGCTGTCTCTTCAGTCCGGGGTGAAGGCACAGTGGTTTGCTTCACCTGGGATTCAAAGGCGTCCCTGTCAGCACAAAGAGGAAAGTCTCTGCTTTCATAACTCGGTCTTCACTGCCTTCCTCAAGCGCTGTGTGTGGGACTGTGCCAGCAGCATCTTTTGGAGGAGACTGGGAGCCGAGTCTCAAGTCCTACCGAGTGTAGGGTGAGTGGGAAAGGGAGGCAGACCATCTGCACCCACGTGTTTCCATATGCGTGCCCTTACACACCCCTTCTCATTGCCTTTATCGAGAGGATGGGCATGGGCTCGAGCATTTCAGACGTGACCTTTAGGTTTTAGTGACTTCTGCTTCTGGGGTGCCTGTGGAAGAAGCCACATTCTTCTCTGTGGGAAGAATGGAAACTCTTTCCTTGTGAACCAGTGTGGCTTCATTTCTGAGGGTGCAACGGATATGATCAGCACTTCTAAAGCTAATAATCCTTGTAAAGATGTAGACAAGTCTGATCTCTCCACTTAGGTAGTGAAGCTGTAAAATGACTTGAATAGTTGTCATTCTCAGATAGCATCGGTATTCAGCAAGGCCATTTCCCTGACTGTGCCTTTGGAAATGCCTCCCAATACATATGCAAATGCAGGGCTTATCAGGCCCCTTTTTTTGACTGACAACAAGAAGTCTGGGAGGGGTGTTTGCCTGGGACCAAGCAACAATTCTGTTAAGCCTGTGACAGTGTAGAGGAGCAGGGCACGAGCAGGTGAACGTGAAAAACCACTCCAGTGAGTCAGGTGGGTGGTGGAGCTGTCACGGAGCAGCCCCGCAGTGAGCATCCTGCCGTGTCTCCTGCTCATGTCCCTGCCTTCCGTGTGTGCAGCCGAGATCTCAGCCTTTTTGTACTCTTTTCTGGGTGATTTTTTTTCCCCTCAGAAATAAAACAGAAGGAAGGCAGAGGAAAGAGAGTGCATGGCCTTTTATTTTTTTTTGGCTGTAAGCTTGAATCTGGTTTGCTGCTGTCTCATGTCTTTAAAGCTCTGTAGAACTAACCAGTGGATGAAACAGGTACTGCCCGGCCAGCTCAGCTAATACTGAAATGAACAGCCCCGTGTGCTTTGTTAGGGAGAGGAGGTGGCTGAAAGGGATGCAGTGCAGAATTTAGCATCTGTAGTAAGAACTCAGCAGAAGCTGGTGGGAGCAAGGTTGCTACATGTGAGCTGCTTGCTAGAGTACTTTTGCTTAAGGAAAAGCTGGGAAGTCCTGAAATTGGAAGCTGGAAAATGCAGAACTGTACTGCCCCTGCTAGTGGTATCCATTGAGCTTCACTTGTTAAGTGCTTTTCTAAAGGAGTCGGGAGCTTAACAGTGGGTGTTAAAACACTTGCAGGAAGGTAGATTTTTAGTAGAATCTTAGTGAGCAAAGGTGGGTTAAATGTTTCTAATTTTCTGTTCAGCGATCCTTGCAAGTGAGTTGGTGAACCAGGGCTTGATTTTTTGGCCCCAGTGTAAGGTGGTGAACTCTAGATTTGTAAGGTGAATTCAGAATAAATGGTGTAAGTGTAAAAAACAACCCCAATCCAACTGGTGGTCCACCTTTGCTTCACTTTTCTGAAGTCTGTTTACTTCTGCAAATTGTCTTTCAGAAGCTGATGATTAATTATTCACTCATGGAAGATAAGATAATAATTATAACATAGTGTGAAAATGACTAATATTAGAAGACATGTAATCCTGCTTGTTCTGAAAGTGAGAGGTATGGCAACTCTCTGTGTGCACATGGTACAGAGACACGGGCTGTGGGACAGGGGCACCTCCAAACTGTGTGATGGAAACTGGCCAGTTGCCTCTGTAATGATATGTCACAGTTCTAAACCTACCCAGATCTAGGACAGAAATTGAGGCACAGTCACTGTGTGTGCTTGTGAGTGCTTTGGCTTTCCTTTTTATGCATGGTGTGGATCTCTGTGTGTACACACAATCTTTCTGCCCATCCAGCTTTAGACAGCTCTGCTGAAGCAGCTGCTTAGCTCCTGACAGAATTGGGTTTAAAATTTTAAAAAAAGAGAACTAAAAAAAAAAAAAAGTGACATTTGGTGATATTGATATTAACATGACCTGGGAGAAGAAAAAGCCCTCAGGTTTATTCCCACAGGATATATCCCTGGACTGTGAGGTATGTGGGAACACTGGGAGGAGTGACTCAAAACCCCCTGAGGCCAGGGCAAGGGCTTCCACCAGTTTTAGCCTTATCTAGATCTGACTGGGACAACTGCTCATCCATCTTTGAGCCTGAAGGCATACAGACTCAACTAGTGATGTACCTGGGACAAAATCCTGTGCATACAGGCAAAGCAATTCAGGTTTTAGCTTTATTTCACACCCATCAACTGAAATTGTCATTAGAACTTCACCTCCCACTGAAACTGTTTCCTCAAGGTTCCCAAAACAGACTGTGTGGTTTCCGGTGTCTCTGACTTTATTCCAGTTGGGTGAAGTGTTAATTTTGTTGTTTTGTTTTTTGAAATTATTGAAAACATCAACAATTGAAAAGTGATCAGAGAGGTCCAGGAAAAAGCTGTGGGTACAGCAGAGAGCCTATGGTAGCAGAGATATTAATCTATGGCCTCTTGTTGCTGTTGTCTCCAGTGAAAGAAGAATGGTCTCTCTGGATGAGGGGGTGGGAAGATCTCTAGTTCTATTGATTCCCACTTGTGGATGTCCACATATTTACCTAGAGGATACAATATATTGCAGTTAAAATGGTGGCAGAGAGAAATGGCTGTTCCCTGTGGGTTGGTATTGATTGGTAATGCAGCTGCCCTGTGCTTACTTCTCTTCTTTGCACACTCTTTAGGCCAAAATACTTTTTTAATTTGTGTATTAATAATCAATATACTTATTATTTATGATGGCATATTTATGAGGCCTTTGAGATGAGAATGTGCAGGGGTAGAAGCAAAAGATGAGGTTCATCCCGTTTAATTTGAGATATCTCTAATACAGGCTTTAACATCTGCTTTCCTTTGGACATCCTTTATCAGCCGTGTGAAGAAAGGCACTTTGGTTTCATGATTTATGTGAACTGTGTCTTGCATCAAAGAGAGCAGAATTGTATGCTGGTTGTGCTCTTTCTCTGCTGATGAGGAGGAAGCCTGGTCAGCTCATTCATGTGCAGCCATCTAAAGCCAGATGGGATCAGCCCTATTCCAGGTCTTGTAGTGACTTTTGCAGTGCACCTGTCCTAGCTCTGGTGAAAGAGAGGAAAACGCCTTTCTCAGCAGCACTGAGATGTCATCCCCTTACAGTCCCCACACTGCATGGGCCAGAGAGAGTCCTGTTCTCTATGCTGGAGACCTCTCAGAGCTCAGTGGCTCCTGCCAAGCTTAAGCACAGGTTTGATTACTTGACCAATTATTTTCTTTCTTCTATCAAGAGCACTTTTCATCCTCTGAAAATGGCTTTAACGTTTTTTTAATACTGATGTTTTTAATGTGTTGGTATTTTTGGTGCTGTAAGCTGTTATATACAGACTCCTTGTGATTCAGACAGGAAATCAGTTCTGGGGTGGTACAGTAGAGAGATGTAAGAACTCTGGAGAAACACCTGTTTCCATCTCTGCTGTAAGTTCATTGAGTTCTGCTAATTGACTTATCAATGCTGAAGTCTTAGTCATGAAGGGTATAGCTTGAGTTTCTTGTAGCCAGTAGTCATTGGCCACTAATTCAAAGGACTTCCACGGAGTGCTTCATTTGAGGCATCTTTCTCATCACCCACTCCTGCCTTCTTGCTGGGACATTGCCTGTGTGCCAGCCTGCTTGGCTAGCAAACTTCAGGGTAGCTGGTGTCCCTGAAAACAAGGCTCAGGATGCTTAAATTAAAATTGGGCCATATCTGGAAATATATTCTCCATGGTAATGTGTTCTAATTTTGTTTTCCTCTTTCAATAGTATATAGAGATATATTATTCTCAGCTGTCCTGTTGAAGAAAAAAACCAAACCTGTATTGATTAAAAAACAATTTTCTATGAGCCTTTGATGGGATTATCCACTTACTATCATCGAAAGCAATCAGAATAAGGGAAATAGGCTGTGTTGGTTACATGTAAATGGTTTGGTCCTCTGGAGACTTTCTATCAAATAAAGCTGAGGTTTGAATTAAATGGTGATCTAATGAAGTTGCAGGCATGGGAACCCAAAATGCAGCCCGTACAGGTGTTACATTCTATGTATGCGTGGAGACAGGGGCATGAATACCAACACTGACAGAAGCATTGCATATGAAAGCTGAAGGGTTAATACTTTGTGGGGATGAAGCTGCCTGCATCCCTGTGACCTTTGGGATACTGCATCCCCACTCTGGGAGGCATTGGGCTTTTTATCTGCCCCACAGCATGGCTGTGGCCTTGCTTGCATCTCACACAGACATATCCATGGCAGGGTCTGCTGACGTGTGCCCCCCAGGCTGCCCTTGCAGCATCCTTCTGTACAGGGGCTGCCCTTTGGAGATGCTCTGGGAACAGAACAATGGGCAATAGCTGATGGTAGGTAAGATGGAGGTGAGGTGCTTAAACTGGCAAAAACATCTGGTATACACCAGCTGTGGAGTGAGGCAAATGAAAAACAACTAAACCCATTTAAAATTCAGCTAAAATGCTTGAACGCAGAAGGCTGATGTTCTTTCCGCACTCGCACACAGGCCTTAATGCATCCCACTGCAAAACACACAACATTGCTCACCTGGAACAGGGAAGGTTGGGGGGCTGCACATCCAGTTTGCCTGCAAATTAGCGGCAACTGGCTGGGTTTGCTTCTGCGTTCTGTATTTTTAACCTGACTTTTTGTCTGCCAGCCAGAATTCATCCTGCCCTGTCGCCAAATGTCATCATCCCCTTGTGGTTAACTTGCTGCAATTCATGAAACACTTGGCTGCCATAAATAGTTATGTGCAGAGGTTCCTCTGCACGCGGAGCGGGCAGAAAGGCGCAGGCAGTGCTGCTAGGCACTCGCACACGAACATGTCCACCAAGAGAAAGTTGACCCACTTCTGCAAATAGATAACTCCTGGCAGAAAAAGTAACACTGTCTCAGAGAATCTATCTTCCCCTTGCCTACTGAATTGTGAAGCAAAAAGCAAGCCAGCTCCATCTTCTGAATTAGCAGTGATGTGAGCACAGTATACTCCCCATTGAAACCAGGGTGCGTAAATCAGCCCTTGATCTGAGAAGGGCTTAAAACGGCCACAATTTGGTCGTGATTTTTTTTTTTTTTCAGTATAATGAAAGCTTTTGTTATTGAATGAGGTGCATGGAGCTCAGGACTCAGCTGGTCTTAAGCATTAAGAAACATTTATCACCATGGCAATTGAAGGCTGCTGGGCAGGTTATTTTGCACACTTTTCTAGTGACTCATGTCTGGGTCAAGACCATTTATGCCAGGTTACTTTAGCCCCTGTACATACAGGTATATATAGTCTTCCTTCCCTTAAATTGTTTCTTGCCTTGCTATTTTGCCCCTCTAAGGGAACTCATTGCTTTGTCTGATTTATGTCTCCAAGGTGGTGGTGCCAAGTGTTAACCTTGCTCAGAGCCTCTTCTGTAAAGGGTCTTAGTGACCTAAAGTCCTTGTGAAGTAGATTCTAGGTTAGTTTCTACTGGCTTTGAGACTTCATGGATCTTGCAGTGAGATTGAAGCAATTCTAAATCTGATGTGAGTTATCTCATTGTCTGCTTGGGCTCTCCTAGGGGCTTGTAGGACGGGATGTCTCCTGTTTGCCTAGGGTGGCTGTGGTGGGAGGGCTGTCTGCAGTAGAGGGAGCACCGACGTGAGTGTCGGGCTTATGGCATCAGGGCTTTGGCCAGCTGTACACTGCAGTCGCAGGGTGACACGCTAGCTGTCTTCTGTGGTTGTGTCAACTCCAGCTTGCTGGCAGAATCAGTTCAATCAAAGCTGGAGTGCTCGGAAAAGCCCTTCAGACTTTGCTCCATCCCCCAGCTCTGTGCAGTAACACTCAGGACTGCGTGCTGCTGCCTTTCCCCCCATTTCATCCCAAACTGCTGGGGTTTCATTCATGTGCAAGAAAGGTCAGCTGCATTTGAATGTCTGTGAGAGATGAAAGATGAGGGTTGAGGAGCAAATGAATGGAGTAGGGCTCAGGCTAGGAAGCAAGAGGCGATACTCAGCTGCTCTTTCAAACCATGTACAGGAGAGTAAGATCAAACCATCTCCAGGGGTGACTATGCCTGGGGGTTTGACTGCTGTGTCTGACCTGTCCCTGCATTCCAGGACAATGAGAGCCCCCAGGTGCAGCAGGGAAGGCTGCAGAGCAGCTGCCTCTGTCCTACTGCTGTAGAAAATCCATGAAGAGGAAAGGAGCAGGCAAAAGGACTACTCAAAGTAGAGTAGCAGAACCAAACCATTGTTTTAGAAAAGAAGAAAAAAGACAGCATTTCCAGTCTGCAAAGAGTAATATCTCTATAGAAATAGCAGGAAGAGGCTTGCTGTCAGTGTCTGATCTAGTGGGACTGACTAGATTTTGTTTGTTCTTCCCCACATCTTCCATCATCTCTGGATCATCTGAAGACAGGTTGCTGTGCATCACAAATGCAAGATTCCTGGTTTCTGACTTTTGATTAAGTGCTAAGCAGTCTCTGGAGGGCTGGCATCTATCTTTCATCTGCAGTTTTTTACTTGCTAAGGTACATTTCTCTCACTCTATGACACTTATTGATAATGCCTTGTCCTTTAAATGCCACTCTGCTCCTGGCTGTGACTTTGTATGAGGCTGTTCAGTGGTGTGGTACATCTCAGTGACCAGTGAAGACCTGTGGAACACTGTTGGACTTGAATGAAATTGAAACTTGGACTCTTTACACTTGCTTTGGTATTTTTTTCAAAGGAAATCCAGAGTGTCTTAATCTCCAAGGGAAGTAATCTGTCCTATTTAGGCAATGTTCCGCTTGATTTTTGTGTTGCCAGAGGACTACTGCTGGTTATGTACATGCAGGAATTTGCCATTTTCATGCTGATGTTTTCCCTGTTTCCAACCACACCACACCCCCCCCCCCCCCCCCTTTTCCTTTTTAGTAGGATCTAATAGAATAGGTTCCAGGACAACCTACATAAAAGTCTACTCCTTTATGCCAGAGTAACATCATCAGATACTAACAGAGTAACAGTAATTAAAAAGAACTAATTTTGGGTGATGATGAATCTTTTCCAGCTCCTAACAAAGGTGTTAAGAAAATCTTATTTTTATGTACAATCTTAAAGGGCTATTGTGATGCACAGTACTCTTTTGTCTTCTTGGTTTCCTTTTCTTATCTCCCTTACTGGGATTTACAGTCTCATATTTATCTATTTCCCAGCAGCTGAGTATAACTTTGATCTATGCTTTGGATCTACGGAGCTTTTAATCCCTTTCCACTGAGTTAAAAGCTTGTTTGCTGTTGAATGTGATACATAGTTATAGGTTATATGATCTTCACCAGCGGCTCATGCATTGCTCAGGGATGGCACATTGTGAACAACTCTGATAAAATGTTCCCTTGTTCATTTTTCTGATTTCAGCTGAAACCCAGCATGGGAGTGAGTCAATCGTTCATTCCTGGTCAAACTGCTGATACACCTGTCCTTTGCTGTTACAAATACCTCTGAACTTGCTTGCTTTAATTCAATTATTCATTCATTTCTCTGTGATGCTTATTTTTGAGGCAACGAACCAGCTGAGTATTTCAGTCAGTGCAGCAGCTTTTCCTTCTTTCAGTTCTGATAACACTTAGAGGGTTTTCCTTTTCCATCCTTTTAACACCTTTTAAAAATAGGGTTCCATTTTTAAAGCCTGTGTGTTTATTCCTTTTTGATGTCTTTAAGCATGATAATATATGCCTTATTTGTGGAGATCTTCTCTTCTGGAGTGTGCAGTTTCCACCTCAGGAGCAATAATAGTTTCTGCAGCTCTGTCCTCCAGGCCATGTGGATGTAGCTGCACGTGTGTGATGGCATTCAATCATCTTCTGAAAGTTCTTTTTGAATGTTTGCTTCCTGGATTCTGAGCAATTTATTTGAAAGTCTTCCATGCTTGTCTCCTGACCTCTTGTAACAAAATGCAGTCCTCTTTTTATGACGTCAGATAAGACTGTATCGTTTTAGATGTAAGCTTTAAAATAACAAAAGAATGGATGGTTCTGCAAGTTAGAGCACTGAACTCAGATTTGGAGTGCTGTCTCATTGTTTCATGGCTTTCTGGTGTAGTGTTAACTAAATTAGCTAATTAATCTCCTTTTATACAACCAGGATAATATATTTCCTTTGTCTTCTCCAAGTTTATTGTGGTCCTCAGCAGTATTAGACCCTTACCTCACACAGGGCCTCTGACCATTGCTATGATACCAGTGATAACAGGTTTTGAGTTATACTGAACTAGCAAGGAAGGAGAAGTCTTTATAGTATTTATTTCTAATTCCCAGTTTTGGAGTTGCTTGCAATCCTGTTTCAGCTTTTCTGGGATAAAAGCACTTTACATGTTGGGCTGCTTCCCTCTGTACTGTATATACTTTTTGGAACCGCAGGATGATGAAGAGTGGTCAGTCTCTCGCCAAGCAAGTAAGCAATCAGAGACTTGTCAAATAATAATTCTCCCTGATGAGAAGACAAGCAAAACTAGATAAAAAGCAGGGTTTGCCTCTCCACAAACACAGACAAGAGCAGAAAGATGCTGCTGCTGCTGCTGTCACGGCAACAGGTTACCTTGATACCTTTCAGGTGGTATCAGAGTGGGCACAGCATTTGCTGTTATTTCAGCTCATCCCATCTATGTTGGCCAGTTGAATATCATGTTATATATGTGTATTTAGAATATTTTTCTGTCAGCCTAGTGCAATTTTGGCTGAGGTGAAGAATGACAGCTGTGAAGCAGAAGGGTCCTGCTTGTGACATTGCTCCCCATGTCACTGCAAAGCAGTGGTGGCTTTGCTGTAATTGCTGAAGGCACTCTTCCTCTTTCCAAATGGATCAGGATCCATCCTGATCACTTGATTGCTTTATTTCTGAAACTGATAGTTTGGTAACTCCTAACGAGTCCTGACGGAAAAGTCATCAAAGTCGCTCTTGGGTGTGAACTCAGAGATTCTTAACCACATGGGCTTTTATTTCCATTTGCGTGGTGGAATTGGGAGGGAGGATCTATTTGTAAGCGTATCAGTGATGCGTTAGGAGGGTGACAAGACCGCAGTAACTCTTCCTAGGCAATTATGTATGAAAGGTTGTCAGTATGACTAGTATGGGAAGATAAAAGCCTTAATTTTCATTTGGAATTGAAGCCCTAATGACTTTCCACTCCCACAGCTCATAAAGACTATGCTTCAGCTTCAAGTTGACCAAGAAAAAAAGGGGAGGAGACATCTTTTGTTTCAGACTTTTTTGTGCAAAATTTTTATGAGAAAACAGATTTATGAGTCACTGTTCTTTGTATAAAAGATTACTGGGGTATGAACCTCAGAAAAGTGACATTTTGTGACTTTGTTGCTAGCCACAAAATGTGAGCTTTAGTTTTCTCTCTTTTCAATTAGTTAAGTTAAACACCATCTCAGTTTGAAAGGACTAATTTTATTCCTGTTTGTTGTTTGCCTTATACACTAATTATTTTCTCTATGTAAATCTAAACAGCAGAGAGGGGCAGAGAAAGGATCATCACAAATGAATGCTCTCTAATTACTCACAATGATGGGTGTAGATCCTTTGGGTTTAAGTGACTGTATTCAGCCACATCCCTCACTTGCAGTGTAGTAAGGAAGAGAAAGTGGATCACACAAATCCTTTTGTTAACCCTAGGAACATAATTAAGTTCCTCTGAAAATTTGTTCTTTAAAAACACAGCCCTCTAAACATCAGTGTTGTTTAATCTGTGCTTAAAAGTAAAGCTATGTTTTTATCCACTTCTGTGTTTTGTTGTTGCTTTTTTTTTTTTTTTTTTCCAAGACAAAAGGGAGCATTTTGTAACTCAGTAGCATCTGCTGCCTAACACAAGTGAGAACTGAGGGCAGGAGTGTTGGTTGAGGTGGTGTGTGCAGGTCACAGTCCTGCTTTGGCTCTGTAGCAGCAGGTCAAGAGCTTGCATGGTGGCAAGTGATCCAGAGCATCTTTGTCTTTGTGGGTCCACCAGGGATATTGAAGGGCATCTTCTGTTCAAAGCACAGGTGCTCAGCATTTTCAGAGTATTACTTATTCTGAGAGGGATGCAGGCTTCATTCCTGGAAGTGGCTGAGGTGACTAGCTAATTTTCTTGGTCATGGGGCTGTGTTTTTGAGAAAACATCACCTCCAGAGTAAATGCCCTGGGTCCATAACAGCATAGGTCAAACAAGTTTTCTGATCCTACAGCTGTGGAGACAAGTTTGCTCAGAGACCTGCAAGATGAGGAACGGATCATGTACACAGCAGTTGTTGCAGTAATATAGGCGTCTATTTTAATTTTCTTCTTGTTAGAGCATCTTGGCTAACAAGACAAGATGGACAAAGAGGATTTTCAATGGAAGATCTGCTTTCCTGTGCTTCATTCTGCGTTATTTGGATAAAAATTACAGGACATAAATTTTTAATTTTTTCTTCTATTTGGCAGTGTAAAGTGAAGGAAAGACAATATTTTTGGGAAAGCCTTGCAACTACCCCTATAAAAGGAATACTTTATATATCATATATATTATATATAATATTACATATTATATATATAAAGAGTGAAACTCCCTGCCTCTGTTATGTTCAAGGCTGGCGATATTTGAATTTGATCTTTTCTTTTACAGGAGAGATTTCATGTCTGGATTTAAACCAAAACTGTGTCATGCACAAAGGGACAGGTTTCTTCTGTTGCAAACAGCATCTGTAGAGCTGGAGGGAAGGGCTGGGCAGCATGGAGTATGTGTCCTGGTGTCGGGAGCCAGGGAGGTGCTGACTTCCTGGAGCTGCTGTGGGAGGGTAGGGAGCAAGAGGGCAGGTGGGGGTAGAACTTCCATCAAGCTCAGATGAAGCTCTAATGCAGCCCTCGTGCTGTGCTGGGGAAGATGTGTGAGGAGTGGGCAGCAAGAGTTGACTGCCTAGCTCAAAGTGGAGTTGGAGACCACCACAAAGGGACGTGGCAGCAGCCAAATGAGGGGGTGGAGTAAATCACTGCAAAGATGTGGTTTGGGAGCTAGCTGTTATTTTTAACAGCTGAGTTTGTTGAACTGGATTGAACTACCTCCAGCTCAGCATTGATGATGGTGCCTGGAGCGATAAAGATTGTATTTTGATCAGCAAGTCAAAAGCAAGTGTACCACTAGTTATGAATACATTTTCAGAATTACAAGCAAAGGAGATCTCAGAATAATAATGGGCAGAAAAAGTTGCCTGAAGGAACCAGTTTCCTTGATAAATGCTGGAAGGGGTGTAGACCTGAACTTTGCACTCCTTCCCATATCAGCTTTTTAAAAACATGCAAACAGATCTAGAATCTGAGTTTTGAACCTGTTAAAATCCTGGGTAGACATAATGCATTATGGCAGGAAAACCAGTAATGTTGAGGTTTTGAAAATACCAATTCAGTTGTAGATGTGTGATGTGGGTTAAAAAAGGGCATGTATGTCCTGTGCTGTATGTCGTTGACCCAGTTGGTTATTCAGTGATGAATTCTGATCTGTGTTTCAAATGACAGATCTGGGTTCTGAAGTGCTGATGATTAGATTAAGACAGTATAGTAAACCTTAATGGTGCATGAAGAGCTACTGCTGGATTTTGCAGTAATACGTACTTTTCTGCCTTAGAACAGCATGAATAATACTTTATGGTTGTATAACTAACTCCTTCCAGACAAGGAGTCTAGGAGTGCTTTGTAAACGCTAATGAGTTTGGCCTCATAGCATATTTATAAGCCTGAGAAGTATCATTATTCCCCTTTTTTACAGTTTGGATGTTGACTAGCCTAAGTATGCAAAGAGCAGGCAGCAGAGCTTTCATCTGCTGACCCTCAGTCCTGGGCCTTATCTGCAGGACTCAGTAGGCTTCCTAAGTGTATCTGAAGCATGCTCAGAAATTTACTGCAGATTCATTCCAGAAAAAGGATTGGGTTTTTTTTTTTGCAAACCTCTGAGCGTCCTTTGTAAAGCGTAAAGCATTGTAATTATTTGATGATAATTTCTTGCTTGCCTTTTTGTTCTACAGCAGCAGAGATTGAAACTAATCCTCTAGTGGAATGAAATCAGACTGGGCATTATGAATATTGTTTCCTTGCCCAGAACAAAGAGACTTAGTTAATGTGACCGAAAACTTCTGTTATCTTTACATGGGAGTTGCAGGTGGGGAAGGAATGTGAGGTCAGAAGGATTGGGAACAGATAATTGCCCGTGTCAAAGGGCAGTGAGAGTGATGCCTGTGAAAAACGCCTTGCAAAGTAGGTGGGATCAGACTCTGCAATGGGCACACACAGATTTTTCCTTAGCAGCTTCCTCAGATCATCCTAGAATGTCTGCATTATTTCTACAGATTTATGTAGTAGGATACTGGGCAACATGAGCACCGTGTGGATTGTAGATAAATTTTGTAAATATTTTGTGTGTGAATTTAGTGTTCGGTGACACGTGCTGTAAAGACAGTTCTAGTGGGATAAGTCCCTCATTAGCTGTAGGATAAGCTTATGCAAGCAGATATTTCACACAGTTCTTTCACATCCCTATCCTGAAAAACTGCTTCCAAATCTCACTTCTTTTTCATGGACTGGAGACCAGTGAGGATCCCAGCAAAGAGTCTGTAAAGTTCTAGATGTGGAGGTGGTGATCTCCATGATGTGATTAGAATTAGCAGCATTTCTGGTCTCATAGAATCATAGAATAGTCTGGGTTGGAAGGGACCTTTAAAGATCATCCAGTCCAACGTCCCTGCAATGAGCAGGGACAAATTCAACATGATCAGGTTTCTCAAAGCTCCATCCAAACTGACCTTGAGTGTTTCTAGGGATGGGCATCCACCACCTCTCTGGGCAATGTGTGCCTATGTGTTACCACCCTCATTCTAAAAAATGTCTTTCTTAGCTTTAATCTAAATCTACCCTTTTTTAGTTTATAACCATTACTATTATCCCTATAGTATCCAAAAAGGCCCTAATAAAAATTTTGTCCATGTCTATCTTATGACCTCCCTTTAAAGGCCTCAATGAGGTCTCCCAGGAACCTTTTCTTCTCCAGGATAAACAATCCCAACTCTAAGCTCTTACTCTTGGAGAAGTGTTTTAGCCCTCTGATCATTTCTGTCTCCTGGATCTGCTCCAACAGTTCCATGTCTTTCTTCTGTGGAACTGTGTTCAATGTGTTGCTACACTTCAGAGCTGTGTATCACTGCATCAAGTGCCATTAAAGCAGTTGCCTGTTCCTTATGGCTGGACTGTGGCTTCATCTGATTCTGGTGTATTAAGTGCATGTGACTTTTTCCTTATCTGGCTACTTCTGGAACACAGCTTAGCCTTAGCTCTTCAGCACAGAACAAAAGCTTTCCTGAAACACTGTTTGCACATGGCTACAAATAGAAACCTCAGGTGATTAGCAAGAGGTTTTGGCAAGTCATGCAGATCCACGGGGTATTTCAGTGTGTGACGTGGCATCCTTGCAGAGCTGGGGGCAGGAGCGTCCTGCAGGGAGGCTCTTAGTTGACTGTGCAGTGCTTAATCTTTTTAATACACCCCATAATGTGTAGTGGAAGATCTAGATAATGCAAGAAAGCAGTTATTTATCTGGGATTAACCTATATAAAACATTTACATTGAGCAGAAACTAGGCCAGAAAACCACTCAGTCTGATGAGGAGTAGTTGAGGGACCTGGGGGAAAGGAGGCTTGGGAGGGATCTTATTGCTCTCTACAGCTACCTGAAAGGAGGTTGGAACAAGGTGGAGGCTGGTCATGTCTCCAAGATAACAAGCAATAGGACAAGAGGAAATTAACTTAAGTTGAACCAGGAGAGGCTGAGTTTGATATCTGCTTCATATCTGCTGATATCTGCTTGAAAAACTGCTTCAGCCAAAGGGTTGTCAGATATTGGAACAGGCTGCCCAGGGAAATGGTGGAGGCAGCATCCCTGAAGGTATTTAAAAGATGTGTAGGTGTGGCAAATGTGAACAAGGTTTAGTGGTGGACTTGGCAGTTAACAGTTGGTCTTGATGATATTCAAGGATCTTTTCCAACTTGAATGATTTAGTAATTCCATGATCTTATGAATTGCATTGTGGTACATCTTCTAAAGTCAAAAGAGCCTTTGTAGTTCTTTCAATGAGTGGACATTAGCTCTGGATTTTGTCTTTGTACCCCTTTTTTTTGTTTGTACCACTTGGCTTCAGCTTAGTACTACAGTCCATGTGTATTGATATTCCTGTATTTAAAAAAAAAAAAAAAAAAAAAAAATCAATCAACTTCAGCCTCCCAAGCACCCAAACAATCACACTAAATAAGTAGAGCACAATTAATATCATCTTTTAAACAAACAGGTTGGCTGGTTATCCAGTACTCCTTATGAAGAATAGCCTGCCTGCTTTTCCAGATTCCTGCTCTGTTAGTGTTGCACAAGACATTCTTCTGAAGATTTATTATGGTAGAAGCTACACAGTGATCTTTGGTAAATAGATTTATACATGTAACACTACTAAATGGGAGATTTATACTTGGCTGTTCCATTGCTGCTCATTACCATATGATGTTTCATTGAATGCAATTATGTCTGCCTCTGCTCTTTAAAGTCCAGAAAGGTTTCACAGAATTACTCTCTACTTCTGCTCAGCAGAGTCTCACAAAGAGGCACTTTCCCATGTGATGGATGTGTTTGAGGGTGGCTTTGTCCCTGTATGTGTGAGGGAAGGTGGGTTTTGGCTGTTAGCAAGACTCATGGAGCTGTTGTGTTGAAGGTGTTGGAGAAGTTTTGTTTAATTTGCCTGAACTCTCACAGAATTGCACTGAAGACCTGACCTAGTCTTATATGTTGTTAATTGGGAAGACCCTTGTAACTCCTACAGGTCTTAAAGAAGCGTAGGTCTTTCCTCTTGATGAATTTAGTGTAGTATATTCATTACAGCAGCTCAAGAGCAGAATATTTTCTCTGACACTAGAAGGATGATTTAGATTTTTGTTAGATGATATTTTTCACCTAGTTTCTTTGGCCCATATTTGACTGTTTACTGCCATTATCTGCTACATTTTTATTCAGAAAACATTAAATCAAAATATTTTTTTCCTGCTTTGGAAATCAATGCGATGTAAAATCATTTCAAAACTGTGCCCTAGAGCAATGGGGTGTGCTAGATATCTTTTTTTGTATAGATATTTTGGGAGACACCTTGACTGCACTGAGGTCTGTGGTAAAAGTTTTCTTGGCTTTGAAAGGACTGTGATTTTACTTCGTATTTTCAGTTTCCCTGTAACTTTTCCTTCCTGTCTATTGCATATTACATCTTTAATGATTTCTCTTTAACGTGACTCTTAGAAACCATGACCTTTTTTGTCCATGGTCAAGCCCTGTGTTGCTGCACTCCTGCGCTCTGAGACCTCATTCATAAACATCTCTCCAAACACGGCTCTTTATCCCGTGTCCAGGGATGCGAGAGAATCCCGAACAATAGCGGGGCTGAGACAAAAGCCGGCATTGTGCAGAGGGCGCCGGGGCGGGAGGGCCGAGGGGCCCGGGAGCCTCTCCGGGCTGGGACCATTGTGCCCGTAATTGGATTTCTGCTGGTGGTGGCCGGCCCGAGGGAGCAGGACCCACCGGGACCGCTGCAATAAACCTGGCAGCGATTGGAGGAGGCAGATGACCTTTAAAGTCGGTGTTGTTGGGCGAGACCTAATACGGTACAAAGGCACCAGGTTGCAACTTTATTAGTGATTAGACACGGAGATAAGCCTCAGGACGTTGCCTAATCTTCAGAGTCTAATTCCAGACATTGAAGCCAGGGATGCTGATGCAGACCAAGAGCCTGCTCAGGCTGAGTGAGCAGGAGCAACTGTAGATAACATGAGAGGGAGTTTCTGAGTGACCTTGGTCTGGGGCAGGTTCTGGTCAGCCCCTGCTGGGGCGGATGCTAGGGCGGGGAGGCAGGCACAGAATGTATGGAACTGGGGGCAGAGTCATACAGCTGGTGACT
>CM031861.1:50745930-50854477 GCA_018697195.1 Certhia americana | reverse complement strand
ATTAACATTTGCAGTGGCTGATCAAGAATATTCACATTGATCAAGGATTGCTCCTTTTGGACAAAAATAAAGGTGCAGGCTCAAAGTGACATGTAGAGTGTTTGAGAGGGGAACAAACTCTTCCACATTTCAGTTTTGGCATCTGAGGCTGTTCCCGGCACTCTTCTGAGTTTTCCATCGTCTTCTTTTAGACTGGACTCTTTTTCCTGTGATCCAGGATAATCAGTCTTAGGTAGGTTTGGCCTGTGGTGATTGATCCATGCTGGATGTCTGTTACTGAATCCTAGTAACATGTCTGCATGAATGGTGGTGGAAAATGTCAGAGGTTGCTGGCAAAGATGAATCACCATGGGGCAAGGGCTAAGATAGCACAGCATGTATGATGCTCTGTTATTTGATTTCCTCCAAGGACTGCTCTCTGAGGAGCTTTGGCCTCACGGTAGAGACCTGCTGCTTGGTGCCATCCTTTAAGCAGAATGTGGGAGTCTCCAGTTGGATTGTATGTAGATCTTGGGCAGTGCTACAAATACATGCATTGAAATGTTTGGCAGATTCACTCTACAAATCCAGACAAGCCCATGCAGCCCTAACTTTTACATCCATGGCTTGGAAACCTGCCTCTCAGAGCCACTGCAAACTGCTTTGTCCTGGACTCTCTTGGATGTCATCTATCTTGTCTTCAGACCCACCTAGACCAGTACACAAATATGATCTAAAAAACTAGCTTGCTAATAGCCAAATCCTCAAAACTTGTTATTTCAGAGGAGCTAGTTTTGACCTTTATTTGGGCAAACTGGTATTAAACTAATCCCACCCAATCTCTGTAGTGACAGGGTGACCTATTTCTTTTTAATCTTGTAAAATTAAGTTGTTAAAGTTACTGCATCTCACTGCTTTTGCCTCTTGCCTCCAGGCAAAACCCATTTGGGATTCTTGCTTCTCTAGTTTTTCTCTTAGCCCTTCCTAAAACTGTGTTTTGACTTGTATTTTAGAGCACCTGGCTCTGTGTTTGGGTCTGAAAAGGGGTGAGAAGCTTAATTTGCTGTAAGAGAAGTATCACTTGGCTAGCATTTACGCCCAAGTGGTGGCAGGCTACAGAAATTAGAGATTCCAGAGAAACCAAAATCATGTCTTTGTGATGTTAAATTTTTCAGTTTGTTATGGTGGAATTTGGAGATGTTAAATTCTCTGACGGTCTATTCCAGACTGGGAAGTGACCTGGCCAAGGCCCAGCTGTAGGTGAGACCTTGGCAGATCCCAGGTCAGCATCCCTGTCCCTGGGAGAGCACTTTGTTTGGCTTCTGTGTTAACTTCCCTGTGGTTTTGCATTGTTTTCCCTTTTATCACCCAGCCAGGGCTTGTTGTAGGACTTTTTCCTCCAGTTTTGGAGAGGAGCCACTGACTTCCCTTTTTGTCCAAGGCAGCTCTGTATTAACTAGTCTTCTTCTCTGTCTGAAAAAGTGTGAATCAAAAAAAAAGTTTCTGTTGCTTTATGTAAGTGTTGGACTGGACTTGATTTTATGAATCACAATCTGTGAATAGCAAATGATGCAGACTAAATATCTGGTGCCAGGTGGCTTGCCCAGGCCATTTGGGCAGCTTACCCACAGGCGTAAAGTGGATATTGTTCCTCCAGCCTTGTGTTTCATGCATCACCTTCCCTCAGGATAGGATTCCACTTTGTTCTGAAGGTGCTTGGAGGTGAAGCAGGAGCTGAAGTGAAGTTGCTCAGCTCACTTCATGGCTTGTCTGTGGTGGGTGATATGTGTGAAGGGTTCCTTGACAGATGGGCATTTTGGATTTGTGTATCTGTTTTTGTTTTCTGCCTGCATGCTTTACTCCAGAGCAGTGTTACTGCTGCTGCAGACACCTCCTATGCCATAGCTTCTGCTGGAGCTGATTAGAGCTGGATTGCACCTAAAGCTTAAGAGAAGCCTAAAGCCTTCTGCCTCAGAAGAGGGGAACTACTTGCTTGCTCTGTTGTTCTTAGAGGGTGGTGGTGTTACTTCTTCCCACCCACATCCTTGGCAATAAGGACAGCAGAAGCAAGACACTTGAGAGAACAACTTGTATTCGTGCTGTGAGCAAGCATTCATGTCCTGGGAGGAGGTTTAGTGAGCAGCAGGCTCCTCACCACCTGCTGGCAGCTCCTTCCTGGGAGTCGGTGGTGCTGCATCCTCTGCTGCCAGCCCCCAGCCACCCACGGTGATGGGGCTCCCCGGCCCCCGGGGCTGGGGGAATACTTTGTTTGCTAATCTCCAGGCAGTGTGGCCTTGGTTGGATAAATCCATGCCTATAGGCAGCTTTCTAGGGCTCATTATAATACTAATTCAGTTGAATTCCTAATTAGAGACCAGTGTAGGTATTTGAAGTTGGTGTAACTTTCTTAGGGTGGAGGAATCATCCACTGAAAGCTGCTTTGGGGACAGAGGCTGAAATGAGATTGAAATCTAAAAAAGGATGTTGATAAAATAAAGCATCCATTTAAAGTGTGTTTTATAGCTAGTGTATTATTTCAGATCAGCCAGGGTTTGGAATTATTACTTTAGTTGACATTTTTGTGTGTAAAAATGTCCACAGATGAGGAGATACCTCTACCTTGAAATACTAGGAAGGACAGTTTTCAAGCCCAAGTCCAGTGTTTCTCCTTTGGAGTAAGTGAGAGGGCTGCTTCCGATAATTTGAATTATGATTAAATAAAAGCAGGTTTAAAGAGACAGAATCCAGAGCAAGCCTTGTCTGACCCCTTGATAACTGTGGAGAAATCCAAGCAATACCCTTCTTTGACCATTCAGGGTTAGATATGTTCAGAACAAGCAGAACAATAATTAATTATAGTCCATGTATTTTAGTTTTGTAAAGTAGAAGAAATAATCTGTCTACACTGTACCATGTTCTGGTTAGGCTTATGATCTCTCCTATTTATATTGCCTCTTCTGTTTGAAAGAGCTGTGTTAGAAGGGTTTAGTTCAGGGAGTGTTTGTGCATGTGTTTTTGTGTTGGTGTTTCACTCTATCATTGCTCTAATGGATCTCTGGGGAATGTGATACAATACTTAATGCCAGCTATGCTGTTAAATAATAGCTCTTTCAGGAAGGAAGTGAAGAATAATTTATGTACAGGAAAACAGAGCAGATATACAGGGAACAATAAAAATAGATAAGAGGTGATTTCATTAGAACAGTTGAGCCAAAAGTGCCTTGGGCTCTGTGATACCTGCTGGTGCCCTCCTGCATGCTTCCAGCAGTGACAGCTCCGTGAAGATGCTCCATGGATGGCCAATGGCTAGGGCTCTAGGGCCTTGAGCACTCAGGAGGACACAGTGAGGAAGGGGCCAAAGCCCAGAGTTGTTCAGCCAATGAGATGTGCATTCAGCAGCTCAAATGCAGTGTCCTTGCCCATGCACTGCCAAAATCCTGCACTGGTAAGGGTTTCAGAAGGGAAAGAGTGTTATCCCTAAGTACAATTATGGTGTGAGGAGCACTGGTGGAGCTTGTTTATACAAAGAATGGATTATAAACTGTGACCTGCCTTTTGATTTTACCAATATGCTCACTCTTATCTAAATAGATTGGTGCATTAGTGTACTTAATTATCTGCTGGACACTCTCAACTTTTGTTTGGATAGCCTTCCTTTTGTATTTAAAGGTAAACAAATACTGATTGAGTAGATTGGGCTCCATGTGGGCTATGGGGCTGAACAGGATTCTCTCCTGTGGCTGTGCTCCTGTGAGCTCCTCAAATAAACAGAGACCTTCTTGAGGGCTACCGGGAGAACTCTGCCACCACTAATTTTAAAAGTAACCTATAAATCAAAAGCATATCACTCTCTTTCGTCCATTATTTCGCTTTTAGAGGTGGTTTACTTTTGCAATGCACAGCTGAAATGGCAGCTTTTGATTATTACTTGCCTTTTGTCACAGAGAGGTATTTTTTAAGTGTAAATACATTTGCAGGACAAGTGGTATCCTGTGTCTGAGCTGTTGGGAAGTGATTGCTGTTTATCTTGTCATAGAGACTTCTTACCCTTTCTGTATGCTTCATCTGACCACCCCCACCTCCCCTTCCCAGAGTCCCAGCCCCTCTCTCCTCATTTCATGTGTTTGCTGGCCTCTCAAGCAGAGAAGGCGTGAAAGCAAAGAAATCCCAGTTGCATTCTTGTGACAAAACAGACCACCTATGTGATGGGGCACCTGGGCACGTAGGTCAGCAGTGTATTTTGAGAATGTGGATTACCTGTGGTGGGGCTGCAGTTCACATTCCCATATGACAGGGGGTGGGATAATGCTATCAGGTATCTCTGGCTATAGCACCACTATCGCTTTTCTACTAAAGTTCAGATGGTAATTTTAAACCATGGGAAAATATTTTTTCCCTTTGAAGAGCATTGTTAGTCTCTTGAAGTCTCCTCTCTTGTTCCTTTGCTGTGTGCATCAGCCCTCACTCAGACTGCAGGGAGCCCAGGTTTCCCCGGGTGGTGTGGGAGAGGACTGCCCACTGCTGGGGTGAATGCAGGGGGCAGAGGGGATTGGCATTGCTTGTCCTGTGGGTTTGACTCGTGTGAGTGTGCTGCTCTGTGTTGATGAGGGCAGGAATGTGACAGACTCTTTTTGAGTTATTCTTGGATCAAATTAACCAACATTTCAGAAGAGGACTTTTACAAATTCACAAATTACAGTTAGGTCAAGAAAATACTAATTGACTGCAATTTTCCTTCTACCCCTTCTCACCTCCCAGTGGATCTGTGTTCCCTCACTGAATAATATTCCACCTCTCTGGAAATGTAGTCAAATGCCTGCATGAATTTCAATGGAAGTGTCATGACAGTGAAAATGCTTAGTGTGTTATGTACTGCCAGGTGTTATTGGCACAGGGGGGAAATCTGTACTTTAACAGATCCTTGGCTTAATAAAGAAGTGAAAATGATGCCTGGTATCTTAGGGTTGGTGGGTTTTTTTGTTTTTTTTTTTTTGTTTTTTAATAGAAAAGCTATCCCTGATCTCTTATGAACAATGCACAGTCACTATAAAGTACTTGCATTTCAATAGCACTGCTTTTTTCTCTCTCAGTGTGCTGGGTTGAGAGAGATCTGATAATGCAATCCAGGGTGGAAAACCTTGAAAACTTGAGCTGTTAAAATAAACCACAACTGTGTTGTATTAAAAGATAAGGCTACAAAGGTGTGGTGCTTGTTTTTGTGGGTTTTTCTTTTCTAGGGGCAAGAGGTAGGTTTGACAAAGTCAGAGCAGGGAGCATGGTGGAGGCAAATTTGTTGCTGGTGGAATTTTGCTCGTGATGAGTACGTGCTACCAGGCCATAGATCCGTTTCTGTCTGTTAGAAATATTAGGTCTCTCCTAGAAGATAATGAGTGATGGTAGGAAGCAACTTGCAAGATTAATGTAATACCTTTTTGAAGCTTTCTGCCTTTTTTTTACTAAGCTCCTGGGAGCTGTTTCCACCAAACCCTCTCCAGTCCCAGGGAGGGTAAGGAAATCCCCGCCTGCAGCCGGGTGTGTGCCAGGCGTGATGTTACTCTTACGGTAAAAACAAACCTCCAAATAAACTCTAACAAAACTGGAGCCTGTGCAGCTTCAAAGGAAAGGCAGATCTGCAGGCAAGGGTATGCTGAGAATCTGACCCTGGGAGCACAAAGCCAAAAGGGCAGCGGCAGGAGCAGGTTATGGCCATCCCAGCACAGCGGCTGTCAAGCTGTTTGTTCAGTTGCATTTTAATTAAAAGCTGGGGTGGTTGCAGCCACATTGTTATTTATTTATTTGTGCTTGTAGAAGCTCTTCTCTTTAAGAATGTTTATGTTTCTGGAAGGGAAGTGGTTTGAGTGTTGAAGAAGGCTTTCTAAAGAATAGCTTGTGGCATTGCCTGGCCTCCAAGGACCTCAGTCCCATCTTCTTTGGTGGGCATGGTCCAGTGATAATCTCGCAGATACGAAACTGACAGTAAATTTGTTTAGCTAGAATTATTATGCTATTATAGAAATATTTAGGCTGGAAAAGACCTGTAAGATGACTGAGACTAGTCCTTAACCCAGCACTGCCAAGTCCACCACTAACCCATGCTCCTAAGCACTTCATCTGCACCTCTATTAAGTACCTCCATCACTTCCCTGTGCAGCCTGTTCCAATGCTGGACAACCCTTTAGGTGAAGACAGCTTTCCTAAATGCCAATCTAAATCTCTCCTGGAGCAACTTGAGACCATTTCCCTTTTATTTTTATTAGGAGCATCTCCTTCTACTGGAAACTGGAGACCCATAAAATTCCCTTTCTTAGTGAGGGAATGTTGGTTGATTCGGTTTTCTTTCCCTGGTGCAGGTGCCAGGCCCAAGCTCACCCTCTGCCATTTGTGTCCCTGCCTTGTTACTGCTGTTTCTATTCCAGAAAGGTGAAAACAATCTTGGCAGGCACAAACATTCCCAAAAATGTGATAAACTGATAGAATTTTTTCAAAGGGGAATGCTGTCAATCCATTCATACCAGAGGATTTTTAGATATATTTCGTTTCTGTGCACCAAGGCCTGTGATCTTGAAGACATTCATTGCTTGACTTTTCTGCGAGTTTTTCAATTAGAATATTGCATTAAAATTCTGCTGTCTTTAATGATACTTATGTAGAAAGTACAGGCAGGTAATTACACATAATTTTCATGGGTTTTTTTCCTGAGATAGACAACAATCTTCACATATACTAGGATGAGTGACACGGAACAATCTTTCATTGAGTATGCCTTAATTAATACAAATGTTAACTAGTCTTACAAATAAGTCTCGTTTAAATGTCAAACATTTGTTATTCTTTGCCTATGAGTAATTTTTCTTGCTTGCATATGTGTGAATTAAGCATATGTTTTGAAGTCATTAAGTATCCGAGGTCACAACTAAAAATAGGGAATGTACATTGTTTGTTTGTCATCAAGGGTAAAAGAAATTCTTGATTGCAGACACTTTCTTGCTGCGTGGTGTTCAAGGGAGAGGGAAGTGCTCTGAAGCATTTGTGTGGTGCTATGGGACCTTCCTGAATGCTGGAGTTTGTAGGTTGGGAGAGTTTTTTTACTTTCCATTACAAATTTCCTTGTTTGTACAGTCTGCATCAGAACCATTCACTGTATGGGTGTCATTCCCAGCTGCAGAGCTGTGAATCCAGATATGCCACTTTAAAAAGCATGAGTGACAAGGCAGCGTCCTTCTATTTGCTTTCCCTCTGTATTCCCCAGCATATTTATCCTACTGCCAAATGATCAGCAAAGAGGTAGTTACAAGCCTTTGCATTTCAATGGTCTTTATGTGGAAATAAGTGACAGCAGCTTGAACCCTGCAAGCCTGTGTTGGCTTGAACTGCTGTTTCCTGATGGTGTTGCTCCACTGTCAGGGTGACCAGAGGAGCCTGCTCTGCTGCAAGCTGACACAGAGCAGCTTTTCTGCTGCTGGGGTGTTCAGTCTTACATAGGGCAGGCTGCTTGGTGTCCCTGCTTCAGCTCGTCACTGCTGGTTGGAATACTTGGAAGGGCCATTGGTCAGGATGTTTGGAAGAGTCTCTGACTCTTGAGGATACCTGGAAAAGTCCTTGTTTGGAATCCTCAGAGAAGTCCTCAGTAAGAACACTTGAAAAAGTCCTGGCATGACCAATTCTTGAAGCAATTTATGTGGAATGGATGTTGGTTTTATTTCCTTCAGGAATCTCTCACTTGCAGCTTTTGCTATTATAAGAAGTGTAAAGCGAGGTTTTCCTGTGGTGAAGGAGGTGAAAAAGGAAGCTTTTGTAGGAAGCCACAAGGCAAGTGCCAAGATGCTGCTTTCCAGGTGTGCTTTAAGGCTTTGTGCTGCTGCTGCTGAGACAGCTGGTTCCTGAAAATGCTGCTCTCTCAGTGCAGCCATCTCATAGGCTTGGCCATAGAACTGTAAAAGCACCCAAAGAAAAAGCTAAGCTTGTTCTGCTAGCAAGTCCATCCAACACAGAAAGGTTGATTTGCAGAGCAAGCCAGGCATTCAGATCTGGAGCATTTGGATCTACAAACCCCCTCATTGCTGCAAGCTCAGGAGAACTGGCTCTTGCCTGAGTTGGCTTTCCATGTCCTCTGTGGTCTGGCCATTGGAACTGCTGGATGAGATGGAGGTGCAGGAGCTAAGTGTCAGAGTTGGAAACTGGAAATTATGCTCTGCATCTAGGAATGCTACAGGGAAGAAATCTCCAAATGTTGGCCTCTCCTGCAAAACTTTTCATATCCATTTATATTTCTTTACCACAGCACAGCATTTTCTGATTTTATTCTCTTTGTGGAAGAGACTGTGGAAGGGACAGGGTGAGGGAGAAGCTGCAAGGAACAGTGGTCAGTGGAGGAGTGCAGAGGTCTAAAGTATGGAGCAAGGCTGCCAGGAACAAGTGGACTGGGGCAGTTGTTTTGGAAGCAGAGCTGCTCCCCAGGAAGCCTGGTCTGGGGGGAGACTGACCTGGCTAACCTCCTCTCCACTGCCTGACCCTCTGCTTCCTCTGATGCTTGGTACTGGGACCTGGGAAGATGCCTCTGATGATTTTATTGCTGAGTTTAGGGGTACTTCTGGAGCTGTCTGGAGCACGATGCCTTTGAGGAGGGTTAGCCTGCGCTTTGATTAGGCAATCTGTTCTTTGAGCAATAAAGAGCCTTAATTCTGCACTGAGAGTTTTGCAACACAGACATGAGGCCTGGAAAAAGAGATATTTGAGTCAAGGAGTCCACCCTGGGCTGCTCAATTCCTTGGGATGAGGTAGGAAAAAAGAATTTCAGTGATTCTAATCCTTTGCAGTATCATGGCCTTGGGTGACAATAGAAAAAAAAAAAAAAAATTCCAAGATTTTACTCCCCTGTAATGTAGGAAATGAAATGTGACCCCTTGGACTGTCCATAACCTCCCAGCTTGTCAGGGATGCTCTCACAGATCTCTGCCAGTCTGGGTTCCTGCCTTGGAACACATCTGATTTATCTAATCTCTGCTAAAACATCCTAAATGATAAGGGATGGTTTTGTTTCTCCATTCCTCCTCGTGCTTTCTGGGAGACCTCAGTATTTCATAAAAGCACAAAGCCACTGTTTAAGGCAGCAGTAGGCTCGTTAGCTGCTTGAATCAGGCACCCTGACTTTTTCCAGGTTTTGGGCAGGACTGATCCCACTGGCAGCAATAAATAACAGCAGTTCCCTGTTGTGCAGATGGAGGTATTAAATGGTCCTTGCTTGGAGGTGTTGAGTCAACCCTGGGGGTTACCCACAGTTGGGTTTGCAACGGCTGCATTGAAATTTTTGGTGACGTGGTCCTGTTTGTATCCCTCAGAGCTTGGTGTACATCTGGGGTGACAGTCAAGCTGTAGATTGCCATCCCTTGAGCTGGGATTGCAAGCTGGTAACTCTGCAGAGCTGCCAGAATGTGCCTGTGGCCTGCTCTGGGATGGACTTTAGCACCTGCCAGGCTCTGAAGTTGTGCTTGTGGGGCCAGACTGGAGCTGCTCCCTCAGGCTGAGCCTTCCCTGGAGCCAAGCCAGCAAAATGGGTTCAAACAGGCTGCTGCTGCTAATCTGCTCAATGTCTCGACATGAAATAGCACATCGTCTGCTGCTGCTGGTGGGAAACAGGGCTCTTATCACTGCTGGTTTCAAGGGCCCCGTCACGCTGCCGAAACAGATACAACTCAAGTCGCAGAGCTGATCTGATGAAATTAAAATTAAAAATTTTGCTTATTTATTTATTTATTTATATTCAAAACAAGTCATCCTTTCCTCAAGAGAGTTGAACTCCTCCAAAAAAAGTCTCCAGCCAATGCTCACCCTTTAGCTGTGGCTTTGATGCTTTTCAGTGTCTTTTTGTGGTGTGTCCCTCTGGTTCCTCTCTGAAAGGAGAGCCAGGAGTGAGTGCAATGCTGGGAGCAAGGAAGAGCACGTGGTGCTTATCCTGCTCTGTTCTCACATGCTTCCAGGACTGGGAGGTGGAGGAATGGGAGCCTCCCAAGGTGTGTCATCGCTGCAGTACATACCCAGGTCTGTGGGTTTATTGCCTGCTTCTGGTGTTTGTTTGCTCTCTCCTGTGCAGTTCCTTCTGTCTGAGGCGTAGCTTCACAGCAGGAACATGCTGTCCATCACTGTTCTCTGTAGAGGGAGCGTGGTGGAGGTGGTGAACACGTGTGCACACCGGTGTGATGGCAGCACAGCAAAGATGAAAGGGGCTGTTTTGTCCTTGGCTGCACTGGTGTTGTTGTGGTGATGTGACTTATGTGTGTTCAGACAAGGCTTTGGGCAGAAAAGTGGCATTTTTGGAGATGGTTGGCCTGGTGGGAGAAGTTGCTGTTCCCTGCAGAGTTGGACCACCTCATTAGTGTCTCCACTGATCTGCCAGTGGAACACAGGTTGCCTGGATAAACTCTTCAACTTCATTGGCCAGAGCTAGCAATCAGCCTGCTAGGGCAGAAGTCTGTATCTTGTTATGAAGGGAGGAATAAGCATTTGTGATTTTGTTTGTCTAAATATGCATTCTTGAAATGAAAGTAAAGCATAAAACGTCAGTAAAAGAAGGCAGAGAAGCAGCAAGAAATGAAGATGTGAAGGAGGAAGAACATCAGCAAGTGAGCCTAGAAGAGTTGAAAATGTATTCAGGATCTAAGAAATAAATGCAAGGCAAAGGCATGGTCAGACATGGCTTTCCTTGAGCACAGGGTGTGCAGACTCTCTCACAGGCCCGTGCCTGTGGGTGTGCTGCAGGATCTGTCTGCCTTGGAGGTAGTGGGCAATCTCCCAGGTCAGGGTCCAGCCTCCTAACTCCCCTTGCATCAGCAGGGATGTAGTCTGAGAAAGGACCACTTGCTGAGCATTCGAAAAGAGATGAGCAATATAGCTGTGATCTCTTCAGTGAAAGAGTAGAGACTTCAGTGGATCTTTTATTTTGCTTGCATTTGAGAAAAATAGTGATAAGAAGCCTTTTCTGAAGCATCTTGGTCTTTTCAAAGCCTACAGAAGATTTATTTTTGCCTGTTCCACCTATTTGAAAAGATGTGGGAAGACAGGTAGTGCTTCACAGCACTCATCAATGTGAACTTGAGCTCCTGGTACAATAGCTAATGAGATTGCTATCAAAACCTAGTCAGTGATTTATGTGAGGGTGGCTGCTAGCATCAAGTTTATGGGTTGCTCTGGGATTTGAATAAAACTTTGTATTTTTATAGGAAATTACTCTCCACACTTTAATAAACAGCATTTATTGTCAGAACTCAAGAATGTCCAACTCCTTCATCTGAGGGCAGCATTTCAGCACATCACATCCTTATTTGTCTGTGATGTTCTGCTTCACTGCTGCTGTCCCACCATGGGGTGAAAAACTTCAATACGAAAGCCCAAGGGTCTCAAAAAAGAAATTTCTTGTCGTAAAACTGTATTGCTTTCACATAAATGTGGAACACAAAGAAACTCTCCCTTAACAGCCACTTAGAACAAGTTTTTAATTGATAAGGGAATCTCTTTTTTTTCTTTCTTTTTTTTTTCCTCTCTTTTTTTGAAAACTTCAGAAAATATCCTCTCTTATTCAGTTGTGTGAGGTGAGTTGTCATCTGCTGAGTTAAAGTTTTTTTGGGAGCCACCTGAGGCTTTGGAGACGCCTGTGGTTAATGTGTTCAGTCTCCCCTGTCTCTGTGGTTGGGAATTGACCTTGGGCTCCTTGCTTTTATGGTGCCTGGGGTAGTGGGGCTGTAGGTGCTTTAGGAGTCTTTAAGCAATTCCACAGGAGAAATGACCATTAAGTGTTATGAGGAGAACACAGGCAGAGCCCTGGTGTGTACATGGGGAAGGTGGGATGGATTATCACTGCCCAAGGTGGGGCTGCTCTACCTCAGTGGGAACCACTGCAGCATCTCATGCACTTGGTGCAATTATTTGCTGAGCAGAAACAGGGAGGCAGCCCTTGCACAGCTCCCAAAGTTCCATATGTGTCCCTGCTTTAGCTGTGATATTTCCAGTCACTTGGGGATGAAAAACTTGACTTTATTTTGTGTCTGAACAGCAGCTCAGACAAGACTTGTTGTCTGTCTGTGACTAGGCTTATAATGCAAAGAACAACTACATAATAATAATATTTAAGCAAAAGATTGCTAGCAGGATTAGGATTGCAATCTGGGGTTTTTTTCCCCAATTTTTCCTGGTGTTTTGTTGTTGGGTAAAAGCTCATCGGCTCTGTCTGACTGCTTGTCAAGCAGACAGAGATGGAGTCTTATGCATCTTTTTTTAGAGATTCGTGAGATGAAATTGTATAGCTGTTTCAGTTCAGAAATGCTCTTTTCAATACTTCTGGGGTTTTGTTTCCCACCATTGTTCCCTCCCTGTAGACTGCCCTTTAATATGAATTGGAGCTTTAAAACAAGCCCAAAGATGTCCCTTTCTTTCAACTCTTTGGGGTGGAAAGAGGGAGTTTAAACCTTTTAAACTCAACAGATCTATTAATTTACTTTGCTGAAGTTAGGCTACCTGCCTCCCTCCAGAAGCAAGGTGCCAGATCTGGAACTGGATTTGAGGAGGGGGCTAAGAGGGAGCCTAAGGACCAGCAGCATTCCCAGTCCCTGGCCATATCCTTCAGCTGTGGGACAAAGCTTTCTTCTTTCACCCACTTCTTTTCCTGAAGAAGTGGCCACGGGCAGTTGGTGCTAGAGCTGGTCCAGGCCAGGCAAAGGTGAGCTTCTCCCATTTGGAGAGAGGAGTGGAGAGGCTGGTGGCTTGTGTTGATGTGGTTTCAGTCCCTTTGAGAGACTGGGAAAAGCACCAGTTGCTGGATTCTGGCTGTATTCCTGCTTTAGCTGAAATGGCTCTTTGCCCTGCTGCTTTCTGATGTTTTCTAATGCCTCTTGTGCAATTGTGGAAGTAACATGATTTCAGGAGAGTAGGTCTGTAGCCCAAATTCACAGCAATGTCAAAGTGCCTTGTATCCCTTGAAAGAAAATGCTCATTGATAATAATGTTGATTGCCTTGGTGTTACGGTGAATTATTTGCTCTATCAGTTGGGTAATGTGTCAGACTTAAAGGAGGGGGTACTGACCCTTGTGGCAGCAAAAATATTGTGGCTGCTCCAGAGTGTCTTTATTTAGAGACTGGAGGCAGCCAGGACCCATTGTCACTCTGTGCTTCACCCAGCCCCTGCCAGTGCTTCTGTAATACCACCTTGGGGACTGCAACAGTAATTCTGCACTTGGGGTTTTGTGTTCAGATTTTCCCTACCAGTTCTCGGAAGTAAGGGATGCAGGAAACTGCAGATCTGGCAATTCCAGTCTTGGGTCCTCTTGACCCTTTCAAAAATGGAACAAACATTGCCTGACGCGTTAAAACCTTCCCCCACTGGGCAGTGTGGATGGGAAGCTGAGCATGTTTAGTTCTTGCAGAGCTGAGCTGTTAAACTGATAGTAGTGCCTGTAGTTACTTGCTACTCCCATGAAGGGAGAGAAACACCTTAAATCTTTAAACCTCTCAAACTCATCCTTTTGTCAGCACAAAGAATGCTGTGAGAATGTGTAACTGTATCATAAGAAATCCTACCTGACTGTAGCCATGCCAGGATGTGCCTGCAGATTGCAGCCTTCTCCTACTGGGCATGAACTGTACCTGCCATGGTCACTCATGGGGGTCTTTCAAGGCTACTGAAGGCTGTTGTTAGTGTACCTGGCTTTTGAAAGCATTGCATGTTTCAGAAAACCACAGTGCTGTAGTTGCTCCATTCACACCATGGAGATCTTGAGGATTATTAGTTTCTGTGCTGAAATATTTTTTTTTCTAAAGTAACAGTGGAAGGCATGTATGTCTGACCAGATCTGTTTTCAGCTCTGTGATGAGTGTGCTTTGTGCTTTCATTTTATTCAGATTTGGTTTAACTAATGAGAAGCCAAGTAAATGTTCTTTGTTGCCTAGAGGGAGATCTTGAATGTGGATCATTAAGAAATGGGGTCAGATAAAGAAGAGAAAATACCACTGTCCCCAAACTGGAACTTGCAAAGCCATGCACTGTGCAACGCCCCACGGAGCTGGAAATCTTCTGTCAATGCTCATACGAGTGTGATGGTCTGCAGTGATGATAGCAGTGTCTGGCTCCAGGGTCTGTGCTATCCCTACTTGTCACAATCACTGTGTTTCAGAAGCCTGGATTGCATTTCCTCCCGGAGAGTTTGTCTGATTGAT
This sequence comes from Certhia americana, assembly GCA_018697195.1. NCBI lineage: Eukaryota > Metazoa > Chordata > Aves > Passeriformes > Certhiidae > Certhia > Certhia americana. The sequence continues at coordinate 50,840,295 of CM031861.1, read as the reverse complement.
TGCCCACAGCACATAACAATTTGAAAATGAGTTTGTTTTTAGTAATAAACCTTTATGTCTCTTGCAAAGTGGGTCTTTGCAGTCTGTTTGGGGCAGAACAGCTCCACCTGACCTCTGGTTTTGGAAGAATGCCAGCCCACAGGGAGGTAAGACAAGGTTATCAGAAAAAGGGGAAATGAAACGTTTTTCTTACACTTAACACTTACTGTGAGCTGAAAAGTCACAGCTTGGCAAAATATATGTTTCTCCAAAATTCTGAAAAAAATATTGAATTAATGTAGCTGTAAGTTATGTGAAATGAAATCCAAAGGAATTAATTAGAATTCTGAACCATATGGTCATGTGAATCTGGAGACCCACACAACTGCGTTTTTGTATCTGATGTTGACACATTAAAATTCATCAGTTTGCAGGCAGAGTTGTCTTAGTTAATTTAACTAATACCATAACATTCCTGAGATGCATCATTACACCTCATAATGTAAACATAAACCAGGATGATTAGTGAACCACTCACTTCAAAGAATTAATATAGCTGAAAAACTGCTTACAATTTAGAAGGATTAAAAAAGGATGCTAAATATGTCTCCTTATGCCCCTACTTAATGCCAGACCTGTATCAGTTTGCACAGTACCTGCTTTCTGGTCGTGCATAAAAGCCAATGGCTTGTTTACCCTTGTTTCTGTACCACTGAGGTGCTCATGTGTTTGGGGCTGCCATGAACATTCTGAAATGAGAGTTTTAAGGAAGAGGTTGTTCAGTTTCTTGAACTGATTTGCCCCCTTGGTTCCAAAAATGTGTATTCCCCAATGCAAGCTGTCCCTTGCCATGCCTTGGAAGGAAGAAATGATGCTCTCAGGGAGTGGGAACTGGAAGGGAAGCCAGCATTTCAGCAGGAATGTTGACCAGTGGCTTGGCTACACTCTGGTGGGAAGTGAAGCCTGGCTCATCTCTGTTGTCTTTAACCAGGTCCAGGTTGGACCTCCCTGTTGGTGTCTGATTTTTGGTGTAGGGAGGTGGAAGAGGCTCGACTCTCCTCTCATGCACAGGTTGAACTGGAGACTTTCTGCTCAGAGGTGAAACTAAGGCAGATGCATGTCACAGGAGAGCTGGGTTCAGAAGGTTAATACATTCTTGCAGTCTGCTTAGACGTTGTTTTATTTCCCATGATGGATATTTGTCATGTTACATGCCTTATGTATCTGTGGTGTATGCATGTACCAAGAGACAGAACACACTCCTTGTGATTACAGAAGTCAGCTTGCAGACTTTGGTGGCTGTAAACAAAAATATTCATGGGGATTTGAAGATTATTTTCAAAACCTCTCCCTTTGTGTGCACAGCTTGGGGCTACATTGGTCACAGGCTGACCAAGGGACCCCAGTTCAGGAGAGCACTGATTGTGCTTCAGAGTTTTGTGTGATCCTCTGTCAGCTCCACCATCATTTGGAAATCTTGTCCTTGTGAGCAAGACCAGCTACTTTGGACCACCCCCACTTCACGGAAAACAATGTGCAAAGCAGATATGCTCTTGTGGTTGGCTGCTTTGTTGGTAGGGTCTGGGACCAGCCTCAGAAAGAGCAGTAGTCTCAGGAGGACTGGGCTTAGCACAAAATATGCAGACATCAATAATAGGCCTCAAACAAACCAATTGATTTGAAAATTGTGATATTGACTTGGGAACCACTGTTACTAATTGATTAAGCAGCAACAGGATGTGAATCTTTCAAGGGGTCATTTAGCTCATCTCTCTGCCCTAAGGCAAGACCACCTCATATCTAAGTAGGTGTTTTTATAACCGGGTCTTAAAAACCTTCACAGATGGCAATTCCATAACCTCAGCAGGCAGTAGATTCCAGTGTGACACTGTCATTCCCAACTGGAAGGCTTTTTCTAACCTCTAACCTAAATCTTTATCACTGCAGTTTAAGTCTGGTTTTGCCATGTCCAGTCTGCTGTGGGTAAGGAGAACAGGTTATTCTTTCCACCTACTTGTCATGTATTTCAGATATAGTTATCGTGTCTATTCTCAGTCTTCACTAGACTAAACAACCCAGTTCCTTCAGTCATCCTTTGTAGGTCATGTTTTCTAGGCTGCAGAGAAGTCTTGTTCCCCAGTGGACTGTCAAATCAATGTTCTTCCTTTTTTGAAGCGTTATGCCCCAAACCAGCTGGCTGTGTGAGGGCGATGCTAAGCAGAGAGGGAGGAGCTGGTACAAGCTGACTGCTGGTCACCAGGAGCTCAGTGTGCCCATCTCTGTGGGGAATAATAAAGTATTTGAGAAAGGCATCCTACCAGCTCACATGCCTCATGACCTGCCCTCAGGCAGGGAGAAACCATCTTGGCATTGGGGCTGGTGCTGTTGAGGCTCTCACATGCCCAAATGGGTTGTTGGAGCTCCAGCAGAGTTTGTTGCCTGGGCTGAGTTTCTTGACAGGGCTGCTGGGTCTCGGAAGAATCTGCGAGCAGGTCCTTGCAGGTCCCTGACTTCCATTTAGATTGTTACTAACTTTTGTATCAAGCAGAAATACATGAGAATGAGGAGGCTGAAGGAAGGGAGTGTGGAGTACTTAGTTTCTCCCCTTGGCTCATGCAGCGAGCTGCCCGAGTTTCTAGAGAGCCACTCAAGATTTGTGTCTTTAGAAATCTGGCAGGTTGCCATTGCGTTAGGAATTAATGTGTTTTTTTTTTTTTTTTTTTTTTTTTTTTTTTTTTTTTCCTTTGCTCCTAGTGCTTCAGCTGATTTCATAAGAAACTGTTGAAGTGGGGGCAGGGGGAATACCTAGTGCAATGAAATCTGACCAAGGGACCATCCTTATTTCCTTAGTGTGACATGGGTTGAGGGACCTTCTTTGTCTTGGAATCACAGTTCATGCTTGGGCTCAAAACAGACCTTACAGTATGACAGGGTCCAGCTACCCAGCATGTTTTCTTCAGTGGCAAAACTGGTTGCTTACCAATCTCTCCTTCCTTGCCACCAGTCTGCTTGTCCTGGTCCAGGAATTCCAGCATCAAAGTCAAGCCAACTCCTACATTCGCACTTGGAATAAAGGATAAAACAAAGCAAGCTCCCAAAACATGGCCAACAGGTACCTTGTCGCCAAGCTGCTTGCCCAAAGCAGGCATCAAGCCCATTTCCCAACTGGCATTACCTATGGCAAAGGAATGACTAAAGGAGCCCTCCAGCCTTTTTCCCAGAGCTTAGGGTCACACCCCTGTGCATTTTTCTCTCTGCTTGTTGATGGATTCAGCTTCCGTGCTTTCCCCTCCCTGAACGAGTGGGCTGGGTGCCAGCCCTGGAGTTGTGCAAGTGCTCAGCCTTGCAGGGCTGCCAGGCACAGAGATGGTGCAAGAGGACACAGGGCTCTTCTTGCAACATTTGGAGGCGATAATCCTAATTTCCCATTTTTTTTCCCAGTTCTGGCAACAGTTGTAAAAGATGGAAGATAATTACCCTGTGAAACAGATTTGATTTCCTACCAGGTCTTTTGTCTCTGCCAGACACTCTTAAAACTTGAGGGTTTTGGGGGGAGAATTTCATAACACATGACTGATCATTCAGCAGTCCACGTGTGGATTTGACCTTGGAGTGTTTATACAGACTTGGTGGAGCTGCTAAATACAAATATTTTTCTTTTTTTTCATCTGTATTTGCAAAACATTTGGGTCTCAATCATCTGCTGTGTTGCCATTTGGAGCTGCACATGCTGACATGCCGTTTGTTCCACTGCCACTGTGCAGGTTAAACAGTAACCCGCTTGGGACACTCATTACTTGGTGAAGCATCTCTTGGAGCTTGAAACCAAGGCTCTGCTGCTATACACAACAAAATTTATGGCATGGTGGATAAATTGGATTTAGCAGAGCTAAAGCAGTAATAAAATGATTGTATCATATTGCAGTGTGTGAATGTGGGGGTGAGGGTCATGTAGGACTCAAATACCTCCTGAACATACTCACTTTTCTTGTATGTCTTCCCTCTTCTGTAAAACTGTGCTAAAGCAGTGAGAGAAAAACAAAGCAGATAGGTTTGGAAAGAATCACTTCTGACTGGCTGACTTCAGAAGGATGGGTAATTTTAAAACAACAGCGTTGTTTCTTTGAGGTTGAACTGGCTCAGAGCATTTCTTCTCCCCCTTCTCCCACCCCAAGGGAGAGATATTATTTTCTTGCAAGTACAGGCCCAAACTAAGGAAAAAAAAAAGTTTTTTTCTTATTAAAGGTTTTGAGGGAAACCTTAATGGAGAATTCAACTCGTGTGCTTAAATCTTTGAGAAATGGACTGTCTTCAGTGTGTGTCTCTTTCTCTGCTCCTTCACTCTCCCTCCTTGAAACACCTGTTACCCAAAACAGGGAGAAAACAGTAAAAAGATTCTGGCAGTACAAGGAAAGGAGGATGGAAGATCAACACAGTCTTCCTAGTCTGTCCAGCATCCCACTGGGATTACTGTTTTGGCCTGCATTTGTTTGTTTCTTGGGTTTGGACAGGCACAACTGTTGATGCATTGGGAAAAGACAGGCCTGTGTCTGGCTTCAAAACTCACTCTCAGGTTGTTGCTGTGCCTACCTGTGTATGCATCTCACTGGCTAAAATGGCTTTTAATCTGTATTTTGGGTTTAACTGCCCATTGTTAGTTTGCTCTCCCTGGCTGAGCAGGGTAGACCAACACCATATCCATACTGGAAGCTGGTCCTGTTTATTTCTGTGTCTTCTCAACTCAGAATTGATGTGGAGAGCTTCTTAGACATGGTTGTATGCTTCAGAGCTCCCTGGGAGGGGATGAGAATCAGCCAACCACGCACCGTTTGATCACTGGGAGTAAGTGATCTCTTCCTGGGAAAAGAGGATGGAGGGACAGTAATGTGTTGAGGGCATCATGATGAGGAGAGGAGTCTTTTCCCTTCTGGAGCAAAGCAGCTGCCCTTCCATCTACTTCAGAGCCCCACACAACCTCCATGAGCCTCCAGCCATGCAGGCTAATATAGATTACATTAATATAGTCATTCCAAAGATTAATTTTATAAAGTGAACTGGATTGGGGGACACACACACACACACACACACACAGAGGTTAACTTTCTCCCTTCAGCCAATTTTCATTAAAATGATTTGGAGGGTGTGCCTGTACCTTGTCATGGAGTGCAGCCCAGGGATGGATGGATACCTGTGGGAATGAAGGCTGTAGCGGAGGATCCGGGCATAACGTAACCTCCTTCAGGGATGGTTGTGTGTCAGGACTTGTTCACTTGGCTGCAGCACTATCCTGCTCTACTCGCTTGAGATCTGCCCAGCATTGCTCTGGGTTCTCCTTGCCACACCTTCTACAGGCAGCAGATAAGCGCTTTTGGGGGATGATGTAAGATTTTCCATGTATCAGTGCTACAAAGTTGATTTTAGGGCAACACAGTTAAATTACATTCTACCTGATAGTAAAATGTGCTTCTTGGATAGATTTCACTGAATTTTCGATTTTGTATAATCTAGAGAAACAGTTGCTGCTCCCGGAAACAGGCGTTCCCAATACGAATGCAATGCTGAGTGAGAGTGGTTGACAGCTAGAGTGCACAGGAGATTTATTTACTTTATATATATGTACACATATATGTGTATATATATATATATATTTACAGAGATAATAGTAATAGGAAATCAAGTAATAGCAATAGTGGTTGCAGTCTGAGAGAAGTGTGTCTGGACATTTTGTGGACACAGACATTTTCTGGCATTGATGACTGTAGTTGGTAGAAACACTGCTCGTTCCATTAAAAATAATGTTCATAATTGGTTGGTTCAAAATTCACCAGTACAGATCATTGCTTTCCAGAAGCAGCATTTTATGCTTTTCATTGGACATTGCTTACAGCATCAGTGGACAGTGCAAGGAGAAAATGGGCTCATTAGATATGAACTTAATTGAGAGTGACATGACTGGGTATTAATATTAGTCTTGCCGCAGGCTTTTCCTTTTTTTTTTTTTTTGTGTATGTGTGTTTATAGTCATGCTAGTAGATACTGAACATTTTATCCATTTACCAAATTCCACAACAGGACCTTCAATAAAAGGCATAGATTTCCTTTTTTGTTTCTGAATGGAGATGCAGCATCTGATGCCCACCTCCTCCGGATGCAGGAGCAGCAAAGCAGAAGGGCAGGGCTCTACCTGGCTCCAAGCACAGGTCACACTTGATACTGATGTGACCTTTTTGATGGTATTTCTGTTTGGAGGAATCCACATTTGTGGTGGTTACAGTGGTTTGTGGAATTTAACTTGGCGTTTATTTTTCTGAGGAATGGTTTGGTGTCAAGAATCTGACACAGATTTCTTTGGGGTCCTGTCCCTGGGCACTCCTACCTGTTTCCCCTCCCCCCCGAAATATGCCTGGGAGAAGAAACAAATTGTTAGATGAAATGGAGGGGTCCGTTTTCATTGGGAACCGAAGCACGCAGGGAAGGCGGGTGGATGCGGGGCTCCGATTGGCGCGGAGGGAGGCGCTGGTTTGTATAAATAGCAGGATGCGCTCCTTTGTGCTGGAGAGGTTTCCCGTTCACGGCAGAGCAAAGATGCCGGGTGTGTTGCTGTCGCGGCCAATTCAACTGTTTTTTGGTACCTAGGCTTTTCTTTCAGGGCACAGATCTTTCCCCGCACCTTTCCCCCTCCTTGCGCAGACCCGCGCAGCGGCGCAGGGCGCGGATGCCCCTCGCAAGGCGGATTGCGCTGCCCGGTGCCTGGCTCCGTGCGCCCTCCTCCCGTCCAGGGAGAACACTTATCAGAGAGGGCTATCTCACAAGTCAGTGTCATCTGTGCAGGGCGCCTCGTTTGCCGAACAAAAGGGTTTGGAGGGGATGAGGGGCTACGGCTTTAAAAAACCCCAGTTGAGTGGAAGAAATGATGCTGTCACTTGCTTCTAACTGCACGCGGGAGCATTGTTCCCTCCCGGAACGTTCAGCATCACTTTTATTACCTGCAGCCATGCCAGCACCTGGCAGCGTGATTTTTGATTGGGGGATAGGGTAATAGAGTCAGTCATTCTGCCTGCTACTGGTATGTTTTGTTTTGTTTATAGATATTTTACAGGGTTTGGTCTGACAGTTTTGTCTCCTGGGTAATTAGGCTGAATTATTGAAGGCCCTGAAATTAACACTGTCATTTTTAATAATTAAAATAAAATAAATCTCAGCCTGTTTATCAAGTTAGGTTATTTCCTCTTTCTGATTTTGAAGGAGTGTGTGAACTTGCTTGGAAGAATGTGAGCACTCAGGTAGCTTGGTTTTAATATTTTGTTTAACAAAGTATGGGGAAAAACCCTAGGCCCATGTAAGGTCTCTTAAAAAATCCAAGCTTTAAAAGAAAAGAAAGCAGTAAGTGGGAAAAGTTCAGAGTATGGTAAGCACTGATGATCAAATTTTTCCTGCCCAAATATTAGAGAATATGAATCTCTTGGAGATTATTCTGGAGCAGGGAAAGAGCTTTAGAAACATGTTTTCTTTTATTCTTTTTCTTTTAGATTGTAACACTGGCAACAAAAATTTTACTGGCCTGATTATATGTGTGTAGGTTTTAAATTTTTTTTCTTCAAACATTCAAATTTATTTTATCATTACTTCGTTTTTTAGTATTTCTTTATTCAATACTGGAATTTCCTATTTGCTGTGGATTTGGGAATCCTCCTCCTTTGCTGTCTGGGAAATCTTCAGTGGTGTATTTCCAGGAGCCTGATTTGTTTAACTCCATTGTTAACACCAAGGTTCTGGCCTTTGTTCTCTAGCTCTGGGTCAGCTGTATCCAGCCTCATGTCTATGAATCACTCAGGCTTCTTTCTCTTGACAAAGATTTACAAAATCTGGCTCTTGCTTTTCTGTACAAAGTTCTATCATTTCTTGCAGGATCAAGAGCTGTAAACTGATCATGGGTAGTGACATCCAGTTTGTGGAGCTGCAGCAAAGAAAGGTGCTGCTCCCCAGGGTGCTGGTCAAATGGGAACTGAGACACTCAGATCCCATCAGTGCTGCTGCCAGTTGGGAGTGAGCATTTTGTGCCAGCGAAGGAGCAGTTGGAGTCAGAACTATGGCCAGGAACAGTCAGAGGGTAGGTCAGGCTGGAAAGGGCCTCAGGAAATCTTTTCTCCAAACATGATGCTCACAGCAGGGTTGTCCATGAGATCAGAGGAGGTTCTGTTGAGTCTGGAGACCAGGCAACCTCTCAGGTCAGTCTGTTAGAGTGATGGACTGAAGGAACAAGGAATCTTTTCACGCCAGTAAGTCTTTCTGTGTCTCTGCTTGTGCATGTGCTAATGTCTAAAGCCACAGAGGAGGTCACAGGTGGGTTAGAACAGCTGGAGAACAGGAGGAGAGGCTCCAGGCCTAGTGAATTTAACTGGTTTGTCTGTGCACACCCAACACTTTTATTGATAAGCATATTGTTGTATTTCCTTGGCAACAGTGTTATGGCAACAGCTGGCTTCCAGTTTGCAGACTGAAGGTAAAGGAGGGGAGGTGGTGGAGAGGCTGGCATTGACCAGGGCAGGGGCTGAGGCCAAGGGGCTATTTTTTACTAAGGGTAGAAATATGAGCCATGATCTCCAGTTGCTGCATGAGGCTTCAGCACTGCTCTCAAAGTTGCTGGCTGCTGCAGGACATGTGCCAAGGAAGGGCTCGAGGATGTGGCTTTGCCTTGCGAAACATCAGCAGCTCTTCAGCTTCTGCCCAGTCACCACATAAAAGAGAGGAGCTGGTGTGTGGTTAAGGCAATGGCTTGGGCCTCATGGGACTGGGATTGGCCACAGACTTCTGGTGTGTGTGACCTTAGGCAAATCACTTAGCTTCTCTGTGTCTGGGTTGCCATTGGCAAAATGGGGATAGCAAGGTTTGTTCCATTCAGCACATCCAGCTGAATTACGTTCTCTTTGGGCAGCATCAGCTTTCCTGGGCACTGGGGCTTCAGGCTCTGCTCTGGGTTGTCTGGGTGCTGCTGTCACAGCCAGCTCTAAGGCTGATGTGCTCAGGTAGATCACTGCTTTACAAATAAGGAATATTGCCTTAGGAGCCAGGAGGACACAACTCCCGAGGATTGCCACCCACCAGTGGGTTTGAGTGCCCTGAAGGGCAGAGTGCCTGGTCCCCAGAATTAGGCAAGGTACAGGGGCTGTCTCTCCTGGAGTCCTGCAGGAGTCCCTGCGCCCTTACCTCTCCACAGCTCTGCTGTTTGCTTTCTGAGTTCTCAGAGCCTCTCTCCTCCCTGCAGAAGCAGAAACACCAGCTTATCCCATTTGGGCTCCTTCACAGCAATGAGTGGCTCAGGCCTGCCTTAGGAGTTTCAGCATCTCACTTGGAGGACTTCTTTGGTCTGACTGCCAAGCTCGGGGGGGAAAATAGGCTGATGGAATGTAGGGAAGTGCCCATCACCAAGGCATTTGCCAGCTTCTGTGTCCTTGCTGCATCTTACTTTTATTTATTGCACCTAAGCATTTACAGGAAAATAAGCAGAATTCTCAAATAATGCTGTTTTTAAAGCATATTATTTAAAGGTTTTAATCTTTGTCTACCTTCTCGCTCATATTCCCTTTCTGTCCCTCTCAGAGGAATAGGTGAAATAGGGGATCACTCGGGCTGTGTGTGTTTCTGGGGAATATTCACTAGAGCATCTCCCAAATCACTTGCAAAGAAGCATTTTAGCATTCAGATGCCAAGCCGGTACTTCAGAAAGCTCCTTCAAATGAAATATTTGGCAAATCCATTTTCACAGCTCTTAAAAGTGTGGGAAGATTTTTTTTTTAATTTGAAAATCTGGTTTGGGCCCTTGCTAATTTTCAGGAAAGACTGATGGGAGGATTATGACCAACCCCAATTTTGCAAATGAGGCAAGGGAGCAAAGCTTGTATAACAAAACCACAGGATAATGTGTCATCTTGTGCCCTTTCTTCACTTGCTGGCTGAATACAGTTTACTTGTAATGATGTGTGAACTTTTCTTCAAGTGAATTCTGGAATATATTTTGCCAAAGGAAAGAAATCTCCGGACTACCAGATCTCATGATATCTCCCTGCTGTTTGGGGCATGCAAATTATGGGCGAGTTTTTAATGTATTAAGTTCCCACAAGCCTAAACCAAATCCTTAAGGAGAAGCCAGTGGGAAAGACATTTCCCAAGACTGCAGGACCTTTTTTTTTTTCTTTCTTTTAGCCTTGCAAAGAGTCTTGGATTTGGTTTGTTGAGCTTTTTGTTGTTTTTTACTTTTAATGAGCAGCAATATTAACTAGGATTCCTGCTCTTAGGAACACAAAGTGTGAACTTTCCCATTGCTGTGGGGCATGTTGTGTGAGCAAGGACTGGTGGATTCAATCCACTGGGACTCAGTTCCCCCACTATTTTCATACTGATATCTTTGAACTGAATATTGGATGCTGAACAGATGAAAGCCTCAGTGACGATGCAGGAAGGGGTGAGGAGCTGCCCTGGGGTGAGTGGGGAGCAGTGAGGCTGGGAGGTGCAGGGCAGGGGCTGATGTGCAGGCAGGGGCTGCAAGGGCAGGTTTGGTGTCTCTTGGGGGCTGTGATGGCAGGGAAAAGGCCTTGCCCTGGGATCACACCTACCAGTGCTGGAAAAGCCTGGCTATCTTGTCCTGCCTATCTCCGCAGTGCTCACTTTGAATTTGCCCTCTAATTTCTGTTGTCCTCCCAGAAGGCTGCTTTTCCAAACTGGTGATCCCTGGATCTAGCTGATATCCAGTGCTGTTGCTGTTTTCTTGGATTCCAAGTGCAGCATCCCTTTGCAGTCTGGAAACCAGGCATGAATTGTTTGCCCAGTATCTTTCCCTCAGGTAAACATTGCTTTAGATGCTGCAGCTGCGTTATGCAACGCAGATAGGTGGGGACAGTGTTTTCTTTCTGACAGCAGTAGAAAAGGAAAGTTGTTTTGCTAAGATAAAAGTGGGATTTTCTCTAATAATATGTTACAATATAATATCCCTTTCTTGACTTTGTTGTCCTTGGCATCTAGAGGTGGCTGAAGCTCTGCTGTTGGGGGGAGCGGTGGGTGAATCAGACAAGGTTTTCAGAGTGCAGCATTTTTGACCAGGTTTTGGACAGATCCCTGTTCTCCAGGGACAAGGGAGGGCACGAAATGGGCTCTGCACACACCTGGGGCAGCACGCAGGGCTGCTCTGAGTGCTGGCTGTACTGCCCCTCCAGCTGCGATCCTGCCTGTTCTTCTGGGCCAGCACTCTGCTCCTCCTGCCAGTGCTCTCCCAGCTGAGATGCCGCTCCCGGCTGTGTCCTCATGCTGTTACCCTCGGCAGATCTCACCAGGGGTTTGCTGTTGTTGGGGCTCTGCCACTGGCTGCCGGCTGCCTGTGTCTGCACAGCAGACGCCTTCCCCAGATGCCAGCAAGGCTGTTAGTGCTAAAATTGGAGCGGCGGGTTGGGGGTCCCCGAAGGCTGATGGTGGCACGTATGTCACCGTGGGGCTGCGCACTCCCCACTGTGGTGGTGGCACGGGCAGGGCTGGCTGCCTGCAGCCTGGAATGGCCTCTCCCCACTCCCTGGGCTCCTCTGCCTCAGTGACACCCAGCACACCGCTGTGCTGAAGGGGATAAAACATTTTGTGCTCTTGTGCAACAGACTCACTGGCAATCTGGGGGACAAGAGGAAGAGGGCAAAGAGTTAAAATTTCTATCTGTTCCTTCTTGTCCTTGGTGGTGTCCTTTATGAGCAAAACCACAGACAAGTATGATATGTGTGCATCATTTTAGTATCATTATTTCTAATTCACAAAAGGTTTTAAAAAGTCAAGGATGGCCCAGCAGCTGTGATAAACTCCCTGTGGTAAACTTTCCAAGGGCCTTGTGTACTGAAGGCTCCACGGCTTTTCTGGTGATTGCAAATCCATTGAGTTAGTGTATAGTACCTTAACAAGGCAGTTGTTTCATGGAAACTTGAGAATATTTGTAAAATATTTGGTTGTTGTGTTGAGTTATTGCCATTTAACCTGTGGTTCTGGTGTCAGTGTACTTGAATATTTAAAACAATGTCAGTAAAAGCAAAAAAAACCCCAAAAATGGAATCTTTACCCTTTATCCACTGTCTAAATTAAAAGTAATCACCAAGAGCAAAAGTATTTGCACTTCATTATATGAGGACTTACTTTTCCAATTGAGGAAATGTGAGATTGTGAAGAAAATTCAATTCAAGGATGAGCCCAGCTTGGAGACTGTTAAGTAGTGTCTGTCATATTCCCTTCTTCAGTCAAGCTGTATTAATCTGTCTGAAAGCTCATATTCCCAAGGGCCACCCAGCGCTTACTATACTGTGGCAGTGACCTGAAGGAGAGTGTGTTACTTATGTTATTTTGGAGAAAAGCTGAAACTAAATTTTTTGGCTAGGCAAAAACAACAGTGAAACCAGCAGGTGAGTGCTAGAGAATCATAATCCAACAGGCACTTTTGCCTCCATCCTGGACATGCCCATTTCTGTATGTTATCATGCTTGTCCAAAAGACCCATTACCCCTTTGTAGTTGCACAGCTCATCTGGTAATAATGAGACATGGGTATTCAAGTTGGCCAAATTCATCCCTGAGATCATTTCATATGACTCCAGGAGAATTAAAACAGGGCTGAATTTGCTCCTGAATCTTTATGTTTGCAAATTAATTTCTGTGAAATCTATTTTTAATTATGCTGTACCTAATTATACCAGATTTACTGTCACAAGGGAGAAATGCTCTAATGTCCAAAACACACAGTTTTTTTTACAAAGTGGAGTGAGTATGGCCAGCCCCTTAGATTAATCTTACATTGATGCTGTGTGTGACGTGTGGTGATGGGTATATCCAAGATGAAGCAGTATAAGGACACAGGAGATCAGAAGGGACATTTGGGGTTGGTAAATGTGGTCATGTGCCATAGTGAGCACTCACACTTGACACTGACTGCCTTCTGAAATTTTTGTTTTTGCTGCTTATATTGCGAGGCACATTATATTCCTGAATCTCATACCTTCCTTTTTATTGTAAATGTCTTCAAATTTAGTCTGTGTTCATATTTTCATCTCTTTCAGTTGCTGAACATTTTGCTTTTCCTGCCATATTATTGCCCAAGGCAAATGCTGCTGAGTCCTGGAGGAACACAAGTCTGTCGGTGTGAATCCTGGGTTCTGCTATCAGGATGTCGCTTTCATCCTAATAGCAACATCTAACCTCATGATATATGCTGTGAATGTCATAGGCAGCCTTGCAAAATGAGCCCTTCAGCTCCCACCTGGGAACCTGTGCTAATGCATTACTTTGGAAGAAGACTTATATGAGCACAGTCAAGGGCACCTTAAAATTCCCAGTTGGTTGGGACATTTATAGAGAAACATATTTGGGGCAGCCTTGGCTCACAAAAAGGTAATGTAACTCCTGTGGCCTGCAGCGTGTGGTGCTCTGTGCTCAGCACTTCTACCTGTCCTGAGCAGGACATGGCCCTGCCCTGTGGGGCAAGGAGGAGTGGCAGGGAGAAGAAAACCTACTGCCTGAAGTGTGGGGCTTGGGGGAAGGCAAGGAAGATGCTGCTCGTGGCTGTGCTGAGGGCTTGTGATGCACAGTTCTGATCTAGAAAAGCATATGGAAGTATGATTGACTCTAGGCAATGGCTTTTTATCATTCCTCAGGTTGCTGAGCTGTTCAGCCAGGGTTTAACACTTGCTTAGCTCTGCAGGAAGTTTTGCTTAGCTGGCATTAAATTTATTCAGATTTTTTCGTCTTGATGGGGAACCCAGGTCAGAACTTGGGGTGGGGAAGTTGTACCACACCACTGGAGCCTGGGAGTGCCAAGCTGGCATTCAAAACTTTATCAAGTTGTGTGGGAAGTGCTGTAAGTACTGTGAAGCATACTGGCAGTCCCAGATTCGTTAATGCTGCAGAGACAGCAGTCTCTGCATACCCAGTGTGGCTGGGATGCTACCCTGAGTGAATTGTGCTGTAGAACAACACAGGGCACTTTCTGTTCTGCTTAGCTGAATATCCTGTGCTGTGGAGGGGAAAAAACAGTGGGGAGTCGTTAGCTCTGGTTCGACGGTGAAGCACCAGGCATGTGGTTTCACAGGCAGCTTCCACTGACCGCATGTTGGGCAGCTGCCAAGGGCTGGTGCTGGCTCCCCATGCCCAGCTGCACGTCCCCATGTCTTGTGCCAGCCCCAGACAGGGATGCTCTGCTCACCCGAGATGTCATTGGGAAGTGTTGCCCCTTTAGGCAGCTGCCTGCAGTTGGATGGACACAAAAGCTGAGGTTTTGCCCATTGTCAGTGGCAAGCTTTTCAGCAGAATGTAAACTTCCCAGGTCCCAGGCTTTGGTTCCCTGCCTCCCCCACATTCCAATTCTTGCCCTCTTTGCATTCACTGTTACAGGATTTCCCAGATCTGAAATCCCTAGCCAGCTCTGCTATCTTCTGTGACCAAAACCTGCCTTTTTATGCATTGAGGGAGTAAGTAGGAATGCTTTTGGTTTTGTGATATCTTTTAATGCATTTTGCTTGAGGAAGTGTTTGTTAAAAGGGTCGAGTAGGGTTAGAGAAGATAAATTGGAGCCTCTGGGCATACTGTGGCTTGATGGGCATGAAGCTCTTTCTGCCTCTGTCAGAGACTTGCAGTGCCATCATGTCAAAGGCTGGCACCGGCTACTGCAGCACCATCAGGACTCACTTTTCTCCTCCTTCTGGCAAGAAATTTGCTGGGAAACCATTTGTATTATTTAACTAATGATGACTAATATTTGAGAGTGGGTATCTGAGCAATGCAGGAGGGCGCCTGTCTGAGGTCTCAGCACTTACTGTCTGGGTTTTGTGCCTAAGAACACAGCCTTCCCTAAAAAGATAAAAAGCAAAAAAATATTTTGCAGGAATCCTTTCATTCCTCCTTTTTGTGAGTGAATCATCCTGAAAATCATTTCTCCAAAAATTCTCATCTCAGTTTTTGTTGAGGTAAAATTGGGTGATAAGTAGTTTTGGGAGAGAAACAGAGAAGCACTGGAGTCCTTTGTCTCTTCTGGGACATGCACTCCTTTGTGTATGTTTGTGTTTTTTGTCCCAGCTCTGGGTGACAGCCAGATCTCCAGCACGTTCCTCCTTTAGTCCCTTATGTGTAGACACAGGTGTTGGGACTAAGGACTTCAGTCTTCCAACGCCGTCAAAGGCAGGTCTTGGCTCTTGGCAGCAGCCAAGGATGGCTGGAGGACCCCTGGATGCTGAGGTTGAAGGGCAGATGAGCCTTTGAAAACATAACCCCAAGCAGTCAGTCCCATTTTGGTTGCTGCAAGGGAGCAGCAGCCCACAGCCTGGACACTGTGCACAGTCCAAACATCTCCTTGGAGCCTCTCATGCAGCTCAGGGTGATGGAGTAGCCTGACAAAGCAACACAAAATGAAGCTTTTCTGTGACATGTGCAGCTGGTTGGGCTGAGCTCACCAGGAATGAAGCTTTTGCCTCATGCATGACGTTTTTGAGCATCATTTTATATCTTGTGTATTACTCTGCTTTGGTCTAAATGTCCTGCTGTTGGGTACTCATGAAGCCTCCAAGGTCTGAAAAGTATCAGAGGTCTCTGTTTAATTTAATTTTTTTTTTTTTAAAAACTATTTACTCAGTTGCAGTCTAACTCTTTTCTCCACACTGCCTTTCAGGACAGCACCTGCTTCCCTCCTAAGGAAGCCATTAGCTTGTGTGCTCAAACCAAAATGTTAGCTCAGCTGTAACAGATGGATGGATATGGGCATCATGTAGCAACTTAATGAATAATATCTATCACCTAATTTCCCAAAAGTTGGCGTGTAATGAGGCTGGTGCCATGATTATTACCTCTGTAAATCATGACTTTAAGATGATGACAATCCCTCCTGCCCCAAGGATATGGGACAGCCAGACAATGATGTACATTTAATTGCTGTGTGAGAGGGGCAATGTGTTCAGGAGCTCGCCATTGCCTCTAAATTATCGTCTGCAGCACAGACACTGGAGGAGATTAGTGCAGATTGGAGGGGAGGGAGCTTCTGGGTGAATGTGTGTGTTTATTCCCTGGACCCAGCTGGTGGAGGTGGTGTGAGCTGGCCATTGTGGGATGGAGGTGTGACTCCCAGGCTGGCCTTTTTGTTCTCTCCTCAGGACTAAAGAAGAAAGGAATGGAAAGGAGATTGCTCGCAATCCTGTAGAGATGTTTACTTTGTTTTTGTGGTGTTTGTGGTGAATACCTCTGTGGACAGAGGATTTTGACCTCCCAAACACAGCCTTGGCTTCAAGGGTGAAAGCTGCCAAACCTCTGCCCAAACCTCCTTCCACTACAGGAAATCTATGTCCCTGATTTCTTCCTACCACAAACCACATCTGGCCATAAAGCAGAGCCAATGCCCATATTGTGGGCTCTCAGCTTGCTCATGCAGCTAATTCTCAACCAAGGGAGGCATCACTGCTTGCAGGGCTCTCTCACACCTTCTTGTTCTTCATCTATTGATTGTAAAATTATTATTCTGGTGAGCTTTTAAGGTGTCTTTTATTAGATCCTTTGCTTTGACAGTTGGATGGGAACAAGGATGTGGATGAATCAGATATTGCAACAGACCCTTGGAAAGCAGCTACTGCCAATCTGTCTGTACTGCTGGCTAATGCTGCTGTTTTGCCTCTCCTGCTTGGGTACTTCTATGTGTTTAATTTCTTTTTTCCTTTTAATTCTGCCCCATCTCATGGTGTGTGGGTCATCATGGTTGCAGCTGGCTGGATGTGGGCCATAGCAATGGATGTCCTGATGCTGTGGTCCTCTCCTCCACTGCAGTGCCTCTGAGCCATGTGATGAACAGAGGTGAAAACAGCCTGAAAACTGTGACAGTGGCTGCTTTGGGTCAGACTGAAGATCCCCCTGGTCTGATGTCCTCTCTCCAGCAGTGCCCAGGGGAATTAGAACTAGGGCAAAGTGATGACCACGTATGATGATGGGTTTCCCTACAATACCCTCCCAGCCATCAGAGATTTGCAGCTCAAGGACTTCCCAAGCCAGGAGTGTTACCTTTGGGTTTGGTGGCTCCTATGCAGCCACCACTGGCAGTGTCACAACTGTTCTCAATTCCTGCAGCTCAGGGCCCAAAACCCAGGTGCTTGCAGGGTTTGTGGGGAGATGGCTGTAAAATCAGCAATACTGTGAATATCTGAATGATGTGAGCCATAAGTCAATTCCAAAGCCACTGAGTTCTGGGCTGCATGGGATGGGACTGCTCAGCTCTGTGTCAGTGTCTATGTGTTTTGGGGGAGCCACTGGTGCTGGAAAAGGAGACCCACAGTGCTGATGGACCGTGTCTTGTGCAGGGGGTGGCATGCCTGAATTAGCCTCTCCTCTCGTATTGGCTTGCACAGCGGTGACCAGTGTCACCCCAATGGGTCAACTCCCACAGTGTTTGACCCCGTGTCACCCTCATCTGACCCTGTCTTGCCGGGTTCCCTGCTGGAAGTACGGGCAGGTTCTGCAGAAGGAAGGTGAGGGTGTGAGCAACCTGCATAAGTGCAGAGCCAGAGTGGGCACATGCAAATACCTCGGCTCTGAGAGCACGTAGTCTCAGGTATTTACAGGCCAAAGATGCCCTGGAGCATTTCCTTGGTTTCTTTTTTTCCCCCCAAGTAAGAAAACACCATGCTGACAATGCTTTGTGGTGTCAGGTGTTCCCATACCTGCTGGAAAACTATCATCTGCTAAAGCAACGCTGGCCATGCTGATGGATTTCCCAATGTAAGACCAGTTTCTACTCTTTAGCTCTCAGCAGTGAATTGGCTGCAGTTGGTCTGAGTCTGTGTTGAGCCTTTTTGTCACTAAAGACATTGTAGAGCTTATGGCATTAGTGGTTACATAAGCTGGCTGTCTCCAAGGGGCTTTGCTCTGGCACGATGCTCCTTTAGGGTAAGGGAAGAGCCCGCCTCAACACAGGGGGACATGAAAAAAAAATACACATGTGTAGTCAACTTATTTGAACTTAACACACCCCGCAGGAGAACCTGGATTTTGGAGTTTTCATGTATTCTCTCTGGCTCCACAGATTAAAAGGGGACCGTGGGAAAGCTGCCAGGGCTTGGAGATCAATCCTGCCTTTGTAAATCCTTTCATCTGACTGGCGGCTTCATACAATTGAGTATTACCCACTTTATTATTGTTGGTTGATTAAATTCCTGTTGGTCAACACAAATAGTGCTGTGCAGGCTGTGCGTTCATGGGATGGAGATTGGCATTGCAAAGCACTTCCTAGAGAAAAGCAGGGGCAACCTGTCATTTAAAACCACATTCAGAGGGTGTTTGGCAGTGATGGGGAGGAGGGGGGAGGAACAAATCCCTCCATGCAAGCAACTTCCCAGGCATTTCTCACATGCCTGCCGAGGTTCAGTTGGCAATGAGGGAGTGTGAGGGTTGGGTCTCCACTTCTCTGGCAGTGGGAGCAAGCAGCCTCAGCAGGAATGCACTCACCAAACCTCCGTGTCTGCAAGGTGGGGGAGGCGTGGTGTGGGGTGAATCCAGCCTGTATAACCAGGATTAATGGGATGAAATTAGGTGAAGGAGAAAGTTGACAGGAAGTGTTTCCTCAAGGTGAAAGCTATTAGGCTGTAGCGCAGTTTCTCAAGGGAAGCAATGGGAACTTACCTACCTGGGTTGTGTTTAAATGACAACATGAGAGAAGTCTGGCTTTGGGGAGGAGATGCATGTTACCAGTGACTTCAGGGGTCCAGAGAGATATGACTGCTCCCCAGGGACAGTGAATTTCTGGGAGGTATGGAGGGGACTGCAGGGTCTTCAGCTGAGGTTCAAATTGCAGGGAGCTGTGGGCTGCTGTCTTCCAAAGCAGGATGTTACCAGTAAGCCAGCAGCTGGGACTTGTCCTGGTGTTAGTCAGGGCTCTGGTAGGTCCTGAAACAGCACCCCCTAATTTTCTTGGCCTTTCAAAATGCTACTTCTATGTAATGTCTGGCTTGTAAGAAGGAGGGCATAGAACATATTTCTCAAGAGTGGGAGTAACTGGCAAACAAACCAATTTGGGAACCTCTGTGCTAAATGACCTGAAACATATTTATGCTTTTATGAATGGCATTACCATCCATGTATTTTACTCCACTGCCTGAACCAATGAAACACCCTTTATATCTGGGTGAATGATTTGTTTCCCATCTCTGTACAGCATACACCCCTAGAAAATGAACCCACCTGATTATTTAGGGGGCAGATAGGGGATATCAGCAGCTTTAGGGGTCTTGTGCTTAGCAGTCTTTTTCTTCTTCTATGAGTGCAACAAATAGCTATTCTATGGAAATAAGACCATTTATTCTTTTCTCTCTCTGCTAGTTCTCAGATAGTTCTGAGATGTGGACACAGAGGAGCCGCAGGTGACCCTCTGCAGAGCAGACAGGAAATGCCTGGAGCAGCACGTGGTTGAGAATGAAGAAGTTCATCACAGGGTCCCTTTCCACACTGCTTCTCTTTGCCCCAGCTCTGCCATGATAATGTAGCCAGAACCTACTCATGAATGTGACACGAGGAGGGGAGTAGGGGTTCACACTGCTGAGAGCCAGTTCTTCAAGCCTGAAACACAGAATATGCGTTTCAAAGCCAGCGTGCAGAGGTGGATCCTATGGGTGCCTGTGGCTGCTGGAGTGGTGAGGCTGGGTGAGCCATGAAGGCTGCTTTGTAGCCTAGAGAAGCACATGTCAGCCTGCCTGGCAGGGAGCTGTCAGTGGCCAGTCCGAAGGGCTTGAGCGAGAGGCAATAAATTGGTTAATAAATAACAAGGAAATCTGGCTGTGTTGTATAGTTTTAGTTTCTGCATGTAACCTCAGAGAAACATGGCAAAGGTTTGTGCAGTCCTTTACAAAGTTGTGTGAGCACTTGTTTGGCTTGGGAGGATCAGAGAGTCTCCTCCAACTGCCTGCACTCTGAATCACTGTGGGACTGATTTTATTATCCCCAGGGGCCAAATGCTTGGGCTCTCCTTGGCTACCTCAGGCAAAGTGATGGTGCAGTTCCCTGGTTTGCTGTCTCCACCTGTGATTTTTCCTGTGGGGTGCTGCCAGAACACCTCCCCTCACAGTGAGGGTTGCTCAGCATCTCCTGTAAGGGGCCAGTTCTGGCACAGATCAGCCTTGTAGTGTACTTCCAGGAAACTCTTGGCTCAGGGTGGTAGCATGGACAAGAGTGAGTTACAATTATTAGAGAAACTCATCTGAGAATGGACTTGCTGTTTCTAAATGATATCGCCTATTGTTATTGTAGTAGCACTGTAATATTAACTTGTTTTAACACAGGTTTTGTTCTCTTGTCTCATGGTTTCAATCCAGCCCAGTGATACACTGCAATCTGTGCCTCCACCTTGTTTCTACTCCTGTCAGACACTGTGCATTATGAAATTCTTAGGTATGCATTGTCTAGCCTTTCTTTCCAGGCATGAATTATACATTTGCTGTATTTGGATTCTTAAGCCATACCCTGTGTCACTTGCTTAGGTATCTGAAGTCCCTGTTCTGCTCAGTTCTGGGTTATAGCGTATTTTTGGTTGGTCTACTGCTGTTCACAGCCAGTCCTGACAAAGCCCATGCTGGTTTGGCATAGCCAACACATTACACTTGACAGCCCTTCTCCTGTTTAATTTCCTCTTGCTGACTCCTGCTTCAGGGAAGTGGGTGAAGGCAGGAAAGGGCTGCAGGTAGGAGTAGGGACATTGCTGTTTTCAAAAACAAGGATTTCCCTCCATGCTCAGGTAAGAACATAAGCAACTCTCTCTGCTCTCTTTGTGTAATTTGATGGCATAAAGAGTCTTCTCTGTGACACAGTTGTTTATGGTTTTTTTGGTTGAATTTTTTCTCAGGTGAAAGATGGCAGGGATTGGATCCATGCCATCTTCTAGCTTGACACTGAAGTACAGTGAATTAAGTGTACATACTTTATCATTTTTTATGTGTGGCTGTTTCTCCTGACTGTAGTGAGTCCCTAAAGATATTTAGGAAGAAGCACACCTTCATCTCATGATCTCACCATTGGATTGTGTTTATCAAAACCAGTTAAATTACAAGGCAGTCTGCAATAGGAGAGTGTGAGGCTGAGGGGTTTCTGCTGCTCAAGGGAAAGGAGGAACTGGGCAGGGGAAGAGAAAATAAATTCCTCAGGAAACCCCCAAATCACAGGGGAGTGGGTGGAGGGGAAGAGGGTCTTCTGCTCTGGACTGCAGCAGAGCATTTATTCCCAAAACACTGGGTCTCTGGGAGAGTTCTGCACGTTAAACCAGCTAACTGAGAAACACACAGAGATCCCAGACAGAACTGTAGGTGAACATTGGAGCCTTCACAGGTGCCCATCCTTGCTGGTAGGAATCACTGACTCTTCAACTGCAGTTATTTTTGGCAAATAGGACTGGGTGGGGGGTTTCTGTCTGCAGTTTAGCCAAGCTCCATATCCCTGGCCACAGAAATTTGTGTCTTTGACACATGCACATACAATCCCCAACTCCAGAAGAGCTTAGTGTGCAGGGATTTAGATGTTTCCTGGTGATGGCCTTAAGCCATGGACTCACAGCTATTTTAGGCTTTCTCCCCTTTTCTCTCTGAGGGTCTGACCAGAAATTTCATCCAGAGCTAAAAATTGCTTGAAACTGAGTGTGTAGGATAAAAAAAAAATCTCTTTTGATTAAAGTGTTTTCCTACCAAAAACTGCTTTACCTAAAGCTTCCCAACCAGCCCTCATCCCAAGGGGTGAGGCACCGTGAAATCAGGCATCTTCCTCGCCTCTTGGCCAAGAGCCCTCCCCCACCAGCCCCTGTGTGGGAATGAGATTTGTTGCCATCCTGCGCATAAGTGCCAGTTGTAACTGGGTAAATGCTTTTTGCTGGAAAAAGCATTAGCACTTTTGCTACCTTGCACTTTTTTAGGCTCTGGGAGAGAGACGGGCACAGACAGTGCTGAGGTTAAAGATGAGATGTAGGGCAGCCTGTGCAGTGTGGCGGGGGGAATAATGAATTCATGGGCACATGGAGACCATTCAGCAAGCTTTGGGCTCCTGTGGGCCCCTGGGTGGAAGGACTTTGATCTGACTCCAGCCTTTTCCCAACGAGGCACTGCCTTTGAATATGTTCCTGCTCTCAGCCTTGCCATGCGCTGCAGACAAAGACGAGGGGAGCATGGAAGAAGAAGGGGGGCTGTTTACCCTCATCAGAATGGTTGAGTGGCCCGAGTCAATACAGCCTATTTTTCATTAACCTAATCATTAGTTTTTCCTTGCTGCCAATTAATTTTTTCCTGTCAGTACTCAGAAAGGCATCATTTGCATCTATGAGTTATTTTTTTTTAATAGGGAGCTTCCTGGACATGGTGGGGTTATTTGAGGGGTGGAAATGAAAGTTTAATTTCTCTCTGGATGGAAGAAGATTTTTGAGTTTTAATTATCACGCAGCTTGGATTCCTGACAGTTGAGGACCGTATTGGAAGGCCTGGTTTCCATTGTGTGGAGTGGATAATTATGCAGTCCTCTCCCGGGCTCACTGCATTTATTGTCCAGAAGAATCTTCCCAAGCAAAAAGGGGGAGCAGAATTACAATCCAAAATGCATTTTTAGGGCCTGCAAAAGTTTCAAACAGATGTTTGCAAAGGAAGCCTTCTGCAACTATTTAAGATTTTATTTACCCTTTTAACAAAATAACCCCCATCAATTAATCTAGTAATCTGCCTTTCACCTCCCAGGTTGCTTAGGAAATAGTTTTGCAAACTCAAGAGAGCCCTTCTTCAGCTGGACTGCTTTGTGCTATCAGTTTCTAGGCAGAATTCCTTCAAAGGCAGTGGGAATTTCTGCGTAAAATCTACTGGCACACTTGTATGTACAGTGTCAAATAGAAGATTTACAGCCATCTGAAACTTGGCGATGCTTCTTACCTAGGAGGTAGTGTTAATCTATCCAGGAGAATGTGTTAAAGGATTCAAACAAACCTAAAATGTCAAAGCAAAGCTCATTTACAACTGTTCTCTTTCACAAGCCTTTGGATTAACCTCGTGTCTTTCTCACTGGGTTTTGAACCATTGATGGTTAGGAGTTTGCCATGAAAATGGAGACATTTCAGCAAAGGTCTTGTCAAATCTGGGGAATCTTTTGAAACTGCAACAATCCCACCAAATCCTCCAAGAGTGGGATCAAATCTGCATGTGTTTGGCTGGGATCAGATCTGGGGACAAACATCCAGTGCAACTCTGATTAGTGTGATGAGATGAAAGACAAAAATGCTCATTGTGGATGCTCACTCTTTTTCTCCTTGCTGAGAAGTGGAGCAGCAATAGTGCAAACTGGGGACCAGGGAGGAGATTCTGGAAGCACTTGTGCTCATTTCAGTGGACTTTTAAGAGATAATTTAGCAGGGCAGCTGTGCATGCAAACATTTCAGATAGGCCTTATTTCCAGGGCTTTCTGACTGTTACAGGGTGGCAGAGGACTCTGAACCCAGCTTGACTTTCATTTGCAATTCTTTTTTGTTTAACTAGCGTCAACCCTTGAGGATTTGGGCTTCTGATAACTACCTTCCAGTCTCAAAAGACCATGTGGTTGTTTTGGGGAAGTTAGCAAATAATTATGGATGTTTCCGGATTATTAAAATAGCTTAAAACAACCCAGTTTAAAATATTATTTAAATAGCTTAAAACAACCAGATTCCCCATCCTCAATTTTCATTGCTTTCACTTGCGCTGCCCAAAGACTATGAGAGACATGGGCTCTGCTGTCTCTGTTGCCTTCTCCAGCCCTTTCCTCTGACAGATGCCTACAAGCCCTGACCACAGTTGGACTGTCAGTGCTTCTGAGGCTGTTTCCTAACCCACGTGGTTTCCTGGCATTCTCCAGCTTGCCTACATACACTGAGCAGCCTCTTTTTTAAGCTCTTTCAGCTAGAGACCATATGTTGTTACTAAAGTCATACCAAGCCTCGTGCATGTTGGCCTTCTGTGATTTAGGACTGTGAATTTATGTGGAAAAGCTGGATAACTCTTAAAGATAAAACCCTCTTTTTTTTTGTGGGGAAGTACTAACTTTTGAAATGTCTGTCTGTATTTGTACAGCCATCTGTTTCTAATATAACCTTTTTATTGCAAACATCCCAGTAGTGTCAGAGAGCCCTGCCCAGCACTTGTTCTTCTCCCCACAGTCTTTCCAGCCCTCTTTCTTCTTTGCCAGACACTCTGCAATTAGGCTTTCTGCAGGTGATGGAAAACCAAAAGCCATGGATGGTTTCAGATTGCTGAATCTGACATGACAACAGAGGTTGTTTAGTGACTTCACTTTTTGCCTTCAAGTAACTTGTGGTGTTTGCTTTCTGGAATAAAAGTGAAACATCCACAGATTTTCCTCATGTGATATTGTACAGGGTAGACATGGAAAACAGGATTGAAGGGCTCTCAGTTTCACCTAACCCATCCCTTTGCCCCAAGTCAGAGTTGGCTCTACCTGCTCCTGACAGATATTTGTTTAGCCTGCTTGTGAAAGTCATCATCAATGGCAATTCCACTGCCTCCCAAGGAGACCTCTCCTAGCCCTTAAATATTTCTGTTATTAGAGACCTTGCTGCTCCTGGATGGAGATGAAGTATAATTTATTCACTTCTTTATTTTTCTGACAATCGTTTACATATTTGAAACATACATTGCTACATCTATGTTTGGTCTTTTCTTCCCCAGGCTAAGCAAGCTGGATTCCTTCAAGCTCTCCTGCTAGATTATACTTTCCACACTCTGATCCTCCTTATTTCTCTCCTGAATTTTTTCCAAATACCCCACATGAGTCTTGAAGCGTGATGCCTAAACTGGACACAGATCCCTGTTCAAGATCTTTAATAGCACCGGTGAAGGAGGATTATTTCCCCTGTTTACATACAGGTCTCTTGTTTCAGCATCATGATAGGATCTCAGATATTGTTTTCAGCCTAACAACTGGTTCATGCACAGTTTACAAATTGCAATAATCTCCAAGATCCTTTTTCACAAGACTGCTGTGTGCTGAATGAGGAATCAAAGGATTCTGCCACAAAAGTTTGGGCTGACCTTGGCAGAGGCTGTGAGCATGTCATGCTGGCATTGGGATGGACTGAGCCTTTGGTTGATGCTATAGAGACAAGGACAGCAGCTACCACAGAAGTATCCAAAGTTGGACAGGAAGGGTTGGGTTTTGGCAATGGGAGAGAGGAATTGAGTAACTGGATTAATACAAATAGAAATGGGACAGCCTGTCCCATAGGTTTCAGGGAATTTCCCCTGGGACTGTACACTCTTGCTGACTTCCAGAGCCTGCACTGTTCATCAGTGCCCCCAAAAAGAGGTTGTGGAGCAAAACGTGCTGCTCTTGCTGAAACATCCACACTACCTCAAATGTTGAGTCCTTTGTAGCCAGTGGAAACACATTAATCGGCTTTGAGGCTTTTTTTGACCTGGTCACGTGATGATGCTATCAAGATTAAAGCAGCACGAGGAAGGAAAAGAAGCTTAAACAGCTGAGGGTGCCTGGCAGGTCATTTTAACCTTTTCATAATCATTAAAGCTGCAGAATCCCATTAGAAGTGAGTGACTTGCAGCTTCACTCCTCTAACAAGCACTGGTGACACAACTTTCTGTTCACCTCTGTTTTCCCCCACAGGAAAGTCCAACCCAACTGGCTGCTAGGACACAAACTTTGAGCAGAGTCTGGCCATTCCTTCATGTGGATCAAGGAGTTTGTTGCACCAAGGAGAAACAGTCCATGGGTCTATCAAAAGCAGAGGATTTATCTCTCCGTTTCTAAAATTAGACTCTCTTGGAAGGTCCTGCTCAGGCCATACTGTGGTAGATCAGCCCTTGCCCATCTGTGGTAGTAGTAGAGAGGTGCAGGATAAGGAAGATTATGATGATCTCCTAAGTCACTGCTTTGGCACTGGTCAGTGGGCTATGGCTTTACTCTGCTGGGATTGGTGACAGCAGAAGATTCTGCACTGCTACAGTGCAACTCTGACATGGGAAGCAAAGCTTTTTGAATGAAGCTGTGGTAACTGAAGCATGAGGCTCTCAAAGAGCCTCCAGTTTGTTGGTGTTACTCATGTTTTCCTCTCTTGCAAGTTTTCATGAGTGCATCACATCCACTAGTCAGTCTTATCTTCCTGCCTTTTGTCCAACTTCTGTATCTTCTTTTGTCTCCCTTCATATCAACTAGTAAGCTCTGGTGTAGAAGTGCTTGCCCCACAGTGTCTAGAAGACAGGATCATTCTGATCCACCTGGAATCTGAACATTGTCCTACTTTCTTTAAAATTATTCTTTCTGCATTCAGGCAGAAATCATTGAGTACATCTAGTGGTTGCACAGCAAATGGCTTCTTAAAGAGACCAAGGAAACCCTGAATTTTGCCTGGTGTCACTGGGCTGTGATGGGTGTTGCAGGTATTGCAGCACCTGGGATTGATTTGGAGAGCACCTGCTTTCTCAGGCAGGGCAGGTTTCCATGTGCAGGGAGCGAGAGCACCGCAGGGGTTGCAAATCAGCTTTTCTCTGTTATGTGTGCACCAGTCAAGACTGTCTGGCTGTGTCTTGGACATTAATATTTCTATCGCTGTGTTTGCTTATTTTGTCTAATTACAGTCTATTCACTCTTGACTGAGAGCTTAGTCTGAGGCTGAACCATCGGAAACTCACACTGATTTTTCTCGAGGTGATGCCCACACTCAGGCATTAAACACAACTTGTGAAGCAAACACTTTTTTTTCTTGGCTGTTTACCTTCAAAATTTCAGGGGGAGTAGCAGGAAAGTTCTCCCCAGGAAACCTGGACGACCAGCAGTGACTAATAACCAGGGCTGAGGCAGTTTGTCAGGCAGGCAGCACATCTGAGAAGCCTGGTGGAGGTGCTATCCTCTCTGCATGCAGGCTTACAGAAGGGCTGTGGAGAGCCCTGGAGAGCCACAGCCGCACTGTGGTCCTTGCCCACTCCCAGCAGCATAAGAGCAGCTACTGATTCCTCCCTCAGGAGGGGGAAAGTGCAGTTTCAGATGACAAGACTGGAAGGTATTTTACCACGTTTCTGTTCAGCAGGTTTCATGGGTTATGTGGGTTAGACATCCTCAGATGCAAATGTTCTCCAGTGGTGCCTGCTCTTCTCTGCTGTGATTGAGAGACTGCCCCCACAAAGACTGTCATGAACACATTACCCAAGCAAGGAAGGGGAAACTGGCGGCTACTGTGCTGCAGAACATGGGCACATACACACTCCTCCTTCCCTATCAACCACCTCCTAGTGAAATCCT
Source organism: Certhia americana (assembly GCA_018697195.1). Taxonomy (NCBI): domain Eukaryota; kingdom Metazoa; phylum Chordata; class Aves; order Passeriformes; family Certhiidae; genus Certhia; species Certhia americana. The sequence goes on along the minus strand of CM031861.1, from coordinate 50,813,020 downwards.
ATTATCAGGAGCTCCTGAGCTGTTGTCAGTCATTGTGGGCAGATATTTTGCTGTGCACAGAGATGATGTCATGGCTGGAAGTCACAGCAGTGAGCTGGAACAACCAGAGTCAGGAGAGACCTTAACAGACTCTTACAGACCAGCTTGAGGCTGCTAAGCACCCAGACAGATCTAATAAACTGAAACTTGAGTTGGGAACAGCCTTGAAAACCTTCAGAGCTCATAGTTAGAGGCTTGCTATGAAATGTTAAGTAAATAGCTGCAGTGGCAGATGTTCCACCCTGTCAGAGCTGCAGCGCAGCCATGCTGCCAGTGCATAGCCAGTCTTGTTAGAGTTTAAAACGTGTATTATTCTGAGACCATATTTCTTTGTGATTTGTGATTGGACTGGCTACACACTTCTCTGTTGTTTTGACTAGTGTTTGAATACCTATGTCTGAGCTATCACCTGCACCTTGAAAATGAAGCTTGATCCTACCAGTCTTCTTCAGACAGATGTTATTGTGTGTGGCTTTGAATGCTAAAGATAGGCCTTTTATTTATTTAGTGTAGTCTAAGGCAGTGTCTCTTCAGTAGATGTGCTGCACCTCAGCCATAGAAATATTTAAGATTTGATCTTAGTTCTCTTTCTGTGAGTGAATTCCTGCCACCACTTTAACACTGGCTGTCAGAGTGCAGAGGAAACTTCTTCCTATACATCCCACAGTGAATGAGGTGTTGGGACAAGAGGTAGAGCAGGTTGGTATGCTTAGCTTGCTGAATATCTTGCAGGGTAGAATACACTGTGAGCTTCTATTTACCACAGACCTTGCTGTTGCATGTTCTCTTACCACATCTCAAGAAAGACCCCAAATTGTGCCTAAGATGCTACTGTAAAGGCATGGGATTTGGGATTAGCAGAGTAAGATATTTTGTACGTGATGATCATGAAGATGTAAAGATGATCAAAGGGCTGGAACACCTCTCCTCTGAGATGAAGCTGAGAGAGTTGGGATTGTTCAGCCTGGAAAAGAGAAGGCTCCAAGGGGACCTTAGAGCAGCTTTTCAGAACCCAAAGGGAGCTACGAGAGAGCTGGAGAGGGACTTTTTACAGGGGTATAGGAGGTATGACAGGTTATAGGAGATGGGTTAATGGCTTTGAACTGACAGAGGTCAGGCTTAGATTAGATACAAGGAGAAAGGTAAAACATTGTGACAGGTTGCCAAGAGGTGGTAGATACCCCATCCCTGGAAACATTCAAGGATGGTAGATGAGGCTCTGAGCAACCTGATAGTTGAAGATGTCCCTGCTTGTTGCAGGGGCTGTACTAGGTCCCTTCCCACACAGGTTATTCTGAGATTCTGCACCAAGACAAACCAAGGAGCATTCCCTGCAAACCCTGGTGGTGCCATAGCAGAGGCCAGCACCTGTGAAACTAAAGTAACTCAGCATTGGCTTTGTGGTGGCCTTGCTCACATTTGAGCCATCCACTGACTTAAGCCTGTTGTGAAAACTTGCCTTGCAAACCAGTCTGAAACAGAACATTGGGAAATGAGGTTTTCTGGTAGGAACAAAAAGATGGAGGCTGCCTAGGAAAAGCAAGGGTGCATTTGTCCATCTCTCTCAATAGTTTTCTTTAATGATGATATTCAAGATATGTGAGTTTCATCTGCTTTCAAACTGCTCTGAAAGAGTGCTGTTGCTTTAATAAATCAACTTCTTTACAAGATATAACCACTCGCCATTTTTCAGCCTGCTTGTGCATGTCAAGAAGCAAGACCAGCAGAGCAATACAAGTATGAAATATAGTGGGGAAGAGCAGAGACGTGATAATGAAACTGCCAACAAACAGCAAAGTGTTTTATTGAGCACAGGTGAAGGCCTTCTTATGAGATAATCTTTGATGGAGGGAGAGGAAGAGAAAATGTCAGCATTCTATCATGCAAAGAAGGCAGCTGGCTGCAGGGTGCAAGTCACCATTTCTTCATGTGCCTTTCCTCTGTGGTTTGGGAGAATCCCTTTAGGGATGCTGCTTTCTATGAGGATGGGACGAGCCTTGTTTGCAGGACATTGACAAAATATAGCTGTACTTTACTGTCTTGAATCATGCTTAGTTAAAGTAGCTCCTGGGGTAAAAAATGCAGTGGAAGCAGTGGGAGTCCAGCCTCGCTCCTGGGTGTATGGGGCACCTCTGGGGTGCATGTGGGGACAGAGCTGGAGTGGGGCATGGAGGCCCTGACCTGCCAGCCAGCACTCCAGCTGGACACTGTGTAACCCATGCTTGGTAGCTAAAAGGCAAATCAAAAAGACAAATCAAACCTCAGTGGAGTGCTGCAGAAGAGGACTAAAGCACCTCTGTTGGCTCAAGTCTGCTCTTGCCATGTTTGGTACAGGCTGGGTGTAAGGACTGTCCTGCTGTGAATGAGTCCCATCAAAGGGCTCTTGACAATTTTCTCATCTCACAGACACCTACATTAACCTTTTCTGGCATCTCTGGTGTGCAATGTCCTAAGTAAAGGGCAATTCATTTAGGTGCTAGCGCCTCATTAGGAAAACATCTTAAATGAAAGTGTCTGGACTCCAACCTCGAAGCTACCACACAAACCTCTCCTCTGCATGCTTTTGTTGGAGAACTGGCATACAAAGAAATAAACCCATTCATTTTGCTACTGTCAAAATAAATATGTAATTTATCATATTTACCCCTCTGCCAGATTCCTCTGAAATCTCAGATGAGAATCAGAATGGCTACAAGTGTCTTTTAAAATTACACTGTTCTGTGCTCAGCAGGCTGCAAGATTGTTTTTTTGTTAAAACAATTTCTAGTTTATGTTTTTACAAAGCTTGAGGAGCCAGGCAGTTCCCTGCTCTCTGAGAGACCATTGAGTTAAAACAAGGTAGAGTGATTTGTCTTGCCTCCATTTAGCTGTAATGAGTATTAAGTGGTTTATCTATGTAGAGAAAAGTTACTCAGCTAGATTACATCCAAGCTGAATCCCATCCCATTCCAGATGGAGTATGTTTTTTAGAACAGTAAATCTTGAGGAGGGTGGATAATAACAGTAATGCACCTTCCTGAGCTGGAACACAGCTCCTCTACTCTCATGGAGAGAATGGGGGGAGCCAAATCCAATTAGTTTTTCCAAGGCTTTGTAAAGAAACAGGACTTCAGTTTCCACAGCTCTGTGAACAATTTAGCTTGTAGAATGTACATTGTGCAAGTGAGCCATGGCTGATGGTGATCACAGTTTTCACCTGATTTGCTGTCGTGGGTAGCAGCCTGGCAAGGCACGTTGCTGCCTCTCTTCCCAACTTCCTCTTCTGTGTGATGGCTGCCACAGGGAGGTGCTGAGTGGGATGTGAAATGTTTTGATGGGAGATTTCATTCCCTCTGGTGCCATCTGGTCCATTAAGGCACCCACTTGCTCGTGGCCCGAGGGGGTCACGGGGGTCAACTGGAGAAGGATGTTGGCCCTGAAGGCATTCCAGGTAGCAATGAATGCCAGAAAACTTATCCTTGACCATGTGTTCTTGACCACCATACTTGTCTGGGCACCAGCAGGGCGCTAGCAGGTGTGAGTGGACTCAAAATCACTGCCATGAGGTGTGGCTAGGTGGGTGTGCTGGGGGTATACCCCAGTACCTGGGTCTGGGAGATGCTTGAGCCTCTGAGGAGAGTGCTTTGAGGCTGGTGAAGGTGGAGCACTGCTCACAGCTGGCAGCAGACTTTGACACAGCAGTGAGGACCATTTGTTTGATTTCTAGTGAAAAGGGATGTGAGGGTCTGATCAGTCAGTGATCCAGCTCTGCTGCCTCTCCTGGATGGTCAGTGGGGCTGTCATTGTCCTTTCTGTCCTCCTCCTCTGGGGGAGGCAGGAGAGGACAGAAATTCACTGATAAGGGAAAGGTTAGAGGCAGAAAAATGTTGGGAATGTGTTTCTTGATATAACATGGTGAGACCTAGCCTGGGGCTTCACTGTTTAGCCTGGCAGCATTCATGCCTGCTGTTGTGAGAGTTATGAGCTTTTTTAATACTGAGTTGAAGATGCAAATGGTTCATCAGGCACCTGCCTCAACACAGCCAGGTCCAGAAGATGGAGGTGATTCATCTCTGAGGCTATAGCAAGGACTGGGATGGCTCTGAGCACTGTTTCACAGCCTTTGCCTGAGATGGAGCATCTTCTGATGACAAAATGGCTCAACTGGTTTTCTTTTTCTGTTTTTTCTGTGTATATTATATATTCCCATGGGGTGTTTTCTCACTGAGGTCAGACATCAAACCTGGTTTCGGGTTGAACAGTGGTGTCTGAAGAATTCCAGCAGTTCTCAGGTCAGGTTTTCAGGACCAGTGGTGTACATTGGCTCCTGAGGATGCAGGGCTTGCCTTCCCAAGGAGTACCCTTTGGTTTTTTGGTAAGAAGTATGAAACCACAGAGAGGAAATAATTCTCTATTTCCTTTTCTTTGGCAGTCATGCTCTCTTCTTTTCATCAACCAGTCAGTCAGTCCTGGTAGCATTGATACCCTGAACATGACAGTTTCTGTGTTACTATTCATCCACTTAAACCTAAATTTCTTGTAGCTGCTACCATAATGATGGTACTTGTGGAGCTGGAATGCAGCTGGAATGGTGGGAAGGACACCTTATCTGACCAGATCCACCAGTGGAAGCTGCTACATTCAGCACACAGCCAGTAGTCTCTGGCTGTTCTCAGACAGAGATTGAGACTGGTTTTGGAACTGTTTTACAAAAATGGGTATTATTGCACTGAATTTAGGGGTAAATTAACAAAGTGTGATGGCCTGGGGCACAAAAGAGGTCAGACCAAAGAGTCCATGGTCCTCCTGGCTTTAACAATCTCAACCTCCCCTTGCAGCCTGCTAGAAGACAGGTTCATTACTAATTCAGCAAGTTCTTCAAGCTGATCCTGAAATCTTGCTGCATTCAGCACCAATCTACTGCAGCATTCTACTCACCATCTTTAGATATGCATGGCCAGGGCTGTGGTGCACGAGACCTTCACAGGGAAGCGTTACAATGATTTTATAACTTGCTTGGTTTGCTCTCTTATCCTCTGGCCTGGAGACTCCCCTGTGTTAGGGTGTTTGCTGGGCCAAGTTTGTGGTCCCTGCAGCTCAAGACAATGTTGCTGTGAACCTTGTCACCACTTAAGCTGCTCACTGAACTTACATAGCTCCCTACAGTGTCTTCTTAACCTTTCTCATGAGGACTTGTTTGAATTTCCTGGGTTTGAACAAAGCATAATCCAGTCAAAAAACTGAGCATTTTTCCTCTGAGAGTGTGCTTTAGATGGGCACTTGACTCGGATCCATCCTGCTGTTCCTTTGTGTGGTTTGGCACTGGTCTATGGTAGCACTTTTTTGAGCATATTCCAGTTTTTCCCTTGAGTGGCCAAAGCAGTCTGAGTGATTAACTGTAGCTTTCCTGCTAGCCCTACACTGAGCTGCCCCTGGAGTGGCCAGGAAGGGCATTCAGGCTTAGTGCCGAGCGTGCCTGGCAAAGGCAGAGAGAAGCTGCTGAGCACAGAGCCAGCCTAAACCTCACACGTGTGCGTGGGTGAGTGTTGGTGTGCCAGAGCTGCAGCCAGAGGTACCTGCTCTCCATGGGGGGGGCTGATCCCAAAAGGTGCTGGCCATTGCAGTGCACACCCACTGGCACCAGGGCCCTCCTGTTAACACCTGGCTCCTTGCCAGTTCATGCTCAGCTAGAAGTCCTGGGGTTGAACAGTGGCTTCTGCAGTCATGCCATAAAAAATGAGATGAGGGAAATTATAATTTTGCACTTTGCAGAGCCCCTTTAGAAGTGTGGAAAATATTTTGGAGTTTTTCATGTACTTATTTTGCAAAACTTTTCCTCATGCTGTAACAACTCATGGCCTCTGCTACTCAAATTAGAAGTGGAGGAGAAATTTTACAAAGATCCAGTTGTATGGAAGGAACTCATCAAGCTATAATGAAAATGGAGAAAAGGTTTTCCCAGTTTCCATTATTTTCTTCCCTATGAAATTTTCAAATGTGTTTCTTCAAAGCATGGTTCAAAACAAGAAACAGATGCTTTGGAGAGCAGTAAGCCACCCACAGAGCTCTCCAGTGACTTATCTTCTATGCCAGGCCACCCTATCTGGTGTTGCTGTCTTACTGCAAATAGTAAACTGGCCATTGCATTCCTTCAGGTTGAATATTACCATTTTATGTGAGGGTATTCCGTATTTTATTGTCCTGGTGTTTTTCTGGTTAGTGTCACGTGCTTCCACTGGTAAAAACAGATGTCCTGGGTAGGCACTTGTTGTGTGTGTCAGGCTGTGTGCATGCTGCAGCTCTGTGGCCTCACTGAATACACTTCTCCCCCTTTTACAGCACTGGGAGTTGTGGCACTGACCTTCCCTTAGAGCTGTGCCAACAGCTTGGTTTTGTGAGTTTCTCAGTTGTTTTTGAAAGAAAAAGCCACGTGTCTGGAGGGGTTGTTTATTCAAACCTAAAAGCAAACATCTTGTTCTGTTGTGGAGTATTTTGGTGCAGTCTTGATGAGTGAGAATAGCTTTCAAAACTAGGAAACTACTTCTGTGAAAATACAAACCACAGTGTTTCAACTTCACTTTCCTTCTGTATCACCCACCCCTCAAACTGGCATTAGTGCTGATTCACAGAAGATGTTGCTGTTGCTGAATCTCAGCTTTTTAGTGGCAAAACCTTTAATGGAGTCCCTCCTCACCCTACACACATAGGGTTTTATTCATCAAGTCATTCCCAAACTTGCCTTCCACAGAGTGGGAAAGCATGTTGCTTTTGATAATACTTGCCTGTACTACAAAAAGCTTAAATGTGTTTTTTTTTTCTCTTTCCATAAAGATTCGTCTTCCAACTATATCAGGCAACTTGAAACAAAAGTGAAACTGCTGGAGGATGACAACAAGCTTCTTTCCCAGGTAGGTTTTATTGACTGATAGACACTAGTGTGGCTCAGTTCTCCTGTTTCCATATGATTGTGTCTGATTGCCCATTTTAATGCACAATGGCTTTTGGTTGGTGTACATCCTGCCCAGGAAGAACACTATTCATATTAATCCCACACAAATAGTATTTGGTCTCCAAAAAAAAAAAAAAAAAGAATCCTCTGTTAGTGTCTGTAGGTGTTTCAGAGATGCATTAGTGCCTCCCTGCAGAGCTGCTTGATCCACCTCTGCTCCTGGGGATGCTGTGAGGGTCCAGCTCTGCCTGTGTCCTTGATGTAGGATTTTGTCTTGCTTGCCCATTTACATTGATTTCTATCTTGTTGAAAGAGGAGACTGTTGTCAACAGACAGCCTTGGGAATATTTGTGTGTGGTGCAGGCTCACAGCTTTTATTTGAGATGTTAGTTAAATCTGAACAGTCTCTCTAAAGGGGCACTTTTGGCTTGCATCTCTTTTTCAAAGTCTACTCCACGTGCCACTGTGCTTTTGATCACTCATGATGCTTACCTGTCTTTATATAGCAATGTCAAGCAGTGAGAAGAAAACAGCCATTCTGTCTGGTATGTCCTGTGGATCCCATGTAAAACAAAAAAGCAGTTGGTGTAAACAGGGGCAGCTCTGCTGCATTCAATAAGGTGCTGTCTATTTAAACCATCAGAAAGGTTACCCTTTTCTTCTCGTTCTTTGCATCCTTTCACTGTTTTCATGTTCTACTTTCCTGGCATTTTAAACATTTTTTTCTGTGCTTTGCTTCTTACTTCAAGTACCATGTCTCAGTCATTTTGTTCCAGATTCTTTCCAATTATAAGGACTGGAAATAAAAAAGGCATTTTTTAAATGCCTTTTTGCCAGTTTATGTTGTGATGTTCTTTGCATTTCATCAAATCAGAGAATAGACTGTTTCAGGATCACATTCCTAAGACATTATCATTTAAAATAAACAAACAAAAATAATAAAGAGCAATATGTGTACTGAAATGCTAATAATATAATTTTGTCAAATGTTATTTTTTTCTGAAATACACTTTTTGACCTGACTGAGCTTTTTCTAAAGATTACTCCTTTCTCCCAGCATACTCATTGGCATTACTAGCCATGAAAAAAACTCAGAGGGCACTGAAGGGTTAAACCCCAAAAGGGTGCTCAACTCAACAGCGTTGCAGTTGCTTCATGTATTAATTGATTGCTAATTTGATTTTAACCCCCCCCCTGTCTTTGTCCCAAACAGTGACTGAGCTGGTGTCTGGTGGCAGTCGAAACCCCAGGACTGTTTAATTGGAGCTATTGATGGGCAGATGGTCTGCGTGTGGACAGTTGGGATGTGCATGGATTTGGGGATGGGCTCAATGTGCCCTTGGCCTAGCTTTGTCCTGCCACAGCCCAAGCACATTACTCTGTCAGATCTGCCTTAGGAGGTCAAGAAAAAGTCAGTAATTAATGGTGAAAATGAATAGGGTCTGCATAGCTGCATGGGCTTATTGCATTGGGAGTATGAAAGCCAGTTAGTTTTGGGGTGTGAGCTTCAGGCTCATGCATCAGCCCTTCAACTATGTGCTACCCTGGGTGTGAAGGCTGTGCCTTTTCCTCCACTGTCCTCAGGTGTCATCACCTTTTGGGGTGTGTTACTACAAATATTTGAATCCAGGAGCGAGGGAAGTTACCTTAAAGTAGCTCTGTGTTCTAGAGAAGGCCAGCTACCTCTCCAGTGGCAGCAGACACTGATACCAGCCTGGCTGTGATGTGCTGCACAGCCTCTGTGTGAGGTCTCAATGGCCCTCCAAAAAGACCAGGATCCAACTTCTTTTGACCACATTCAGGAAATAACTTAATTTATTACAAGCAAGGAGTCAGCTTTCCTTAGGACAGCAGGACTGTTGAAGCTGCCATGGGCTGGCTGAACTCCCTGGGAATACTGAGCTGCATCACCTCCCGTCTGTCATGCTACACACCCAGATCTGGATTTTTTTTCTCTTCTAATGAGAAAGATTAGGAAAATCTGTATAGACACAAACTCACATGTGTATGTACATATAGGTCCCAGCACTTTCCCAAAAATATAATCCACTTACTGTGTTTTTACTTGCTTTGTCTGATTGGAGACTGTTTAGCTGTAACTATGTGGATCTCGGGATAAGACTCTAGTCAGAAAGGATCCTGGCAAACTTTCTCCTGTTTTGAAAGTTGCCAGGTGATCCTGGCTGTTTGAACTCTGCAGTGCCAAACTGGCTTGTCAGCACCAAAGTCACATTTTAACTTGGCTTGGCTTTCTCCCTGGGAGCATTGACTTTACAATAATATTTGCAGCCTGGTGTCAAGAAGTTCTATCACCAGTGTGCTGAGGAGCGATGAAACCTGACGTCCTAAGTAACAAACAGTGCCTGTGCATTAAGAGATTAACAAATCAGGGGTGGTTATGGAAGTCTTCCTGGCTTCCTTCCAACTGCTAAACGTAGAGCTGAAATAGTGCTTCATCCAGAGAAACCTGAGAAGGCCGATGCTGCAAGGGATATTTGCAATGGCTTTATGGCTGGATTTATATTCCAGTGGCCAGTGACACAATACCCTTTTGCTGGCTGGTGCATCCTGAGTGAGTTTTCTTGCTTTATCTTCTTCAGCATCTCCAGAGTAAAGGTGTGCTGAGAGGTGGTGTTTTTGTAGCCCCTTCTGGAATCAAGTTGTTGCAGGGGATCCCAAGCTTGCACTTTTTTTCCTGCTTCCCAACATATCCTTTCTCGATAAGCACTTTAGAAGAAAGCCTCAGTGGGACAGGCAAAAGCTCCCCATCCTGTTCCTGGCAGCTGCTCTGCACTATACATGTCACTCACAGCACAGGTGTGCTGGGATTCACACTTCTGTTTTTCTAGTGAGTTATTTGAACAGTTTAGTGGAGAGAGCCTTTTTTGCTCTTGGAGATCAAGAAATACCATTTCACAAGCCACACTACATTGGGAGGGAAGGAAATGGAGATAAGGGTGTTGCTATGATAGCCATATATGTGGGTTTTTTTATTGTTTTGACTTCTTTTGCTTTCTAGGGAAGGACATGATGTGCATTTCCAGTTAGAAAATGATATGCTTCTGACACTGCTAACCCATCAGTACTCATCACTCTCTCTATTTGCCTTTCTCTGAGGAGAAACAACTCCAGTTTTTACTTTTTTTGATGCAGTTTTTGCTATGATGTTATGTTGGTGTGGCTATGTCAGCTAGAAGTTCATGCTCTTGGATGACATTGCTGTGCTGGCAAAATCTCTGGCCGTAATTCTGGCAACCCACAACTTCTGTTGCCCTTTATTGTTTATATTGTTTGGGGAGAAATGCTGCTATCAGAAAAGTCCACTCACTCCTGCTCTCCAGGTCTGGTAGGTGTCTGTGGTGTAGCCACAGTGGTAAAGACCCCACAAAACCTGGTGGGGATGGTGTGAAGCTTTCTCACAGGTGTAGCTGGTTTCTGTAGTGTAAAAAGATGGATGAAAGCTCTGAGAAATGTTGGGTGTTGGTTTTGGAGAGCTTCATGGGCATCACTTCTGTTGTCTCACATTCTCCAGAGAAGAATTGCACTGAGTTCTGCTGTGTGCATGCATTTGGTCTGTGCAACATTGTGTGGGTGAAGTCTTGATTTTCCTCTGTGTCATTGTGGGAAATGCCCAGAAGAGCTGGTGTTAGCCTTTCTTTAGTGGTGTCTGGTTGACTAGGTAAGGGTACCTTCCACATTGCTAAGGTGTAATTCCTGAGGTGGGAGACCATATTTGCTTTCCATTCCTCTGAGCTAGAAGTGTCTGATCACAAAACAGACCCCCTAAGCTCCTTCACGCTGCCCCTTGAACAAAAAGGAACTTTTAATTGCACACTTTCCCCTTAAGGGTAGAGAGACCTGTATTTACAATATTTAGAGCTCCGAAGGTCAGTTCTGGGTAATTTCATAACTAATGCATACATTTTAGAAATAAGGGTAACAAAATTCTGGCCATTCTTTCACATTATTTTTCACTTTCAGATCATTCTGTACACATGCAGGGATTGAGCACTTTTATCTAAACCTGAAGTTTACAGGCTGTGTGGACTCATCACTTTTCTCTCTCCTTGTAACTAAGTACTGTGCACCATGGGCTGGCTGTCAGGACTGCTCTTGGTTTATAATCTCTGCTGAGCCATGTCTACCTTTTCCCTTGAGAGCAGGAATGCCAGAGGCATTTTTCTGTTAAGAGATGCTCAGGGCACATTACACACCTTTGTTTCAAAAAGCCCAGCTTTTAGCAAAGCAGATGCATTGGGTAGGTGAGGCTCTAAATTTCTGGATGTTTGACAATGAAGTCCTGGTGCCTCCTTCACAGGGAATTTCAAGTCCCCTGGTGCAGAGCAGAAACAAAAAAAAATTCTTCTCTAGGGAGTGACAGCCCTTAAGATTTATGAGGAACATAAGAGTATTTAATTAAAATTGCCAAATAGACTTCAGTAGGCCCAGCACTTCACAGCAGATCAGCCTGCTAGCTGCCTGGGATTTAGAGTATCCTTGGAAGAGCTTTAGAGCATCCCTAGAAGTTCTTGAAAACTGTTCTTAGTATTACTTTAAATAAACTGCATGCTTTTCCTGAATTAAAAGAAGGCTGCAGCTGTAGAGTTAATAAAATAATAGTAGGCCATGCCTGTAACTGCTATGAAAACAGAGCTGAGGTGTTTGAGCAAGGAACTTCCATGGTCACAGCATCTGCAGGCTGCCACAGTTCATAGGCAAATGGGATCTTGGCACAACCATGCACTCAGCAGGCAGTTTCCAGCATGTTGTTCTGAAAACAAGGGGGAAAAATCTGAACCTCAGGGCCGAAAAGAGCCTGACAATCCTTAGTACTGCAAAGAACAAAGATGTAAATGCCATTCAGTGGCAAAGAGGCCAAGGAGGAGAAAAAGAAATTGCCCACAATGTGCTGTCTGGCTTCAGGAGAGTCAGAGTGCAATTTCCTCTGTTGTTTTATTATCAGCCACTTCTGTGCCAAGTCTGCCATTAACAGTTCCTGCTTGTAGGGTTGCCTCTCGGCTCTCAGTTGTTATAAGGTCTTAACATTTGGGCCTCTCTGTGAGTTGGCTCTGGAGGTTTGTCTGAGGCCATGGCTTGTGCCAGGAGCACTGCATACACTCACCACGACAGGAACAAAATTACAAACCTGTCTGATTTCCCCAAAGTCTACCTATTGTTTGTGTGTGAGGAGAATAAATATAATTGCTTTAATTTAATGTCTCACAAGGGAAATTGGATTTTTTTTTTTTTTTTTGTAATACAGAACAAGTCAGACATGAAAGCTTTCCAGGCTGTTGGTCTCCATTTAAATTCAAAATACTGAAGGAGATGTGCCCTAAGTCACTCTATTACCATTTTAAGACAGTGTTTCACTGTTTAACTGCATATTAATTTTAAACAGTAAGAAAGGAGAATCATATTTGGGGTCACATCCAAATATTCCTTTCAAGTCAATGATGAGAATTCCTACAGGACTCCATGCATTTTGGAGTATAGCTCTTGAAGAAACAGATTTTCATGAGATCTAAAACTTTGATGGTTTTGAGAGTGCACTGTATTGCTTACATGAGTAAATGCAAAATATGATAACAGAATCCCTCAAATGTTGCTTCTTTAGTTGTGGAAGCAGAATCTTAAAAAAAACATAGCATACAAAACTAATCGACGTCCAAGTGTGTTCCATTTCACCTCCTTTTATGAATTACAATGACAAGACTGATCTGACCAATTTGCTATTCAAAAAGTTGACTTGAGATGTAAGCATCAATATGTTCTTTCCGAATAAAACCTTTTTCCTCCCCAAATAAGAAATGTATGGTTTTATAGGAGCAGTTCAGAATACCTTCAAGCCCTCTAAAACAGGAGTTCCTTCTATTTACTTTGGACATCAGGGGTTTGAGCTGCTACCTACCAAAATAAATATTCTCTCGCAATCATGCATTTCTAAAATGCACAATCAGTGGCAGAAATGAGCTTTTGCAACTTGTAATGAAGTATGGGTGGTGTGCTGTGTTCTGAGGGTTGTCACCTGTGGTATCCAGGGATTTTATGAGAATAGAGTTAACTAAATTAAATAGAGTTAACTAAAAGCTTAGGAAATACAATTCTAAAGATCTGGATCCCGAAGTTGACTAACAGATAGACAGAGACATGCTGGGTTAATTGAGTCATACAAATTTGAGACCATCATATAATTTCTTGCAACTTAAAATTTTGGAAGGGCTGGAGCTGAATTTCAGTGTTTGAGTGTGTGTGAGAGACTTGCACACATGCAAAGCTCTGTCATGCCCCATTTGTTTCTGTTGTGGGTAAGCAAGAACATTGGGTTTAATGAGGCTCAGTTTAACCTCCAGCTGTGAAATACAGGATTAGTCATATCCTGTGCTTAACCAGCTTTGTAATAATTTCACTAAATTCCACTCTTTTTCTCTGTATGAGGACAGGGCCAGAGAAAAAGCTCTTAATTGCAGTTAGATCAGGCTATGAAGAAGCAGCTTTTTGTGTCTTTGAAACATGTGGAGAGGTTCAAAGTACACAGAGTCTCAGTGATCCGTCCATCTGAGAAGTACTGAAAAATGTCTTGAGGGGAAACTATGCAATAACTACAGAGGCTTAAAAACAAATTTTTGCAATGAGTAAAATGCCAAATTCAAGCTCAGATCAAGAAAAATTTGGAGTCTGACATCTGAAAACAACTTGGACAACAATGGGAAGGATATTAATCATTCATTACTTTGAGAAAAAAAGCACCTCTTTATTCAAAACTGTAAGTTTATGGCAAGATTTTCAGTTTTGTTTTGTTTTCATGAAGCCGAAAATGCAAATTAAATCTTTATAAGAGACTTTTAAAGAATATTCTGATTATCTCAAAAAAATTGAGACTGGCAGTAATTGATTCTCCCTGACTGCATGAGTCCCAGCAGAGAGCTTGGAACATCCAAGTGGTCCTCCAGAGGAGAGGATCTTGGGTGCCCAGCAGAGCCCTCAGTCAGCTGGTGCCCAGCATGAGCTAAATCTTACAAGGGATATCAGGAGAGGTTTCAGGTCTTTATTTTCCTCATTCCTGACACTCTGTTGTTTTATGGATGCAGGGAGTTCCTTGAGGGCAGCCCAGCAGTGTTGCTGTGGCTGCAATTTTGGGAGGAGGTGCAGTGGTTCCCTTTAGCCTCCTTGCCTGGGGTGCAGTTGACAGGAGAAAATGAAAGCTGACTCCAGGGGATGGTCCAGACCTGTGCTTGATACTACATCTACATTTTGATACTACATCCATATCAACATCTGCTTCCCTGGAGGAGCCGGGGCAGCAGTCTGTAGTTTCTCCACTGGCACCCCTAGTGAAGACACTGATTTTGGTTCTGATGAGCCATGATGGCCTCTCTATTAGTCTGTGACTCTGGAACTTGTGGCACTCAAGCCACAGACCAGACTTGGGCTGCACCATATGCCAATGGCTTTATCTCCATTTGTCTTTGTTAACCATTGAGCTGCATTTCTGTTTGGGTTATAGGCTGTGATACTTGGATCACTCAGCTGTGCCAGCTCATATTTCCTCTTGAGCAAAGCCTGCCAGTTGTGTGATTATAATTATATACTGCAATTTGGTTTGAACTGATTATTTGAGTCTCCTGTGAGTTATGGACTTGATCCTTCTCTGCAGATCTAAAACGAGAGGACAAAATACAGACATTCTTGAATATTAACAGTGTAGTAAAGTTCTCTACCTCAGTTGCTACAGAGAATGGAGGGGTTTGAAACCTGCACTGCTTTTATACCCTGTACCCCACTGAGATACTAATGAAAGTCTTTTTCCAGGAGTGGTTTTACGTGGTAAAATCTGCTAAGCCTCTTACTGACTGTCTCCTGCCTTTCCCAAAGTTGTTAGCTCCCCCAACAATAGAGAATTTCAGCTGTCACCAATGCAACCAGGTGAAACCTGGTTGCCCTTCCAGCTTCTATGAACACAGATCACGATGAGAGGGGGATGTCAGAGCCCAGGCAGAAGTGGGGATCCTCATCCCTGTGTTACATTTGTGAATGGCCATGATCCAGCCATGGCACAATGCCCACATGCATTTCCAATTCTACATTAACTACTTAAAATAGATTTACTGATGGAACTGGCTGAGGCTTTGCTTGTGACCTCCTGGCTGAATACTGAAGGGGGAATCAGGAGAATAGGTGTCTTGACAGACCCTTATCCTCTAAAGCCTTTGTCACCAGTTCAAGTGATCCCCAGATGTGCTGCATTTACAACAGGGATATGAACCAGTGTAAAGGAATTTAATCTCTCCTGTTACAGAAAGCTCATATTATCGCATGGCATGGAAGATGTTAAATAGTTTTAACCTCATCCTTTAATTTCTTTTTTCTCCTTATTTGCAGAGTTCTTTCAAAATCAAATACGTTGATTTTTTATTTCCCTCTCATGTATGTGGTTTCCAACTTGCCTGATAAATACTGCTGAAGCTAATGGGACTCGTCACATATACTTAAAGTCAGATATGTGCTTTACTGAGCTTATTTTTGCTTGAATATGTCTTGTAGTGATAACTGCAATTACTGAACCTTAATTCAATTATTTGCTAGCTTCACACAGTGAAATTGCCCGTCCCTCAGATTCCTGGTGCGTGAGACATGAAAACATGGATTAATGAGATAAGGGGGAAATGTTTGTGCAAGGTCGTGTGGTAGGGGATGTTCTCTGGGGCACAAGGCTGCCTGACAGGGCCAGTCACTTGTGGTGCTGAGGTCATGAGAAACAGGGGCCATTGCCCTGATGCCCCGTGAGAGCTGTGCAAGGCAGGTGCTTTGCACCACCTCCTGCACGTTATTTGAGA
This sequence comes from Certhia americana, assembly GCA_018697195.1. Lineage (NCBI taxonomy): Eukaryota > Metazoa > Chordata > Aves > Passeriformes > Certhiidae > Certhia > Certhia americana. Next base: position 50,797,216 of record CM031861.1, on the reverse strand, counting down.
TGTGTTTCTGCTTTGCTGTAGCTCACCAAATTATCACCGCTCTGCTGTGATGCCTAAGGCTACCTTAGGCCAGATTGTTGTTACAGAGCTGTGTGCTCTGATAGTGCCATTGACCTCTGCAGGTGTGGTAAAATGCCCATAGCTGTGAAGAAGAGTAAGATGATCAAGCTTTTTCGACTGTTTGGGGGGGATCACCGTGCTCTGAATCTGGATAGTAAGATATTAATGTTTGCGCAGATGGGTTCTGCAAGGCTTCATTCATGAATATAGAGAAAGGGGTTGAAGTTCAAATAACATTACCTTACCAAGTGCTTCATATAAGGCCGTTTGGTCACCTGTGGTAAACATACAGATTTTTCCCAAGATGATAAAATAACTTTATTTCTGTTAAGTTTCTACATGTATTTTTCTGTTCCCTTCTGGCTGGCTGACTGCAACAGCTTACTGTGAAATTTCTGTAAGGTAGAGAGAGCTAATGCATTCAGGAGCAGCTTTTTGGAACTGGGGGGCTGCTTTTTAATAGTGCTGCTGGTTGTTTAAAGCTCTGATTACTTATTCTTTCACTTGCTAATGTTGCTGATTTCCATTTTTTAATCATCTGAATGTATTAAATATGCCACTAATTTATTTTGATTTCCGTCCTGTACTTGTGCAAAAGACATTGGTTAGTAATATCTCTGTTTTGGCCAAGTTCAAATCAATGACATTTGCCTATGTGAAGAGAAGTGTGTGCTTTCAGCTAAGTTGCTACAGGAAATAACACAGAAAAGGTTTTGAGCTAACCCTTCCATTTAATTACTCAGTTGCAAACAATGGGCTGTTAAGTGTTAAAATTGAGGCGGTTTCAATTACTGGAACAATTATGGTTTAGAGTATTGCTGCTGGTAGGTTAAGAATTTATATTACAGTGACAGACAAGTAATCCAGGTAATGGGCAGTGCAAGAGTCTATAAAGATGAAGGAAGCCTCATATAGGGGGCTGAAATAAAACGTTCTGCATTTTTTTATTTCTTCTTCACAAATGTATATAATCAAAAGCCAAGGTCTCAACAGAGTTTTCCATCTGATATCCAAGATTTATGGGGTGAAAGTAAAATCTGAAGTAAGAATTTTTTTTTTTTTTTTTTTAATATAGACTTTTTTCCCCATATAGAGAATTACCCAAATCATAAGCCACAATCCTTATGGGCTTACATGGTCAAGGTATGATGCCTTACCCTATTGCTGAGGACCAAGTTCACTCCGATGTTTAAATGATGGCTGAAGGAAATCCTGTGCTTTGTAAAAGGGGAGGTAGCCACTGAAAAATGGAAATTGCATGTTTGTCATAGGGCTGGGTGATGGTGTGGCGTAATAATTTGTCCAAAGAAAGTTTTCTGAACTGGTATCAATAAGGATATGTTCTCTTGTCAATATTGAGTTCCTTGCAGTATTCTTTTCCACCTAGTTGCATTTCATGCTGTTACATAATTTCTTCTAAAGTTACATTGAACACAGATATAATATTAATACATTTAAGTGGTGCAGTGTGTAATCTGCTGTCTCTTGAGCTTAGTACAAGTGGGTCTGCATTGTAGGAAAATGAAGCTGATTATTATAAACCCTCAGAAATGACAGCCCTTTGGGAAGTCTGCTGTCAGTGACTCATGTATGCTTGATTCTCTGTGCTCTGGACACATTTTGCCATCCCTTTGTACTCCCCAGAGGTAAAAAACCAGGGGCTCCCGACCTTCACTTTGGTGCTTTGTTGTTTGTCTTTTAAAATGATTTGTGAACCAGGAGAGAAAGTTTTCACAATGCAGGAGGTAAGAAATGAGGTACAAAGAGGTGAAGAGGGCTGTAGTCCTCAGGTGACTCCAGGCCTGTCCCTCCTTGCTCCTGCCCTGCAGCAGAAGGATGTGTGGGTCTCGACCAGCTCTTTATCACATCCACCAAGGGTGCCTTGGACAGGCTCAAGCACAGGATGCCCACGTTTAGACACCCAAATTGCTCCCAAATGACCCCACAGCCCATGGGAAGAAGGGAAGCTGTGACCCTTTGTGAAGGCTTTAATATTTCCACAGGGCACAGGGTCAAACTGATCATTTATGATTAAGTACTTTTTTTTTAACCTCTTTTCAGCCTTCATCTGTTACAACTTATGCAAAAGGAGAAAAAAGTGTTTTCAATTAAAGGCTACTTATGTAACGACCCTGTTTTGAATGCTAATTCATAAATTACTGGGAGCTGACAGTGCTGCTTTTTAATTTTCCTCGGTCACTTCAGAACATAATTCTAATTGAATCGTTTTTTGCTAATCTCTGATAAATGCTGAGGACTTTCTGTCAAGTAAATTTCTGTGTTTCTGTATTTAATTTATGTTAAGACAGTCTATTTTGTTGCATCAAAGCATTTCAGAATTAAATATTTGTCTTCTTTTTTTCTCTCTTCTAGCAGAAGTAACACTGAAGGATAACAGCAAAGATAATTTGTCTGACTTGTCTCTAAGTTTTCAACACTTTATCTTTGTTGGTCCAACATGGCCACAGCACTGATCTGACTTTACTGGACAGAAATGTAAAGGAAAATAAACGTTTCTTCGTAGTACTTTGACCTTAAAACACCACAAACACCATCCATCTTCTGTGTTATTTGTGTTATTTTTCAATTGAATCACTCAGCACAGCAGGTCAAAAAGTCAGAGGCCACCATTTCTTCTCTTTGCTAGCAGGATAGAAGGCTTTGATAGGAACAAGTGTTTGCTGTATTTTCACTGTTTTGTTTTGGCTTTTTTTTTTAAATGTAATTTTAGTCTTTAGTAAGCACCAAGACTTTAATTTCTATCTCAAGCATTTAAAATTATACATTATTTGTTATGGAAAATACCACTTTTCACCCATCAAATTGCTTCTGTAATCAAATTGTTTCTGTCTCTACACAGAACAAAAGTTGGGTTTGCAGTCTATTTTTACTAAAAAAACCTTGATTTGTTGGCTCTACTCTTCTCATTGTTAGTGGGTGGGAGGGGCATGCCTGTGTCCATTTGTTTCATAACATGCTGACAAAGGTCTTGGGCTTTGGTCCAAGAATGGTATCTTCTGGGGTCACTCTAAAGTCCTGCCTCCTTGAAAAATGTATCAATAAATGTTATGTCCTTTTTTCTGGGAATTGGATTGTGATTGTGTTGGCATGACCACTGTGGGGTGTCAGTGCTGGCAGCGTGTGTCACGGGTTTGTGCTGCAGGCCAAGGAGCTGGGAAGGGGAGGGAATGCCATGAAGAGAAGTGCTGAATTAGACCAAGAGCAGGTCTTGCACTTTTGTACTGCTGTGAAAGTCAGGACATGCTGCTTATTTTTTTTTTAAATTTATTTTTTTTAAACTATAGATAAAACTAGGGTTTGAAAAATATTCACAGTAAGAGAGCAAGAGGCACTCTGGAGTAGGCAGTGGCCAGTGGCTGGTGTTTGTTGAGGACAAGTGTGTGTGTGTCTCCTGAGCTCTCACATGGTCTCCTTTGCTGTGTCCCTCCTTCTGTCTCTGCTCCTCAGCTTAGGAAACATTTCCAATAAAAGTGCAATTGAGACTGAATGCTCCCATGGAGTTTTAGTTCAGATGAAAATGACTTGGCTGATAAATTCCTTGAAACTCCAGAAATGTGAAGTGATTTTACCTGAAGGATAATTTATTATAGATATGTTGCCCATTAGTTGAGATAATCTCCAGCAATGATGATGAACAGAGATGATCAGGGATTCTACTTTTAAAATGTCTTTCTGACTAGAAAAGCAATTTGGGATCCACTTATATCTCAGTGATGAAAATTGGGTAAGGTAATAAGAGATTTCATTTTGTGAGTGAATTGACAATGCAAATACCAGGATTTTTAATTTAAGTTTAAGTGGAGTAATGGCTACTCATTCTGATGCATCATTAGTCATATTGCTTTTTAATGAGGGATTCACTTTCTTTCCCTGGTTAGTTCTAACACTGATAGCAAAGCCCAAGGAATGTGGAAATATTTAGGGAGGTCTGTTGAATATGTGTCACTGCACCATTTTAATTTTAAAAAGAAGAAAAAGCAGTTTTCTTTCTATGAAAAAAAACACATATTTGCTTTTAGTACAGGAAAGATAAATAGTGCAGAGTTGTGTTTGGTAGCCTCTTGTAAATAAACACAATCAATTAAAGTAAAATACATTCCCAAATAACTTCTAGAAAATATAGAAGGAAAATTGCATTGAGTGGAGGACTTTATGGCAGACTTTATGCCACTTCATGTCAGTGGGATGAAAAAGTTTACTCTGCCCATCTCTGACAGGGATGTCTTATAAATAATGGCAGGTGAAGACTCTTTTTGCCCTAGCAAACCCACTCTGTGCTCCAAACACCTTGTTCCTCTTCTGGATAGATCTCTGCTCAGCATTTTTATTTCTTAGAGGTCCTTTCTTTTTCTTGTCCCATTTTTTCCCTCTTTTTTCCTTTCTGTTCTTTAATTAAGAGCTTGTTTTGATGTTCATTGAACTCAGTAGGAATCTTTCCATCAAATTGAATGCATTAGGTCAGATTCATAATCAGCAGCCACTGAAACAACCTAACAATAGTTTTATCACACGCCAGTGCAGTCTTAAATGGGATTTGCTTTAAAAAAAGCAATAGAACTAATCCATTATAAACACTTGTTAGAGCAGAGTTTTGACTGTATCTGTGTATTTACCAACACAATTTCAACCAATTTAAGCCAAATTGAAATTAATGCAGATTTTTTTCTCCAGGCAGGAGCATAGGGCAGTTAATTAAATCAATTTAAAGTAGCGTATTTTTAGCGACAGCTGTGTGATGCTGGGTGTTGTCTGGACTCTGGTTGCCTTTCTTCCTTAGCTGGGCAAAGCATTTTGACTTTCTGTGAGGACAAGCTGTAATGTGATGAACAGATGGGGAACCCAATGTAGACCAACCCATTCAGATTTGGGGGCAAGAGAGCAAGTTTCTGGGATGCAAACAAATGTCCACCAAATCTCTCTTTCTCAGGACTGTTTCTACATTTCTGGTGCCCCATGATCTTGTGGCATCTTGCAGGTCTCAGTGGGGGTTGCAAAATTCTGAGTAATCCATGGCCTCTAAGCTGCTGAGGCAACACACACTCTTCTGGAGCAGAGACTGCAAGGGGATCTGCAGCCTCTGGGGTCTCCAGCACAAAGATACATCACATTTTGGCTCTGCTGTTTTATTCTGCTTTTCCCTTGGCCACACAAGTGTCCCTTCATCACAGATGTCAGGGAAGAGTGCCTGAGCTCCTGAGCTGACAGCTTAAAGGCATGGGTAGCAGTGTCAGGACCTCTCCAGGAGGTTGCTGTGTCTCCACGCACACACGAGTTGAGGTTACACATAGCAGGGCTGTGGGAGCACAACCAGCCAAGGTGAAATCCTTTCAGCATAACCCCCAAGAGACATCACATGTCTGGGACACTGCCAGTAAACTAAGAGTCTTCTTATCATCTTCCTTTGTGACCTGCTAACCTTTCTTTGAAATTATATACCTCCCAGGAATAGTGGAAACTCAGTTTTGCAGCAGTCACTTTTCAGCTTCAGAAGGAGTTATCTCCTTCAGATATCTCTCTCTTTCTGACTCTCTGTTATGAAATGTGAAAGAAATACGGGCCACTCATACTCTCTTCGTAAATTCAGGGGAATCCCAGATAGCTGATATGCTGAACTCATTCTGTATCACTTGATTCCATGTGAGACACAACAGTTCCCAGCAGATTGGGTCATACAGGATACAAGACTACAATCCATTTCTCAGTTATGGCTTTCTTGAGAACTGCCCTTCTCTTCACAGCTTATAAAAGGAAAGTTGATAGGGTGAGGGCTCCAGGATGGTTGTGAAAGCACTGGGTCACTGTAGAAGTTCTAACCTAAACCCCCAACATTTTGAAATAAAACCAGTGCTGAATGTCAACTAAAACAGGCCATGTATCTACAAGAAAATATTTCTGACACTGGTAGGAAATAATATATCCACTCAGAGAGCACCAGTTCTTCTCTTTGAGCAGGAAATGGAAATGAACTTTTGATATTTCTAGAGATCTGTGCATGACAACAGTCTCCAAAGTCTCTGTTATGTGCAGGCTTTTGGGTTACTGTGGGGTTTTTATATACAATTGAGTTGATTTATGAGATTTCCTGTTAAATTTTATTGCTCCAATGACTTTTCTTTGGTTCTTTTGAAGTAGAAAACGTCGTTTCTGTAGCAAATGGGAGTTGAAGGTCTTAATGGAGCATAAAAATCTGAAAGGTCATGATTTTTTCGCTTTAAAATAGAGGACAGTGCACTGCTTGATACTCTTAAAAATATGAAAAGTTAGTGAGGATGTTTATTGGTGATAAAGATAGAATCTTCTCCCAGCCCTTTGATTTTGGCTACTTGTGAATTGGCTTTTACTGGATGCACTTTTATAAAAGAGAAACACTTCTCATTCTTCACATTTCAAGATCACAGAGTTAAAAACAGAAGCAGAAACTTTGTCCCAGGGAGATTATTCAGTACTCCTAACACCCAGTGCTCCTTCCCCTGTGAGTGCAGACTATTGGTTGCATTTATCTGGTTTCTAGGGTCATATAGACTACCTTCATTTGTTTGACTATGTTTAAGACCTGTGGTTGCAAGCAAATTTGTAACCAGATAAGAAACTGTTCCTGTCAACACACATTTTGCAAGCTTAGGTGAATCATAGTAGCACTGCTTACAAACCTTAATTAGGACATGTCTCCTGGTGTGGGTTTTTTTGTTGTTTTTTTTTTTTTTTTTTTTTTTGTTTGTTTGTTTGGGGTTTGTGGATTTTTTGCTGCTTTTGATTTAATCTGAAGTCTTAAAAATATTTTTATGTGCTTCTTAACAAATGTTTTTATTGAGTGTGTAGGAATTTAGATAAAAATGCCTTCCTGCTGTATCACTTATTGTAGCAGTCCTCCAGCAGTTCACCTCCTGCTGCTTGCAGGTGTTTTCTCTAGGACTGGACATGGAAATACAGTGTTCACTGTCATTGTTGGTGCATGGAGAAGTAATGAGAACAGGTCAGGGGACAGATGTGGTCATGGGAAAAGCCAGGACATCAGGAGGGGCACAGCTTTCTTTCTTCTCATTAACATGGACTGTCCTGTTTTTTGTTGTCTTTGCAGCAGTCCAGCACGGGGGACCTGAGGACTCTGAGGAAAGGATTGTCCCCGTACCACTCTGAGTCACAGCTATCATCACTGCCACAGTACCAAGACTCCCTGCAAAACGTAAGAGATGTTTCCTTACCTATACAGGCAGAGCCATGGGCTTCCCCAAATGGGCATGGCTGGAGGGGCAGGTGAAGATTGCAGGGGAGCTCTCTCCAGTGATTGCTCACCCTGAAGCTGGTGGTGCAAACGTGCAGGTAAAACCTGCAGATTTGGGAGGATGGGGAGCCCCTGGAACATTAGTCTATGCCTGCAAAGTTTGTCAGATTCCCAGCATGGGTTTCCAGTCAACTGACAGTCACCACTGTGAATCTTGTAAAGCTAGGGTGAGTCTTGTTGCACCTGCAGTTTCTTCTTGGTAAATGCCCTGTGCCTGCAGTGAAAAAGCTGGTTGTGGATGAAGCTTGCTAGGTATCTGGCAGTGCATGAACAGGGTTGCTTAGTAGGTAAGTTCTTAGGTTTTTCTGTATCACAAATGAGGTTTGTGTTTCCTAAGATTTACCTGCATTGCTTCTCAAACCACGGAAAAATCTTGACTAAATCCTCTTGCAAAAGACAGAATCTGTGCTGCTGTGCCAGGGCATCCATGTGCCAGGTACGGCTGAGGGTCCTGAGCCCTGCCAGGTCTTTGTCTTCCAGATGTTTCCCTCACAGCTTGGGCCTCTGTGTTTATGTGGTGATGTTGTTTTCCAGATTGCAGGAAGAACATAGAAACAGTCAGAGTCCTGGTGGGAGTGGGCTGTGCGTGTTATGAATGTGAGCAAAATCCTGATGGCAGGTGGAGAACTTCCCTGCTCCATGTCTGGGACACTGGTCAGCAGAGCTGCAGGTCCTGTAAGACCAGACATGTGTTGGTTGCTTGATTGGGAAAGTAGGTTTAGTGTATCTCTTACAGTTTCAAGAAGGGCACAATAATAATTTAATAAAATCTTCATAAATAAAACTCAAGTATGGAAGCACATCCCCTTCCGATCCCTGCTAAATGGCAGGATGGATGGGGATGCTTCAAGTGAAAAAAAGGGGGAATAAAACTGTCCAGGTGAATATTTACTTTTCTAACTTTGCCCCATGTATAAAGACAGGAGACTTTATAAGGCGTGCAGAGACTTGAACCTTGAGATATTTGTCTGACTGTGCCAACCTTGCAATTTTGGTGATTTTGCTTTGCTTCCCCAGTGCTTAGGCTTTTGATCCCCAGCTTTGTTCCAGGTTGGCGACGCTCAGTCAACCTGTGTTGGTTACCCCAATGAGTGCTGCTGCTCATGATTTTATGTTTATCTTGCAGTCAGGCTGGGATACGTCCAGCAGCTCTCTGCAGAGGAGCTGTGCTGTGCTGGGAGCTGGCAGGAGAGTTTTCTGTTTGAGCATTGGCCCCTGCAGCTCACCGGAGCTGTGTGAGGGCTGGTGGCAGATGGTCCTGCCTGCTGGAGCCCTTCCTGGCTACTTGTCCCTGTTTTCTCTCCTTCCTCAAGGAAGAGATGGCACCTGGCATTTATGGAGAGGCCTGGGTGCTGTGTGACATTCATCTGTCACCCTAGCTGTGTTCTGCCTTCTATGCGGGAAGCTGATAGAGAAAAAACAAAACCAGATTTGGATCCAAATCCACATTGTCTGAGATACTTATGTAACCATTTATTTACTTGTTCTTACCAAAATCCCTTTGGTTTGTGGCTTGACATGATGTTTTTGTGAAGGATAATGATTACAATTTCATGCAAATGGCTTTGAATGACTTGAGCATGCCCAGAACCGGACATTTAGAAGTACCTGAATTGCTCTGTGGCTTTTTTTTATAGACAGCAAGCATGAATTTGTGAGAAATCATTCTTTTTTGTGCCTGTACAAGCTTCCTGTGGGTGAGTGAGGGACAATTGGTGTCAGCTTCAAAGCTGCCACATCCGTTAAGGGTTTTGTCATTGGCACTGCCCATGCAACTCTTTGGGAAGTTAGTTCCTCACTGTCACACAGGTAACAAGCAGGAATCACTCCAGCTCTCCAGGGCTCTGACATACCCCAGTTAATGACACAGCTGGGTGTTTCCAGTGTGTCCTGGATCAGGGGCACCAGTGCACACTCAAGAGGCAGAAGCAAAAGACACTGCCAGTTGCACTCTGTGCATTGGGCTTCTTGCACATGGGTAATTATAGATTTGCTCTGTAGTCTGCAATAGTTACCAAATATCAGGATATCCAGGGGTTAGTCTGGCCTACAAGACCCTGCCCTTTGCAAGGGAAGGTGTGATATACATGTTAGCTTGAACTGATAGCAGAGTGCTCAATCTTTCCAGCTCTTGGAACTGCCACTCATTTCATGGAGTACCAGAGTACTGTGTCCCTTGGGAGGTGAGGCTGATTTCCTCTGACTTGGACTCATGGGGGGAGACAGCAACAAGCTCCTGATGGGACCTGCCATTTCCCTGGGATAAGGGCTGGCTCTATTTTTCCCATTTCCAGCAGCCTCCAGAGCTGCTCAGTCTCTCATGTAAGTTGGTGTCCCAGACATGAGAGCTGTCTTTGAGGTACCTGTAAGCTGTGCACTGCTGAGGACTCCATGGCCCCCTGGCATCTGGGTGTCATGGTTTAACAGTAGCTGCCAACTAAACCCGACATGGCTGCTTGCTCACTCCCCCACACCCAGCAGGACATCCAAGACTCCTGCAGCACAGCTGAGGATGCATGTGGGGGCTGGGGCATGGCCCAGAGCTTGCACCTCTCTCTTTGGCCTCTTTATGGGTGCTCTGGCAGCCATGTGGACACGTGTTCCCTGCAGACCTTCATGTACCTGCCCGCTATCTTGTGGCTGTGTCACAGGCCCATCTCAGTGCTCAGGCTTGAGAAGGTGACCTGAGGGCTGCTTATGGTCCTATGGCTGAAGGTACCATCATCTTGAGAAGCTCATAAACCAGCTGCCTAGAGGAACCATTTATCCACATTGACAAAGAACACGGTTTAATATGAACCAGCTTGTTGCTAGCAGTCAGAGCTAGTCTGGCTGGCTTAGATTTAAAATCTGCTAGCAGTGCTCATGTGATTTATAATGGGAATCCTGCCTTTGGAGGGAATAACTGTAGAGATTTGTAATGGAAATACTAAGGCTAGTGTGGATGGAGCGTGGGTGGAAAAGTGTGTGTGAAAACACCAGCAGGAATTCTAGAGGAAGGGATGCTTTGGCCTGTGCTGATGGCCAAAGACGTGACTGGCAGCAAACAAATGGGTAAACACCACAGGATGTGTGGTTTGTGTCAGGACTGGGAGGTCTGTGCTGTGATAAGGCCACAGCACAGATGGCTCATCAGCAGAGGACTGGTTCCCTGATAAGGGGAGCAATGTCACACCATGATTTTTCTTCCTGTGGTTCCAAGAGGAAGGAGTAGATAAGATGACCAAAGTGATGGAAAGGAGGCAACAGGCAGCAGCTTTTCTAGGATTTTTGGAGGGTGAATAAGCAAGATGCTGAGATAAAGATCAGCCTGCAATAACCACTGACTCCTAAGGCATGTGAAAAATGTGTCCCAGAACCCATTTCTTTGCTGTCAATGAGGAGGGATGCCAGGGCTGTCATTAGGACTTTCTAGTGGGTGTCCCTTGTTTTCTGTGCCACACACAGTGACCCTGACCACCTTTTGGTGAACATGTGAATGTGTGTTTGTAGGTGTATGGGTGTGAGTGACATGTTAGGTTAAAATAGTCATCACCTTCCCCTTCCTAAAGATTTTGTTCCGAGTTTGTAGCATTCCCTTGCTGAGGAGCAGGAGCTCATAGTGGCTCCCCACCTGGGTGCAGGAGGATATGTCTGCCAGTGCTGTAGGTGATGACTGGAGACTATCCTGGGTCTGGAACTGGGAATCCCAGGGGTAAGTACCTGCAGATACAGTCCATGAGAGCTGAACAAGCTCTCTCTTTTTGAGAAGACAATGCTGATGATACCAATACCCAGCTTTTATATATGCCCTGGAGGACTATAATAAGTATCTCCAGATAAAAGTGAAATTTCTGTTAGAGTGTTCAAAGCTGCTTCTCTCAGGAGTCTGTATAGACTACAGACCAGACTGGGGAGACAAAATTTCTTTTCCCCCTGTAAATCTATTCCAAAAACAACAAGGTCCATAAGAAAATGCAAGGAAGTAGTAGTGTGGTTATGTAGTGGAGAGCACTCAGTTTAGAGGGGCTGCTGAGTTTAGAGAGCTGCTGAGGGCTTCCTGACACTGTTTCTGATTGTACTGTTCTCCAATGCCCACTTCTTGAAGGATGCAAAGCCCAGGAGATACCTCTGGCAGCCTGGCTGCAGCCCCAGCCCCTTCCCTTGATTCCCACCATGCTTTCACAACGAGTCATGTTTTGTACCTCTGCCTTGTAGAGTTACTCGGGGGAAGTGTATTTTGTTTTGCCAGATGGCACACTTGCTATTACAAAAACAAGCCCAAATGTTTGTGGTCTGTAGGTGTAAAGAGAAGCCATTAGATGGAGTGGGAAGGGATGAATAGTCTTTGGCTGTCTGCTGAGCCAGTGAGAGCAGTGGTGAGGAGAGGTGATGTGAGGGCACATAGCGGCTAAAGCCCAGCCTCAATGACAGTCCTGTCTCTCCTTTTTGGCTGGAAGGACAGTGGTCTCCATCCTGTTCAGTTCAAGGGCTAAGGGAGAAGGAAAAGTGAAAAGGTAACTCAGTATCTCTCCCTCAGCTCCCTGCAGAGGAATGACAAAGCTGGCCCCTGAACTAACTTGGTGCAGGCAAGGAGATTTAACTGTGGCCCAAGCCTGGCCTTGGGTCTCACTGGGGAACCCAGTGCAAGTCTTGTAGCCCCTCCTCAGCCTATGTGGGAGTACATCTATTCCTCTCAGGGAGAAGAACAGGATCAGCTTCTTAAAGCCAACCTGACTTTAAAAATCAAGCTTGAAATGACAAAAGATCACCACACTGTTCTCATTGTGATGTCCTGGAGATGCACCCAGAAGAGTCAGGGGAACCCCTGGAGCATTGATTGTCCCTGCAGAGTCACCTGGTGCACTGGGGACCTTAGCAGGGCCCCAAGGTGTTGCAGCACAGCAACCCCTCCACTGCCAGCAAGGAACCCCCAGCCCCTCCAGTGCTCCATGAAACCCCTGGGCAGGGGGGATAAGTGGCTGCCCAGTGCCCAGGACTGCATTTGCATCTACAACATCTCATTGTGGCCTCTCAAAATGCCTTCAGCCCATTCTGTTGCTTCAGAAGCCCATCCTGTGCAGTGCCCTGATGGTCTCCTGCCTTCTGCCATCCCTGTACCCCATCCCCTGTAGCTCTCAGGTGAGTTGAGCACTGCTGGTGTGTGTCAGAGGATGACTCTAGGCTGGTTTCTCACCTTCCCACATCAGTGGTGGCCATGACCAATACCACCTGCCTGTTAGAAAAAAAGAGAAGTACAAGGTGGCTGGTTTGCTGCTGCAGCAACAGTAGCTGTGGAAGAGAAAGTAAAATGAAAGGTTTGTCGGGATTTATGGCCCAGGGAGTGCTATGGTGAAGCTTCAGGGCGTATCAGCAGCAGCTGAGAACAAACCAATCCGTTTTTGAAAGCAGCTGCCCTTCATTTTCTGCTATTGCAGAGGCTCTGAGCAGTGTGTGGCTTTTTTCCCCATGGCAGCTAACCAGCACAGTTTGGCAGTGACAAAGTTTGGGGATTTGATGAGCAAAAGAGGCATTGACAGGCCATACCCATAATCTGCCCTTACAGGAAACCACAGGAAAGCAAGAAAAAATTATGTTCTTTGAGGATCTGCTGTATGTTCTCATGCTCATTTTTCATGTGTGGGGCTGGCAATGGGTCATGGGAGAGGCAGGGACACAACAGACCCTTGCTCTGCCTCAGGTCTGGAGGGCAGCCAGGCTGAAATGGAGACCTGAGCAGTGATACAGATGTGCACAGGGATCCTCCTGTGCCTGCATGCATCCTCTACCCCCTCAGAGGCTTTCACCTGCATCATCCCCAAATCAGATTTGCTTCAAAATCATGAAAATCTTAAAAATGCCCAGCGTTTCCTTCTGAAAACAAATGTGCTTGACGTCCCTTTATCAAAAGTGGTAGCACCTCTCAAAATCCTCACGCTGACAGTGCCCCTGTGAGTCAGTCAGAGTTAGTGCACTTGTCTGCTGGTACAGCGTGGGCTTGCTCTGTCCGGACAGACTCGTTCTGTCTGCTTGTGTCAGGTGGTTACGGGCTGAAACTCTCTGAATATGTCGTGTTGGTAAGGGTTTCACAGTCCGAGGGGGCAGCTGAAGCTGTCGGTGGTGATTTGAGCCGTGTGCACCCATCCCAGCTGCCCAGCGCTGTTACCAGCCCATGGAGTGCCCGCTGCCCTCTCCCCGCCGCTGCCGGACGAGGCTGACTCACTGGCTCTGCATGCTCCAAGGAGTCTCCCGAGTCTGGAGCTGCGATCAACTCAGTGCTGAGAAAAGACACCCTTCCTGTTTGTAATGACATCCAGTTGCAAACAATGTCCTGACTTTGTTTTTCTGTTCGGGGCAGTCCCTGAAATCGTCCCTTCCCTTCAGTGCCCCAGCACAGCCTGTACAGCCAGCGCTGTGTCATGCCTGCCAGGGAGAGGAGCTATTCTTTTGCTGTATGTCTGTGATGATTGCTGAAAAAGCAATTAAATAGTTGTTTCTTTAATAATAGAAAGTGCCAGTAAGTCCTTGTTATTACTTAAGTAGACATCCATGCATGCTGGGCACACCATGAAGATGCAGGAGGAGGTGGCTGAGACACAGGATTCTGTCTGGCTCCTGTATGGACCCAGCAGTTAATTCATGGATTTGAATGTTTACATGACCAGCTGCTCTATGTGATTAAAGGCAGTAAATTAAGTAATGCCAAAGGAGATTATCATCTGCAATAAAGTCACTTGATTTGGTAAGGAAGATGCTAATACAGAGTACTGATGGTTCTAAACTCACTCCCTGTCAGTGGCCAGGACCTGTGTTGTGCTGGAGAGCTGTGTCTCAGAATCTTCCACAGGTTCCCTCTCCTGTGCCTGGTGGCAGGCTGCCAGGTGCTTGCAGCTGCAGGGCAGCCCACTGTGTCTTTGGGAACTGTGCAGCCATGTACGTGCCCGAGAAGGGAGCTGGTGGTTCAGGTTGAGCTGGATGCTGGCAGGCTTTCTGCACAGTAGGCATGGAATAACAACAGCCAAGCACCATCACTGCTCTGGATCATCTGCCAGGCAAACAGGACACACTCAGGTGCTCCCTGGCTCTGGTGAGGGTGTCCCAAGCTCAGATATCAGAAGTCTGGCATCATCTGCAGTAGGGTGGCAAAAAGGTGAGGACTGCAGAGAAGATGGCACTGGCCGATTCTTTGTGCCTCCAGGAAATCTTGTAGCCGGCAAGGAGCCCTGGGGCTGCTGCCAGAATGCCACCAGGTAGTCCTGTCCCCACAGGGCCATGAGAGGAGCTGGCTCCCTCAGGAATACCACAAGTGGTGGCAGTGGCAGAGCTGCTGTGGGCATGAGAAGATGCAGCAGGGAGGGAAGGAACTTTGCAGGAAGGGAGGGTGAAATGTCATCTGGGAGTCATGTCATGCTGCAGCGGCGCTTTGTTTCAGCTGTTAACCCCTCTGCAGCTGCAGGGCAGTGGAGCACACGAAATGTGGCTTGGGATGCAAAACCATCAGAGGGCCCAGGGAATTTCTCGGGCTGGTGGTAACAGGGGATTTTTTTTTGTGTGTGTGATCACCCAGGAATGCCACTCATCTTTGTGTGAAGGGAGATTTCTCATTCTGAATGGACCATCAGTCCATGTGGACTCAGTGCTTGCCCTTGGTGCTGCCTGTGCTACTCTTCTGATGGGGGCACCGTGCTGCAGGGTTTTTGTGCATTCCCTGCCTTCCCTTGTCCCATGTCAGAGTGGCCTTGTGCTCTCAGTCATTGGTTTTGCTGCTGGTTTTCCCCATCTGCCCCCAGCACTGCCTGGCTGGAGCTGCTCCAGCAGCCACACGTAGCCACATGTGCCATTCACAAAAGGAAAATGTTCTGGGCCCCCTGTTCTGTTGACACACCAGGACTGGGGTGCCAGTCATGGCACCTTTCCATGGTACTACCTGGCTCTGCCACCCATTTTCCATGAACTGTGGGCGTGTTACTGCTTCCTGCTTGTCTCTTAACAGTTCCTAATTTGCAGAGTGGCATTGACACCTTTATATATTTATTTAATTATTTGTTTATTTATTTAATTTACTTGCTTGTTTATTTAAAACACCTGGATGGTGGCAGGTGCTAAGGAAAGGTCTGAGTACAATTCAAACCTGGGTAAGCAGGCTGCAAACAAAACCACTGTGAGATTAATAGATGTGCCTGGGAATTTTATTGTGAGCTGTCTGACAGTGCCTGATGTAATGTAATTTTCTGTTCTGTCTCAGCAATAAAAACTTCAGGGTGTCTGATATGACTCCATTTAGCTTTAATGTTGTCTGAGGTATGCCATTAGAAAAATGTGGCTTATATAATCAAGTCTGAATTCTAGATGCTTGTTTTTTGAAATGGGAGAGAAAAATTAATAGAAGGAAAGGGGAAGATGTGAGGTTCTGAGGCATTAATATTTGATCGTATGTTCCATGTTGGTCTGAAGCATCCTCAGTGCCTAGGTTGTGCCTGCTGGCTGAAGTAAAACCAGCATGATGTTCCCTTCTGGGCTTTGAAACTTGGTCTTTTGCAGTCTTTCTGCAGATCAGAAACAGCTCCCTTGGAGGTGAGGTAGGAAAGGGTGTTATTAGAAGACACAATATAATTGAGCAAAAAGAGATTGAAAACTGATGGAAGGCCCAAGGTCTCATGTCTTTTCAGATCCATAGAGGAATCAAGGAGAAATTGTTTATCACAATTTCTTTGTTCTTTTTTTTTTGAAATTTCTGATCCAAAACCTCTAAAAGAGCAGACACCTGTCATCCCCAGTTGGGCTCTTTTCTTCTTGGGTTCCAAAGCATTCCCATTGTTATTAAGAGAAGTTCATATGTTAAGCCTTACTGTACCTCTGTGGAGGCGTGTCATTATTGGGATTTCGCAGCGTGCCCTATTGCAGAGAGTCCTGTTAATTTTGGTCCTCCAAATACACAGGAATGGAGTATCCATGGCAGTGCTTGTCAGCATCTGTGCTGAACCACATCCCATGCAGCCAGATAGAACCAGCAAGGACTCATTAGGAAACTTGGTCCTAGACACTGGTAATGGCATCATGGCGTGACACATAGCAGCAGATGTTCACCAGCAGCTGCAAGTTGAAGACTGCTCTTCATTTTTTTTGGTGTCAGACTGAAAAGGATCATTGGCAGTATTTGTGGTCTGGGGATTTTCTTTCTCACATTAGCACTATTGCTTTGCTGATGGTTTTTGGCTGGGGCAGTGAATGGGGCTACTTTGATTTGCTTTGTTTTCTGCTTTGGTTTGGAGGGTGTCAGTGTCATTGTACCAACAGAGAATTGGGAAATTTATCCCCTGTGTGTAGCATGTTGCTTCAAGGATGCTCTGGCATAGAGACTGCTGAGTTTCTTTCTCTTTTCTTAGTTTTACAGCTGGACTGTGACTCTACATACAGTCTAGAAGACAAGCCCTGCAGGCTCCAGAGAGAGGTTTCTGGGAGTGTCTCAGATAGAATTGAGCTTTTCTGGTGGATCTGTGGTCTTGGCGTGTATGACATGGGGTGGGTGGGATGGGGAGGGGACTGATTCCACATGGGAGCAGTATGGTCTGAGAAATGCATTGGGCTCATCACTGATACCAGCAAATATTCAGCACTGATCTGCTTGAAATGGCGGAGCAAGCAAGGGCTGAAAGGGAAATGTGTTCAGTGATGCTTCAGTACTGCTGTCTGCACAGAGGCAGCAGAGGAATAGCTCTTGTGGTTTTCCCAGTGGAAAAGGGCCTGAATATGGGGGTAGTTGGCACTGTCCTCCCTTGAGGGATGCAAAGAGTCTCATCAGGACACTGGACCCTCTCAGGACACTGCAGTCCCAGAAGCATCCTGGCAGCATAAATAGGGCTGCTCTGTCCAGGGCTGAACTCATTAGAGCTCCATGCCACAGCAATCTCGAGTGTTCTGAGCAGCCACAGTGGTTTGGAGAGTAGCAAAAGCACCAACTTAACAAGGAAGCACAGGATGGGTCACACACAGCTCTACAGCCTCTGGTTCGCTGGGACTTTTGCTTCTTAAGGAGAACTATTTTTGGGTCTCAGAGGTGCAGTGGTCGATAAACCCTGTGCATAGGG
Source organism: Certhia americana (assembly GCA_018697195.1). NCBI lineage: Eukaryota > Metazoa > Chordata > Aves > Passeriformes > Certhiidae > Certhia > Certhia americana. The sequence goes on along the minus strand of CM031861.1, from coordinate 50,779,786 downwards.
AAGAAAGGTGCTTCCTGCAAACACCTGGGAACACAGAGACATAATTTATACCCCCTCTCCTTAATTAGAGTGGTAATCTCACTGCTGGGCAGCTCTTCCTTTGGTGGGGTGACTTTGGCTGTGGATGTAGCTGAAAGCGGTATGCTGTTTCTCAACATCTTTATTATAAATTTTAATGGCATTTCTGGTGACTTCTGAGCTGTCTTGTTACACCATTCATTTATATAATTTTGTAATGCCTCAGCCACATATCTGAGGGTGAAGAGTAAACCACCTCTGAACTACCAAACACTGTAAAAACCTAGCAAGTGGAAAAGCCATATGTCCATCTAATACAAAGACTGCATGCTTGACAAGACCAGACGGGGACAGGAAACAGAGTGATGCTTGCCTCAAAACACAGCACATTGCTTTTTGCCTATATGGACAATTTCTGCTTCTTAGGATGTAACCAGATTAACCTTGCTATTATTGTCTGCCAGGGTGCTGAGTCAGTTGTGTTCCTATGTCTGTGAAAATGTCAGCTATAGGGAACAGGAAGGGCATGTGTTTCTGCAGTGGTGGGGGTTCTCAGATTAGTTGAGTTAGAGTGCTGGGGTGCAGCTGTGGGAATTCTTGCCTACAGTTTCCAAATGCATCTCTTCTAGGCATGAGGAATCTCCTCCATGTGTGCAATTTTACTTACTACTTTAACACTGACTTCTTGAGAGATTTTCCCTGCCCTCCTTCCAATCTCCTATCTCAAATCTCTGGTTCCCTTTCCTCTGCATTTCACCTTAATGGGTTTCCTGCTGGGTAAAGTACACATCCTCCTCTTCCTTCCCATTCCCTCCCTTCTCCCACTGTTGGCAGTTTTCCAATATAGCAAACTTGACCTGATCTCCAATTCCTTCCATTTCCTCCTCTTCAGCTGACACTATCGCTGAACTCTGCCCATTTTCCTCTCCTCCATCCTCCAAAGGCTGGCCATATATCCTGCTGGCCATGTATCCTGCTGGATATGTTGTCACTTCTTTCCTTGCTGACTGCAGACCCCTCAGGCCTCCTTTATGTGTACCTCTGTGCAGGAAGCTGATAGAAGTTTGCCTGAAGCTTTTTTTTTTTTTTTTTTTTTTTTTTTTTTTTTTTTTTTTTTTTTTTTGTGAACCACACTGAAATCGGTGGGAATGAAGCACCAACCCCTTTCCAAAACACCGACTCTCTGTGTGTCTGGAAAAAGCCTTCCCTAAGGGCACAGCTGCCCAAGCAGCACTGTCTGCAATGATGAGCAGTGAGCCACCCTGAGCCCTGTGTGTCTTTTTACCAGTGGTATCCCATAGCTGCAGAGAGTGGGATGTTGGTGAGATCCTTGCTTGCTTGCTCCCCACTTTCTTCACGTGTATGTTTGACCTTTTATAGCACCAACCTGGCATGGTGGGGACTTCTCTGTGGCCTGGGGCAATGGGCCAGTGGTGTGGCCATGTGGTGCATTCACCGTTGGTGATGATGGCACTCAGCAATTTGGATATCTCCTTCTGTTGGCTGAGGCTTTTGGCTTCCAAGCTAAGGATCAAAGATCATGCCTGTTTTAGAAATGAACTAATCTGTCACTTTGACTACAAGTTTTGGGTCTACCTCTTTTGCTGCATTTCTCATTCTTTAAAATTATTTTTCTCTTCTTCAGTCAAATTCTCTACCTGTGTTCAGGGGCCACTCAGTTGACTGCCCTTGTCTGAGAAGGAAGGTGGTTCTTTGAATGCTTTTTGTGTGATGTGATATATCCAGTATATCACTGTGTCTGCAAGAATACTTTCATCTTGTCAGTATGGTGATTGGTTAAGTATGATCAAGCTCTTTAAAAAACATTTCTCTCTAATCATTTTTGTTTCATTTGTATTCTGTAATAATTTTGAGAGTGATTGTGATCATGGAAGTGCTTTGTAGCTCATTAGTGGCTTCAGTTATGTGAGAAGAAGCTGCTGCTGTCTTTCATATGGGAGACCTCGTGATCTACTCTAGTTTGGCCAGGAAACCCTATTTAAAATGTTATCAGCAGCAATATCCAGCAGAATTCCTTTTAACTTTGTCATATTACTCTCAACTCTAAAGAAATATTGGATGTTAGAGCTTTGCTTGGCATTTCCTGTGTTAGCTCTGGAGAGGGCCATGAGAGAAGATCCATATCAAGTATGACCACAAACTCCTGAATATTCTTCTTTCAGTTGTCATGAACCTGGTCATTTCTAGAAAGAAAGCATCTTTTACGATGAAGCCAGACTAATTATGCATGCATTGGTGTCTCCGACCTCTGTGGGAAGCTGATTCTGGATGGACTCTGTTGCATTTACCAGCCCTGTGACAAATTTGTACCTTGTTTTGCTGTTGTAAGTCACAGCTGTAGACTGGCTGGATCCAGTCCCTAGTGCACCCTCCCCAGCCTCTGTCTTTTCTGTCTGATATTAAAGATGGGGTGGCTGAGGATGTATCCCCAGGTGGCCACAGCTCCAGAAAGCTGTAACACTCTGCCACTAGGTCCAGAACCATGCCCATCCTGTGAGTGCCTTTGCTTTTTCAGTCTGTTAAATAACCTTGGAGAATTATTGTGGGGTTGGTAAGTATAACTTTCCTTTTTCTGAGATGCCACCCCCTCTCCAAAGGAAGTTTGTGTATCACCTGCAACTCTGTTCATGAAGGTTGTTATTATGGGTAAATGGCTGTTGGTCATGGCATGGGTTAGGCACAGATCAGTGGCCAGGATTTGAAAGGCTCCATGCCTTTTTGTCTGTAGCCTAATGGATTAGCCCATCTCTTCCTTTAATACGTGCACATGAATGCTTTTTTGAGTAAAAGGGCCCCTACAACTTAGGACACTTGGAAGAATGAGAGCTGAGAAAGTGCTCCTCCATTGGTTCTCCTTTACTGTAAAAGTGGTGAGGCACTGGCACAGGTTGCCCAGAGAAGTTGTGGATGCTCCATCCCTGGAAATGTTCAAGGCCAGGCTGCACGGGGCTTTAAGCAACCTGATTTAGTGGAAGGTTCCTGGCCCGTGACAGGGGTTTGGAAATAGAGGATTTTTGGGGTCCCTTCCAGCCCAAACCATTCTGTGTTTCTATTATTCTATGATTCTTCTGGCATAACTAAATTGCTGGCCTTGGCATGGAAGGCAAAGTGATGAGACAAAGCATAAACATGCTGAGTTCTTAAACACAGAAAAGATGTGAATGGAGTGCCTCGTGTGTTGTGTGTGAAAGCATTCCTGTGATGGTGCTACATGCTGCTCTGTTATCCTAATTTGCTTTCCGAGGCCCCCAAGTATAATAATTCTTTGTGTTTCCTAAAGGATATGAAGACTAAAGACAAGTTTGGTCAATGATTTCATTGTTAATTTCTCCCGGAGTTACAAAGCAATGCAAAAATATTAGGGACAGGCAATGTGCATTTCACTGAATAAAGATATTGTGTCTCTCATAATTCAATGATGCCTGTAGAAAAAGGAAAGCCCTATGAAAAATGCTTACAAGGCTGGTTGGACAGTAGAAATCTTTTGTAAAATGTTATTTTGGCATCTTTCCCAATGGAATCCTTCATGCAGGAGGACTGGCCAGCACTTTGGAAACAAACCCAGCCAACATTAGGTTTGGACATCTGCTTGTTTTAAGGTTGCTTTCACAATTTTCTCTGTAGCTGAAGATCAGTACTTGATGTCTATGTGAAAATGCTGCCAGGGAAGCAATGAAGTTATGCCAACTGTTTCTTTCATGAACACAGCTTCTTAGAAATGACTGTTTTATGCTGGAAAATCATCTTGTTTGCATTGCTCCCGTGTCTAGAATGATGAGTACTGTTAGATCTTGTCCTTGTAGGAAGCTATCCTAAATGAACAAAAATGTTTCTTGAATCAATTTAGGTTTAAACCAGGGTGATCTCCTGCCTGAACACATCTAGACTGAGTGCTGGTACTTAAATGGTGTCAAATGAAGTGACATGTGAGGAAGGGGTAGTGGTGTCTTTTGTCTTTGAAGGTGGCTAAGGGGATTGAATTTGAGACAAGCTGGATATTTTCTTCATCCTTGCTTAAATCACCCAAAGGGAAATTAACACAAACCTTCTCCGATTTTCCAGGGACCAGCTCGCATGACATCTGATCTTGCATCTTCTCCTGCAGCAGGGTATGTCCCTGTGGGTCAGAAGCCAGAGGCTGTGGTGCATGCTATGAAGGTAAGGCTGTGTGAGGCACTGAGGTGTCCTGTATTGCATCTGAGTGGCAGAGGTGGGCATTGGCTCTTCTTGTGGAAACAACTGAACACAGAAAGCTAATACCCAGGCAGGATATTGGTAACCAGCACCTGTGTCATGATGAATAAGCATTGTTTAAAATAGTTACAGAGCTAAGCAAGATCATGCACAGCTATTTTTTGGGGGTTGTAAACTTCCAATAACAGCAGCTGATGCTGGTTACCCTTTGGGATCATTAGCCCTGTGTAAACTGGGTCGCTGGAGTGACAGTGGTGACTGAAATGCTATTTTAAAAAGAGACAGAAAAAATGCATTTTCTCATATATTTTGTTATTGAAAATCTTGCAGCAGCCTTCATAGGAGAAAGATTTTATTTTATGAAAATATACAACAAACGGTGGCATCCTGCACACGTAGGATGTGCATCATCAGTAGGGATTAAAGTCAGGACCATTGACAATGGGACCATGGGAGTTAAAAGAGAAAACTTGCATTGTGATTTCACAGCAGCTTTCAGGTTCTAGTGACCATCCATTAGCAGAAAAAGTGTGATTCCCTAGTGCTACATGTTTAACTAGTTAAGCAAGATGCTTCTGAGTATCTGAGAGACACAGAAGCACAAATCCTTTACTAGGAGCTATGGGGATGACTGGAAAGTCTCTTAACTAATTTCGTCTTTGGTTGAAATATAATGGTTTATAGATTTGGATTTGCTGAAGCTGAGGAATTTTGTACAGGGTTAAAAAGATTACATCAACTCAAAGGAAGATTCCTGGATGAACTGCTTTGGAGCTCAGATACCTATGGCCATAGCTGGAAAAAAGGTTCAGCAGTGGCATCACTAGCTTTGATGATCTTAGACCTGGAGACAGATGCTTACAAAGCTTTTTACTTTGTACCTTTCCACATCTGAGAGATAAATAAATGGCACAGATGTTGCTCATAGTTATGATCCACAAATTCCCTAAATTTGCTAATTCGGTGTTTCTATCTTAGTATATCATTCATGTCCAGGGTTTCTTAGCTCCAGAACAGATGTTGTGGTGCTGCTGGTGCTGGTGGTGGTGGTAAAATCAACAAATATCAGGAGAAGCAGAAGTGTGGCTGGCAAGGATATTGGTTTCACTGGGCAGTTGCCAGATCCCAGGAGATTATTGAATGCCACTATTTCTCAAGTAGTTATTAAAGTCAAGACAAGGGTTTCATTTGAATCTAATTTAAATTTAAATTATAAATTCTCCTTCAAATTGAAAATCTTGATTTGTCAACTTTCTTGAGACTTCATGCCTCCAAATTGTGTAACTCCTATTGATTGATTGTATAACTTCTTAAGAGAAGGATCTCCAGCATAGTCAAGGATTAAGAAATACCTTTAGTACAGCTTTTGCTTGTTCCCAAAGGAGCTGACCACACAAGTGGGAGTTCACTTGCTGCCAGATATTTGTTGTGTGTTTTCCAACAAGTTTCTTCTTTGCTTGTTGTGAATGGCTCTGTGCTCTCAGAAAGCTCCATCCTATACTTTGTTGCAGTGTGCTTGTGGGTGACATTTCTCCTCTGTGTTTGTGTATATATATACATACCGATGGATCTGCTAAACTGTTGCCTTGCAGAATGTTGCAAACTCATGTGAACCTTTGTTTTTCCGTCACTTTGTACTGATTTGGCTTTGATTACATTTAATCATCCAAACCCTGATGCAGTCCAGACTACTGCTGTTGGCTTTTTCTTCACAAACTGTGGAGTTCATACCTTTCTGCTCCTGCTCTACATTGCATTTGGTGAGGTGGTGGGGAGGGATAGTATTAAGCAGAGTTGGTAGTGTTTTTTAAATTACAAGATCAAATACGTATAAATTGATTATGATCATATTCTGGGGAGCAATTAGTTTCCTATTTGCTTTAGGAATTGCAGGACTGAATTTCTCACTTAAGGGCAAGAAACATAAATGGTTTTAAGATGTGATTTGATAAGTATATGAAAATTAATGAGGAAGATTCTTGGAAACTGGAAATTAAGTTTGGAAGGTCTGGTGCAATGATTCATTTAAAGGAATTGAAAGGAACTTGGATGACTGCTTGTTTGCACATATTAGCAATCCCTCTGCTTCGGAGCTTTGTGGATTCCTAGGAAGGGCTAGAGGAAATTCAGAAGAAATTCTCCTCTGCAATTTCATAGTTTGGCTGGTGAGGTGCATTTGTCTGTTTCTAAAACCCTGGAAACTGCCATGGTTTGAGTCAGGAAGCAGGTGACATGGCAGTCACATCTCATGGGGCATAAATGGTCTCATGTGATGTGTTCTGCTCACTCTCTTGAGGTTAAAAATGTTCTCACATTTGAAGTGAGGAGGGAATTCTCCTGCAGGTCAGTGTGGCACTGAGGGAGAAGAAGGTGTCTATTTTTCCATCCTGTGGCCCTTTCCCAAGGATCGTCTCAAAACTGAAAGACTGAGGAAAGAGGTCGTGGTCTCAATCTCTCCTCCTCCCTTGTGCCACAGTGAAATACTTAGTAGGTGTTGGTCTCCAGCTACAGACCTTTTTTTGGCCACATCATGCTGTAGCATATGGAGTAGGTCTTATTTGCACTTTGCAGAACTGAGTAGTTTTTCCAGTGCCAGCCCCTGCACATGGGAAGCTGGATACAGCTGCTGCCTTAGACCTTCACCTCCTGTGATACAGATCATGATTCTCTCTTGAGGAGAGAGCAGCTTACAAATGAGACTTTTATGCTTTGGCTATATCACAACAGATATTGGAAGAAGCACTTCTTGCTTGAGAAAGGAAGTCCTCATGGCTCAGCAGCCCAGCTCCTTACTGCAGGAAAAGGAAGGGAGAGATGGAAAGGCCATGAAAATGATCAAGGGGAAGCAGCACCTCTCCTATGAAGAAAGATTGAGGGTGCTGGGGTTGTTCAGCCTGGAAAAGACAAGGCTCTAGAGACACCTTATAGCACCTTCAAGTCCTGTATAGGGGCCTCATAAAAAAGAGGGAGAGGGACTTTCATGCCACATAGTGATGGGACAAGAGGCAATGGTTTTAAACTGAAAGAAGACAGGTTTAGATTAGATGTTGGGAAGGAATTTTTTTTACAATGAGGGTGGTGAGGCACTGGAACAGTTTGCCCAGAGAAGCTGTGGATGCTCTGTCCCTGGAGGTGTTCAAGGCCAGGCTGGATGGAGCTCTGAGCAATCTGCTCTAATGCATGGCATCTATGCCAAACCATTCTATTATTCCATGATTCTGTGCAGTTGGCTCCACTTGCCTTGGGGAATGCTTGCATGCAAGCCTGTCCACAAGTGATGAGGCTCATAGGATGTGGCTCTGTGCCCAAGCAAAAGTCACTGAGGGACTGTCCACTCCACATGGATATGCAGGGCTTCTGGACTGCCTCTCTGCACCCATGCATGCATATCCCCTGGGCTTTTTCCTTGAGATATTCTGCCAGCTAAATTCTATCTATGTGGCTGAAGTACTGGCTGCAATTTGCCTGCCCGCAAGTTCTTCCTTGATTATGTTTAGGATTTTCTTTATTTTTCCTTCTGAAATAGTTTTGTTTGTTTGCACCTACTAAATAAGGAGTAAGATGACAGGTTGGCACTCCTAACAGCTGTTTTTGCTAACAAGAATAAAAGGTACATATGCTACAGCTCAGTATCTCACTGAACATCAAAGCACTTTTCTTAGGAACTGAGCAAACTTGCTAAAGACATAGGGAGGTGATGAGGAGACAAATGTAAAAGAATGACATTTAGCCTGTAACCCAGCTGCCCTCACAGCAGCAGCCTGGACCTCTTCCATGCACATAGAGCCATCAAGCAGATGATCATCACTCCAACTAATTGTGGATAAGACAGGATCTGACCTTCCAAAACTGGTAAAAATCCTAGCAGGGAATATGGACTTTCCCCTTGCTGAAGCAGGATGTTTCCCAGTGCTGTGTCCAGCTGACTTATGAAGCAACAAATATAGTGAGCTTTGTACACTTTGGAAACTATCCCTCAATCCCAGTGTGCATTGTGTTGCAGAAATGAATGCCTCAACTTTCAGCTTCCCTTCCAAAGCTTTACTACTATCATTCAGACTCCTTAGTGGAGTTTTTTTGATTGAATGTTTGTTTTTAAAATATGTTTGGCCATTTAGGGTCAGTACAGCAAGTCAGAAGGGATGTGGTAGACTGGGTGACTTTGAGATGATGCTGCCTTGCTCACAGAATCAGTGATCACACAGTCTCAAAGAACACTTGAGGTGTTCCTCAGTTTATGTATCAGTAAGGAAAAAACCAGAGAAGCCAGTATGCCCACCAAGAGCAAGGTAAATGTTATTTTTAGGAAGTAACATCCCTATGCAGAAGAGCAGCATTTCCCAGTCCAGCCCCATCCTCCTGCATGTGGAATAACACCATGCCTGAGTGGAGCAGGCTGCTCTCACTGGCTGGCATTTTGCTCAGGGAGATCATAAAGGGCTGCTGTGTCAACAAATGACCAAGTGCTGTCAGTGCAGCTTGGTGAAAGCAAAAAGGAGGGGGTGGCATGAGCTGCTTTGAGCCTGGGGTACATTTGTCTCTTTTCTTTAGGCTCCTGGGTTGAGAGGTGGCAGAAATCACAGGACATACCCCAGTTTCTTAGACCCACACTGCGTGCACAGTCCTTGAACTTTAGCTGATCCATAGATAGCTGATGTGAAGGCATATCCATATTCCCCAGTGGTGTAACTGGAGGAACATTAACCTGGTCCTTCTAAACAGCTGAGGAGGCATCTGGCAGGATCTGAGAATAGCCGAGGCTGGGTCAGCACTAAGAATAGGCGTTCCTGTCTTTCTTCAGGAAGTTATTTCACTCTTCAGAGTGCATTTTCTTCCAACATGCCTTTCCTGGATAGGCTGTTGCATTTTGTTGCTATGAATCTGATTTTCCCATACCCAAGATGCTAACACATCTTAAAAAAGTGCCTAGCCAGACATGGGTTGAACCTGGGAAGCAGTATTATTTCCAGAGTAAATGAGATTCAGAAATTAAATACAAGCATAACTTCCATCTGATCGTCTTTCAACTCCACCTCTGCCTGGTTAACACTATTAAAAGATATTTCCGCTGAAAAAAATATGCTGTGCTACCTTTTCATCCCTCCTGGGCTAAGGAATGTGGGTTTAATTTAAGCGCAAGTTGTAGAAAAACAGTTTATTTTAGTCCACTGAGACTCTTGTGCCTGCAAGATGGATGGCTGTTGAAAGCAGAGGCTGGGGCTGATGTGATCTTTAACTAATCTACCCTATGGTTTCCTTGACACTTGCCCTGTGGACACAGCTGATGTTTAGCTGCCAGCCAGGCAGCCCTGGTGCTCCATGCCAGGATGTGATCCTGCAGGCTGCTTGCTGGCTTTGCAGCCACCATCGGAAGCACACAGGCTCCAGACAAGCAAGTTCAATGTGCAAGTCCAGCTGGATCAATAATTAATTCCCTCCTCTTCAGCAGAAAATAGATGCCCTCTTTGTCAGCACATACATGCTTTTTGCATCCCTCTTGCTCTTCCTCTCTTAGAATGGATGTGAATAATTCCTATCTGTGCAAAGACTGGTCCCAAGTAGGCTACTGGCTGTAGGAAAATGACCTATTTTTGTTTGTAACTCATTCTGAGTACAGCAGGATTGCTGTGCTGAAGCAAACCTGGGGATAATCTTCCCGGGTATCCCATTTTGTGAAGCAGCCAGTGCTGTATATACCTCAGCAAAGGCTGAAACCCATCCTAGCACAGCAGCTGGCTCTGTACCTCCCTTGGATGTATAGGAATATTTATTCATACAACTACACCTGTTGTACACCTTCATAAGTGTGTGGATACATCGTGGTGAATGAGACCATGTGCTGTTTGAGGATGCTGGGTGGTTGCAGAATCTCTGACCCTGCACACTGTGCAGACCATCTGGCTCATCAGTGGTGAAGCCCTGGGTGAGCTGTGCAAATCAGCAACTGTAAAACCTGGAGGCTCCTGTGCTGTGCTGTCCCCACCCTGTATGATGTGCCTGTCTGGAAGAACTGTCAGAATGCCTGTGGGTGTGACAGAATGGTATCCCTCGGGTCAGTGCTGCCAGCTGGAAGTGAAGGCTGTCTTTTGCCCCAGGCAGTCTCCCTTCTGATCAAGGGACCAGCTGGCCACAGCTGGGCACTTCCTGAAGGAGCTCTGTGGGACTGGCCAGGACAGTGGGATGTGGCAGGCCAGGGCTGGCTCCCCCTTGAGCTACTCTGGAGGTTTGGGGTGTGGGCAGCACATGGTAAGTGACAACAGTGTGCTTGTTGGGGTGTGCTGCCTGGAAGATGAGACTACCAGCAGCTTTCCTGGAAGAGATGCCCTTGTGGGCACAAGCAACCTGCTGCCAATGGTCTCCAGGACTGTGGCAGCAGCCACACCATGCAGGTGGTGGGACAGAGGCAGGACATGGCTGGGGGAACAGGGAGGACTGAGGTGTCCACCTTGATGTCATGCTTGTCTTAAGGCTTTGTGAATCCTGCCAATTTAAATGCTTGTTAATGGTGTTCTTAGGGACACAAATAATTATTTGAGGATCATGAGGGTTTTGTAATACTGTTTTTTTGTAGGTCCTTGAGGTCCATGAAAATTTGGACAGGCAAATGCAAGACAACTATGAAGAAGACCTAAGTGAAAAGGAGAAGGCAATCGTTCGTGAAATGTGCAATGTAAGAACTCCTCCCAGCAACTCTTGGGGTTCCTTTTGTGTTTTTTTGTCAGAAGTATGGGGGAACAGGAATCTGTTGCACGTAAACCTTGTAAGGTCCATAGGTACAAGGGAAGAGTGGAGGCTTTGCTGACCACTGTTTTGGGTGATCTGAGTGCCTTGTTCACTGCACAGAGCAGCCTTTGCTCAACAGATAGTTCCCACTCCGCTTTTTTCCTGGCTGTGGTGTAGCTAGTCTAGCTGATCAGAGAAGTGCAGGGGGCTCTCCCTGACTAGGAGAGTCCTGTTAGCAATTGTCTCCACCTCTGCCCTTAAGGACTCAGTTTGGGCTAAGCAACAGTTGCTTGTCATGTTTAAAGCTGTAGAGCTTGAAAGGGTTTGAGTCTAAAATACATGCTAATGTCAGAGGGAGAATCTTGCCTGGACTCATTGAACAGCATCATGGTGTGTGGGGTGCTATTAACACTGCCGATGTTTTGGGCTGTTAACTGAGCTGGCCACATCCTGTACGGTGCATGCTTGTACCCAACCTCTGCTCTGCGGTGTCTGTGGTCATGGCATTGCCTCCAGCCTCAAAGCACCTTGGCCACACTCTGGCTTTGAGCAAAGAGTTTGAGATTTCTGCTGGAACACAGCCTGATCTGCCTGTCACCTGCAGTGGGGGATGTGCTGTTCAATTGCCCAGAGTAGGGAGGACGATACTTATGAGCCTTCTTTTTTTGAAGTCCACACAAGAGATCGGCCCAGGTGGCATCATTTAGTGCCTTCCAGCAGTAGAGAGTGGCCTAATGCTCTATTTAAATTCTGAAAACCACAGGGTGTGAACACAAGTGCAGCTTGCCCAGCTAAATCACTGTGAGCATCCTTGGCAAGAGCTGAGGCACTTCACTTTGGTTGCTGGATCCCTATAAGGAAAACCAAGACCAAAGTAAATGAAGGCCTGCTTTTTAGGATATTTTGTCTGCTTAATTCCCCAGTCCCTTGTAACTATGCTGGGGGAAAGGTAAAATACTGTAACTTCATCCTCCCAAATTGACTCATCTCTATTTGTCTATCATCAGCTGTTTTCTCTTTAAATATTAATTTCATGTAGACTCAAGGCAGCTATAAAATTTTTGCAGTTTATTTTTTATTTAAGTAGTGGCCCTAGAGTGATAAAATGTATGTTTTTAGAAAATAATGTCTATATAATTTTAATCATTATATCCTTTCCATTATCTTTTCTTTCATGGTAGCATCTTTTCTGTAAGCATGGTAGGGTTGACCTACCATTGAACTTATGTTCTGAATCTAGTGTATTTGTTTTATACTTTTCCCCCAGGCAAAAACGGTTCTAATTTCAAGAGGGACTAATTAGAAAAATGCATCAATGATTTTTTTTCCCCTTGGAAACTGGTGCAAAGGTGCCATCCAGTGTCCCTGTTGAGAACTGCAGCCGATCTCTAGGAACGCAGTGGTTTTGACATTCAGACTGCAATTAAAAAGATATTCCTCAGTGGCTTTGTTGTTTGGACTTTTTTTTTTTTTTTTTTTTTTTTTTTTTTTAAGCTCCTGTCCTTCTCTCACCAAACCCTTTATTTTTTCTTGCAGGTTGTCTGGCGAAAGCTGGGTGATGCTGCGAGCTCCAAACCCTCCATCAGGCAACATCTTTCAGGAAACCAGTTCAAGGGTCCCTTGTAGGAACGCTGTCCTGGCGACTGGAAGTGATGGATTCTGTGAAGACTAAAGAGGCAGAGCTCAGTGTTTCTGGCTGCCTGTTCTTTGGGAGTTGGGGTTGAGATTTTTCAGGGTTTCCTTTTTTCTTCTTCTTCTTTTTTTTTTTTTTTTTTTTTCCCAGCTTTTATTATTTTTGTAACAATAGTGTAAATATGGCAGCTAAAGGCCTGATTTCCAGGCTGTGGTGCTCTGGAGCTACTGTTCACTGGGTAACCATCCAATAATGGCAGACTTGCATAATTTTTATTATAGTTCAAACCTGCTTTGTTGTAATGGTCTGTTTGTAGAATTAACTAACCCAAGAGAATTTCTAAAAGGAACAAGAAGAACCCTTAACCTGCGAAAGAAGTCACCATTTGTATTGCTCCTGTCCACCTGCTTGTCAGTGATTCACAGCTGGCTTAGTGGCTCTAGGCAGCCAAGGAAAATGCAATTCAAATTCATTGGCTTACTACCTGCCAAGTTAATGAGCTGCTAACACTTTTTTTGGAGGTCCTTATTTTGAAGAATGACACACAACTGTTTTCACAAGGCTTTGTGTAAAATACTGAGTGGCAAGCTAAAAGCATTTGTACTGCCCTAAATTGTATGGTGGTACTCATCACACAAGAGTACATAAAGGCTTAAGACTCTGTATCAGGTGTTAATGAACAATTTTTTGTGATCAAATGACACAAGATTTCTGCAGTCTTAATGTGAATGAAGTCACTTAGCCACACAACAGTATTCCCTACAAAATGGCAACACTTTCCTTGTAAAGCTTTCACTATGAAATGTCAGCAGAAACTGCTATCCTGACAGTGCTTATGGCTTTCACGGGATCTTCAAAAGCAGCTCATCTTTCACATAAGGAAGATTTGGGTGTTTTTTTTTTTTTAAAATGTTCTTGCTGGATCCCTCACCTATACTGGTTCCTGTGTAAGGTAACCAAACAACAACCTTGCAGAGCTGAATAAAAACTCCATGAACACGGGCTGTCAGGTGAGACTACTTCCTGCCATTCAAGCTTTATTTTTGTTAATGAACCAAAACAAGTGGGATTTTCCTTCTTCAAATGGTTGTATATAAAATAATGGGACTTACATTTTGCTATTGTGGAGTAGCTGCCTGTGTAGTTGTAAGAATTTGACTTCCTCCTTTTCCAAGTTGTCACAGCAGCTGTCCCTGTATTTCATTAGATGTTCTTTCCCAATAGTCCAAGGAAGCAGGGCTTTGTTATTAGAACTCATTGATGTAAAATAATTTTAAAGACAGGCATGTGAAAAGATCAAAGCCTTCTCTTCAAAAGTTGCATCAATTTTAGTGATTAGTTGGAGTGACCTCAAACACCATTACTTTCTTTTTGTTCTCTACAAGAATCAGTCACAGCTACAAACAGCTGTATTAGCTGGACAGGTTCTTCCTCTAAATTAATTTGTTCTACCAGTTGAGTTCTTGACTTGTGGTATTATATTACATGGAGAACCAACACAATACCAAGGAACCCATGTGGCAACTTATGAAAGGTAATTGGTCCCATGGTGTACAATAAACTATAGCTGCCTGGCTGAAGAATTTGCAGTGTCAGAGCCGAAACCTGTAACCAGTAAAAAAATAGAGAAGGAATACAACCAAAATACACAACAACCAGTAAGAGTAAGCACCACTTCATTATTCTTTGCAGAAATAAAAATGTAACTGTTGAGTAGGTTATTTAAAAATAACCAAGAACCACCCTCAAAACACAAGTGCATACTCTCAATCACCCACCCATCAGTAGATTATTTATTACTACTTCTCAGTCAGTGAACACTGAGCTAGATAGCTCTCAGTCTAATAGTATTGACATCCCATGGAGTCTGGAAAAATCCATTCTAGAGTCAGACTGTCTCCTTTAAGCATCTTTAGAAGATTCTGGATTGCCTCCTCCTTGCTTTTTATTTTGACCTCCAGTTTCTAGTCACCATTGGTGATTACTTGTCTTCCATACAATTTACACATTGAGATTTCTGTACCAGAAAAGGTGATGTTAAGCAGAGCAACATTATTACTTAACATCTAAGGTCAAAATGAGGGTTACTTTAACTTATCTGCTTGAAAGACCGTTTTAATTTTGCATCTGATTGCTGGATTAAGCATAGTTTATTTGGAACAAGATAGATTTATGTCAATTTTAACTAAAGCAACAGAAATGCTTCCCAGCTCTTGGAGAGAGTTAACTGTGTTCATGACATGCTTGCTATTTAAGGGGTATATGAGGCTATTAGCAGGTCCTCTCATCAAAACAAGAGCTATACTCATCAGATTACTAGTCTCACCACTATATAATTCCCACTCAAATATTTCCTGCCCTTAAATCTCTCTCAAGATCTGTTCAATGACTTCAAGCAAAGCTTGGTTTGTTCCACCTGCAGATCTCACCTACAAGGGAAACAGTGCTGCAATTGAGGTCAATTAGCTCTGCAAATCCTGAAGAGCCAGTTTATAGGGTAGCCAGCAGTTCAGCTGAACAAACTTCATATTTGTAGGGTACTGCTCTTTTTAATATTTTATTTATCATCTCCAATGTAAGATGTGTATCACAGATTTTGCAGAAGAACGTGACAGTGCTGTCTGTAACTTGGGGTGTTACTGTTTAGGGGTTTTTAGGCTTGCCAATCTTCATACTTAGCTCCATTTGAGCTATGAAATGTCTTCCTGGGATAAAATGATGCTCAATGACTTTACAGGATGACTTGGGTGCTGAATTTTCAGCTGTCTGAATAGATATTTTGTATGCGTATTTAAATTCACTTACCTATGCGCTCAGTATTCAGCAAAAACTACCTGAGGAGCTTTGTACATTAAGTTGGAATGGGGAGCATCCCTTGAAATAGTGGCCATTAAATTAATGTATTTGGGGCAATGGCCCAAGATAATTTCCTCAAGATTGAAGCCCTGGGTTCTGCAATCCTCTGGCAAAGAAAGCATCCACTGTTTACAAACGGACTTTGCTTGCTTAAGGAAAGTAAAATCACATCCTTGACTTTTGTTGGAGTGACTGGAGTAAGCAGCATTTCCCTAACATTTCAGTTCCTGAAATGCTGCAGCATAACCAGCTTCAGTTGGCTCTTCGCACCTTGATAAGACTGCTGAGCACAACCTTGTTTAAGAATGGCACATTTTTATCCAAATATTAGATATGAAATGAAATCAGTGTTAAAGTGACCTTTTATCTTTCTAGAAACTGGGGGGGGAAGAGTACTACTGATCTTTTTCAAAGTGCATGACTGTAAAGTGATAAAATTGTATATTTTTCATAATGTGGGGAAAGTCTATTTGTGCTGCTTTAGAAATCAGTTTAAAGTTTGATTTCTGTTAAACCTGTGATCTTACAGCCCTGCTATATTTTCTGTATATGATTTATAAAGAACTGGAAAAGTTAGCACCTGCTGTTGTGTATATAGCAAAATTCTTTAGACCTTAGCACGCGTTTTTACCTATTATTAAACCACTCTGGCTTTTTGGGGGAAGGAAAGTAATAGTACAGTTTTTTTTGATAATGTGTGTAAAACATTCATTTGAAATATTTTAGTAAAAATGAAGTAAGAGATTGATTGTGATAGTGTATACTTCTAGCTGAATAAAATAAAATACATTCTTTTTAAATAAACTGATGAGTAAGATTTGGGAGACCACTGCTGAAGTACCTTGGAGTAAGTATCTTGGAGTAACCACAGTTATGACCTCTGAACTAATAGGAAAAACCTGGAAATCCACTAAATTCAGAACCAATTTTATTTGGGTAGAGTGAACAAAGTAGTCCCATTTATAACTATGATGTACATCACAGTAGGCTGTTACATTCAGACTTTCACACTTAGAAAATATATATATTATGTACAGGAATTTGCAAATAGGTGTAAACATACAATATTTTAAGATACCAGTACATTCCAAACCAAAACTATCAGCAAGGCAAACACCTCAAAATTATTCCAGTCAGCTAGCATTCAGAATCTCTCTTAAATAAAGCAGCTTTTATGCTTGACATTGTGTTGTTTTACTTACTATTAAAAATGAAGTTTCTTATTATAGATCAAATATCATAGTATCTGGCTATTTTGATACTTAAAAATAGGCACTGATTTCTAGAAGGAAATTTTCTTCTTACTGATATAATTGAGCCAATATGGCTGGTTTTGCTAGTACAAAGTAATCCAGTGCTGGAATAAGTCAAGACAATTTAAATTTAAGTCAAATGTATAAAGTTAGAATAGATACTGCAAAGCTGATTAAAATCTAGAAGCCTATATAACTCACCATAAACCATACTGCAAACAGATCAGCTAAATTTTCATGTAATCTCATTTCTTCATCTAAATTATACAGATTACCCTCCTCTTCATCTTTACAATGTAGGTTTTGGCTATCTACTCCTGCCTAATCAACATAAAGGTATATCGTGCAAATTACCTCATGCTATCTCATCCATGTAGCACGTCCAAGTCCTGCTACAGGTGGCATACCAGGTGGTGGAATTGGAGGTGGTACAGGTGGCTGTCCACCTGGGGGAACAGTAGGAGGGGGGTAACTAGCTGGTGGCATTCCCAGCCCTGGAGGTGGATGAGGTGGTACTGCATGAGTTGGAGGCAGTCTTGGAGGTGGGAAATTAGGGTTGTATGTAGGTGGAGGAGGATATCCAGGAGTAGGAGGTGGAATATTGGGTGGGGGGAAAGAAGCAGGGGGTGGAGGTGGAACTGGTGGTGGAGGGTTGGGAGGGTAGACATGAGGATGATATGGTAGATGAGCTGGTGGTCCGTAGGCTGGTGGTAAAGCTCCGTATGTTGGTCCTTCTGTTTTCATCATTGACTGGAGACTTTGATAACCCTCCCCTGACATGTAAGAATTTGTAGTAGACATCCCTGTAATGTAACTGGTGGGGGGTGGGGGTGGGGGACGATGTGGCAGAGGTGGAGGTTGATGTACTGGGGCAGGATGAGCAGGGGGAGGAATCTGGACCTTTGGCATATCTACTGAGTCCACAGTAGTAGATTGCTCTGGTTCTCCCATTGAAACTGCTGTTGTCAAAGGAGGCTTGCGTTCTGGAAAAGAAAATTTGATTTATATATTGGAAGGATAGGGGCAAGAACAATTTCTGAATACTTCAGCTTTTTCCTCCAGTTAAATTAGCAAAAGAAAACTCAATTCTCTGTGTATCTGAATGCCATGTGGTATCCAGTCAGACCTTCTCAGGTCACTAAGAACCAACTAAACTGCCTATCAAAACTTCAAGGTCAGCTTTTCCCACTCTAAAAGTTAAATTAAGCTTTCTTACTACTGTTTTTTGTAATTTAAATATTGTTGTACAATCAGCAGAATCAACAAACTGGATGGATGGAATTACAACTAGCGGATTTAAAATGTCACAGGATTCACCAAAAATCTTTAGTACAGTGCTTCCACCATCTTCAGTCCAGGCCTCCTTTCTACCTCTTTGGTAGTCCAGAAGGTGGACTGGGATTACCCTCTGCACTTCACCTGCCTCCCATATTGGGAAACATTATTTGAGAACACAGGCCAAAGCCTCAAGTCTTTAACACTCAGTTCTAAACCTGTTCACCAAAGGAAGGAAAAAGGAAAAGCAAAGGGTAAGTAAGAAGGACATGAAATCTGATCAGCTTTGTCCCACTGATTAATTTCAGTGAACTCAGTACCTGACACTCTGGTGAAGTTCATAATAAGGTCAGCGTTTTACAGAATTATACTTAGCCATTTCTGGAAAGAACATGCTGTCTTCTCTTCAAATATTAATCGTTTGTTTCCCCTCTTACTGCAGACATTATAAGGAATACCACTAGGATGACTAACCTAATAGCAACCTCTCTGTATGGCCAGAGAGATTATTAAAATGACAACAAAAAAAAGAGTTTGGGACATCTTGACATTCATCTTGCTTGTATATATAAGCATCTACAACATTGTTCAGAAAGAAAAGCTATTTAGAAACACATACAGGGCAGTACTAGTAGCAAACTACACTGTCACTGTTAAACAGAATTTGAGATAAATGCTCCTCCTAGTTCACTTGGTCAAGATGCATTCTTGGTTTTCACCTGACTTTTCCACAGAGCTGCCCTTAATTTTGATAATGTTTCAATGCTTGTACAAGCACATCCTTGAATAAACAAAGAGGAAAATTTCAGGTTACAAGGGAAATAAACCCATTACCTGCCTAACAGCAAAACTGCCCCCTAGGAAAGCCACATAATTAAATCTCACAAGGTCGGTATGCTGGCTGTGGTACTCATGATTTCAGTGACTTCTAGCTCCTAAATTGTAGCAGGCAATAATTTCCTCTCTTGCTCATTTTCAGAACAATTCTGGATGCAAGACATGCATTCAAGATTTAACAACTGAAGGAATAATGAGCATGGGATTTAGAAAAACTTCATTCTTGATTAGATTTTAACAAATGAGAAAAATTGTCTTACTATATTTCAGGGCACTGCTTTTCTCTCTGCTAGTTCCCTGTTAGAAGCTGCATTCTTACAGGACTAAGGTCTGTGAAATATTTATGTCATATTTAAGGGTCACTGGAAGACAGTTAATGTATTAAGGCTCTGGAAGCACAGTTTATTCTGCAAACATATAGCATGTGTGGCATATTCAGAAAATAGTCCTCTGCTGAGGTAGATATAACATGGAAAATTTCTATAGGATTGCTGAAAGCTGCTCTAGTAATCTAATATGGCATCTACCATCCTTTTGAGATCAAGAAGTCTCTTTTAGCCTGCTATTAACAATTAGTTTTAGCCTTCTAGGCCTTTAACTGTTACAGTTCTGTTCCGTCTTTATCCACCTAGTATAGTCTTATTCCCATCATAAATTTTTTATTTCTGTCTGGAAAAGCCTGTGCTACTATGATGAAATTCCCTCTAGAGCTTATCAACCTTGTTATTACTTGCCAAGCTCATTAATCAAGCAAACAAACCCTTGCCCCCACACCATTACCAAATAAATGTGTTTAAGAAAATAAAAGCTTACCTGGAGGTGGATGTGCAGGAGGTATTGGTGGATGTGAAGTTTCAATTTTAGGAATTTTAGATGGTGGCGGTGGTTCTAAAAAACATTTGTCAGTTTGTGATTGGTTATTGCTCTGCAATATTTTCCAAATTCCAAATCTGGTCTCATGCAAATGATTATCACATCACATTACACTATGCAAAAGTACAGTGGAAATCCTATTTATTAGGTGTGTTTAATAAAGAAAATTAAAATAAACACCTTTGTATAAATAAAGTGGCATCAAGTATCACATAGAGGTCATCCAAAAGAATGGATGCCTACAAGTTCAAGTGACTTTGTAACTAGAGGCAAACTGTCCTAGTAACAGTATGTAAGTGAAGATGAGCAAGTATATGTTTTCTAGCCCCAAACTTGAACTTGTAAATAGTTGGAACAGCTCTTACAAGAAGCTGACCTATGCTCCGCTAGGGAAACATGTTCCAGAAACCAAACAAAAAAGCAATTGGACAGGAGAGAGGAGGGAGAAGAGACAGCTATCTGGAATCTATCTGCAGAGCTTCAGGAGAGTAAATTCAGACTTCCTTAAGGAAGGACATCTTAGCTATCCTGAACTACTTTGTTCCAAACCAGCAAAATTAAGAAAACCCCCCAAACAAACAAAAGAACCAGGTATGATCACTGCAGTGAGTCTGCATTTCATTTTCCACATTACCTATTGACACTAAATGCCTTTTGGTGGCAGCTATTTAATGACATGGTACCTTCAGTCATTTCAAGGCCTCACAGCTCACTGAGGAACTACTCTCAAAAGATGCATGGAGTTATACATTGAGAGTTGACTAGTTTAGCAAGACTTCTACTGAATAGACTCTATTAAGGGACTGTTCGGGCACAGTTATCATCAATTTATTTCAAGTTTTGCAGTTAGGAACATTATAAAAACAGTTATAGTATATATTTAAGGTACATTATCAGGACCAAAACAGTTTAGAACTGCCAAGCCTGTAAGCAAACAAAGTGTGTGTCAGCAAATTACTTACTCTGGTTTAAGCAGTAAAATGGAAGCAACATGAATAGATTAATTAATATTAATATTTACCTGCTGCCTTTGTTTCTTCCTTTGGAGATACAGCCTGTTTGAAAAAAAGAAAAAAAAAACGATTAATAAAAAGACCACTGCAGTCAGTCTCTTTTCCCAGGTAACAAGTAACAGGACAAGAAGAATTGGCCTCAAGCTGTGCCAAGGGAGGTTTAGATTGGATATGAGGTAAAATTTCTTCATGGAAAGGGGGATCAGGCATTGAAACAGGCTGCCCATGGAAGTGGTTCAATCACATCCCTTTAGGTATTCAAAAGATGTGTAGATGTGGCACTTGGGGACATGATTTAATGGTGGACTTGACAGTGCTGCATTAATGATTGGAGCTGATGATCTTTAAGAACTTTTCCAATCTAAATGCTTCTATAGTTTCTTACAACAAATGCAAGAATGCAAGACAAACACTGAACAAAGTCAAATCACACTGGGAAAGCCCAGCTTAACTAGCAGAATGAAAAGACTGGAAAAATAGCAGGTATTTTATATGCAGCATTTCCTACTATTCCCACTATTGAGTATTACATCTCATTTAATGTATTTCTCATCCACTGCACATACGTCATGGCCTGGTTCACTGCTCACTGAGCTGAAAACAAGAGGCTTGGTCTCTGCTCCTGATTCTGCTTTGACCTGTCACTCAACCTTTGCCAAAATCACTTCAGGCTCTTATGCTTTATTTACCAAGACAGGAGGGCAGTGAAAGTGTTGCATAGCGTAAAACAGAAGCCTTCAGATGGAAAGCACTGTATAAAATCCAAATGTTATGCCAGGAAAAAAATGTATGCACACTGAAAAGAACCCACAGATCCTCACATCATCTTTCCAATCACAAGTTTTTGGTTGGGTTTTTTCTTGTTTCGCTGGTTGTTGTTTTGTTGTAGATTTTGTATAAACAACCACAGATAAGGGAATAAAAAAATCTTCCCAGATTACCTGGTTTCATTGAGATGACTACTTGATGGTTTCTGAGTAAAGCAGAGAACTTAACTGAAACTTTAAGTACAACTCTATTTAGAATGAATGATGAAGGTCAGAGGGGTACAGTACATAGCTTCTGTCTTTACAATGAAAAATTTTTTTAAGGGACTGTTTATCTCTAGTAGCTTTACCTGCATAAACTGTTTCTCTGTTTCCTTCATTTCACTTTCCACAGCAAGAATGGACATTCACCAATCCAACTTGAACAGTACTTTTCCTTAATTCTGATGTGTATTCTCAAAATTGTTGCTAGTTTTTGCCTGCTTGAGGTAACCTCATTCTTATATTCCTTTGATAGTCATTTCAATTTTCCAGACACCTTCCAGCTGCTTTTCTTTTTAAGGACAGTCTTTACTTTACCATTTCAAACACACATACTTTTTTCTTAGTGACTCTCATGGAGTCATCTGCTGCTTTCATTTTACTTGGATGGTCTTTTCTTGACTTTCCAGCACTAAATACCATGCCTGTAAAACTGCACTTTCAAATAGAAGCAACTCACTACTTGTTAGATCTTTTCCAAAAATCACTCCTTTTGTGAATTCAGCTGATCACTTCAGGTGACAAGAAATTTTCAATTACTGTGCATTCATTAATATGGAGCAATATTCAAAAAACAACATCAAGGTACATCATTACAGTGAAACAAGAAACTGGAGCAAAATAACTCATGACAGAAAAAACAAACATCAATTTAAACTGCATTTATGCTAAATTAAAAAACAAAAAAAAGAATCAAGCAGCAACCATTCCCTAATAATGGCAGCTGCTAAAATAGACATGAGCATTTATTTGGTCATTTGACTGCATTGTAGTTTGTACTGCCCCAGCCAGAACACCTGAGGGTTATAACAAATAATAATAAATGATCAACATTATCTACTGTCACACTGATGGGTATTTAATACCTTCACCTGAATCTATACAAAGGAACTGTTCCTTTACTGCTGTTTCTACAAGCAATAAAATTGTTCCCCCTAACAATTTCTAGCTTAATCTGAATGAAAATAGTATTGACATCTAATGATTCACCAGTATATTTTTAGTGAAATCAACTGAAAATTTGAGTGCTCTTCACCACTAGAGATGTAGAGGATGTGCACATGCTTTAGACATCTGATATGTGTCTGTAAGTCATGGGCCAATGCCTTAGCTGCTTGAAAGTATCTTGGCTCAGTAGAAGATAATGGGCATTATAAGAGTTCATGCAAATTGAAAATCTGGCCTACAGGAACAAAGCGTATTTCTGTTCTGCACAAACCAAAAGTCATGCAAAGCCCTATTTATAGAGGCAAGCAAGGATTTTAATTAAAGTTTATGGTACATCTAACTCAAGAACATTTTAGAAGCAACACATAAATCTTTCAAACAGCACACATCTTGTTCTCCCAGACTGCTTTCTGGATAAAGAACAATTTTGGATCACCACATTATTTTTTCTCAAATTCATGCTGCTTGTGCTGTATTCCTACAAAACTCTTTTGAGTCACCCTTTGCTTTTTTTGTTGTGGCTGTGTACAGTGTATCTACTATTTGTTCCTTTGATTATTAGGTGATGGACCTCAAACTAATTAAAAATGTAAGTTTCACTGATGACTTGACCAGAGGTGACTGTTCAAGACCAACAAACACTATTCATGCCAAGGCATCACTTTTTTCCACAAGATAGATCATTAACATATAGGATGGGGCAAAATCTAGTAATGTAATGGTAGATCCTTTACAGGACTGAACAAGCATTTGTAACAACTTAAGACAGCACACATAGGAAAAAACAAAACTGTTATTAATAGTTTCTGATGTGCCAAACTGTCCCAGGCAGTTTTGCTGAAAAAGAATAGTAAGAGATCCTACAGATCTGACAACTCAAGCAGAATTTGTGCTGATGGCATAAAAAGTATGAGAAGCAATACATAATACTTATAAAGAATTTCCACACTTCTCAAGTTAATTAATAATATTATATCACCTTTCTATCCTGAACAAAGCTAAATTTCAGTGCGGGCCCTTTCCTCTAGTAAGCTTTCTCCTGCATTTACAAGACCAAGGTTTTACAGAGTTACATTTTTGTCTTTTTTGGGAGTCTGCTATCAAGAAGATGCTGCGCTCTTCCATTTCATTCCAATACTTGCTGCTTACTCCTAGTTTTTGTTTATTCTTAGTTTGTTGTTTTGGTTTATTTTTCCCTCTGATGTCTGTTCCCTAATGTCAGTTTGGGCATGCATTAATTACAAGTTAGAGCAAAAGTCAGAACATAATTTACATCCTAAATGGACTTGTTCCAAAGACTGAAAACCCTCCTCTTGCTAAGTACACATAAAAGAAGACTTGGGTAACACTTTTTTTTTTGACTCACAAGTGAAACAAGCCAAAACAAAAATATAGATTAAAATCTGAAAGCTTCGCTTGAACTTGATGGCTGTTGAAAAGTGCTCAGAGTACTTGTGACACTATCCAACTGCTAATGTAGCTTCTCATTTTCAATTATGATGTGATATTATGGACAAAGTGAGGCTATAAATTATGATGATTTATAGGCTGCTACTGTTAAAGGATTATTTTAAAAGACTTTTTTCAAGAATTTTGGCATAACTTTAGAAATCACTATTCTTTTAATAT
The DNA here is from genome assembly GCA_018697195.1 of Certhia americana. Taxonomy (NCBI): domain Eukaryota; kingdom Metazoa; phylum Chordata; class Aves; order Passeriformes; family Certhiidae; genus Certhia; species Certhia americana. The sequence goes on along the minus strand of CM031861.1, from coordinate 50,755,485 downwards.
TAGTAATCAAAGAGTCAATTAATGTCTTTATCAGCATTGTGCACATCTCTACATTCAGGTGTGGCACAAGAAATCCTCCCTTAAATTAAATCTGCCTAACAGAGAAAACAATGAAGTTTGATAGCCCAGAACCACAAAATCTGAGAACCTGAATAGCTCATGTTGACTTAAAGGCCTCTCCATGGCTTTTGGCTCAAGTGGAGTAAGAATGTCATATGCCAGAACTGTAAAGGCTGCTCTGCATTAACAAAATTGCCACATAATGAAGGTAAATCCACTACATAAAATTAATTACAAGGCTCATTCTTAAAGCAAACACAAGTCTGCTGCCCACTGTGGACTTCAAATCAAATGGGCATCAAATCAGCCTGAAAATAAATTGCAAGTTAAAAGTTCAACTTACTGCTGGTCTTTTAATCTGTCTAGGAGGACTTGACTGGGGAGAGGGCTTTTTAGATTGCTGTGCTTGTGTTTGCTGCTGCTGCTGCTGTTGCTGTGCTGACTGCTGCGACTCTTTTTGCTGCTGTGTCTGGGATTGCTCTGAACTCTGGGATTGCTGTGACTGCTGTACTGTAGGTGCCTGGGGTGTAGACTGAAGAGAGGGTGGCTGCTGCAACTGATGAGGAGTATGATGAGGCATTTGCTGTTTTCCCTGTGAGTACAGATCCAGGATCTGATGACAGATATCTTAATAATAAAGAAAAGAAAATTCCCAATTATTGAAACGTTATAATGTACAAATGTATATTTAACACAATTATCAACTCTCATTTTTACTGGACATCAACTTTGGAAAAGTTAATTGCAAATATCACTCATCACTATAATGAAAAAAGTAACTTTATAAAAGCAGATTAGTTTTCAACTTATACTTGCATTTCTGAGTTTCTTTTGCCTATCTTGATCAATATGTACATGTATATGCACACCTTGTAGAAGAAGACTTACAGTGTCTTGGCAATAATACATTGTATGCCATTACTGTGTGCCTAGAGAGCCAGGTAACCATGTTCATAGGTCAGTAACACAGCAAGAAAGCAAGTGCAAAAAGATTATATGTTAAAACATGCATGTCTAGTTAGGCCAGTCAAAAAAAGTTCCAGGAAACTTAGCAAAGGACTAGTACTAAATTCTTCTTCCAACATTTTAGGAGCTAAAGGTCTCCTATAATCCATAATGTACATCATTCAAGGTACATCACAAAACCCCCTCTATCTTAGCATAATTTGGTCAAAGAGATCAATTATCAATGGGAAAACCGCTGGAAATCAGGCTCCATTAGTTCCAGTGTTTGTAAAACCACTTATGAAAAATGGGGAGTCGATAATCATTAAAAAAGTAGAAAATACACCATGACAATTCAGGCTAATTAGATGTGTTATTAACTAAACAAATTGGAAAGCAAACATTGAACAAAAGACTAATCATGATGATTAAATATGCTTCTAAGCTAAGCCAGTTAAATTTAAAACCTGATTAAGGCATAGCACATAGGACCTGAGTTACACACTCGACACAAGATAAATTTGACTGAAACCTAAATAAAAAACTATTTGCATTTACTTATGACCTAGGGCACACAGTTACAAGAAATGTTGTGGGAAATGGTTTTCATACCTTCCAAAACATCAACAGGAACATCTTGGACAAACTGCTCCCACCATCGCCTGTACATTGGTTTTGATGTCCATTCCTGTATTTCAAACTTACACAAACGACCTGCTAAATACATAACTGCAACAGCTATGATCTCAGGCTCCCACTGCAGGGACAGTGTAGTGCAGAGACTGCAAGAGAAAATAAACCAAAAATAAACATAACCCTGGAGACTACCTGATTGTCCAAGTGCACTTTAATGTACAGCAGCTATAATTAATAGGGCATAAAATCCCACCACAATTGTAACTTCTCAGGCAATTTTAATTAAGAGTCTGGTTAAACAAAAGAGTTTACAAAACTAAACTATTTCTGGAGTATCACTCATGAAATAAGCTCTAAAATCAGATTTTAGAGCTTCCAAATGTTTGTCAATATAATGTAAACAAACACTAAAAAAAAACCCCAAGACCCCACAGAACACCCAACATGTACTTGTAAACCAACTTGTCAAGTGTAACACAAGTTCTGGATCAACATATAAAAAGTTATCTCTTGAACAGCCTTTATTAAAGCTAATGCTAAAATAATTGATATTATTTGTATTACTGGTATTAGCTAAGTTTCTGTCATAATCAGTTACTATTTCCTGACAGCCATTTAAAATTATGAAATATGTTTTCTCTCTTCTCCACAGATTCTGTAACATATAATCTGCTTACAGAATTTCAAATCCAGCCAGCCAGCTGAATTTCCATGAATTCATGTGGCTGTGTAAGAACAGAACCCCCTATTCTAAAGGCCTGTAGTGCAAACTACAGAATTATTTTCCCAGGATCCTACAGACAAAGTAAACTTCTAATATGGTGCTTATTAAGGAAGCACAATATAGCCTCTTCAGAACAGAGATAATTATTATGCATGATGTGAAACAACCCCTCCAACTTCATACAAGAGTTTTCCTGAAGTGCATTTTAATTTTTAGGCTTTTAAAAATATTAAACACTACCTAATTCCAAGTACAATGGTGTCCAAATTTGGATGGATAAATTACAGTAGTTTGACAGATGTAACAGGGACTGTCATGCCATAATTTTGTTCTGCCTGTAAGATAATCACCTGCAAGACTGATAGCAACTGAAGCAAACATCATTGAGATCCACATTAATTTTGGTCAAATTAATTTGGAGAGTTTAGGTGGTATCTACAGAATCTGAACCCACACAGGGCTAATTCGAATCAGGCATATGATTAAAAATGCACTTCTTTTTTTATGATGTTCTACTGCTGTAGGCATGTCTGAAAGCTATGTATTCACGATTTCTGGGCAGTCAGACCACTTATACATTTTCTTAAGGGTTTGCTATGGAAATAAAAAAAATAATATTTAAGTTCCTAATGAATTAACTTGTCCAGCTCTGTACAATCCTCCTGAACAAGATTAAAGTCTGTCAAGTTGTCATGGATTTTTTTCAATACCCCATGAGAAGTGCTTTTACACACACTCACTCCCATTAATTGATGTGATTCTCACAAGTTCATTGTTCAAAAAATAGTAAACCCAGTGCTAAAAACTTTAATGACTATTTCACTATTACCCAAATATCATATTAAAAATATATTGATGAACGTGATAGAATTGAGAAGTGACTTCATTTTTTCAGAATGTACAATATATCACAGATTTGGCAAGAAGCAGGTTTGTAGCCTGGAGATTTGGAATTTTGTTTGGCCCTTTCAAACAGTAAGTTTCTTTTTAATGCAGCACTAAATTGCACACCACAACATTGCAGAGGTTTTACTGGTCTACTTCATACTCATTCCAGATTCTGTGCTCGATGGAACTATCATGGTAATGATGGAAAGAAAAACTGAGGAACATGACCAAGGTATCAAATATTTGTCAAAAAAATATCCAATACCAGAACAAAGTAAGCAACAGTAACTGTTTCAGAACGTTTTCTAGGTGTATCTTACCTGTCATTGACAAATGTCCATGCCATTTGAACCAGTTTTTGAATTTTATTTTTGTCTCCTGCAAAACGATCAGAAAAAAATTAGGACATAAAATTAGGTGGGACAAACAGTTGGAAGTAGAATATTCTTGCACTGTTAATATATTAAGTTCTGGAAATCAGAAACAGGCATTACTTGCTCACCCTGAAATATATTACCTTTGAGTTGTTTGGCATACTTGAGAAGAAATTGGTATGGATGTTCCACTTGCAAATCAAACTTTATTGTTTGTAGTAAGATTCTTTCAAGTACCATCACTTCTTCCTACAGAGGGTTACAAGGTAACCACAGCATTATCCTTCTTTCACACAAAAATAATTTATGTTAAGTATAAAGCATGACTACACAGCACCTCCAGGCAGCCAAGGATAACAGAAAGCTCTCCAACTTATAATATTATTTTAAATTCAGATACCTTTTCTTCACATTTATTTGAGTGAGGACAGGGGATGTGGTGCTTAAAATCCCTATCCCTCTGCAGAGGAATGAACTGAACCAGACACAGCATAAAATTGCCAGATACAAAATCACAAAATATAAGCTCTACCACATTTCACTCAAAAGTTTCAAGTCCTTCTGCTATTTACAATAAGCAAATTTGCTACGTCCTTACTGTAAACAAGAAATTTCTCAATACTTTTGAGATCTAGTGCTCTTATTTAAGATTCACTATCAATTACTTCCTAAAATCCCATTCAGATGATTTATTTCTTGGCAACAGTTCTTGCTCTGGCTGAAATTACTCAAATTTACTTTAATTTGCCAAATAATATCAGAATTTACATGAAGTAAAATGCAAACTTTGTATGAAAACAATTATTTCAGTAAGCTCCCAAAGCTACTTGCATTAAACAATTACTTCCATAGCTACCAATCACATTACCCAAAAGAGCCATAAATGCATGCTGAACATCTAATTTAATTTAGACCAACTGAAAATCAGTCAATGCTTTATTGAATGTGTGTCACTTTAATACAGTACAACAGGATGAAATCAATTTCAACACAAGTATTCTTACCTTTGGGTCATCTCCAAACTGCCCAAACTGTACGTCATTTAGCAAGCTACGAGCTGTTTTAATTATGTCTTTACATTTCTTGGGTGTTTCTTCAACCTTTCCTGCTAGGAAGAGACAGCAGGCTCCTGTCACCTAAAAAAAGGCAAGTGCTTTCAAAAAGTGGTCTGCATATAGATATGCAATACAGTGTAGCATTGTAAAAGCACTATCAGTTTCCATTAACAGATCTCTAGAAGTCTCCCAGGAAAGACTTAATGAGTATATTAATTTCTAATTTTAATATAGTGTTAAACTTTTATTTTCTCTAAGGAAAAATACAGAATTTGGAGGACTGTCTATTTTCACAACTTCATTTCAAGGTCAGAAACCCAAAGCACAATTTCTCCTGGTTGAATGTTGTCTGTCAAGCAGTTTTAAAACTGTATTACACTTCTTTTTTCCTTTCAGTTAATACAGAAGTGCCAGCACTACAGCTGCTACTCCTAAAGAACAATATCAGCAAGTCATAACTGCAATGTCAATACATTTCTAAGCATAAAAAGAAATGTGCAAACAGGCAAGAACGAAGAATTTTAAGCTGTAATAATTAAAAGACAAAATGCTAATTTTCCATCTTTCTGTAGTGAACAGCAGTAGTAGTACCCAAGTGACTACTCACCATTTCAAAAAAATCCCTGCCTAGTGCAATCATTAAATTAAGTCATCAATATTCTAAATACTTACATATCTTGGGAACTGTTTGAAGGAATGAAACATATAAAACCGATGGAAATAAATTATTCCAGTTGCTAGAGTGTCATAATGTCTGTGGTGCAGATTAAGGACTTTCAAACAGCACATAAAACAAATTTAAAACCAAGCATGCACAATGGATTCTGCTTTATCAAGTATTTAAAGTAATTGGCTGTTCAGTGACCAATTAGAAAACACTGCAAGCAAAACAGGAGCTTTAGGAAAAAAAAAAAAGCCTTAAAACCCCTTAAAGCTGTGTATACACTATGATCAGGCCCAGATGCAGAAGATATCTAAAGCATTTGTTTTAAGTGTGCAAAGTCCTAATTGTATTTACAAGAGGATGCACATAAGGTCATCCCTGTGTTGCACCATGCTTCAGAGGTCAAACCCAGCAGCAGGTACATGGAGAAACAGAGCAATTATCACTTCACATTCAAGTAGTGGTGAGGAGGAAAGTTACTACTCACGTCTACAAATGCAAATAAAATCTGAACATGCTCCTTATTCTTCACTTTAAGAAAAGCAAAAATTTTGTCTTCACCATGCTTTACTAAAGAAAGAACTAAGGAGATCAAAGGAAGCACAGGAATATAGGAAGTATAAAATTTAAGTGGCTTTCTATGACAGCGGGACAGTCAGGAGAACTTTGATACACAGAGTTGTAAATCTCAAACCAATGAAACAAAAAAACAGCCACTAAAGACAAAGACTGAGGAGGCAGAGGTTAGAAGCCTTAAAGACACAATCTAGAAAACTGAGGGAAAAATAAAAAAATTTGAGAAGTCATGTAGATTCATAAAATGAAACACTGAGTTTCATAACTCACACAAGTTACTCTTAATTGGAAAGTTTGTATCATCTTACTTCCCTATGGCCAAATTGTTTATCCAATGAATGGACAGAAATCGTGCAGGAACACATCAGGCATGTAAACACAAATATATTTTTGATTAACTATTAAACACCTGAGCAGCCGAGCATGTTACATGTCTTGTACATTTTATTCTGAAAACTCTATTCATGAAGGCATTTCATCCCAACACGAGTTTAAAGGATACAGCCCCAAACGTGTTCCCACATCAAATATGAATCTGGCCCCTTCCCTGCGGTACCGTGCCTCTGTAGCTGGATCAAGCCCTTCAAGCTGTGATGGTGTGTGTGCCAAATCTTTCTTATCCCAGTACCAGCATGGCTTTGTATGGTCCAGGTTTGCCAAGTTTACAGAAGGGCTGGAATTTTCTTTATTTTCCTTCATTTATTAAAACAGAATTGTCTTTGCTTTTTAAATTTTCAAAAACGAAGTCTGCAGAGAGTCACTTTAGGACCTTGAAGAAAAGAAAAAAGGAATTAAAAATAGAATTATCCCCTCCAATTCCTGCTCAAAGACGAGCAAAGAGGAATAGTGCTTAGCCTTGACTGTTGGAAAGAACTTTTTCCTATGCTCAAAAACAAGTAATAAAGAACTCTGCCTTTATCCTCCCCATATATTGCAAATACAATCAAAGAAAAAGCCATAGGTTATCCTTGCTATTACCTGTTTAATATGTGTTCAAGAACACATCTCCAACAATAGCTGCTATTTCTTAGTAGAACAACTTCCATCTACTTTGCCCATAAAAGTAGGAGAAAACAATTTAGTGATGGCTGCAGAAAGATTTGACAAGTTAGGGGGATTAGCTGACTATTGGTAACTAGGAGAGGCACTGGTGAGGCCAGCCTGAACGGCCACTTAAATACTGCCTGCTCCCAGGAACAGCCCAGCAGCAACCACTTGGCAGCAGCTTTGTAAAGTGATCTGTACTTGTATTAACTTCAAGAAAAAACTGTATCAGTGCTCTTTCACATACCAAGATTAAGAAAACCGATGGGAGATTGTGGAGTAAGGTAGCATCTAAAATCATCCCCCAAACAAGGTAACTGAACACACTCCAAGAGTCTCCTACTTGCCTATATGGTAAACTTGTGTTTACCAGCACTTTGTGTCCTTAGATGCAGATCACAAAGCTCTGCAGGCACCTTTCTGATGTTTGAACGATGACAGACGTTCAGCCATGCCTCAGCTTAAAGAATGAACACTCGCTACCTTTATTTCTTTCACAAAACTGCTCTTACTCCAATTCAGCTATTACAGATACAGTGCACAGATTACTGCAGTCACCTGCAAAGATTTGCACAACAGACAGTGATTAAGATATGATGCAATATATATGCTCTAAGCAAGACAATCACAGGAAGACCCAAACTTAAAAATCTTAAAATCAGCTATTACTTTTCGAGACGTTTCCCTTCCGAAAAGGGAAGGAAGATCAAGTGAACAGCCACAGAACGATGCCTACAATCAGCACCTCGCTCACCTTCAAAAAGTTTCTCTTTTTCAGAATATAGGAAACTGTCTTTGCCTCACGATGGCTTTGGAATCACCTTCACAACTCCTGGTATCGGTCACAGACAGATCTAAATTCTGTCACGAGAAAAAGTAAATGGCTACTAAAAACTACTTCCAGAATCAACAAAAGCGCGCCAGGCCACGACCACACATTTCCATCATTTTTACTAGAAAAGCGCTGTTTTTTATAACCGTAACGATCCTTCTTCTTTACAGGATATTTTGCTTTCCAACTCCTAAAGCGCTTAAAAACCAATTACCGCTAATAGCGCCTGAAGCGACAAGATCAGCTTCTATAAAGGAGAGAAAGCATTTCCGAATACGGAACCAGGAACGAAAATTATCACCCGCAAACATCTTAAATGAACCATCTCAGACGTCCCAACCCAGACCGCAACGCCCGGAAATAATAAGTTTCCCCAGCCTATTTACGCACCCCATTAAACTGAAGGAGAGTTCTAGAGCTCGATCGCGGCTTTTTTACACCTTACCTGAGACGAACCCGCCGACCGCGACTCGGCCCCTGCAGCCCCAACCGGGCCGGGCACGGGGATGCTCAACTCCTCTCACACCCGCCCGCCCGCTGCAGACGGCGCTGCCGGTGCCCGGGGAGGCGCTCGCTCCCCACCCCGGCCTCCCCGCTTTCTCCTCCCCTTCCCCCCTTCCCCAGGCGGCGGCTGTCGCCGGCGGGCGGCCCGGGCGGGCCCCGCGCACTCACAGGACGAGCGCGGAGCGGGAGCCGCACCGCAGCGCCGAGCCTCTCAGCGACAGCGCGGCCTCCGCGCACTGCGCGCCGCCATCTTGGGAGCCAGGCCAGGCCGCGCGCTGCGTCATCACGTCGCGAAGGCGTAGCGCGCGGGGAGGGAGATCCCTCCAATGGGAAACGGTGCCGCTCGCCCGCCTCCCACCCAATCACAGCTCCGTCAGCGGCCGCTGAGCCCCGTGCCCGGGAGCGGACCAATCGGAACGCTAAACAGGAAGATTGCGAGCCTCAGAAACCAATGGAGCGGCGAAGGCGGGCTAACAGGGACAGACCGGCAGCCAATGGGTGCGCTGCCGTGCCGCTTCTGAGGCCGGCCGCGAAGGATTGGCCGCCAGGGGCGCGGGAGGGGCGGGGCCTTCGGGCGGGCGGCCGCTCTGCCAATGGCGGCGGGGGCTGCAGAGGGGGCGGGTGCGGGCGGAGCCATCGCCTCCCCACCGCGGGCAGTGGCGGCCGGCGCGGGCTCGGGTGTGCCGCTCCCTCGGGCCAGGCAGGAGCGGCCGCTGCCGGGAGGTAAGGCGGGGCCTGCCCGGGCCCCCTCCCCTGCCTCAGCCCCTCGCCCCGGCGCGGCACGGGCCCTTCCTCTCAGCCCTCCGGGCGGCGTGGGCTCGCCCCGCTCCTCCTTCCCCGCAGGAGGCGCCGCTCTGTCCGGACACCCCCTCCCGCCGCCCCGGGGCGCGCTCCGCGGGCCGAGCCGCCCCTGTGGGGCCGCTCCAGGCCTCCTTCCCCCGGCAGCCTCTGTGGCTGCTCGCCCCGGCCTTTCCCTCTCCCCTGCCCGGCTGGAGGGACCGGCGCGTCCCCCGTGGGCGGGCCGGGCTCGTTCCAGCCTGGCCTGTGCCGGTTTCTAGTGAGCGAGGCGGCGGCACTGGCGTTTTCCCTTACCCCATCCCCCCTCGAGAGGCTGATAGAAACGAGAGTAAAGCAAATGGCTTAAAACTGATTTCCACATGATGTAATTCCATTTAAAAAAAAAAAAGAAAAAAGTATGTGATACGGTTTGGATTCTCCTTGCTCCTACTTCAGCTTCCCGCAGAGCCTCCCCT
>CM031861.1:50701361-50745830 GCA_018697195.1 Certhia americana | reverse complement strand
AGAGCCTCCCCTGCCCCTAGCTCTCGGGGGCTGGCTCAGGGGCGTCTCTGAGGCTGTGTGGCTCCTCAGAGCCTTCTCTGGCTGGAGAACAGTGCTCTGCTTTCTTGCCTTTCTCACCCCATCTGTAGCTTGCTTTAGTACAAGGGTTAAATCTCTGGAGGGAAAAAAAAGGGGGGGGAGTTAAAATTAGAGTAAATCGTAAATTGTTTATTAACAGAGGTGTTACTCCTGAAACTGCCTCGGTGTTTCAGCCTTCCCCTAGTGCTACAACAGCTGTCCATCCCGTGAACCCTTCCTCCTCTCCTTCCCCAGCAACACTTGATTGAGCTGCTTGAGCTGAGGCTGTGCTTTGCCTTTAGTTCTTAGCAAATTCCTAAATACTGAATTTGGCATACAGTTCTTTACCCTACGCTCAGCTCTCAGGACAAGCTCGGTTCTTCTTTTGGAAGTTGTCCCTCACAGTTCAAAGCTGCTCGTGCCCCAAGCTTGGTATCTGCTCTTTGGGATGGACTTGTCCTTGGAACCTAAGCTTGCTCCTGAGATCAAGCTGAAAATGTCTTTGCCCCTTCTAAGAGCATGTAATGTTGGCACCTGTCTATTTAAGCGACGGCTTTGTTCTCTGAAAATTGCTACAATGTTAGCTTAACGTCTGGCAAGTGTTTTCTGGTTTCAGTTGTTTTAATCTCATAACTGTCAAGTTAAACATAAGTATTTTGTAGGTGAGTAAACAACTGTGGCATTCTGTATGTCCACTATCAGGTTCCTGGTATAAAATAGTAACCCAAGTTATGTACAAGCTGTTGGAGGGAAAAGTGTGATGGGCTCAAAGGCGGGGGTGGCTTCCTGATATTTTTGCTCAATTAAGTAACTTAATATGGTAGAGATTCAAGCATGCTTGGCTTGTGCCTTAATAAAGTTTGGTTATGTTTAGCAGGGATTGAAATATATATTGCAGTGCAATTGAAAACACATTCTTGGCGTTGTGTGCAGAGAAGTAGGTTTAAGATGTTGGGGGAAGAAATGCCCCAATCCCCGAAATAATTTGTAATCTGTATATCACTATTTCCAGAGATGGCCTGATGTGTTGCTGAAGTCAGATGTGCCATGAAATAGAATTCTGATTTCAGTATGGTACAGAAATTAAGAATACACTGTATTATGCCTCTCTGTATGGAAAAGTGTACATCTTGATGATGTTTTCATTGTAATAAATCTATTTAGATACCTCGATTGTATCTATGTGATACTTCATCAGAGTGGTGCTGGTTATGGAGGTAATTTGATAAATTGTGCAGTTCTCAGCAAGTGAGTGTTTCAGTGGTTGCTCTTTGAGAAAGAAAAAAGAGGCACTTTAAGGGTGCTGGGGGTCTTAAGGGATCTGTATCTTTTCTAGTAGGCTGTTGTAGGGCTTGGTGCATGAGACTTTGTGGCTTAAGTTTTTGGAAGCCTGGATGGTTCTGTTACATCTGCCCATACTGATGGCTGAAGTCAGGGTGGCTTGCTTTATCCTCAATTAGGAGTTATATTGTGTAAAGTGAGGTTAATACTTTCTAAATTAAGAACATTATTTAGGAACATGCAGATGGAGGCAGTACATAAGGGTTTTTAATTAATTCTGCTCTAAAGGAATTAGGAAAAAAGAGTTTGTGGGAGTCTTCAGGAGGAGCAAAATTCAAGCAAGGAAGTAAAATTACAAAAAGTGGGTTGGCAAATTGGTAGAGTTTACCAGCTTCTTTTCTTCAAAGAGTAGGTAAGTATTTTTTCTTATCAAATAGCTGTTTGAGGATCTGATTCAAGAGAGAGGCCAGGGAGTTAAGAGTTTGTTTCCTGTGAATAGTTAGTAAATTATCTTCCCTAGAAAGATCTGTCAGGTGTTGATAGTAAGAACACTCCATCTGCTTAAGAAAGCTTTAGTGGGAGGTCAAGGGGTAAAGGGACAAACCTGTAGTAAATAATGTAATAGTTCCAAGTTAACAAGCTGGTAAAAGTGAATTAAGAAATACATACTTTTTTTTGAGCTGTTCTGTTGGATATGGACTTTTTTTTTTGCCCTTCAGCATTTTGTGCTACCTTCAAATTAATAATTTCTTACCAGAAGTTTATATTTAATGCATGAGGCAGTCTTGTGCTTAGTATCTAGCTAGGTTCAACTGAGTGGGGAGGGAGATAATGTCAAAATGACAGGACTTCCTTTATTTAGTAAATCAGTACTATCTCAAGCATCTGAAATGAGAATACTGTCAAGACATGTTTTCTTTGATTCTGATTATAAAAATAAATGTCTTTTGGAATTTGATTCCCAAAAATTAGCTAAATTTGTTGTAGTTGGTGTTTTTTGCAAGTGTATCAATATTCAGCTAATTATAGCAGCTTCTTTTGATACTGTTCTATAGACTGGCTTCTTCCCAGTATCACAGTAGTATTTATATACCATCATTCTTTCCTTAACCTTACACTGTAATGGGGTTAGCAGTTTGACCTTTGCAGAGTGGATGTATGCAATGCATAAAGCAGTGGTTCAGTCTTTCCTCTTTTCCAGATACTTTAGGTTTGTGTTTGTGGTTGACAAACCTGTGATGGCACAGCCTTTAACAGTAAAGGGAATTATCTGATTCTGACCATCCTTTGCTGGATAACTTGTAACAGACACTTCAGCTTCCTAGATTTGGCTTTAGATGACTAGTAATGTTTTTAACTTAAACTGTTATGTAAAATATGAGAAAGAACCTCTCAAAGCTAAAAGTACAGCGGGAGTTCATTTCTCCATAAAAATGGGCCATTAGTGTTGTCTGGCCTTAGTCTGGTGTATTTGGATCTAGGCTTGTGTTTGTAGCAATTAAGAGGTGACCTCATGCCCAAGTGTATTTTAACATTGCTTTGCATTTTTGGTCTTGCCCTTCCTCTGCTTTAACCTTCTTTGCTCTCTTTTTCTGTTTTTAGCTGCTCTGCCCTACATTGCCTTTTGCTTGCATCTCTTCTAACAAATGACTATTCCAGTTGCTCCCTCCATCCCTGCCCTTCCTTTAGTGCTTCCCATACTTTTCAGGTAGCCTGTTAATCCTTTTTCTTTTCTTTGAAATAAGGAAGAATTAGAGCTGTATGCTTTCATTTCAGTTCTGGGTTCTGTGACCAGGCCAGAGCAGCAGATCTGTCACTGCAGGAGGATTCCACCTGTATGTCTAACCTGGGTTGAATCATGCAGAGATGTGAATGACTGTGCTGGAGATCAGTTTTATCTCTAGTACTGGTGTTTACAGGCTCTGGAGTTGGCCAGATGTAGGTAATACATAAAGCAGAAACAAAGGAAAAGACATGTTTCTGAGAATGTAGCTTCTAATAACCTATTAGGAATCAAAATACAACATAACTTGAGAGATATTGTTTTACTTTTTGGAAGGATTTTCTGAGCCTGGTGTTAAAGTCTGTTATATACTGGGATGGCAGGCCAGTTGGCTTATTTTATTCTTGGATATATTCCCAATATCTCTAAAGGAATTGGCTAACCTGTCCTGGAAGTGCCTACAGCCATGTTTAAACACATAGTTTTCAACTAGTGTTTTAATGTAGGTCAAAATTGGTTTTGTAATCGAAGATAGACTGTGAAGTCTCACAGTTCTATTCAGTTGCTTTTTTATTGTTCCTGTTAAGAGTGTGATAATCTGCACTGGAAGGAAGGGAGTCAGTCTCTGGTGCTCTTGTGTTAGCTCTCTGATTCTAGACTTTTGCATGCAGATCAGTTTGTAGATTATCCTTTTTATATATTTGTATGCATTTTAGAATATGGGAAATAATGATGTAATCATCTCAATAAAACTAAGTCTCTTATATTACATCTGCTACCTGTATACAGGTACTACAGGTACTGTATACAGGTATACTACCTGTCTACAGTATTACAATACTACCTGTATTTCTTAGTGAATTCTGCTTTGTCTTTAATGCTTTATTGCACTAGTGCCCAAAATTTTCAAGTGGTGTTTCAGCAGGGTAGGATGAGGATGTGGTTTGTGTATTTCTACTTCAATGGAACCCGTATTGCTGGTTCAGAACTTCCCTTATGCTGGGGTTTGCCTGGTGTTCCCAGTCTCATGCTAAGCTAAGGGAAGATGAGTTACTTTGTGGGAAGGGGTTGATGTCAACCAACCATGAGGTGCAGGCTGTTTCCTACCCTGGACAGGTCCTGTGGGAATTGTCTTGGAGGTGCTTGGTTATCTTTATGTGATGACAGTTTATCTAGGTAGCCACGGAATAACTGAGGGAAGGAGATTTTGCATTTAAGAACTTTTGTACTGAAATATTTCTGACAAGGACTTCTGAAAGATCTCTTTTTGCAAGTTTGCCTCTAGGTAATTCAAATGAACAGTGTCTTGATGTCTGCAATTATATAATCTGTGGAACTGTATGTATACTTTGTCCCACTGCTCAAGTCATCAGTAAGGATGATAATCAGTGTTAGTCCCAGTACTAATCCCTGGGGTATACTGGTGTGACCAGCCTCCAGCTGAACTTCGTGCCATTCACCACAACCTCTTAAATCCATCAGTGCAGCCAGTTTCCAGTTCACCTCACTGTCCATTAGCTTGTCTGAGTATGTAATGGTAGATGTTGTTGAAAGCCTTACCAATGTAGAGATGAACAGCATCCACTGCTCTCCCATCAAAGGTACTTGCTTCAACAGCTTCCCTTCACTCAGCACTGATGAGGCCACATATGGAGTGTAGTGCCCAGTTCTGAGCCCCCCAGTGTGAGAGGTGGAGTTACTGAAGAAAGGTCACTGGAGGTGCCACTAAGATGGCTGAGGGACTTTCCTCATATGAAGAAAAGCTGGGAGAGCTGACACTGTTTGGCCTAGAAAAAAGAAGGCTCAGCAGGATCTTCTCAGTGTGTAAAAATACCTGAAGGGAAAGTGAAAAGAAGGCAGAGACAGGTTTTTTTGGGGATGCCCAGTGACAAGAAGTAATAGGCACAAGCTGCAGTGGAGGATGTTTTCTCTGAGCATCAGGAAATACTTTTTTCTGTGAAAGTGACTGAGCACTGTTTGGAGACTGAGTCTCCATTCTTTGAGATATTTAAAAGCTGTCTGGACATGGACCTGGACTACCTGAGCAGGGGGGTTGAACAAGTCAGTCTCCAGTGATCCCTTTCAGTGTGAGATTTTTTTTTTTTAAAGTTTGTTTAAATGTTTGTATTCCTGATCCTATTTCATCAGAGATAAGTCTTCCTTGTATCAGATCTCAGGGTCTGGTATTCCTGAAGGCAAGAAGACATGTACTACCAGTCTTCTTTTCTCTGTCCTTTGTCATCACATTCCCTGTCCCCATTCATCATCAGGCTCACACCTTGCCCTGTCTCCTCTTCCTTTACTCCTGATGTACCTGTAGAAGCCATTCTTACTGTCCTTCTTGTACTTTGTCCCTTGCCAGATTCAACTCAAATGGGATTTAGCTTTCCTGTCTCCACCCTTGCATGCTCAAGCAGTACCTTGATTTCTCTGGAGTAGACTGGCCATGCTTCCACCTCTTCTGTTTCTTTGAGTTTTGCCAGGAGTGTCTTGTCCATTGATGGACCTGTAACCTTCACGTAACATCCTGAACATAGGGATGGAGCATTCCTGAGCTTGGAAGAAGTGATCATTGAAAGTCTCACCTTTTAAGATCTTTTAAATGATGCAGTAGTAGCAGAATAGCTTTGTTTCCATTCCTCAGTTTTCAATTGTGTACACTTAGAAGAAGTGAAAGTAATAGACTGCTAGAGTGAATTTTGTGAAACCATGGACAGATGCCTGAGTTAACAAACACCAAGTTACCCTTATGCATCAAATTTCTAGTTCCAGGCAGCTATATAGGATTTGTTTTAGCATTTAATGTTATTTTCCCCCCCTAAATACAACAGAATATAATATATTTTAAAAAGTAGAAAGTGTTAGGCATATAGCTGCTTTTGTTACATTTTTGATACCTGTACAGACAGCATTTCAGTTTGTTAAAATGTTTCTGTTTTACTGCATTGGTAGTCACTACTCCTTATTCTGGTTTTAACATTTGTTTTTCCAGACTTTCACTGGGATATAATGAATTGTCACCAATATGCTCTTCCATTCTTTTGATAGAAAGGGACAGAGGTTGATCTTAGTGTTCATAAAGTTGGTTTTCTTACTTCTCCTAAACCAATGATAAACTGCTCAGATCTTCCAGACTTGGCTGGTTCCCTGCACCTATTTACAGTTTTGTCAATTGAAACCTTAATACAAAAGCATTTCTTTAAAGCATCTGTATAGTTTCTTTCTTGCTGAATATGTTACTCAGAAATAGCTACTGACCTGTATTTAAAAGTCTGTGACTCATTTGTCCAGGGTTTAGTTTTTACATAAACAAAAAGGACTTTTCAAAATAGGACTCACAACCTTCTGGGTTAGTGTCCACTGCCCTGTACAGTCTGGATGAACTGTGAGCTTCCAGGTGGCATGGGGTTCAGGAAACTGGTGACTGACACATTTCAACAGTCTTGTTGTGGAACTCTAACCTCTGTAAGCCAGCAGCCATTCTGTAACTACTACTGCTCAGTTTGGAGGGTAACTGATTGTGTTTGGATATTCCTGGTATGTCTTGATATTTGGAGGCTGTCATTGAAATATATATATATATATATCTGTACCTAAGATCCTGCAACTGGATAATCCTTTCTTTTGAAACTGCCTTTTTCAAATGAAGTGGATCTTAGCAGGAAGCTGAGCTGTGTATGGAAGAATTTCTTTGCTTAAGGAACTTTGTGTGCTGGGATAGTACTTTAAGACTTGCAGAAAGTAGTATGGGTTGGCTGGTGAAGAAAGAAGTGGCTGGTTACTTTGGATGAGCACCTACAATGTATATTCTTCCCCTTTGCTAAGCAGAATTGCATTGATAGCATATTAATATATTAACTCTACTTAAAATAGGGAAGCATCCATTCCCTCTGGAGTATGCTGCACCTGATTCTGTCAATCAGGAGCAAATAAAATGGATGTTGTCAGACCAATTTGAGAAGCTCTGTGTGCTGATACAGTGAGTACACTGATAGAACTGTAAGACTTAGAGCTGCAGAAAATGACTGTTGGGTTTTCATGTGGTTGTCAGATTCAGATTGTATCTGTTCTCTGCCTCTATTTCCAAAAGTCAGAATTCAAGCAGTTATTTGTTCCCAGCTGATGCTTGGGAGCAGTGAGCTCTCTAAGGGCTCATGAAATTACAATTTTTGCATATGTCAATGCCCTATTTGAAAATTAGAATTCCTGTTTTCAAGACAATGACAGATAATATTATGATTTTCTTCTGTCACTGTAGGATGCCTGGCTTCTACAACCTGTTTTTCTGGCTTACTGAGTCTTTGAATCCATGACTGAATATAAAAAATTTGCCTGTTGCACTTTGAATTTGGGCATTTAGAAGAAAAAAAATGAATAGGCTAATACAAAAATTGCTTGCTCTAATCTGTGGTGTCTGAGAGTTAGCCTCTAAGTGGTTTGGATGTTAGTGAAGAGTTTCATATGATGATATGAACAGCCAAAAACTTTGCAAACTCTAGTAAGCAGTGATTGTAGACATAAAGGCATGGTGTATGCCTAGTTTGAAAGTGAGAAGTTAGTGTAGTGTTGCTGGTTTTATTTTTCCTCCTGTGGTTTTACTGTAGGACTCCAAGACAGCAAAATTCTATGCAATTTTGAAGAATATTTTACCCTCTGTAAAGACAAAGTTGTATCTTTTTCAAAAAAATTCTCAAATGGCTATCAGTTTAATGACAAAATGCTGGTTTGAGCACATTTCTGCAGACTGCTGTCCTGACTGTATATGATGTGTTGGCCTGAGGCATGAGTGATCTGGTTTTGGAAAGTACTGCTGCTCCCATAATACATTTTTCTTTGGTGGGTGGAGATTCACCAGAGACACCTGCAGCAGGATATCAGGTGCAGCTTTGCTGCAATAGCCACGGTGTTTGTATTCAGTTCTGTCCTTTGTGTCTCTCAGGAAGAATTATTCAGTCTAAGTACAAGTCATCTCTATCTATTTTACAAATTTGCCAGACTTGTGGATGATGGTTCCATTTGTGGTAGCAAGAAACTCAGCTACAAGAACTGGGAATTGTAACACTAACAGCCAGTCTTGTCTGGAGCCATGCTGCTGTTTTTTCCTTCGTTTGAGATTATATTCAGTAGGAACAAATTTTCTTTTGGGGCTGATGGCTATAGGTATCATCTGGCAAGTGTTGCAGTTGTGACTTGTTGGTTAATGCAATGCCCATTCGTGGTCCTTTATGGCCGAAGGAGACCCGGTGGTGTTGCTGGGGAGGGACGTGGGGCTGTGGCTGTGACAGCAGGCCCTGAGGCTGCTGCTTGAACTGGATTCTTGCTGCAGCACAGGAAGCCATGCAGGTCTCAGATTAAATGGAAGGTGCAGGGTCTGCAGGGGCCTGGGACTGTTGAGAGTCCAAATTACTGGAAGCTGGCACAAGTGGATTATCTTTGCTGGCTGTGCAGGAATGAGGTAGGCCCAGGAAATTAGGAAGGAAGGTTCTTAGAATTAAAAGCATTAAAATCTCAGTTTGGAGGGGTCAGAGGCAAGACAAGATCAGGCTTCCTAGAGGTTTGTAGGGAGACTATAGAAATGTTTTCAGCTCTTTATCTGAACATTTTGAAATACTGCTTGTAGGATCTGGTCAGCCCTGCTCTGTGATTCAGTGCGTGGCTGGGAGTCAGAGGGATAGATTGGTGATATGACTAGGAGTGTGCACCAAACTAAGATAGGACAGGAAAACAGAATCTCAGCAGACATGTTAACAGTTTATTAGTAAACTAGAGGCAGTTACCTTGTGAAAACATGCTGGTCAATCTTTCTGCCTTAATACAGGGAGGAGGGCTTTATTCAGAAAGTTATATGGCTTTCCTATCTATTTTAGAAATTGAGTGAGCAGTGTGCTTATTCTGTAATGTGTATGCTAAAATAAATGTTCAAAATATTTCTTCTTTGGCTTGTGTTGTCACCTGTGAGCATACAAAAAAAAAAAAAAAGGTGCTGCCTAGCAATCCTTCTATCATTCTGCTAAATTGTGAGGATTAACATTTTGAGAAGGTGATGGCAGTTTACTGTACCTTATAGTCTGTATACATTTTATTACTTTATCAAACATCTGAAAGCTCAGGGATGAAACTAAGTAGCACTTAATACTGCTGTGTTTTTCTTGTTCCTTAGAGCCCAGTAAATGTATATGTTAAAAGCTTCTTTATTTCAAAGCACTGCAGAGTTTGAGTAAACATGGAGGAGACTGTAAGGTCTCAAGTTGCTAACTATGAATGCCAGAAGGTATGAAGGGGCTTGAAAGAATATGCTGCTTAGTTTTCAAGGTCTAGAATAAAAAAATCAGAAAACTGTCATTCTTTCACCTGAAACTTCTAGACACCTTCTGTGTGTGAAATGGAAATAATCACCATTTTAACCACTAGCTAGGGAGTGGGCTTAAGGCAAATGGGTTTGGAAGACTTTCTGAGCGTTGTTTAGCTCTCAATTACATCACTTATCAGGCATTCATAGCAGAAACTTCTTAATTTTTTTTTTTTTTTTTCAATGTGCATAGCTCATAAATGTTGTCAGAAGTTCCTCACCCAACTGTCAAATAGTACTCTGGGATTTAGAAATGCAGAATGCTTGGTCTGCCCTGGGTGGTTTGAGGACAGTAAAATTGCAGTGAATTGAAGTGTAATCATAACTGGGCTTGAGGGCTGTGATCTCATCTCTAACGGCTTACCAGCAAAAGAAGCAGCTCTGTAATAAATGTATTAGTAAAATGTTTCTTTCAATCTATTAAGGAGTGTCCCCAGAGTATTTCTTATCAATTGCATTGCAGGAAATCTGTGCACAGGTAAATTGTATACAATTTATACATCGACAATCATTGTATGACCTCGCTATATAACAAAGCACTCAACTTACCTGAACTTTACATGGAATGAATATATATGGAATGAATTACAGTAATGCTCATTCATTATTTCCACAAATGAGCAGTGATAGATTTTTATATATATGTGTACAATGAGCTGATGTCACTCTGCACTCAGAGCAGGAAGGCAGGCCAGGTTTTCCCTCTGTGTGGGTAAAAGATCAGCACGTTCTCATGGAGGTGGAGTGCCACTCTGAACTTTTTGCCTCCATGCAACCATGATCCTATATGAATGTGATGTGTCAGGTGTCTTTCAGAAGTGTACAAAGCACACAGTATAATTTAACAGCAAGCCCATTAACTGGCATAACTATTCCCATGTCTTGGAAGGATTAAGAAGAGACACAAATACCCAATAGAATTCTCCAAACTTGTCTTTTCATTGTTCACACTAGTTTCTGCTGTGGTTCCTGGCTGCAGCCTTGAAGTCCTGGGAATTCAATAAACACTCTGGACCATGTTTTGTTTGTTGTAGTCTGATAGTGATCCTAAACTCTCCTAGTCAGGGTGAAGTGTCATCAGTACCACCTCTGACTACATCTTTAAGGAATTCATCTGCTCCAGAAGCTTGGTGGAACAGCTGTGCTTCATACTCTTAGCTAGAAAAAAAATACAGCAGTTACTTTAAAACTGCTTAGAATCCCTTCTTTAAGGACAGGGTATTCTAGGAAGCAACATGAAACTGTAGCTGAATTTGGATATTTATAATTTCAAGCACAGTTTAATTGTTCACACTGGGTAGTGTCAATTTAGTGTCCAAATATAGATACTTAAGTGGTGTTTTGTATCCAGCAGTGGTATTGAAACGTTCAGCCAATTTAAGTGGGTACAAGATGTGAATGTATAAGGAAGCTGATTTTGAGGGCAAGAATTGAATTTGTTGCCACATAACCTAGAACAAGTCTTAAAGCTTGTGAAACTTGTTTTCTGCTCTGGATATCAGCTTTACTTCCTCCCTTTCATTAGAGTGATTTGCAAGAGATTTTTTGTAACTTTGTGTACCTATTACCAGAACTGTGGGTAGTAAGTTCTTTCCAATAAAATGTATGTGATATACATTGATACAGTGATGTATCTGATGTCTGGTTACATCTGCATCACCTGGCTGCCTGGAGGAGTAACTTCAACCTGAGAACTAGTTAAGTGAGAAGAGTGCAAGGCCTGTGGCCATCCTTTCAGAGGATGTGCTGCCTATGCTGAGACTGGAGACATGGTTTTTAGGTATGATGGCCCTACGTATTACCTGATTGGAAGGGAGCAGTGTGGGAAGCAATAGTAAATCATATCACAGTTGCAGTATGTGTAGAAAGCAGAGGGTAGGCAAGGGTGTTAAAGCAAAAACTAAGCTGAACTGAGAGGAGAATTTTTCAGTGCATAGCAGTAATTGTGGGCCCAATTGCTACTAGGTTGCTTGAGGGCATTCCACTTATGTGGAATTATTGTTGTAATTAAACAGAAGTCCTTGGCATTAAGTGTCTTCAGCTTTAAATCTCTTCCTTTGAGACAATCCAGTTAATTGGAATATATGTTATTGCCTAGTTATGTGTTATTTATGCTATTGACTATAATACAGTTAAAAAAAATCTACAGTGATACCCAAGAATTTTTTTCTTTGCTATTCAGCCAGGCTCTGTTCCTTCTGCTCTAGCTGTTATGTGAAGCAGGTCAGAGTAAATATGCAGTGATATGTATCAATATGCATCAATCTTTTCTGTGCATTCTACAGAATTTGAAAAAAAGGTGGATGGTATGTGCACTTTTTTTTTTTTTTTTTCAGTAACACAAATGGAGGAATGGGTTAGATTTTTTAGTAGTTCTTCCCCCCACTTAAAAGGGTGCTGCCTCTTTTTTGGTGGTTGAAATTACTATGATACGTAGTGACTAAGACAGAGCTATGTAAAATGCACATTTTGGGTTAAAAAACAATTGCCATGGAAATATATGCTTGGGTAGCATCATCCTAAAGTCCTAATTGCATGCAAGGCCTTGCCAAAATTTCAAAGCACATCAGCTGTCTTGAACAGGGACAGAACATCTGCTCTTAGCTATTCATGTGGAACAGTGTATTGAGTGTTACAGTGTTTTGTTGCACCTCTATTAACATAGTATTGCTTAATTTTATTCTGTGCCTTCATAGTCATCAGTGTGACTAATTTTTTTACTTTTGTAAAGTCATCTGACTAAGCAAAATACAGGAAATGGTGATGGCAGGTCCTAGTTTTTGATCTCTTTAGTCATCATTAATATTGAG
Source organism: Certhia americana (assembly GCA_018697195.1). NCBI lineage: Eukaryota > Metazoa > Chordata > Aves > Passeriformes > Certhiidae > Certhia > Certhia americana. The sequence goes on along the minus strand of CM031861.1, from coordinate 50,733,610 downwards.
ATTTCCATGAAGACACTTGGTAAATGTGCCAGCATGGCCAAGGAGTTGCTGTCTGAAGTGACATGCTGAAGTGATTTTGAGCCTTGTTGGCACATTGCAATGGCAAGTAGAACAGGTTGTGTTAAGCTGTCACAGAACCTATTTTCGAAAATTGTGGAATATTTAGATCTTTACAAAGCTGTTGAAGTATAGCAAAGGTAGCACCTAATTACTAGTTCATGTCTTAGCATATGAACACTTTTACTTAAGCGTTGTGTGGTATATATGTGCACAGGACAACAGGTAAAGTCAAAGTAACTTGCTTACGGTAAGTCTTGTGTAGCTATGACATACTGGCTAAAAAATATTTTGGTGCATATTAACATTTCTATATTTATGGTTTTACCATTTGGGAAGTTTTCTTATGTGAGCACTGTGAGGGTAGATCTGGACAGTAACTACTCTTACTTGTTTTGTAGACTAAACTTTTCCAAAGTTTCTTTTCTATGTTGAGGGTGTTTCTTCTGAGATTACACTGCCGTAGCAAACAGCTCTTCCAGGACAAAACATTTAAGTAGTGTTCTCACAAGCAATAAAATGTATTTTACATCTGGGTTTATTGAAGCATATGTAAATCATGTGACCGTCTTATGCCTTAGCAAACAGCCCATACAAAGAATTCAGTAAAAAGATGTCTAGCTGAAAAACAGATTCTTTGCAAGAACTGGATTTTTCCAAATAAGTACAAAAGCCAAAATGTTATCTAACGATATTTTTTTTTAACTCAGTTGATGTTAACTGTTTTTAAAGCAGTGGCATACATATACTGTAATTATACTCAAACCCATCCTGCAGGAAGAGAAAGCATTCATTTGGAAGCATTAAGAACATGGGCATACATTTCTGATGACTTTTTGTCAGTGAGTTCTTTTCATTAGCAAAGGCTAGAGAGGCATTTTTTGTATCAGTATTTATTTTTTCCCCATTGAGGAAAATTTATTCTTAATCAGTTACATTTATTTAGATGATCTTACTTTTCATATGGTGCTGTGTCTGCTGTAGAAAAGGGCAAAGCTTACAACCACTGGTGTGGTAAATTCCTTAAAGAAAAGTGATGCTTGTGAGAAGCAAGTATTCCAGAGAGAGCAGACAGAGGTAAATGGTACCAACCTCCTGAAGGGAATAAAATCCATCTGCTAAGTGAGAAAGATGAGAAAAGGTATGGGAAGGAAATAACTGAATCGAAAGACATGAGACTTTCAAAGACTTTTTCTCAGGAAGACTGTTCTTGTTAAGAAGTGATGGTGACAACCTATTTAATTCATTCAGAAACATGCTGAGTCCTATTGCAAATATTGCAGATAGATCATGTGGTTAAATCAGGTCTTTGAAAAGAAAATAAAACTGAGTGTGTGTATGAAGAACGAGAAGCTGCCCTGGATAATTTCACAGGCCGTCTGAAGAAAGGAAACTTACTACATTGCAGCTTGAGCTGCAAGTGCATCATGAACATATTGGAGAAAATCCCTCTGTCCTGCTTTTCCTGTAGGTCTCTAAGTAGCCTTTTCTTGGTTGCTGTCATTGTTACTTTTCCCTCTGGTAAAAGACAGAGTGAGGGGAGAGGAAAAATTAAGGGGACTACGGTGAAGATGAAAACTGTAGACTTTAGAAATTAACAGAAGTAGAGAAACTTCTCACTGTTCCTCCAGGAGATGGTGGGTGCTGTTCAGTGTGATTCTTTGTAGAATGGAAGATACGAGGGAATGAAGTGTTTTTTAATCAAGAAGATTGTGGAGAAAGACCTATGACTTTAGGGGGTCTTGAATCCAGGAAGCAGACACTAGAAAGGGATAGGGGGGCAATGGTAAGCAGAACCTCATAAGATGGAATTGGGAAAAAACTGCAGTGTGTATCCTATAAATGTGTGTTCCAGGATCTCTCTCTTCCTGCAGAGCATGTGTGTCTGGAGCTGTGGGTTGCTGCTAGAGAGGACTTTCTTGACTTGATGTTCAAATGAAAAGCCTAAGCAGCTGGCCTATATTTTATATAGAATAGAGTGTTCAGATTAACTAGCAAGAAGGGGTTTAAGGGGTGCATTTAAGGGGTGCAAGTTGTTTTGGGAGAGCAGAAGATCTGCTCTAGAAGATCCTAGGGCACTTTGTTAGTTGTGTTGTACCTTGGACTGATTCAAAGCACAGCATCTCGCCACAAAGAGCATGTGTACCAAAGCTAGCTCTTAAAGGAAATTATGTGGGTTGTGGCTAAGGGAAACATAAATTCACATAGTATTTTAAGTGGAATGCAGTCAAAAGTGGAAAAAATATGGCTTTTTCTATTATTAATCTAGTTAGTGCTTTCTTTAGGTCATTTTTGTCAGTATTGTCATCAGTGTTACAGAAATACTTCAAATCCTGTTTAAAAAAAAAAAAAAAAGGCTGCCTTATTATTATTCCTCTATACAATCACTCTCCAAAAGAGCTTGCAACTTAAACAGAAGAACATGCAGAGGAAAGAAGATACACAGACAGTGAACTGCAATGACATTTGGATTTAGAACAGCTTTTGGGACAAGTTTGTAGAGGAAGTGGAAGAAAAAGGAAAAGGCAGTCATAGGGGAGGAGAACTAATAGCAAGAAGAAAAAGGGTGGAGTACATCAAAGTTGAAAGAGTTTGGGGGAAAGGGATTGAATCAGTAACTAATTAGTCATTTATTTAGTGGGAACATTTCGATTAATACCTTAGGAGTGATGAGAATGTTAATGTGGTTTCCGAGTGACATGATGTAGGTGGTTTTCAGAAGAAAACATAGCAGTCATTGTAAATGTATAAGCTGAATTTTTCTTTAAGATCACAGATCTCTTCCTCTGCCCACACTGTTCTTACACTTCTTGATTTCCTCTATTTGCTATGAAATGTATTTATCTTTTTAGCCACAGTCATAAGATTCAAGCTTAGGAGAAAAAACCAAACTTGATCAGTGGAAGCAAAAGATCACATTCTGCGTAAAACTGGTCATATCAAGTGTAAAATTGTGTTCTCCTACATACAAATTGGAGAGCTCCTGTCAGTTGTCTAGAAGCATTAAGCTTTCCTTTGATACCCTGGCTTCTTAACATATGTTGATGGAAGAGATGATACACTTGCCTCTCTGAAGCAGAGGGGAAAAGGACTTAAGCTAGGCAGAAACTAGAAAAAGAAATGGCAAGTCTCATTTTTGTGCATCCCACTCATCTGTCCTCCCTTTTGATACAGCCAGAGAATATATCCCACAGCCACCTACAGTACTCACCTCTCCTTGCTCTTTGCATAGCTTGAGAATTCCCTTGTCTTCTCCTTGTCTGCCCTTGTTTACCCATGTGATGTATTTTTCTAATACAGATTCTAGATCTGCACCTCTCAGCCGTCCATGGCCCTTATGTGCCAAGTATATGCATGCAGTGAGTGGTAGCTATTATGTAATAATGAGAACATAATGTAATTAGCATCTACAAGGATCTGAATTAAAGAAGATACAATGTTAAGATACTGCATTGAAATGTACTGAGTCCTTGAAACAAAGTTAAACTTGGAGTGGTAACTCTTGCTGTGGGAATTCCTAACTTGGTTGGTATTGTAAAAGTCTGGCAAATTTTTGGGTAGCTGGTTTACTGCTCTGTAAAGTAAAAAGTAATAGCTGAAGCAAATAAGGCTTTTCTCTGCTGCTCAGTTTGTCCTGTTTCACCCATCAACTTGTTGGATGTTTTCAATCACCTTTGGTGGGGTGGGAATAACTCTAACAGAACTTGACCTGCTTGCTAGAGGAAAAGCTGTGTTGAGAATGGTTCACCTGCTTGGCCTGTTTGTCAGTTAGTGACCGTGTGTGCTGGTGGGTTTGCCCAATGTGCACAGTTATATTGAAACCTGCAAAAGGAGATGCTGCCTGGCTCATGTGGCTGTGTGGGGAGGGAACAGAAAGCAACGTGAGATCCCAGAAGAGACAGGGAAGGGTGACAGAGCACTGCAGAGATTCTGAGGCCACTGGAAAAGAGAGTGAGACAGACACACATCCAGAAAAAATCAGACTCCGTGTAGGATAACTTTTTTAAAACCAGCATGGTTAAAAATCAACATAGTGTTTACTTAGGTGATCATATTCACAGTTTTGTAACAAAGGTTGCAAACTTGTATTTTTACCCAGTTAGAGAGAGGAAGAGGTAGGTGTCTTTACAGTGCTTAATGATGGATCTTTTAATTTTTATTCCTATCAAACCTGACTGCAGCTCTGTAGTGCTGCAGTGAATCTCTTGATTGTCATGTGTATGTGAAATGCTGGGGGGGGGTGTTAATGATTAAACAGAATTATTTGGAAAGATCTGTATTTTTTCATGCAAGCTTGGTATTGCTTCAATAAGGAAATGTGGTCCTGTGATGAAATCAAATTCTTTAATACCATAAGTAATAGGTTTCTTAAGTAAAATGCTAAAGCAGTTACAGTTTTTAATTTTTTTTTAAATGAAACAACAAGAATGCATTCACTTGGTCGCAGTTCTTAAGTACTTCTGGGGTTTTATGTGGATTTCTCCTTGTTACCTCCTAAAGCTGTTAGGTGAACGTGCTTAATTTTTAAAGCTGTAAGTCAAGAGGAGGCATATTTTACGGCTCATTAAAATATTATTTTTGTGTGTGATGTGGAAGCCAGTTCAAAGTCTGACCCAACACAACTGCTCTTTCATAGCAGTATTAGGGAGGGAGATGGATCATTTACACCTCTCACTGCCAGTTTTGGCATGATTCTTTCTGTCAAGCCAGCTGATACACTATATTTGGAAATGTGACTGTGTTCTGTATTACTAAGCTTATTCATCGTTGCTGTCAGTACTCTCTCTTTGGAGAATGCTTTCAGGAATTTTCAACAATGTTCATTTGAAAGAAAACATGGCATAGTACTTAAAAACTATTCACCAGAATACAGCCAGAATGCCAAACTCAAAAAGAAAAAAAAAAAAAACAAACCACAGATCTCTTTTCCACCAAAATGTGTGCTGCTTCTTCAGACATTCATAAAGTTTGTGGTTCATCTAAAGGATTCTTGTTTTGTTTCTCCCCACACAGGGAAGCTATATTTTATATACATATATTTTATATGTACTTATTGCTTCTTCTGTTGTCATGCAGGTACTGGCAAACATCCCTTCTTTTCATTGCTGTGTCAAGAAGAGGGTTCATACTTTTTTTCTTTCTGAACAATAGTTTTAGTTGCTTGCAAAAAAAAGATACTTTTTGTCTGAAATTTTATTTAAAATGAAAAATATACTGTTCCCCCCCCCCCCCCCCCCCCCCCAAAGCTACAAATATTTCTTGGAATTCTGGGATTTTCTTTTTTAAATTGAAATTTAACTCTAAAATCTGTTTCATGAACTGAATTACAAAAGGTAGTTTCACAAAGGAAGCACACTTACTTTCTCCATGTTGGGTGTCCTGCTATCATTGTAATCCATTGTTTGCTAGTTAAATACGGAAGAACACTCCTTTTAACTAAACCTTTTTTTCCCAAACATGAAATTGGATGTAGTGTTCTGTTAGATTTCAGAAGTTTTGAAAAAACATTCATAATCTATTCTTAGATTATGTATTTTATAAGATATGATGTGTGACTTTTTAATGGTACATAGACTTCACTGTGCTGGTATTTGGAATTCATTTTCTAGACAGCTATGTATAGCAGCAAATCCTTTCAAATTATGGCTCTTACTAAACAATACAGCTGTCAAATGCATTAGGTTTAAAGAGTTGTATCTGTTTCATGTAACTGAACAGTGAATGAAGATAAGTATGTAGGAAGTAGAAACCTGTTTTTCTGATTGGGAATTGGATCAAAAAAGTACAGTTTTAATCAAGGTAGATGATGCCTTAAAGATGTTTCCTTAAAAGGAAATACTTCCTTAACTAGATATCTCATGGTATCATTCTGTTGGTTTTGCTTTTTTTTTTTTTTGTGTGTGAGAGAGACTTGGTGATTTAATCATGCATGCAGAATATTTTCTCTGTAGAAATTCTGATGGCTAAGAAACAATAGTTAGACAGGATGCATGTATCAAAGAGAGAGCAGAGATACAGAGCTTATTTCATATTCATTTACTGGTAGCAGTGTACTGAAAAAATGCATTTCTTATTATTGTGCCATCAATCTTATGAGTTGTGTTCAATGAACTTGTTTTTTTCTGTGGTATGTTTGCTGTGTGTTATTTGAACATCAGTAGTAGCTGAGACATATCTTGTATTAGCCTTGAATTTCTTACTGTACAGATCAGATTTCAGCTAGATTTTTGGTTTTGACCTCTGAAACAATATTCATTTAGGATGGTAATACAGATACAAAGCATTTTTCAGATTTTCCTTTTCATTGTATTTGGGAAGCTTCACATCCTCTGAAATCAGCTTTATCTTTAGGCATAATTCTTGGCAATGCTTTCATTGGAATAATGGATTCTTCCTACTAACATGGCTTCATACAAGAAAAAATTAAAAAATTAATTCTGACTGTGTACCATATTTGACCAGCTTCATGTATCGCTGTATTGTTGTTCTGAATCCGTGGTGGCACTTTTTACATCTCCATGTGTAATATGTGCACAGTTTTCTTTGGGTTTTTTCTTCTCGTAAATTTACTTACGGATGTTTTTATTTCAAGTAGATAATTCCTCTCGATACAACTTTAAAAAAAGATAGTGGAAAGAAAAAAAAGCCTGCAGTATATTGGTAGCTGTGTATACAGAACATTTGCTAAGGTTGTTTTTCCCCAATTTATTGATCAATTAACTTGCTTCATTCTTGGAAATGAGAAAACAAAATTCTTCAAATTAATTTCATTTTTTCAGCCTACTTATCTTAATACTTATGGGTCTCTTGATATAAACTATAGGTCATAATTTATAACTTTTATCATGAAATACATGGTGTGTGAGTGCTTTAATTTTCTGATGATTCTAAAGATGCAGGAACTTGTGCTTAGAGAGTGTAAAAAACATTTGTATGAATAAACACAGAACTGCATTGTTCTTTCTCTTAAGATTTTGGACTCTATCTCCAGTCCTGCTATTGGGTCTCCATTACAGACCCATATTGACTTGATTTTTCTTAAGAGCAGAAGAGTAAAATAAATGTATCAGGATGGCATGTAGGAGAGGGGAGCACTCAAGTGAATAGGTGATGTGCAAGTAAAGTCTTTGTGAAGGATGTACCATGAGAAAACTGATGGGGGGGTAAAGAAAAAAACACACCAGAATGAAAGACTATTTAATGGGAAGACCATGAAAATAAGCATTAAGTTAATTTTTTGTTGATATTGTTATTCTTTATCTTTGTCTCACACTGCATTATGGCAGGTTGACCTCTTATATTGATCCTATTTCCAAGGAGTACTATTATAAATTAAACATGGATTGCATAATGAGCATTACTGCCCCCTTCATCTGAGCTGAAAAATATTAAGAAATCTCATATCAAATGTAACTGTTTGTGGTAGAGCAACACCTTTCAAGAGGATGTCCAGCCTTCATTCATGAACATCAAACGGATGTGTTCACAGTGGTTCTCACATTGAATCTGTGGGATCTCTCCTTACCAGCTGCATGTGTGGGCTTTTCATGATAGAAACTGTATTGGGAAAATAAGTTATGCAACTTAAGGGGACTGATAAAATTAAGGGCACAGGTGCTTGTTTGAGCTTTTGACATCTGTCTGTCAGAGAGTGCTAAAATCAAGGGACTGGATATGCCACAGGACTTCACAGTTTCTGTGTACTCAGAGCTAGTCTTGTTCTTGCACTGTGTTGAATGTTAGAAAATGAAATACTCAGTTTCTTTGCCTTCCATTTGGAAAACACCTTATAGTTTTTCCCTTTTATCAGGTGTTGATTTTCAGTCAGTTTTCAGCTCCTTTAATTTTGAGTTAATAAGTTAACAGTGTTAACTTAGCTTGCTTCCTGAGCATTCAAATTGACTATTTAAAATTAACATTGGGTTTGGTAGTTTCTTGTTCTCTCTAATCTTAATGGAAAAGGAAAGCAGACAGATTATATACCTTTCCTACTAGAATTTTCAGCTGCTGGTCAATACATTGCAGTATTAATATCAGTTGCCGGAGAACTTTTTGGTAGCGTATGAGAGGAAACATTTAATTTTGGGTCAGTTAACTAAACTGACCAAGGATAAAATTATTGCTTTTATAGATACAGAATGCTCAGAACACCAGGAGCCCAAAGTACTTCTTCTGTACAGTGATGTTTGCATTTTATGGATCTTACTGTGCAGTGTATTGGAACTGAAAGCTGCTTTGGCTGGGTGATCTTGATGACTTAGGCAGATGTTTGAAATCATTGAGATGTCTAAAGTTGTGGACATACCTGTCTTTTTTCCATCTCACTGCAAAGTAACTGGACATTGAATCTTCTCTGCTGTACAGGAAGATATTATTTACTGTATATACTATTCACAGCTGTGAAGACTTCAGTTGCAATAACATGTGAAATTGTAGGGAAAAAAGTACATCTGGAGATTGAGAGGCTTTAGCTTCAAGGTTAAATCGGGTTTCAAATTTAAATTTGCCAAGTCAAATTTTTTAATTTTCCAAGGTTGCTTGGAGATACTGTTAAATCTCCATCGTGTTCAGTGCTCAGCCATCCCCAGGGTGAGAAGTTTCCTTATGTGTGTGTGGAATTTCTTTTTAGGCACTGTGTCTGTTGCCTGTTGAGTTTTTGCTGTTTTCCAAGAAGAATCTGCTTTCACTTTTTGTGTAATTCCCTGTCACATAGATGAAGGCAGTAGTAGACTCTTTTACATCTCCAGACTGAACAAATGCTGTCTTGCATCTTACATGCTAGCCCTTTTAGAGCTCTTCCTCTGGGTGTGCTCCAGTTTGCCAGTACCTCCTGCTCTGTGTGGCCCAAAGGTGCAGTACTGGACATGTGGCCTCACCAGTGTAAGCAGAGGAGAATAACTGCTTCTCTTGATCTGCTGTTTGTGCTCTTGCTTATGCAGCTTAAACTGCAGTTAGTTTTCACTGGCTTTTGTTGAACTTGTTGTCTCCTAGAGTCTCCATATCCTTTTCTGTAGAGCTGCTGCTGGTCCAAGCTGCAGTTATGATGCTGCATATGATCTTTTCCTTCCCAAATGCAGAATACTTTGTATAAATTAACAAAGTCACTTCTGGCTTCTTCCTCCTGTTAGTTCAGATCATTCTGAATATTGGTCCTGCCCTTCAACAAACATGTTGGCTGCTTTTCCCATTTTACATTGTCTGTATATGTGCTGAGGATCCTTTCTGTCCTAGCATCCAAATGTGGTGATCTTGGCCAGTATTGTCTACTGAGAAATACAGCAACTTACCAATTGACATAAAAGGGATTGTGGACCAAAATCCTTTGAACTTTATGATTCAAGGAATTTTTTGCCTGCATATTCAGTCCATGTCTCCTCAGTTTGACAACTGGGGTACTATGGAAGATGATGTTAAAAACCTTGCGTAAGTCAAAGCACTGGCAATCACCAATTCTCCCTGGTCCATGAAGCAACTTACTGTTCTGCTTAAGGCAGTGCAGGGTTTGCCTTTACAAGTCTGTTTTCTGATCCCAGTCACATTTATGTCCATCATACCTGGAAATAACTTCCTTTTAGAACTCATTCTACATTTTCTACAGCAAATGAGAGTCTCACTACTTTCTAGTTCTCTGTGTCTTTTACTCTCTCCTGACTCCTCCTTGCTTTTCAGTTGGATTTTGTTTGTTTGATTTCAAGTTACCAGTTTCCTGCCATGAGCAATTACTATGACTTTTCAAAGATGGCAGCTGGCAGCCTTCCAGAGAGATCAACTAGCTTTTTCAGTACTTTGGATGTTTCCCATCTGATCCTACATACTTGCATAGGTCTTACCTCTAGCTTACCTAGATAGCTTTTTGACTTGGTAGCTCCTCTCCCTCAAACTTTGCTACTAGATGCAGAAAAATGGTAAACCTGATAGCAGCCCTTGCTGATAAAGACCATGCCCAAAGTGTCAGGTGTCTCAACTTTTTCTGTACCTTTCATTACTAGGTAGCTTCCTGATTTAGGAGCTGAATTACGCTTTCCCCAGAGTGTCTTCTGCTCATGGTAAGAACTTTTCTTCTTGCCTTTCACATTCATCTTCAATATCAGCCCCAAACAAGCTTTGGCATTCCTCCTTCATCCTCTGCTTGCCCAGACAGTGCATCTTTATTCTTCTCCAGTTGCCTGTCCCCATTTTCAATTTACCTGTGTTTCATTTGAGCACTGTCAGTGAGGAGTCCTGTATACAGTCAGCTGGCCTTCTGCTGTGCTGATTTTCTTTCATGTTGGGGAGGCTTGTTTTGTGCTCAGAGAAGACAATCCAGGAAGATGACTGACTGTCATGGACTTGTTTGTAGCATCCCAGGTCTTCCTGCCTGCCATTCCCTGAGCAAGTCCCAGCTCTGTCTACTGTAGTGAGTCCAAAGTCCTTGGTCTGCTTTTTTACTTCCTTTTTTTTTCTCAAGACTTACACTACAATTTCACAATTATTGCATCCAAGGCAGTTGGCTGTCTTAGGCGTGAGCAGTTCTTCCTTATTTATGAGTACCCTAGAAGCCTGTTCAGTGCCAGCATCAGAAATTGCTCCCAGTGCATGTGAGAAATTCCCTGGATATTTCACACCTTACTACACTGCTGTTCCAGGCAGTGTTGTGTGATTTAAGTCCTGCATGAGAACAAGGGACACTAAGTATTGGAATACCAGCCTAAGATGGTGTTCCATTTACTTTGGAAACTGAAAATAAGTTTTCTTTAACTAGTTGCCTCAAATCACAAGAAGCTGCAGCGAGGATATACAGATGGTATTTTGATTTTATTTTGAACTGGAATACTTAATTTTCAAATAATTTTGAATTACTGTGTAATGTACAGTCAAAATACTAATTCAGCTGCTATTGGCCATGCAGCTGATGAGATAAAATAACCTGGTTTTCTATAGCATGAATACTTTGGAATCCATAATATTTGTTCACAACTAATGAATTTGCATGTGATTAGAATAATTTTTCTTTTTGTCTCTAAGATTTGTAGTTTCTAATTACCCTGAAGTAATTAATGTGCAACTACATGAAATATTGCTTCAGATTGCACTGTATGGCCCTTACATTCAGGCCATGCGAATCATACTTGCACATATATATGTGCAAGAAATAATTTCTCATTCTTTTCTTTTTTACATGACTAGTAAAAGATGATCTTGTTCATTCATACTTACCATATATTGTTTCATTGTAATTGGTGACAATGTTCCTCTAAATCTGTTTTAGTTGGAAGATGGGGAAGAAGAGCAGAGTAAAAACTCAGAAGTCGGGCACAGGAGCCACAGCAACAGTATCTCCAAAGGAAATGTTGAATCTAATTAGTGAGTTATTGCAAAGTAAGTTTTGGTTTTATGCCTCTCTGGGAAATGGTGTGCAAACCACTCAAAAACTTTTTCTTGCTGAAGCCAGTGAGTTGGGTTTTTTTTCTGTAGGTGGCCAACCTTGCTATTTCAGAGTGCTTAAGACAGTTTAGTATATATCTCAGAGTATCTATCTCTGTTAATATACGCCATCATTGGCTTATATTTAAATGGGTATTTATTGGGCAGACCATGTTTGTGACAGCATTTGGCTTTTCATCTGAATACAAGCATAAATCCTGTGTGAGATTTGACTTTTAAACAACTAGTTAACTTGGTATTGAAGCTTTGCCAATTTTTTTTTTTTTTTTGTAAACTTGTATTAAACTATTTCCAATTATCACTTGAACTAGAGTTCCTACTAGAGTAGAGAAATTAACTGTGGGAAGCAGTAATATAACTCAGTTCAACTGCACAGATGTTTTTGTTGCTCAGATAATTTTTTTGTTGTTGTTGCTGTTTGGAAACTTTTCGCAGTGTTTAGATCTTGAGTATAAACCAAAGATTGTTTCACTTGAGGAAATAGTCCTTGTTGAGGAACTTGGAACTCATCCATTATTTCTAGTAAATATGAAAAGCAGAGCATAATTTCGTACATTGATGCTAAAATGCTATTGACTCTTTCTACTGTCATTAGTAACTGTGCTGTTATACAGTTCTTTTTGAAACACAAGTCCAGATTTTCATATTCTGGACACATCTAAATGTTGCCTTAGAAAAATTAAAATTTTTCTTAGCATTGCTCATGAAGAGGAGACAAGGAGTTGGCAAAGCAGTTTCATGCTTATGCTACAATTGGCCTCTGCTTTGCTACCAAAAATAAAACGTAGATATAATTTGCTAAGCAAAGACAAGTATCAGCTGTTCTTTTTGTCAAGCTTCCATATTTTATTCAATGCTAAGATTTTTTTAATCAGTTGAGCAGAGTAATCTTGAGCTGTCCACTTGGATTTACATGGCTTAGATCAAGAAATCCACACACTGACATTTAGAATATTGGCAGAGACACTGTGGATGTAATCTAAAGCTAAAGCATGGCTTTGTGTCCCTTTGCTTGTCCCTCCAGTACTTGTGCATCTATGAAAACAGTATTGACTAGGCAGGTCAAATGTTTGTACCAGCAAATTTCTCAATTAATTAAGGTATTTATCTGCTTTCATTACAGCAGGAGTGATGGCAAGCAGGCTAATGTAAACCGAGTGCTTTACTTGAATTATTGAAAACAGACGCTCTTTTTTGTTGGTGGTCTTACCTGAGATATTATTTACTTAGTGGCCTGGTTGTTTACCTTTTTATTCTTCCAAGCTTTTTAGACATTTGCTATTTCTCATATCTGAAAGAATATTAAAAATAAGTTATACTGGGAAGACTTTAAAAGTCTAAATTAATTACCTGTCATATAATGGGATGTGTATAACAGTGGAGATTGTTTTATTTGACATGTAAACATATTTGAGGACAAATAGTACTGGGGTCCTGGTGAGTTACTGTGAAACCATAATTCTGAGGTTAAAATATATATGTATATGTGTGTGCGTGTATGTACATATATATATATATATATAATGTACTTAATTAAAGAAAACATTTTTATTTCCAGAATGCAGCAGTCCTCCCCCAGGTCCTGGTAAGGAATGGGAAGAATACGTACAGATCCGTTCGCTTGTGGAGAAAATCCGCAAAAAACAAAAAGGTAAACGTGACACTTGCAAGTGTTTTTGAAATGTTCAGCTGGGCTTCACCACTGGCATTAACTATTTTAATATTCAGAATTCTAAATGATTATCACAGACAGATGGTCCTGTGAAAATTATTTCTGATAAGTAGAAAAAGGAGCTTGAAGTTGTTTTCTCATCCCAATCTGAAGGAGTGGAAGTGAAATTCCTTAGAGAATAATAGGCTGACTTGGTTCCTGATTGCATGGTCTGCTGCTCTGTCTCTATAAATCTGAACATTCTGAATTCAATTATTTTGCATGAAGATGTTATTGGATGTTGAAACAGTTTCAGCAATACGACATCAGGACATCAGGTAATGACAAAAATATTTAAATGCACAAAATAAGTGCATCAGCTAATAAGTCTATCTGCTCTAAATGAAGCATATAATCAAAATAAAGAAATTATTATATCGCTGTTAATGAGGAATTTTATTGCCAGTTTCTCAAAGTTTAAGGTATGCTTATTTTTCATACTAGACTGGTTTTCTTCTATTATGACTGTAACATCTTGCTGTTGATGACACTTTTTCTGTATTAATTCTGTTATATTTTGAGGCATGCTCTAAAAAAATGCTTTTCATACAATTTTTAGTAAAATTAACATATTTTATGACTGATGTATTTTAATGACTGAGAAATAACATTTTAAACTTGCAATGAATATATTTGGTCTGGGCATACCTAAAAAAGTCCTAAACAATTCATTCTTCTCTGGTATTTATACAATAACAGCAAGAAAGCCAGACTACTTATAAATATAATACAAAGCAAATACTTCAGAGACTTGAAATTTCCCTTTCACACCTGTTTTTAGTATATTTTGACTGATGCATAAAAATCTTACTTCATCAAAGGACTTAACAAAGCTCTGAATATCAGTTTTTGGCAGAGGGTATATGGAAGAATAAAGGATGCTGTTTAAGTGGCTGTGTTCTGTAGTGATGTAGACATGAACTTGGTTTATATTTTAACTGTGCCATGGCTTCTATAAACTTATTGTACATGTCCAGGTTTTAATGATGTAATATATGTGTTAAAGTAAGTCATAATTCAGGTTAATAAGAACAGAGTTAGCTTTGGGGTTGGTCTCTTTGCTGTGTCTTTTTTCTGCACCAGAAAGATGAAACTATCCACAGGGATGATGCTGCTGGCAGAAATGGTAGAATTAGTGTCACAGTATCATGTTAATAAAGCATATTTTTTCTTTGGAAGATACAAAACCTGCTAACTACACTGCTATTGGCATACTATTGTCTTTCCATTTAACATCTTTTCATGTGTAGTGAGTGGCAATGGTATGGCCATCAATCATGGCCTGTAATAAAGGCTTCAGACAGTTAGCAGAGGAAGTTCCTGTTGGGAGCTATGAGAAATACAAATTAATATATATTGCCAACAGTATTATACTTTGTGCTTTTCTTGACTAGAACATGAGGTTGCAGAATGTGAACTAGAATGATTTTTGGTGTAGAAAACTCTTAATTTGAAAACTGAGTATTTTTAATTTCTAAGATTTTCCTTCTTTGACTCATTAGGAAAATCTTAAATAAAGCTACTTTTCAATATAGATTTTCATCAGTACAGCTATATTTTGTTCCATATAGGAACAGTTTATTCCCCAATGGTGCTTATAATTTAAATGAGCTAGTCTTCTCATTAATTTAGAAAAAAATTTGGGAAATATTGGTCAACATTGTATCTGAGGAGCAGAAGTAGAATTTGAGATGCTTAAAGAATGGTCCCAAGTACAAACTGGGTGTTGAAAGCTTCTAGTAATCTTACACAGTAGCAAAAGCTGGACATCAAAAGAGCAAAGTATTGGACAGTATAAACACCTCCAAGTTCTGTAGAAACTATACAGCTAGTCTTACCAGGTTTGTGGGGTTATTATATTCCAAAAAGTACTTTGTAAATACCTAATAAATTTTTTCACTGCATCATCAAAGATGAAAGTTTTAAATTTTACTTAGGTTAACTACAGGTTTGATTCATTCTGGGCCTTGAAATGCAAAATTTGGAGGCAGGAGGGGGATATTTTAAATACACTAATGCTACTTCCCTAAAATAATTTTAATCTCAAAATGTATTTTATTCTCTGTACTTAGCCAAAATATCTTTGGATGTAAAGTATTTTGCTGGTAACATTCTGTCACTCACTCATAAAATGGCCTGAAAATTTTGTGAGCCTTTGAATACTTTGA
Source organism: Certhia americana (assembly GCA_018697195.1). Taxonomy (NCBI): domain Eukaryota; kingdom Metazoa; phylum Chordata; class Aves; order Passeriformes; family Certhiidae; genus Certhia; species Certhia americana. Next base: position 50,718,250 of record CM031861.1, on the reverse strand, counting down.
ATGTGATCTGACTGTAGAGTTGGGGTTGAAGAGAACACACAGAGGGAAAGAGGTACAAAAGGAGCTGGCTGGGTACAGCTGGGAACTATTACAGAGATTCAAATGAATTTCAGTGTAAAGGGGAAAGCTGAGGAAAAGAGTGAGCCTTGTGATTTCACTGGTGGACCACATGCTGTTGGAGAAGCAAAGTTTAAAAATTTGGATGAGATCTGTGGTGTCAGGAGGAATATTCTTAGATATTTTAGATCTATCCTTTAGATATTTTAGTAGATCTATATGCTACCGGAAAAGGCTAACTGACTTGTATGTGAAAGAAGGAACTCAAGATCTGCTTATCATCAGTTGCAGTGCTGAGTTAATGAAATTACAGCTTGCCTCTCAAATTCTTCCTTGTCTGTACCAACATGTTGTGGTGATTTCATTTATCATTGATATTAAGATTGGAAAGATTTTGGCTTTTATTAAAAGGGAAAGAAGAGGATAGTTTCATATTTCATTACTGCTCAGATTGGGCAGTTGCATTTTCAAGATGACTGGTAAGCCAGTTTGGCACAATATTGAATTTGACGAAAATTTGGTATGACATTTATATAGTATTGAGTAACACTTAACAGAGAGCAGTTCTGACTCAGCTACTTCAAAGTAGCTCAGCTGTGAGATAGCTTTTTACATGGACTTCTATACTGAGCTTTTTTATCTTTTTGGATCCTCTTATTTCTGCCTTTGTTTTTCAATAAATTGTGTATATAGGTTTGTCTGTTGTCTTTGATGGAAAAAGAGATGACTATTTCCCTGAATTGATAAAGTGGGCAACTGAAAATGGAGCATCCACAGAGGGTTTTGAAATAGCTAACTTTGAAGAGGAGGGATTTGGTTTAAAAGCAACAAGAGAGATAAAGGTGAGCATGTGGACATTTGACTTAGATTAGAAAATTGTGTTTGGAATGTATCTGCAGAGCTCTGAAACGCTCATCCTATTCCCCCTTTTAGCTGCTTATGCTATTCTGAAACATTACCAACTCTCTGTGCTTGAGATTAACATTATTTATAAAATTGAGTATTATTTTTGATGACTACTGATAGCACTGTGAATTTTAATATATCTTTTTTTTTCTTCGGTGTTGCCTGTACTCTATTTGTAGTCACCAGAGTACTCTACCATGTACTCTACCATGATTCATGTGATGAATCCCTTTATTCCATGTTTTCTAACTATTTAGTCTCATCTTTCATGTCCCTTTTAAAGAACTGAAAAAGATTTTGCCTGAAAAAGAGGTATTTGCAATACCTATTTAGTCTCTTCTTTGTTTATGTCCCTTCTTTTAAAGAATTGGTCTTTTTGTCTCAGAAAGAGGTGTTCACAATACCTATTTTTTTAGTGAAAATGAAAAAAATCCCCAAATTTTGATAATTGTAAAGGATTTTTTTTAATCATCAGATAAAGGGTATGGACACACACAGAGTTAGCTAACTGTTAAAAGGTAAGCATTTAAAATTGTCTTTCCATTCCCATTTTGTAGGTGGGAAACAGCTTTGAAGACCAATCAGCTGTTGTAGAAAGGCTATTAGAAAATGAGTACTGTATAATCATTTAAGAGCTTCATTAGCACACAGTTAATACATTGATGAACAGTTCTTCTAGAATAAAAACAGCCAATATGAAAAAAACTCTACTGTGAGAAAATATGTGAACATGTAATTATTAGCAAAATAATGTATCTGGTAGCTTTAAGGTTGTGTTGTACATATTAGCAGTTCCAAAATGGAAGGGCTTTATTTTGTATCTGAGTGTCTGTGTTTAAAGCTTTGTGTAATGCAGATTGAAACATTTGGTTACCACAATATGAAGCACAGGTTGTTTGTTCAATTTGCAGTGGAAGAGAAGGAAGAATTTTGATTCAGAAGAATTTTGATTTTAAAAAATGACACAAACAACTTGTAATGTAAAATTGGTGTATATTTGAGACATTTGGCATATCATATAAATGCTAACTGATCCTCTGTTGCATTTCTTTCCTTTCTGTAGGCTGAAGAATTGTTTCTGTGGGTTCCTAGAAAACTGTTGATGACGGTTGAGTCAGCTAAAAATTCAGTCTTAGGTAAGAGCTCAAGGAAGTTCTTAAGAAAGAAATTAATATTTATGGGATCTTTCAGTAGGAGACTTTCTTATTTTAGCTGATCTTCTTTATTACAGGACTTGCTTATCATGCCAGCCATCAGGTTTGCAATACTTAGAAACTTGAAGTGTCAGTGGAAAGAATTTAATTTCCCGGTTAGTTTCTGGCTGAGTGCACTGGATGTTCTCCACAAGTGTGTGTGTTATTTTGAACACATATCATGTAGCTTATATAATACTTGCAGATAAAATGTTCTGAGGTATTGAGAATATTGTTCTAGTTTTGTCATGCAATTGTACACGAGGCATTTGCTGTGCCAAAGAACTTGCAGTACAATACAGTGTAGGCAGCTAAATATTTTAGAAACGTGAAAAGCTTTTTTTTTTTTTTTTTCTTAAGTGCTTACCTATTATTTAATCATGTTAATTTCAAATAAATCTAGGATGATATTTTCCATGGAGAATCAATTTAGTTCCTCACCTTTCTTGGTTAATTCAGGATCTCTGTATTCTCAAGATCGAATACTTCAAGCCATGGGCAATATAACACTGGCATTCCATCTCCTTTGTGAGCGAGCCAACCCCAACTCTTTCTGGCTGCCCTACATCCAGACTCTCCCCAGTGAATATGATACTCCTCTCTATTTTGAAGAAGATGAAGTGCAGTATCTTCAGTCAACTCAGGCCATACATGATGTTTTTAGCCAATATAAAAATACAGCTCGACAGTATGCCTATTTCTACAAAGTTATTCAGGTAAGAATCTTATGTACAGTCTATACATGTTGTTCTCATGATCCTTATTGTGGAAGGTATGAAAACAATGATGCTGATTAATAGTACAAATGTATTACCCTTAAAAGTCTAAATCATGAAAGCAATTTCCTGCTGGTTTTTTTTGAACCACTATTAAAATTTTGCGATTCAGTAGGCTTATGGATATATAAAAATGTATTTAGTTGGTTGAGAGAAGTGATTACTGCCCTTTATTTAAAAATGGGTGAGGCTTCATCTGGAATACTGTACAATTTTGGGCCCACAAGTGTAAAAGACACATTGACAAACTGGAAACTTGTTGACAAACTGGAATGAGACCAGAGGGAGGCTATTAAGATGTTATTTTCTTCAGCCCTTTATCTGTATGGGAGGCTAAGTGAACCGGATATTTTTATTTTGGGGAAAAGGAGGTAAGTAATGATCCAGTCACTGCTTTCATCTTGCTACTATTAGCCAGTTTATAGAAGTTTGTGGGTTGGAACCTTTTCGACATGACCTGCAGAGATCTGCAACCTATGCCTCTACGATTCTTTGAAAAATGTGTCCTTTGCACTTAACAAAGTAAAATTATAATTGTTAATTGACAGAATAAAACCATTGCATATGTTGTATTTCCAATGAACATGGACTAGCTGTTGTTTTCTGTTCTCTTTAGCATGATTATTTTGATTGCTTTCAAATACAAAGATAAACCCATCTGGTAACAGTTAGGGTATGGAGAGACTTGAGATGAGCGAACTTTTCATTGTGTTGTGAAGTTATGATTTAAACTGAGCTTCTAACAGAACTCTGTTATTCTGACTAGATATCTAGATACAATATTGTTAGTGAATGTTGATGTGCTGTTGTCAAGGTAGTGCTCAATGTCCAAACAGCCGAAGCTTTTTGTGGCACAATCTGTATAAAAAAATGTATGGCTCCATGTACTAGATGTATGAATCTCCCCAAATGTGTGATCTAGAGGCATTTTGTTTGGCCATGGGAAAGGTCAGAAGACATAAGGCAATTCTATTCTCCTTTAATGTTACCAGTGCTCCAAAGCTTTTCTGTCAACTGTTTTAATTCAACAAAAGTTACATTATTTTATGTATCTGTTTAGTGTTTCAAGAACTGAATATGGTTTCAAACACTAATTCAGTTTATGGAATATAAGAAGCAGAGGGATACATTTTAAAAACTGAAGTAATTGAAAATGATGGGTGAAAGCCAAATCAGATACGCAAGAAATAAGCTAGAAACAGTGGCTTTGCTATCAGAAGAGAACTGGATTCTTCCTTCCAGGAGTCACAATTCAGGAAATGATAGTTCAGCCAACTCTTTTTTTCTTGCTGTGTCCTATTCTAGACTGCCAGTCCACACTTGGCCTTCCAGCCTTCACTTAGTTTCTGAAAATTTGCTGCTTGATTGAACAGAGCTTCTAAATGTTGTGCCTTACAGCATTTGTTTTCACCCTAAAAAGGTCTACTGTTTTTAACAACATATCAGGAGAATATTGTGGAAGATTATCCAATTCTTTTAGCTGCTATTCTTGCTTTTGTGGTTCTTTTCAGAACTGAATCATCTGAATCAGCTGAACTATCACTATGACCAGTTCCATCATTTTCACTAATTGTGCACTAGTAGTATTATGTGAGAGGTTATGTGACTGCAACATTAAGTAAAAAAAACCCCAAACCTTGAAATGCAGAATGGTCAGAAAACTAGATCAATTTTTATTTTGTTCTCCCGATAAATGCTTTTATTGCTTGTCTTGTGTTCTTGTTATATATCTTGTTCTATAGCTTGTTTCACATTGTTGAACATGAGCATGAGGGTAGATCAGGTAGGATTTGTTAGCTTTATTTACTTTCCTTTGTAGAATGAGAGGTAATAAATATTAGTTAAATTTTAAGTGGGTTCTGGTTCTTTGGTGCCTTACTTCAGCACTGCCATGTAACCACAATTTCAGATGAATGTTTCTTTACTAGTATTCAGCAAATACTACTATTCACATGAGAAAGTAAAATGAATTCAGGTGGCTTCAGAAATGCCAGCTGTGTGTATTGGGCAGCTATTATTAATGTTTTTGATGAAAACTTATGGAAAATTTTAAAATTTTCAGCTCTCAAAAACAGGAGTTTGTAATTTATGAAATGGTGGAAGAAAAAAGTTCACAGAGTAAAAATAGAAGCCTCTTTCATCCCTAAAACAAAGTACCATTTTTCTTTATTCATAAAAGCTGAAATTAATTTTAGTATCAGCTTGCATATACTCATATAATTTTGTGAACAAAATTGACCCACAAAATACTAATGCTAAGGGTAATTCATGAGCAGATGGAAAAGGGAAGAAACAGCGAAAGAGAAATTTGTCATATAAATGAAAAAAAGCAAAGCAAACCCACTTATCTATGAAAGGCAGTGTACTCTACAAGCTTGATGAAACGAGGTTTTTTTTGATTTTTGTATACCGTCGTTTCATTCAGTACTACTACTGCTGTAGTTAAAGTGTTGTAACGAAAGCTGTCCTGTGTGACAAGGATTTTCTTATTGCTTTCAGTTTGCAGACTAATATTTTTTAAAGTACAAATACCTTTTTAAGTATTTTTTTTAAGTACAAATACATTTTTTGTAATAAAAAAAGCTTAAAACTGTTTACTGTATTGATAGTTGCTCTACTGCAGGAAGTAATGCTAGCAGCATCTTGAAATAAAAGTTGGGTTTTTTTGCAGTTCAAAGATACTGAAAAAGGAGCTACTTTGTGCAGACAAAATATTTTAATTGCAACATTTTTAGTCTACAAAATATTTCTAATATTGGGGGAATAAAAGGGTTCACTGATCCTGTCTTCAAATGCTTCTTTTTCTTTCCAAATAGCATTGCTGGACTACTTTTAAAATAATTTGGCTTCTGATAGGCATGCAGTTTCAATCATGGTTTGAGAAGTGGTGCTCTGTTTTGTTTCCTTAGCTTCTCCATAAGGGTGACCACTGCAGTTCTGACTCTCTTAGTGCTTGTCTGGCTACACATGAAGAAAGGGAAGATTTATGAATTTCACAGCTGTTGCAAGCTAAACTGTAGTCTGGTTTGATAAACAGAAACAGGTGGGATGTTGAGCAGACAAAAATAAACTCTTGAGCATGTTAGCCAGGCTCTATAAACCACACTGACACCTCTCTAAACATATGTAATTTGATAACTAAAAAAATAGCTCAAAAATAGTTAAAAGTTGTTGCAGATGTACTTTAACAGTGCATTTGCCTCTGCATTGGTATCAAAATTCAGGCAATGGTCAAAGGACTACTTTCATCACTGCAGACTTGTAGCTTGCAAGATTTTTTTTTTTGTTTTATAATTTGTTCCAAAGGAAAATTCTGTAAACTGCAGGGTTTTCTCTTCTCAAGGGAAGAGAAAGGAAGGTATGTCTGTGACTTCCTTAACATTTATGAGCTCTGCATGCCTGCAGAAGGGTGAACAAAACCCAAATATTTATGGCTTTTTTGTTAAAAATTTTTTTTCCACTGAAATGTGCTCTAATAGACACAAGAGGGAGCCATATCGTTTGCAGACAATCACAGTGAGATTATATTCCTAAAGAAAATACAGCCTAGTTTGAAGCTTTTTTAAAAGAATATGCAGTAGTCTTTGTGTTTGATTTTCAGGTGCATCTCTATCCCTGTTTGTAGTCAGCTACAGAGAAGTTTTTGTGAATCAAAACAAGATATGAAGACAAGGAATGCACTTAGAGAAGGTGGAAGTGTTCAAACTATTTACATTTTGAACATGATGGGTTTGAAGCAGTGTTGCATCTTTTCCTCAGCTGTAGTAAAGGCTGTTACTACCTGCCTAAATAAAAGAACATTTTATAACTTTAGTTGACTTTTATAATCTTTAAAGTGGTAAGCCTAAAACCAGCAAAGCCCATTAGCTAACCATAGCTTTTGCCATGGCTGTATGCTTTCAGTGGCACTTTCTAAGTAGTATCTGTATGTAGCTGCCTCTCATGTGCTGGAAAAAACCACCAGTTTTGTGGGACTGTCCAGGATGGCAGTGTGGCATTGATTTACACAGTGTTTTCAGCTCGTAGTCTTTGGACAATGGAAGGACCACATGTTTTTCTTCTGAAGAGCACCAGCAAGTTATCTGTCTGGAAAGAAAAAAACAATCAAAAAAACTGAACCTTAACCAATATGGTTGACATTGTAGTTGGGCCTCTGCTATAAGGCTGCCTAATCAGGAGGAAGGAAGAAGTGAGTGAGGCCTTCTACAGATAGCTAAAAATAGCCTCACATTTGCAGGGTCTGGTCCTGAATGGGGGATTTCACTCCAGTATCTGTTAAAGGAACAATACAGCAGGGCATAAGCAGTCCAGGAGGTTTTTGGAGAGCTTCCTTACCCAAGCAGTGGAGGGGCCAGTGAGGAGAGGTGCTGCTTGCATTTGTGGACCTCATACTTAGAAACAAGGAAGGGTTTCCTGGAGATACAAAGGTTGAAGACAGCCTTGGCTGTAGTGACCATGAGGTGGTGGATTTCAGGATACTGAGAGGAGGAAGCAGAGCAAACAGCAAGGTCACAATGCTGGACTTCAGGAGAGCAGTACTGGCTACTTCATGGATCTACTTGGAGGAGTTCCATGGGATAAGGCTTTGGAGGGAAGGAGGATCTGAGAAAGAAAACATGGTTAGTATTGAGATATCACCTCTTCTAAGTTCAGAAGCAGTTCATCTCAAAAGCAAGAAGTCGGGCAAAAGTGCCAGGAGCCCTTCATGAATCAACAAGGAGCTCCTGGCAAAAACTCAGACATTAAAAGGAAGCATAGAGAAGGTGAAAGCAGGGACAGATAACCTGGACGGAATATGGAGACATTGTCCAATCATCCAGGGATATGCTTAGGGAAGCTAAAGCCCAGCAGTAATTGCATCTTGCAAGGGATATCTAAGGTGACCAATAGGGTTTCTATCTGTACTTAGGTGACCAAAGGAGGGCCAGGGGAAATGTGGGCCTGCTGCTGGATGGACTGGGGCACTGTGACATAGAAAATGTAAAAATCTGGGGTACCAAATGCCTTCATTTACCATGCCTTCATTTACTGCATCATGCCGTAAGACTGGCCTTCAGGAGTCCCGAGTACCAGGATGCCATCCATAGGCACCTGGACAAGCTTGAGAAGTGGACTCTTGGGAACCTCATGAAATTCAACAGGGAAAAAATGCAAGGTGTTGCACCTGTGTTGGGGCAACTCATGCTATCAACATAGCTGTGTTGAAGGGATTGAGAACAGCCCTGCAGAGATGGACTTTGGGAGTACTGGTGGCCAGTTTTATTCTGGGCTGAATCAAAAGCAGTGTGGCCAGCAGGTTGAGAGAGAGGATTCAGTCCCTCTGCTCTGGTGAGACCCCACCTGGAGTGCTTCACCCAGCTCAGGAAAAAAGGACATGGAGATGTTCCGGAGGATGGCCACAAAAATAATCAGAGGGCTGAAGCAGCTCTGAAATTCTGAGAGAACTGGCCTTGTTTATCCTGGAGAAGACAAGGCTCCAGAGAGGTCTTCAAACAACCTTTCTATAGTTAAATGGGGGAGAGAAAGATGGGGACCAACTTTTTAGCAGGACTCGTTGCAGGAGGACCAGGGGTAATGGTTTTAAACTAACAGAGGATTGATTTAGACTATATCTAAGGAAGGCATTTTTACAATGAGAGTGGTGAAATGCTGGCACAGGTTGCCCTATTCTTGGAAACATTCCAGGTCAGGTTGGATGGGCTCTAAGCAACCATGATCTAGTTGAAGATGTTCCCGTTCATTACAGTGAGGAGTTGGACTAGGTGACCCTTAAAGGTCCTTTCCAACACAAACTTGATGATTCTCAGTGATCTTTGAGTGTTCATGATGACTTGGAGACGTTCCTGAGGACTGGAAGAAAGCAAATGTCACTCCTATCTTCAGGACAGAAAGAACTGCTCAGAATACTAGCCTGCCAGCCCCACTTCAGTTTCTGGTAAGGTGCCATCCAATGGGACTTTGCACTTCTTGCTAAACATCAATTGGCAGCCCATTTCTCCAGCCTGTCAAAGTCCTGCACTTGGAGTGAAATAATCCCATTATTATGTTGGGGGGCAAGCTGAGCATGTACCAGCAATGTGTCCTTGCAGCATGCAACATTGCCTAATGGCATCCTGGCTGCATTAGGATTGTTGGCAGCATGTTGAGAGGAGGTGATCCTTCTCTACTCGGCACTGGGGAGGCCACACCCAGAGTACTGCATCCAGTTCTGGGCTGCCCAGTACAAGAGAGATCAGTTTAATTCTGAAATTCTAACTCTAAAGTCACCTATTTAAGTAAAATTTTAGCAAGTAAACTTATTTACTTTGACTCAGTTTTGTGTTTCTTTGCAAAGTTAATGAGCAAATGCTTGCTAGTGCTTTCTTTTCCTTTTGTCAAGACTCCTCTTACTCAAGAAGACAGAAGCTGCCCCATGAGTCACACTCTTTTTAGTATTTTTTTTTTTAATAGAAACTCTTTGGTAGAAGTTATTAATAATTTTTCGGTATTATCTGTAGTCTGATTTGCTTTCAGCATTTCATAGGAACACTGTCAAACAGTTTTCTGACTAGGGCGTATTGACATCTGGACACTGTTTGTGAAAGTATTGTTCTAGTCCCATTGTGAATACAAGCTTTGCAGTAATTTGTCCAAAGATGTTTTGATCTGTTTGTGTGCAGTACTGGACAGAGAACTTAATTTCCTGGAGGCTGTAGTCCCTTTTGATCAGATACTAAATTTCATGTATTATTCATATAAAATTTGACTAATTGATTTAGCATGAATGAAATTCTAAAATCCAGTCATTAGCTGTTGGGGACTGGAATATCGTTTTAGTTAGGATGCTCAACACATCAAGTTCTAGATTTCAAAATAATGTTACAGCATCTTTAAAATCTGGTATCATGTGTGACTTCACTATTGGATATATTAGGTGAGATTTCACATCTCTAGCATAATTTTTACACCAAGTTTTAAAGTTGTGATAATGCTTTTGATATGACTTATGCTACTCATGTTATTTTTCCGTGTTGGTTTTAATCTATCCTATTTCAATAAGCATATGATTTTCCAGGTCAGTGTGAAGTAGAACATCTGGTGTCTCTCTGTGCTTGGCTTGAAGACACCACCATTTAACTTTTGTGTGCTAAATTATATTTGAGTTGAATGCAGACAAGTATACTGTCTCTTAAAACACCCTATTCAAGTAATCATAAGGTGTTTATTTTGAAGTTGATGTAATAAAGAATATTTTAATGCTTCTAAAGAGTTCAACCAATATGCAGTCAAAAGCAGATGTATTTTTGAAGCAGAATGCAGTTTTCTTTCTGTACCAGGTAGGTCTTTAGGATTCTCAGTTTTCCTCCATGCTTGATTTATACTCATTGGCATACCAGTCAAATAGCTTTTTTTTTGGAAATTATGTCAGTGACACTGTGAAAAATGGGTGGAAGAAAGATGGCACAGTTGTGAACCCTGTAAAATCTTTCCCTTTTGTTTGCTTGTCTACTATGCATGTCACCTTAAAAAGAGATTTAAAATTGCATTGAGTGGGCAGTTGGAAAAGTAAAAATAGTGTTGCTATCTAATTTGCTTTGTCTGAATTTCAATGCCCAAGTTGTTCTTCTTGATCAATAATAAATAAATAGGCAATCAATAATGAAATATATTTATGCTTTTCTGTGTTTTTCTTCTCTGTGAAGACCAAAATATTGTATTAATCTGTTTTGCTGGCAGCAGATTGAAGATTGACAGTATACTTGTACTGTACCACTTAGTGTATGTAAGGTGGTTTAGATTTTGCAAACATGTGCCAAATTCCTGATTTTTGTGTCACTTCTGGTATATCCCACCCCCGACTATGATGACAGTAGCAGCAGATCCTGGGGCTTCATTGGGCCATTCCTGTGGCTGCCCCTCTCCATGGCAGAAGCAGCTCCAGGCTTTGCTGGGTTGTGTCTGTCCGAGTCAGGCAGATGAAGAGCTCAAGTCCTTGTGTGGGTGGGAGGTTTGCTGCCTTCTTCCCCCGTTCCTTCCTTGCCTTCCACAGGAACACGGCGACAGCTCTGGGCTTTGAGCCAGCCGGACACAGGAGGAGGTGTTTGGCTGTTCAGGCAGCGTTTGCTCCTCAAACAGCTGTTCCCTATCTCCTCCAAGGAAAAGGTGGCAGGCCATATGGAGGCATCCTGTGGTCCAGATTCAGATGATGGGCACCAGTTGGACCATCCTGGCTTAGATCGAAATACAGGCACGTCCTGCTTGGTGTCTGCTATTTCTTGCAGTCAAAATGATTCAAAGTTGGAGGACAGACAGGATAAAATATATCTTTCATTTTGGATATAGATGTTATCTTTCATCGTACAGACATTGTTAAGATCTCCTAATCAGCAGGTTTTAATTTAGTTTATATTCTGAATAGATTCTGCTATGGTGGCCTAAACGCCTGCTTTCCCCTAGAGAAGCAGAGATGTACTTCAAAGTGTATGTGCCAGTGCAAAACAAAATTTGTTTCTGCATAGTTTAAACCACATTTGGGAGGAATAACACAATCTCTTGTTAGTAGTATGGGCTTTTAAGGCATCTTTTTTGAAGATGGGGTTTTCAACCACTCTCCTGGTTGAGAATGCAGATGAGCATCTCTTTTTACAGCCAATAGAGTAGAGACAATTTTTTGTTTGCTTTTCTGTTAGTTGCCTTTTTTTTTTAACTGAGCTGCACTTTGTGGGACATTTGAGTCTATCCCCAGGGATGTTGTCTGTGTCTTTTGTGGAAGTGAGTGCTTCAGCAGACATCAGGAGATCATGATGCACTTACAAGTATACTTTCTCATATAAAGTTTGTACTTATTGTGCAGATTTAATATTTTCCCTGATATAACAGCAGTTGCAAATGTTCCATAAATTTAAAATATTATAACAAACTGATGTTTCTAAGGGTGGAATACTCAAAGGATGTATTCTTTAAGCACTGCTAAATTATGCAGGGTACTTATCTTTGTTAAAATTAGTAATTTAACTAAATTACAAAGTGGATTATCCTCTTCAGTCAGACCCAATGCTAATACTCCACACAGTAGGGCATTGATATGTTGCTAAGTAAACCAAAGTTTATTTTCTTGTACTATTGTTTGAATGTGGGTTGAAGAGGAAATGGTAAATTTTTAGTTTTGGATGTGAATGCCACTGTAGCCCCAGTACCTCTAGTTCCAGGACTTACCATGGCCTGTGGAAGTATGAGATGATAGTGATCCAAGCTTCCACCTAAATGGCTTCTGGTAGGATTTATTGGGAAACTTGAGTAGTTGACTCACATGTAACAAAACTTTGGCCATACTGCATAATACTAATGCTTGTTAGCAAACTCTTTGGTTGACGAGTGGTTATGAATCAGAAATAGCATTTCTGTCCTTCCAAAACAGTTCACTTCAGGGTTGCCATCACAGCATTTTATTTGTGGCTTGTGTTTCATTCAGTAGTGGAGTTCAGTAATAGTGGAGTTGTGGGATGAATTTGTGCATGAACATAGCGCCTGTGTGTCGCACTAAACAAAATCATAAAGTATGCAGAGTTGGAAGGGACCCACAAGGATCATCAAAGTCCAGCTCTTGAAATTAACAAGGTAAAATGTTTCCTGAAATGAAAAATGCTCAAGGTAAACTTTGTACCTCAAGAGCCTGTAGAGTAAGCAATGTGTCATGGTATGCAAACAGACCCTTGCAAGGAAGCTGGGTTTTGTAGCTATCTTACTATACCTGTGTGAATGAAACACTGCAGAATGAACCTATAAATCTAAGGCTCAACATGAACAATAAACTCATATTTTGCAAGGAAATTTACTACAGGAGATAGTGGAGCTCATGTGTCCTTCTGTTATGTGAACTGCTTCAGGAGGGACTCGGGGGGCTGTCTCATTGCAAAACACATCTAATCTCAGCCCAGCTTCTCCCACTTCAGCCCTTAATGGGGCTGTGCTCAGCTCTAAGTGATTTTGTGGAAGGACAAAAAAAGATATAGAAAACTTGGTCACTTATTTAAATGCCATATCTGAGCATCTTCTGTTTTGGGAAAGATTAGTATTTCAGAATTATATCAGTATTTCAGAATTACATAATAATTCTCATACATACACATACAGAATAAGTAGTATTCTGAAATGGAGTAATCAAGATGTGGATGTTAAGGAGTCCATGGCTGTCTTGCCTCTAAAAAAGGAGATGTCAAAGGATTGGATGTGGGGTACTCTGTTGCTGTCAATTCAGAGTTGTTTCTGTGTGCTCTGTCTACCAATCAGTAATGTCCACATTGCATTTGAAGTGGGTTGTCAGTCCTTCAGACCCTTGAGTTAATAGTTAATAGTTGGAGTTTTCTGTTGTGCCACTGCTGTCTCATTAACAAAGAACAGTTCTTGCAGGTAGAAGGTACAGAAAAAGGGACTGCGCAGTTGAATTCCATTGCACCAGAAGGAGTCATTCCACTTTACTTCCACTGCATGAATCCCCTAGTAGTCTGGAACAGTGCTTTCTTGTGTATAATAGCAGAAAGTAAATAAAAATTGCTGACATAAAGAATTAAGTGAGAATATTATTTAGATTTAATAAGTTTCAATCCTGTGGTACCTTTTTTTTTTTTTTTTTTTTATTTTTAGTATTAAGTTTCATTCTAGTAAGTTTTCCAAAGTAGAATTATCTTTTTTCTGTTAAGAAAGTTATACAAAAGCACAAGTTTGTTAGTGTTATTCTTAGCACTTCATGAATTGGGCTGTTTGAAAATTCCATAGCATGGCTCTCTGTAGTTATAAACTTGTTACAAAGTAAAATAATCTTTTAGTCTTCTGTCCTGTACAGTGAACTGGCTTCCCTCATTAGGTTAGGCAGCATATGTCCAATGGAAAAAGTGAATTCTTGTTTCCCTGTAGATCACTAGGATCCTCCATTCTGAATTCTTTATTTTACTTAGCTTTAGGGCAGTTAAAGCCTCAGCAGCTCCACAGAGAGGAGTTTCTCTTCAAGGCTGCTGCTTCAAAGGATTTCCAGAGCTGGGAAAGGGACAGTTACCAGCAAATGCTGACAGATCTTCCTGCTTCTGGCCCTGAATGTGTGTGTGTTTGTGTTTTTGTACACCTACACATTGGCCTGAAACCATCAAGTAGCATCCACTAAGGCTCATAATGAAATCTCCCCATGTTAATGAGTACAGTGAAAAGAGGGAAGAATCTGCAAAGAAGAGGAGGAAAAAATTGTTTGGTCAAAAGCAACTAGCCCTTGGGGTTTATGTTCAAAGGAATGAAAGTTAACAAGGTGGAAGCTTAAAGTGGTTTTGACTTTAACTGTTTCAAGCACCCTCAGTGTTTTGGGGGCTGTGAAAGGAGTGCAGTGGTGGCCTCAGTATACTCTTAACACTAGTTATGATCATTTCCTGGGGTAGAAGTGGAGCTGTCTCCACTTGAATGGACATACAAGAGGTTTCTGAGATTATTGAAATCTCATTTAGTGGTATCAGTGCAGTGATTTCCCACAACTTTGCCTTGGACTTGGGAATACTTGAAATAGTTGTCACAGAAGTCCAACCATCTCTTCGTCTACAAACTCAGGAAACCAACAAAACCAAGGATTTCTTTAAAAACCTTTTTTTAGCTATGTATTACAGTGGTAGTAGACGAGTCCGATGATCAGTTTATCTCAACTTAGAGGTGGTGTCTTTTTAAAAAAACCTAGCTTTAATCATATCTAATGATTAAAATATCTTTTTCTTACTTGGATTATACAAGGGTTAATAGCACAAAGGAATACACTAGGCAATATGACTTCATATAAAAATACATCAGCTCTTTTCAAGGCATCTAGTAGTGTAGATGTGAAAACAAATTTAACACTAAGTAAACTTTAATTTTTCCTTTTACTCAGACATTGTATTGTCTGTTACAGTAATTGGACTTTTCTTTGCATCACTTAGTAAATGAGCAAATGTTGTCAATTTTAATGGAAATTCCCCATTAAGATTAGGAGCTCTGATAAATGAGCTTTAGCCTTTTGTGATTGAATAGGGAAAAGGGTTACTGTCTTCAGAAGTCTGGCCACTCTGACAGGAGGTGAATGCCCCTAGGCTTGAAAGCAGAGTGAAGGTTCTGATGGCTTCTTAGCTGGGCACCCACCTAATCTACACTGTAGCCTTCATGACATTCAAATGAAACAAGCCCTCAAAGTGGGAGTCCTTTAGCATCTGCTTTGTGGAACTTAAGAATCATTACCTTGTGATGATCATCTAAAAGTGTGATGGAGAAATCCGTATTGCAGAGGCCCCTATGGCACATCAGGAGTGTTGCTTGTTTGTGAGGCATTAAACATGAGATGCGAACCCCTGGATATTATTGCTTCACAGAAAGAGAAAAAATATTTGGAAGTGTCCTTTTTTTATTTTTTTTTTTTCTTTCTTCTCTCCCCCACCCCCCCTTCCTCTGATTGCCATACTGAGTAACTGGCTTCTAGTCTGATAGTGTTTTAGGTGACTAGAATAACAGTCTGTCTCTTTCCACAGTGGCTGCAGACAATCTGGCAGCAATCACTGTTACTTTTTAATATTTCTGGTTATTTTGAGATATCCTCCAAATGTCTCAAAGAAGGCTTGGAACACTGAAGGGGAAAAACCTTTTTTTTTTATTCATTTTTTTTTTTTTAGGAATAGCAGCATCAGGAGGAAAATGAAATTCAGCATGCCACTATTTGTTTTTGCAGTGGTCATCACCCTGATTGCCAGCTCTGACAATATTTTCACAGAAAGGGTAACGAAATAAATGGTATTTGTTCTTTATAATAACTCTTTCAGTAGAATGTCAGGACCTGCATCTAAATGAATATATTCACATTTTCATGTTCCCATTTTTTATTTAAAGCTTCCCCTCCCAACTTTCTGAAACTACTTCATACAGACTTGGTAAGTTAAAATTAGGGTTCATGTAGTGGATAATGTCACATTTGAAAGCTAATCTGCAGAGACCTAGCTGTGTGAACCTGTAAAAGCTAGATCTGATTTTTTTTTTTTTTTACGTATTAAGTGTTTGTTTAGTTTAAATATGTCTGTATCTTTTTTGAGCAGTCTGAGCAATTTGCATGCTATGCAGCAGTCATCTTCTATACTTTATTAAATATCTGTCAATTATAAATATCAAGGTTTTACATTAATGTCAAGATAGTACATCAAAAATTCATGGAATATGTGACTTTTTTCAAGGGTATTTAATACTTAATGCATTTGTGTCATTTTTCTTTCTAGATATATTGACAGGTTTTATTAAGTGTTTGTTAGGGAGATTTCATTTTTACCAAGGGACTATAAAGAGAAGCTGCATACTAAATCAAATTCTTAATCAGAATATTGTTCTTTTTTATGTGTCTTCAGATTCTTGTAATCTATAGGGTTTTTAAGTTACATAGTAAAATAGACCAAATCAGAACTCTAACATGATCAAATATGCTGACGTACCTTAACTTTAAAAGAGCTACTAGAATATTGTACCACGGAATGTTATAAATATGTTAGTTACATGTTCTGGGATTTTATTCTGCCCAGTGTCTTTTAAGACCATCTATTTTGTCCTCTATTGTAATTTGCTAGTGGTTTTATGTGAATTACATCTGTATGGTTTCTGCATAGGGGCACTCGTGAAGTTGCACACATTTACAAACGGGGGAGGGCGGCAGAGGTTTCGGCGGCACCCAGGGTCTTTGCCCCATGGGCTGGGTGTTCAGGTGGGCTGTTACAGGGTGGGAAATGGACAATTGATCTCCCTGCTATATCCACTGATCTAATAGACGTTTCCTACGGAGAGAACAATGACAGCTTACACAGGTCTTGCATCCTATGGTTGGCTGTTCCAAGTTGGGGTTGAGGCTGGAGGCTGGTGCTCCTGACACGGTGTGGGCTGTGGCTGGCCACGGGGGGCTGTAGCTGGACATGGGGGCTGTAGCTGGACACGGGGGGCT
>CM031861.1:50647913-50701261 GCA_018697195.1 Certhia americana | reverse complement strand
TGGACACAGGGGCTGTAGCTGGACACGGGGGGCTGTAGCTGGACACGGGGGGCTGTAGCTGGACACAGGGGCTGTAGCTGGACACAGGGGCTGTAGCTGGACACGGGGGGCTGTAGCTGGACACGAGGGGCTGTAGCTGGTCACAGGGGCTGTAGCTGGACACGGGGGGCTGTAGCTGGACACGAGGGGCTGTAGCTGGTCACAGGGGCTGTAGCGGGCCACGGGGAGCTGTAGCTGCCGCGTTTTGGCTGCTGAGCCCCCGCAATGTCTGCCATGCCTTTTCACTCCCTGAGCATTATGACCATAGTCATTCTTACCCTTGGTAAAACAGCATGTTCTGCTAAACGCTGCTGTTTCAGGGGCCGGAAGAAAGCTGGGGAGAACAGAGGGGGACAGGCAGGGGTGTTTGCGTTCCCGGGATATTTATGCTGGGTCGAACAGGTCTGACCCCACTCGGCCGGGGGCGCTTGCTGTCGCTGCAGGTGCTGTCGCTGCAGGTGCGCTGTGCAGCGCGGCCCTGGGCTGGGTGCGGGTGCCGCTGGGTTGGGTGCGGGTGCCGCTGGGTGCGGGTGCGGGTGCCGCTGGGTGCGGGTGCCGGTGCCGCTGGGTGCGGGTGCCGGTGCCGCTGGGTGCGGGTGCCGGTGCCGCTGGGTGCGGGTGCCGGTGCCGCTGGGTTCGGTGCCGGTGCCGCTGGGTTCGGTGCCGGTGCCGCTGGGTGCGGGTGCCGGTGCCGCTGGGCTGGGTGCCGGTGCCGCTGGGCTGGGTGCCGGTGCCGCTGGGCTGGGTGCCGGTGCCGCTGGGTTGGGTGCCCTTGCCCCCCTCAGGCCGGGCGGCCGGAGCGCGGAGCGCAGCAGTGCTCAGCGCCGCCGGCAGGGGGCAGTGCCGGCCCGCGCGGCCAGCGGTGTGAGGGCCCGGCCCGGGGCGCGGGGGGCGGCGGCGCTGGAGCGCGGCCGAGAGGCACGGGCACGGGCATGGGCCGCGGGCAGCGGCACCCACGAGGATCCGGGGGCTCGGTACGAAATGCCCGCTGAAACTTGAGGGGCACAGGGAGAGCCGGCTCCTCACACCGATCGCCTCGGGCCGCAGGGAAACGCGGTCGTGCTGTAAAGGGAAACTGAGGGGCTGGTACTGGCAGTGTTGGTGCTGTCTTTCCCTGCTTAATTTATCAAGCTGCTGCAAAATACATTAATAACGCCAGCAATAAGAGTTGAAATTAGATTGTCATAAATGGAAACTATAAGGGAGGGTTTTGTTTGTAATAATTAATTCCAGCTGAAGGCTGAGTTTCTGCGTTCCTTTCTGGACTGTCGGGCAGCAAAGGTGCCTCCTGAAATGTCTTGGTTTGGGTCTCAGTCCTGGGTTTGTGCTGAATGCTTTTGTGAAAATAAACAACTGTACAATGTGTTGCTACAATTAAATTCGAAGGAATTTGTTATACAATGACCGTGCCGTCGATGTGAGTGAAAGTCATAGAAACGTAGAGTGCTGTAAAAAAAAAAAAAAAAAAAAAAAAAAAAAGAAAGGGAAGAAAAAGAAAAACCCAACAAAAAAAAAATTAACAGTGAGGGGAGGGCCAGGAGCCAGTGGAATTGTAAACTTCAGTCGTGTTCCGGAGAAAGGCCATCGGAAGGGTTAACCGGAGGGGCTGAGGGAGAGCAGCCACCTGGGACCTCACACCCAATTGGCAGTCTTTTGTAATATATAATTTGCCTAAAATTGCGCGCTGAGCACAAGCTTTTGTTTTCTAATTGATTTACGGTTTGAGCCACTTTTACCTCATCCCCTACTGTCCTGCACACAGTGCCAGCAAGTACATTACAGTGAGAAATGATAAATTACCACGCACTTGTGATGCTAATGCATCAAGAGTAAAAAACTGCGTACTACATGGAGCTTCATGCATTAAAAGCGTCGCAAAGATAGAGCTATGCAAAAAATCATTTGTATCTTCTGAAATAACCGTTTGATCATTTGCTTCAGTTCGTCTCAGAGACCTAATTGAACCTGAAGATTAAAATTTATACTGCTATGGCTTTCCATTTGTGAATTGCAACAAAGTTCTAAGGAAAACGTGTGAATGTGATCCTAAAGCTACCTGTATTTTCGAGACTTTAAATAAGTTAATTAGTCAGAAAAATAACGGGTATCCAGGGCTCCTTAAGGCTTTTAGAAATTAAATGTTTGCTTGTTCATGAGAACTGCAGTATGCATTCTCAAATGACACAGCTCCACTTTTAGATAGAAGGGTGTGTAGATGTGTTAATGTAGATACTGCCTAATCGGTGTTTGTCACCAAAGCTAGTTAAATATTTTAATCTGCTTTTGTTTCAGAGGTGTAGCGCAACTTTTACTGAATAATACTGTTACAGGTATCAAGGAAGAATTGAAAGTCTTGTATAATATTTCCTGTATTTGTGAAATACCTCACTGATATCACAGAGGAGAGGAAAATGTGGAAGTTGGTGAAAGCTAATGTACACTTATTGTCTGATTTTTTTTCCGACACTGTGCATTGAGGGCTGGATTGTGTTTTACCTTCACATACTCAGTCCACCTTAAATTTTTTTTTTTATTTTTGTACAATGTCTGTGGGTTCCAGCCTTGAAATATGAAGAAACAGATTTATGGCGGCTGCTGGGCACAACAAATTAAGTTGACAGTGATGTATGAGAGCATAATAGCATGATGATCCCTCTGTAGCGCGGCTGGACGCCTCCTGCTTCATTTGGCTCTTGTTAGGATCTGTTAGGCAGCTAAATAATGAAATTCTGCTGACTGATTTCTGATTTCTCTTTTCTTCCTCTTTTCACCTTTTTATGCAACTTACATTTTGCAGACCCATCCTAATGCCAGCAAACTGCCCTTAAAGGATTCTTTCACTTATGACGACTACAGGTTGGTCTGTCTTTTAATTATTTTTTTTCTTTGTTTCTTTTATGTTTTTACTATGGTAAACTATGGGACCCTGGAATTCTTCATTGGTGGGAAAGCCCTATTGTTACTGAAGTGTTAATTGTAGGATTTGATACTAATACACTTTCTTAATGAAGAAGAAAGTGAAATAAATATGCAGATTTTAATTGTTACAAAGGAATAATTATTCATTATAAGTAGTTAGTTTAGCCAACTGGCACACATAGTCAGATTACTAAGGTAGTTCCTTGTTTCTTAAGAAAATAATTCAGTTGATGTGGCAGGATTTAGGGTTTAGGGAAATTTTTAAATTTTTTTTTTTCATTAAAGGCTCTACCAGCACATGCTAGCAAAAGTTAATATCTAGAGCTGCTGCTGTTGAACAGGAGAGCTGGAGAATGGAAGCATGTGTCACTTGGAGGTGCTATAAGGGGTGACAGAACTAAGATAAAAAGAATAATAATTAAGATAATGAGAGTTTTAATTCTGTTAAATGATTAAAATAGCATTAATAAAAGGCATTCATGAGGGGTTTTATAGCCTAGCTGTAAGTGGATAAGCCTATGAAACTGGGATTTCCAAAGTACACCACCTTCACTTAAAGGGTCACTGAGGAATGCACCAACTAACAAGTCAAGTGGTCTAAAATTTTACAGACAAATTACAACAATGAAAAAGGAGCATATTGTTACTGTGTTTCCAGCAGTGTTTGTATATCAGAATTATCCACAATCTAACTTTAACTTTCTCTTTGGAAATTAGGTAGATATCAGTTTGCCAATGTTTTTCTTAGCAGTCTAGTCCTTCTGAAGAAATCCTTCGGGAAGTCTAGTTCTGTATATTAACTACATGTTAGTAGTGGAGTCTGTGGGAATTAAAATTATTTTGACCTTCTCCTGGTGACATCCTTTTTTCCCTCAAAAAAACCTCACAACATGTATATGTATTAAGGCCAGAACATGGTGAAACTAAGATTCTCTTTTCCACTGGTGTTTAATATAAATTTTTGTCAGGTATAAAATAAAAATTAAATTCTAGAAAATAGTGAAATTCTAAGCTTTTCTAAAGATTTTGCTATGTTTATATTTGAAAAGGTAGTTTGTATTCTGTTTACTTAAGCTGACTTAGAAGAGTTTTGAGTGATGTCCACATGCTAAGGAACTATGTAATACTCTCTTCATGTTTTTTACCTGGATATCTGTTTGGATTGTTGTGGCATTTTTTTCCTCTCAATTCTGTTAAGCAGAAAATTTAGCAATACTGACGTAAGCCAGAGGCTTGTAAATTGAAGAGAAACACTTACCAAAAGATTGTGCATGTGTCAGGTGGCTGCACTGGTTTCCAGTTCATGCAGTACATAAGCTTTTTTAGAGAGTGAGGAGGAAAATAGGTCCTGGCTCTTACTAGAATTTGCTCGTTACTCATCTCATCTAGATGAGAGCTCCTGCTGCCCAGTAGGAAAACCTGCAGGAGCAGGTGACCCTGGTTTGGGATGTGTAGTGTGAGGTAGGTGTGTGGTGAAGGACTGGGAAGCAGAAGCTGACACAGGGACTGGATCCTGCTTGAGGAATGCAGCCAATGGAAGGTGTGAAGATTCTCTTGCGAAGAGAAGAGGGATTGCAATCCCGGGTTGGTATTTGTTCTGTGTGCATGTCTTGGAAACCTGGGAGCTGCTGCTTCTCCTGCAAGTGATACTGCTTTCTACTGTTCCTATAGCCAGTGTGATCTTTAAGGAATGTAAGTTTGGAAACTCCCAGCCTAAATGATTGCTTCAGGTGGGACTATGGCAAATCGTATTTTAATGCTTTGAATGTTGACCATCTCATGCTCTTAACTTTTGCAGATGGGCAGTTTCCTCTGTTATGACACGGCAGAACCAGATTCCAACAGAAGATGGTTCCAGAGTTACACTGGCCCTAATACCTTTATGGGACATGTGTAATCACACTAATGGACTGGTAAGGATTTCTTCAGTGTTGCTGAAAGACTTTAGGCCTTAAGTATTAAGCCTTTCAACTACTATACAACAGTTTAGTAACACTTTCCGTTAAGCTTCTTAACACAGGTATGTTATCTTCCCAAAATAAAAAAAAAAAACTTTACAAAACTCTACAAAACCAATATCTGAAGGAAAAGTTTGTCAGTTTCTCAAATATCTTATGAGAGCTTTCTTCATCTAGAGAAAACTTTACAAGTGATTTGATGCTTGTATAAAGTTACATCTTATGTACATATAATGTACTTTTAAGTTTTCATTTACATGAAACATTTTGTCCAGACAAGTTTGAACAGTCTCCTGATATGAAGCTTTGTTTCTGGTCGGCTGAGAAAGATGCTGGTCAAATTTGTTCTGAGAACAGAAAGCAGGCACCGATGGAGGTTGCCTCTTGTAGCTACCACTAGGGAAAGTGGTTAGGGATTTGCAACTAAGAAATACTGCCTGCTCTCCTAACTGTGCCCAAAGAGCCTTGTTATAGAGACTGCAACAACAAGAACAAAGCCTAATTCAACAAAAACAGTACATCTGTTACTACATCAAAGAAAAAAAATGCAAAAACACTACTTTAGGGCATATTAAACATTTAAAAGGTGACATATGTATATAGAAAGTCAGACCTGCTGACATTTTGGCTTACGTGCACTAGTTCGGGGGATGATTCCTGATTTCATTAACAGACTAGTTAATGCTGAGGTGAGGAACAGGAAACCCAGAGAGGCTGGTTTAGCAATGTAATTTAGTCACGTTCACAAACGCTTCAGAAGTCATACCCCCTACTTGTGTTTCCAGTAGATATTATTTATTGTAAGCGCTGGATATGACCATACTATTCAAGTGATCTGGTTCTTTTGTGGGAGGGTTGACCTGAGTGTTAAGACAGCAGTATGCATTAGGGCTGGTGGTATAAAAAAAAGTCTGTTTTAAATGAACCAACTGTAAAGCAAGTTGTTTTTCATTTGACATTTAGCTAATTTAGTGTTACTATGACTGTATCAATTACAGCACAGTAGGCTAGGCTACAAAATTGCAAGTGTTTGGGGGTTATTATTTATTTATTTTTCCTTATTGCAAGGATTACACGTTGTTCTTTAACAGTGATTCTTGCCTTTGCCCATTTGTTATGCAATCTCACAGCTTTGATTTAGCAATAAAGTTCATATGAGAGTCTTCAGTATAAAGAAAATTGCTTAAAATTCAGAAATGTGTATTTTTGTATAAGTCATAGCTGCAAGCGTCAGTACTTCCTGTACCCTTTTCCTGCTGGGCATCTCTTTCAGATGCTTTTGCAGAGACTTGTCTGTATTCATTAGACAACTCTTAATGAACGCCTTCAAAGTTGGGATTAGAGTAAAGAGGAAGAGAATCAAGGTTCTGTGAGGGAAAAATTAAGTAGCATATATTAAAAGAGCAGCTATTTATGTTGTCTTACTCATTCAAACTTCTATTTAAATTGATAAAGTAATTTTTATTTTTATTATTCTGTTTAACAATGGGTTTGATATGGAGCCAGCCTCTGGAGCCAAACCTCCTAATGCAGTAGTATATCAGGATTGGAAACAATTTTTTATGCTGAAGTATATCCTAAAGGGCAAAGGGGGTTGTGCTGAACTTAATATTTTATATATATATATAAAGATTTCAGTAATTTATTTCATATTTTTACAGAAAATAATTTAAATGGATATAAATTCAGGGAGGATACAAAGCTGTTAATATTGGTAATGGGCTAAGAAAAGCTACTAAAGCTATTTCTGTTGTGTGCTAATTGCCTTGTGCTGTTAGAAATGGGGGGGAGGGGTGACTGCTAAGATAACTGTAAGTTGCCAGTATCATAGTTTATATTATTGTAGAGTGAGGTGAGGGTGGGCTCTGCTCTAATCATAGCACAATCCCTTTAAAATACATGAAGGGAACTGTTATTCATTGCAGGAAAGCAGAAACAAAAGATGACATTGAATGCACCCCTGTCTAGTTTATTCCAAATGTAGTGCTGAAATACCTCCCAAGTCAATCAGCTACCATGTGTATCCCTGTTCTTGCTTTATTCCACAGGGCCCCTTTCCATCAACTAGATAATAAAATGCTCTTTGGATTTTTAACTGGAGCTGGGTCCATCCAGTTTTTTCTTGCTTCTGACACTATTAATTAGATCAACCTGCCTCTAAGAACTATTTCAAAATGGTTGTCTTCATGCATTTCTCATTGTTATTCTTTAGTGGGATTGTATTTTGACAGTCAGAGGTTGATTACCAGTTCTGACAGAGCTTTGAATAAGCTACATTCTGCCTGTTGGGCTGGGTCCATCCTTAATCACTGACCAAGCAGACTATTGCATGCTTTATACACAACTTGAAATTCATGTATCAGTCTGCTTCAGAAATAAAACTGAAGGGATGCAATTTGTCAGCTATCATGTGGGAAGAGAAGTAAACACCCTGTTAATTCTCTTACGTGACTGCTATTAAAAGAAAGAGGAAATAGGAGTCTAGCACTCCATTATGCTTTATAGAAAAGTCTTTCAGAAGTGCTGCTGGGTTTTGTGTGTTGTTTGGGGTTTTTTTTTTTAAAGGCAAAAATAAAAATTTAAAAGAGAGATCAGTTTTCCAGTGAGGCATGCTTAAACTGACAGAATTCTCCTCTTAAAATATTGGAATTTCCCCAGTCTGTGAAAGCCTCCTGTCCCACCAGAATTTCAAGGGATTGGAGAGGACTTTTCAAATTCAGAACTATATCACTGAGTTCACACACTAAGAAAATTTCAGGACAGGTCAAGATTTTTTTTTTTTTTGGATGAAAGGTACAGTTTTTCAGAATATGATGTATTTGAACTAGAAAGGTAGATTTGTCATCCTCTAGCATTTGTAACCTGCAGTTCAGGGTAGGATAACTTTCTAAGCAGAAGATGTTAATTAAAATTGTGCGGTCCAAATTAGAGAATGCACAGGAATTTCTGTGTTCAAATACTGCAGCCTGCATTTCTCAGTAGGCTGTACTGTATGACTCTCCTGTTCTTTACTGATCTCCACGTGCCACAAACCCGTTAAACAGACATGCAGAGAGGCATCTGCACAGGGAGGTTTCTGCAAGCATGGGCCAGGCTGCCCGTGCTTGGGGCTGACATTTTGGATTTGCTCCATTTGAAAGCACTGTTTCAGCTGATAAATGCACATTTAATGATGCAAGCAGTGCAAAACTATTAATGTGTAAGCCATCAACCAAGCTTTTGAAAATAATCTGAAGAGTTCTGTCTTTGGACAAGCTTCATCCAAGATGGGAATCAGGGTATACTACAGCTCACATCAGTCAGCTTACAAAAAAGTATGTTTTCATTTTTGAAGGCTGAGGGAGAATCTTTGGCTTCTTTTAAGTTTTTCCCCAGGCCCAGAGCATATTTTTCCATAAGTTAGCTCTGTCAATGCTGAACTCAGGCTACCTACCATAAAAGTTGCTTTTTGATTTTTCAGCTTATGTTCCATCCTGTGGCTGCATCTCTGGTCATAGTAATTAAGAACATGCTGTTTGTCACTTTATAAAAATATTACGTTTTTAGGATAGCTTTACTTGTTAGTATGACCCCTTTATAGTTTAGTAATTGTTTTTGGGGATGTACAGGTTTGTCAAGAGAGTTTATCCCCTTCCATTGCCAGCTACCGTCACAAAAATCCTTTTAGCATTTTAAGAGTATTACTTAACTTTTAGATAAAGGGATTATTTTCAAGTAAATTATAATTCTCTGAAGATTGTATCCCCTAAAGATCCACAGTTATCTAATCCTTTTTCATTGAGAGATCAAAAATGTGTTGGCAGTTGAAGGATAAAGCACAGCATATAGAGCTGTCAGTGCCTTGCTCCCTTGGGCCTCATGGGAGTGACTGAAAGCTCCAGAACTTTATAACAAGCTGCCGGCTTTAGCATGGTACTTTGTCTGTGCTCTGTGGAGGGTACTTCCCTCAGAGCCTTCTCTTCACTTCAGGTAGGTTATTTCCTCCATTAGATTTCTTCAAAGCAGAGATTTTTTAAAAAAAGAGATTGCTCAGGAATTGTAAAGCAATCACTATCAGCTATATTCTATTGTGCTGAGAAAGATACGAGTGCAATTCCTATTGTTAATATTTATTTCCAATAGGAAAATTGGTCAGTGGTGGGAGAGAGAAATGTAACATGCTAAAGGTGCTTTTGTCACTCTTTTCCTGGATAGATCACTACAGGCTACAATTTGGAAGATGACCGGTGTGAATGTGTAGCACTTCAAGATTTCAAGGCTGGAGAACAGGTAGTGTGAAGAGTTATCTACATTATTGTTGTTTCATTAAGTTCTGTGAACACTTGGTGACTCCCTAGAAAATTTTGATAACGTAGTGGTGTGTCTTAAACCCTGCTACATTTGAATTTTATTATGCTGAGCTAATTTTGAGTAAAAATGCTGCCAAACTAAATATGTGTACATTTTCCAGAATATTTTCTATCACTTAGTGGACCCCGACTGTAGGAGAGTCTTATTCATCATATTTTATAGAGCTAGTTGAAATATTTAATAATTGGTGAGTGAACATATGCAGCCACTAAGTTTGGTATTCTGGAAGAGCTTAGTAAAAGGCCATACCCAAAGGACCAAAGATAAATATTTTTTAGATTTGTCTGCAATAGTGTATTGTAGAGTCTTTTTAACAATGGTATTTGTTGGCTTATGTTTCTTGTTAGTCTTTATTCATTTAAAAGAGGTGAAATGGCATTACAGAGGCTGGCAGTACAGTTGCCAGTCATTGTAACCCATGCTGATGTCATTGCAATGCTTAGTGGAAATGAGAAAGGACCTAAAAACATACTCCATCCTTTTACACAGGCATGCATGCATTTACCTCTTCATCCTGAGACAGCAGGAGAGTCTTGGAAAGATGCATGGAACAGTTTAGAATCCAGTGTTTTGATCAGAACTGTTCAAAACCAAAACCAAGTGTCCAAACTACTGATGCATCGAAGACAGTGGTTCCAGGAGAGTAGGAATCCCCTGAGCTGTGTCAGCAGCCAGTCTAAACCCTCAAGTAGAGTGGCACTTCATTTCTGACTGCTGCCTGTGCAGTCAGCATGGCCAGACAAAGCCTTTGTCTATGAAACATCCTGAAATGTTTTGTAACTCAGCCTCTGAGTTATTACTTTTACTGTATTATTTTGCCAGTCTTACAATTTATATTTTGATTTTAATTTTTCTTATGTAGTATTATCTTTTTTTAACAAAGAAGTGTGTGGAATTTTTTCTTTTTTGACTATATCTTTCCAGAAGTGTATTTATTGCTTTCCCTCATTGCTATGCTGGGGTTTACAGTGATTGTATATTTTTGTTCTCAGAATTTGTTATGGTAGTCAAATATTTTCTGTTTTTTCCAGTTGTGGTGTGATGAGTTAAAAGGGGTCCACAGTTTTTCCAGAAGTGATCCAATTTATAATTTTCCACAGCTGGCAGTGGATGTGTCATATAGCTGTTCTGGCTGCTCTCTCCATTTCAATTATAGAGGGTTCCTATATTTCAATTTTATCTTAGTAGTTTCACTTTGTTTGCTATTTATCAGAATTTCTGTGCAAACTTTAACTGTTAGTGACATCTTTAAAGCACTGTAATTATATAATGCTTCGGTCCTTTAATATACCATGCAGATGTTATTTCTCACAGTTTCAGCAGGAAGAATGTATGATCCATGCTTTTACTACTAAAAAATGTTAGGCAGCAGAAGTCCACAGAGTCTGTTAAACATTGGCCTGAAATAAAGCAATTCTCACTATTTAATTGGATTTTTTGGTAAAACAGTCTTGGGGTGTAAGAGCATACTGTGTAATCTATACATGATATGTGATTTTTAGTTTAATATGAGATGTATCACAGTAGTTTTAAAACTTGAAAAGGTGAGCAGCTCTCTCCTTACCCACTGCCTTAATATACCTAGGCTGCTCAGATGTTCATCATATGAGTGTGTTACAGTAAAATGTTTACTGTAATTCAATATGGTACTTAAGCATTTAGTGCTTAGGATAAATAACTCTAATACAAAATTGAAACCAGAAAAGTAAATGGCATCGTTGCTGTTACTGAGCCCTTTGGAGAGCACTGTGTCTTTGTCAGCTGGAGAGGAATGGATGCTTGGAGGCGTCCAGAGCACTGCTGTATCCTGAGGTTCTGAAGGGAATTCTGTAACTGCTGGAACTTTTTTTTCTGATTGACAATTTTGTTATTAAACACAATTGGGAAAATATCCTCTTGATGTGAGAGAATACAATTGCTACTCTGACCTCTAGTCCCATGAATTTCATACCACCTAGCCCTGAGTTAAATACGTTCTGCAGGTTATATTTAGGATCTTCTTTTTAAATGTGAATTAAAGTAACTATATGCTTTATAGAAAAGAGTTCAGAGTAAAACAAAAATAAATGCTGGCTGAACACAGCTCAGATCTCTCTATATTATGTACTGTGGTATAGCCATATCTTAAGGTAACATTTACATGAAAGCAAAGTTGATCTCTCGGCAGTGTAGTTTTGAGTGGACATTTGGTTGGGGAAAATGACTCCAGAAACACCATTTCTTTTAATGGGCCCTCCTTGTCTCTGATTTTTTTGCCTTTAATAAGCCTTTGAAAGCTTATTTCTATATGCTAGTACTTTATGACAGTGTGAGAAACCAGAACATTTTTATTTTAAAATACAGAATAAGAATTTCTTCTTGCCTTTCAAAGTCTCTGTTACATGGATATGTTTACCTCTACCTCTAAAGTGTAGTTGCCACATTATATACAGCATTTGAGTCAATACCAGAAAACAAAGCATATTTCTTTGTTCAACCAAATATACCTTGTACTCAGAATAGTAACTCTTAGAAAATAACTTTCAAATTATGTCAGTTTTGTGAGCTGATCTTAAGCTTTTTTCCTGTCCCTTCACTTCTCTTTTCATCCTTCTAGATTTACATTTTTTATGGCACTCGGTCAAACGCTGAATTTGTGATCCACAGTGGTTTTTTCTTTGATAATAATTCACATGACAGAGTGAAAATAAAGCTTGGCGTGAGTAAAAGTGACAGGCTGTATGCTATGAAGGCAGAGGTCTTAGCTCGTGCTGGTATCCCAACGTAAGTAAAACATAATGCCATGGGTTTTTAAAAACACTTCCAAAGTATATAGTGTCCAGTAGAGCATATATGAAGCTCTTCTGTGATAATTTTCTTAGGTGTAATATTTCTCCTGTTTGTATAGCAAATTAAAGTTATTGTAATAATATTTACAGAAGTTCTCTGAGCTATATTATCATCTAATTTGAACCATATATAAGGAAAAAAGCCTTTGCTTTAATAACCAGTTGAACAAAAGCAGAGCAAGGATTAATTTGAAGCAATCTGTGGTTTTGCTTTCTTTCCTATCCCTTGAAGCTGTAGTACAATGTTCAGTATGTGAATCACAGCATTTTCTGTTAGTCATTTCAGTCCAGAGGGTACTATTGGGAGCAGCAGACTTGAAACATTGCATTTCCATGAATTTATTATGAAAGCTATATAAAATAATTTTAAGTGTAAAATTGTAGAGATAATCATTCTTTTCAGATACAGGTTAGGTAAGCTTTTCAGTTTGAACTAATATTGCCTATTTTTTTAAAAGTTACTTTTGTAGCAGCACATTTGTTGTGTACTTTATGGTCTTTTATGTTGAAATAAGTTCAAAGATATGACAATTGGACTTGTATTTACTGTTGTTGTTTGATTGTTTGTTTTATTAGTTCAAGTGTTTTTGCATTGCACTCCACTGAGCCTGCAATCTCTGCCCAGCTTTTGGCTTTCCTTCGAGTGTTTTGTATGAGTGAAGGTAGGATTTTTTATGAAGAGAACCTGATTTATGTTTGTCTTGTTGTGGGGATTTTTTTTTTTTTTTTTTTTTTTTTGTTAATGTAGGAATGTGATAGATATTTATATAAAGCATTAAGACAATATCAGAAAAGTTGAGGAGTTTAAGTTAAAAAGGAATCCATAAGCTACTGAGAACCCCAATCTTTTGCCATCTCATCTGAGGGAATACTTTAGTAACTCTGAGAGCATGAGATGATACAAGTTTTTATTTCTTTTAATCTCCCAGACTCTTGTGAATGATTGTGAATGGCTGAGCTTTTGGAATTTGATCTCTAGTTCTTAGGTTTCAAAATAGTTTGCAGAGCAAGATCATGCAAGACCTAGGGGTTTAAATGCTTAAAATCACAGCACTTTAGCCATCACCACTGAAATAATTTAAGTATGAAATTGGAATATTCTGTACTGTAGAGGAAATATGGAAGTGAAATTTCAAAATTGAATATTTTCAATATTTTAGTTATTTTTTATCTAAATATTCAATATTTTGGTAATTGGTAGTCTGAAACAAATTTCTGTATTTGCAGACTGTCTTTCTAGTGTTTATCTTCTGTTACTTTTATTAGTGGGGAATATGTGTACATTTAATAAATATTCATGTTATTTGTGCATGTGGAACTTCTCATGAAATGCTCATAATAGATCCTTGCTGGTTAGATGCAATTTTGAAGATTATGGATGTGACAGTTTGTCATGACAGTGAGAGAACTCCCTTGCAGTTAGGAATACTGTGCAGATGATGTGGAAGTAGTTGAGTTTTTGCATGTGGTCTATTTGCTTTCTTTAATAAAACCAAAGTTTTAGTGTCAAGGCTTCACTTCCTCCATCTTTTAGAACTGTCATCCATCTTTTAGAATTTACTAAGAAATTAGAATATACCAGAACAGTTCAGTTGGAAAGGACCTGCAACATCCATGTATTCCAATTGCCTGGTACTTCTGGGAAGTAAATTCAAGGGAAGAAAATTTTCAGATGCTGTTGAGTGAATTTTGGCTTGGAGAGGAAAATATAGCTAGGGAATGCTTTAACTGCATTTCTCTGGTATATGATTGTGCTCAGTTTATTTATATGTCTTAAATACTGTTTAAGAAAACTTTATTGAGAAGCTACATGCAAGCTCTCGGTGACATTTGTGATAACTACTTTGCAGTAGTCAAATTTATTAATTAAAAATTTAATGAAATTTGTGTAACGTTGAGGAGCTGATGAAATGTTTTCTGCTCTTGAGTTTTGATGGATGTCTTTTCTGACCACCTGTAGGAAGTTTCTACTGCTGAAAAAGGTTACCAAAACAATAGGAAAAAGAACGCCATTGCTATTTGCACACTCTCTGGCCTGTTCCCTTTATTCTCAATAAGTTCATTGAACTCTTTACAAATTTACTCCCTTTCATTTATGAATGATTTTACAAAACATTCTGTTTCACTGACAGTTTTACACTGTGTATGAGAGGCTGTGATATCTAAAGTATCTTTATTTCCAAGTGGAGAGAAGGCCCATTTTCTGCTGACCTCAAGACTTCCAGTGTCTCTTTGAGGCAAATCCTAGAACAAAGCAGCATATCTGATAATTCTTATTTGAGGAGAGGGTTTTTTTGTTAGCTGCTCAAAGATATACGATTGAAAATAAATCTTTCTGCAGTTTGTCAACTGACAAAGTGAATGATGAGAATGTTTTTTAACAGATTGGTTTTATACTTATTGCAGAAGAGCTGAAGGAGCACTTGATAGGTGAGCACGCAATTGGCAAAATCTTCACTCTGGGGAACTCTGACTTTCCTGTTAGCTGGGACAATGAAGTTAAGCTTTGGACATTCCTGGAAGCCAGAGCATCCCTTCTTTTGAAAACCTATAAAACAACTGTGGAGGTAAAATTATCATTATGTATAATTTAAATGTCTGAATTCTTCTGTGTGTTGTGATTGTAGGAAAAGAGATTTTGTTCTCCATCTTGTCTTTGCAAACTTCAATCTGACTGTAAGTACATAATTCATTCTGTACTTTTTAAGTGCAGAAACAGTTTTGCATTATCTAAGGAAAATCAAATAAGATTGCAAACCAGAAAATTTTGTTAATGTAATTTTGTTAATGTATTTTTCCTTTGATTTTCCAAGTAGAGACTACCTGCTTTTTTCTCTGCAAATAAGATGGGGAATCAGTTCCAACTTGTTGTCTATTAGTTGCATTCTCCAGACTGCAAAGCAGTGTGATCCTATTGCAAATGTATAAGTGAACCTACACGCTGCATGTATTTGTGAAGTAACCTTGACTTTGCTTGCCATGCAGACTGATTTATGTGCAGAAACTTTGTGCTTTTTTTATGATTTCATGGCAAATTTCACTGGGACTCCTTGCAGACCCCCCTCATGTCCATTTGGCTCTGCCTGGAGAGCCTGGTGTCACTTCCTGCTCAGAGAAAGAGATGAGGTGAGGGGCTGTTTTATTGTGTTGGGTGCTAGTAACAGACCTGCTTTTTCTTTTCTAACAGGTTGATAAGTCCTTCCTGGAGACTCATGACCTCAGTCCACATGCGATAATGGCCATCAAATTGCGCTTAGGTGAAAAAGAGATCCTGGAGAAGGCAGTCAAGAGTGCGGCTGCCAGCAGAGAGTATTATGCCAAACAAATGGCAGATGGAGCTCCGCTTCCGAAGTATGACAAGGGCCATATTGCCTTGTTGGAGAACACTGTGGCAGACTCTAGACTCCCTATTGTCTTGAGAAACCTAGAAGATGTGGAAGAGCAAGGAGACTTAAAGATTGATGAAGCCATTGATGCTGAAGTCACCATTCAAGAGAATGGGTTTGTAAATGGTGAAAACTCTTTATTTAATGGGACCAAATCAGAAAGTGAAAATCTTAGTAAAGAGAAAAGCAACAGAGGGACTGAAGATGCCAAAGAATCTTCTTCAGAAAGTACTGATGAGGTTAAAGAATAGTCCTAAAATTTTACTTTCTTGTGAAATTAAACTAGCTGAAGTTTATCAACAGTGCATTTATGTTGGTGTGTTTCTTTGTTAACATTTCTCTTTCTGCAGAGAAAAATGGTTTTGCTGCTTTATATAAAAATGAATTTTTAAGTTATTTAAAAGATTTAGCATCCCTTTTCAATTAAGATTGCCATCTTGCTTTCAGGCAAAAACTGGGGAAAGAGGTGCCTTTGGAAGATTTTGCAGCCCTTTGTTGAACCAAATGTATTTTCTTCCTGGGGAAGAATTAAGCTCATCTATCTGCTGTGCGTTTGTTGTTCTGTCACTCTGACTACCGAAATTAAAAGCTTGCTCTGCCTCCTGCCAAGAAAAGCAGAAGGCAGGACTGACTCGGTATTCAGCATGAAGGTAGGGGAGCAGTACAGCAGAAAACTGAATGAGAGGATCAGAAACTTGGGAGACTGGAGGAAAACCTGTTTAAAATCAGGTGTGCCAGTCCAGAAAAAGGTAAGGTGGCAACCTTATGATTGGTAGTTTTAAATGTCAATGAGAATCCAAATTGTATACACTTAAAGTGATCTCTGAAGATTTCAGTTTACTTTGTCTTTTGTTTACTGTATAAAATATCTTTCTTCTTCAGTCAGAGTTAGGCTGCTGCAGTACAACATTCATGAACTTCTAAAGGCTGACTGCCTTTTATTTCCAGGCAGTAGTTTTTATTTACAAGGTTGGCAGAGCTTGGAGATTTTGAAAGCAGATAGGCCAAGCCACAGCTTTAAACTGATCAAAGTGAGGTCGCTTCCCAGCTTCTTCAGGTCTTCACAATGAGCTAGAGATTTTCAAAGCTACACTTTTGACTAAACCATTATTAAAAGGAAAATATTAATAATGTTCTTGTCTGCTACTCCTTCATTTCTGTGTTGTTGAATGTAACATTGAATGTCACATGGTTACCTGATCTTACTCGACTTTGTCTTTTAGTTAAGATATGAATTGATCCTGCTTCCTCAAAGGAAATGGCAAGCAGGTTCATGTATTTTTGGCCCAAGTCCAAACCACAGCCAAGTCTGCAGTGGTTTTTGCCATTTAGATTGTGTCTTCATCTGATGCACATTTCTTGGAATACCTCCACAACTTAAGCAGGTCTACTGTCACCAGCAGTTTTGGTCACTGTCATAGTACGTGTTTGAACTTCTAGGTGGAAACAATACAATCCTAGTACTGTGCAATATCATAACAAGGGTAATTCCATGGCTTGACTTTGAAATTACCAGGGTATTAGGAGGAGAGGGAGGCAGAATATTTTTATTTTTTAGATCAATTCAGAGGAGTATAAAATGGTTTAATTCTGTTCTCAATATTAAGGACTTTGTCTTTCACTTTTGTATCCTTAAGTTCATGATAATGGATAGAATGGAAAGCTTGGACAGTTGTTTAAAGCTCACTAGAGGTTGCAAACTGCTCATCTAAGATCAGTTGCAGTAAAACATCTTTTGGCACATTCATAGTTTTATTAGACTTTGCTTCTTTTATACTGCAACCTGAAAAATGTGTTTTTGCCTCAATCTTCGGTGCAATACACATTTAAGTAGTGACTTTCAGGTTGTCATAGAAGTTCTGGTGTTCAGCTAGTATCAGTGTGGGGAAAATAGAAAAAATAGTTTTTTAAAAATATTTCACTAAGAATGGCATGTTGCCATTGCACCTTGGATATTGCTTCATCACTAACAAGATGCTGGACCAGTATTTTTGTAACTATATGCTGCCTTTGGTAGAATGTTATGGAATTGTTGTCTTGACAATTTAAATGTCATACAAGAGTCATTACATTTTGGGTTTTATTAGGACCAATACTCCATTTCTGTTTCTGCCACTTAAATTGCACAACATTGTACTAGATACTATGATGCAATTCTGAAACTAGCCTTCCCTGAAAATTATGACTGTAAATCAGAATTTAAATGCTTTGATTCAATCTGATACACTGTATTTTGTTCCAGTATTTGCTAATATCTATGGCTTAGCAAAGCCTGTGGTCACCACAGGACAGAATGTGTGGGTTTTCTTGAATAAAATATAGTTCTACAATGTCTTCACTAGTGAGTGTATTATACAAACAAAGCCTCTACCTGCTGCTGACTGCTGTATCTTTTGGGGTCTGTGGGGAGAGGAATATCTGTGCAAGTGTACAGATAAAGATTAAAGGACAAATTGCTGGGGAAAAACCAAAAAAGGATTCTAGTAAAAGAAAGGGAGTGTTCTTCTGAGTGCATGGTCAAATTCTAACTCTTCATCTGTTAGTGTTATTTAGAAAAATATGTTACACACAATAAAAATAGTGAGTAATATAATTTTGTAATTTGCATTTTTCCTCTATGCATGTAATGGTTCCTTCAGAAGCACTAACCTAAAACTTAAGCTTTTGAAAACTGAGGTGAAAACAAAAAAAATTGGCACTGATGAGCCCTTATTACCATCTGTCATGAAAACAGACCTTTCAAAGCATTTTAAAGTTAACTTTCTTCATAATGTTTGGTTAAGAGGCTGTTCACACTAATCCCAGGCTAAATGCCAAATCTTGCTTCTGTTTAGCTATCTAAAGTATTCCTGTAAGAAAGACATCACTTTCATTTCTCGGACTGTTCTCCAAAAGCAAAACAAGGGAAAAAAAAGCCTTTTGAATTTTACATGAACCTACCTACTGATGAATCATTTCCCTAACAACCTGTAACTGGTTTGGGTCTGTGCCATGGGGTGATGTCCATATTTCCCTCTTGATAAAGTCAAATATACAAAATTGAGCAACAACTGCCAACCTGAAAAAATGTTTTTAAAGTGTAAATGCAACTGTAGCTTAAGTGCTGTCATGAATGAAGGAGAAATGAGAGCCTTCTGGCTGGAGAGGTGGGATAGTTTTGTTCTTGGCTAGAATAAATATTCTTTGCCTCAGACATCGTTATAAGGTGGTATGTACAGAAAATCTGTGCAACCCAACAGTAGCTGCCTTCTTGGGACTGATTTTCCTTTAGGGAGAAATGATCATCATGGAGTCATGAAACTCACATGATTCAAAGGTATTCTGGAAGATTTAGGTTACAAAATCTCTAGTTCACATGTTTAAAAACAGTATGTAGTATCTACTGCTGCCCCTTCTCTCTCCCTCATTTTATAGAAAGGCATGTGAAGTAATTAGGAAACATCATTTGAAGTATTTCAATCAGACAAAAAAAAGCTCCCAAAATCTGCTCTTCTTTCCTGATTTTATGGACTGAAACTCAGTCCAGATATTTCTTATACTCTGTTTCACACAGGAGTTTTCAGTAAAAGCATTGCCCTACTAAATTTATCTGATGAAGCAATACCCATCCCTTTTCCTCTAGAAGACTTTAAACTGATCCTTGTTGAAGTCAGATATGAGCACATGATTTTCACGTAATTACCATCTATATTTAATAATTTCTATCGTGTTTCCTTCTTTGCATGCACTGCATGCTGTGCAAAGTACAGCACATAAATTGGTGACTCACGGTTAGAAGAGCTTTCTTAGCATTTTACAGGTTCTACGTCTATTTCCTAACAAATGCCACAAATTTGGAAACCATGTGGAGGATTTTTTCAGTTAAAATTAAAATAACCCCAAACCTCAGTCCAGAGTTAAGAACAAAGAAAACCACAAATGGGCCTGGTTTCTGGACCTGGTACAATTTTTAATCATGGAATATTAAGCTAGGTAGGGGAGGAAACTGAGGAGATGTCCTTTCCTAAGTGGAAACCAGGAGTGGGACAAATGAACAACAGCTGGTTTGTTAGGCAGGGGCTGCTGTTCTGAAGAATAGGAAGTTCAGGAATTATTTTGGTGAATGATCAAAGTCATCTCCAATGAGTTCTGGAGTTACTGTGAAATTTCACAATTGGGCAAGGGCTTCACTATCCCTGGGAACAGGTGAGCACATGGATCACAAACTGTGGTATTGAACTGCAGCGAAGGGCAGATGTAAGTGGCTGCTGCCTTGTTGTCAGTGCAGTGCAGGGAGTGTGGGTTAGAGCTACTGTTGTCCATTAGCTGCTCCTCTGCCATTGTGGGACAACTGCTCAGTACTAGGGGCTAAGGAAAAGCTTTGCAAATCCAGCATGGAAGGACTGAGAACAGAGAGCAGTATGGAAATGGAAGATAGTGTTGTATTCAGGTCAGTCACCTGAAGCAGTGTGTCTAGAATGAAGGACATGCATCCATGTGATTTTTCGTGTATAGCACTATTTTTTTATTTAAAGTTGATCAAGCACAGAAGAAGCTTCTGAACTTGAGTCTTCTGTCTTCCCAATCTGGAGAAACCAATCATTTTCCAATTAAATCCAGTTCAGACATGGTAAAATAGTTGATGCTGGCCACCGCATCTTGTGCCTTTGAGCACCTTGATTTGGTGCTCAAGTGAATTGGACTGAAACAGGTCTGTAGTCCTTTGAGACTTTACTTTGCTTCTTCAGAAAGGTGCTTAACATCTTCATGAGTCTAGGGAATAGAATCTTGCACGTGAGTGATGTTGGTTGAGTCACCGTTATTTAAGCACAGATTCAAACATCATCAGAACTAGATAATTGAACTTAAATGGTGGTATTTTATTTAAATTTACTGTTTTTAAAAAATGGGCTAACTTGCCAGCCCTGAAAGTTCAAATCAATTGTCCTTTGAATAGGATTAACAGGGGCAAAAAGCAAGTTTCCCTGTAACATCCCGTGCATGGCAAACACGTTCCAGCTTGCAGCCTTGTTTCACTTACACATGTTACTGACCAGCTACCCTCTTGCTTTGTGCTCAACTGGGGCAACCTGCCTGTTTCCTAGATGCATTTCTATCCATGGAGAAGTGTCTTGGCCAGTTCATCAGTGTTTGACGTGGTGCTATGGAAGTCAGTAGATTTCACATTGTACTGCTACCTTCGACTCATGCAAATGGAGTATTTCTTTCTTTCTTTTAGCTTTCTTTTTGCAAATGCTGTTTGATTTAAATATGCTGCGGTTTGTTGTTGTATTCACAGAAGTTGCCTGCTCCTCCTATGTAAGGCTGAAATTTGGAAACTGTGTAGGTGTCCTGAATCCAGCAACTGCTTTATGATATCGATTTAAGGGAAATTCCATTCCTGTTGCTTTATTCCACACTGGTTCACCGCTTTCAGTAATGTTAATACCTCAGCCAAGGCTCCTAATTTCAGCACTAGTAAGTGGGCTTGTATACAGATTTGTGGTCCAAAGGTATGAATAATGTGCTTTAAAACTGAATCTCCATGCTGAAACAGGCATGCACAAACAGCCTCCTATCAACTGCAAAGGAATTTTTAGATTGCCTTGAATATCTGTAAGTCCCACTGCCTTGCAGCAATTAATTCAAGTGATTGGATGCTAGGAATGGTTTATTATAATTGCACACAGGTAGTAATTTATTAGGGTGGCTGTTTCTTTTGGCATATGTCAAGAAGGTCAGAGTTTAGGCTTTTTTGGACATTAACCTAGTCTTCTGAAACTCTGAAGTTCCACTTTTTGGTCATTAATTTTGTACATGCTGAGATTGTGACAATTAACCCACTTAATAAAGGTCAAGTTTCAATTTTTTCCAATTTCTGGAACACTTAACTTTATTCCTTCTTGAAAATGGGCAGATACAGAATGATAAATAGTTATTAAATGAGAACCAAGGTGTAGTTCTGCTGTCAAGATACTATTGAATGGTTAGTAACAAAAGGACCAGAACTGCTAGGATTTGAAATAAAAGGAGTAGCATAGATTAAACTACAGGTAAATGAAATAGAAAAGTGTACATCACAGAGAGCTGTTTAAAGTAATTTCTTCATACATCCCTGTTAACTTTTCTACCTAAGCTTCTAAATTATGCAAATCCATAATTTGTCCCTTTAATTTTTTTCATGTACACATGTGATTTTTCCCACAGCTGTAAATCATCATCAAACCACAGCTAAAAGGCATAAACAAGCAAAGTGAATAAGGAAATGGTTGTGGTGTTTTCAGGTGACCAAAACCTAGTTATACTGCATTCCTTAATAATACCTGGATTTAAGGAGCCACAAGATTAGGTAAAAATAATTGGTTCTGTGTAGTGGCATCAGTTCCTAAAGGCTACATTGGCATGTTTTGTCTCTTCAGCTACCACTTAAAAATTACTTCTGAAAAGTGTCTATCAAAAAGCATATTTATTAATTTTAAATTGTATCATGCATTGAAGAAATGTCTGCAGACGAATCAGAAGTAATCATTTGCTGTGTTAATAAAATCATTGTACCTTTAGTAGCATGTCAGCACTGAGTGATGTTTGAAAACCTATTTTTCACATTCATTTTTTAAGTGTTTAGGTATTGACTAAGACAGTGAGTCCTCCTGAAATATTACAGCAGCACTTTATAGGTCTGTGCTGAACACTTCAATGCAGGAATGACACACAAATCTTTCAAATTATAAGAAGCTGTGGAATGAAAATAATAGTGTACAATTTTTTCATTAAGTAGTACAAGTACTACTACCCAAACCTAAGAAATGGTGGTATCATTTTCACAAATTCTCATTCCTGTGCTGCTGAGCAGGCTCACTTCAAGTACAGAGATACAAACTGTCCAGCACTATTAACATGTGCACCAATGTAATTGCACAACATTCATATTTGAATATCGTTGCTCAGGATTAGATGAAATTATTTCCCCCTGGAAAAAGAGTGTGGCTTTTAAGTTCAAAATGCAACATGGTTTGGCATGATGTGGCTTATTTTTCACAGGAGAAGTCTAGCTGCTGCCTTAGAAACTCTTGCCTTGTCCCCAGAGGCTTTTATGCACGCGCACACACTCTTGGGGTACTCCCTGCCCTTTCTCCCTTTGAGAGGAGTTATTAACCTGTGCTAATGCTGTCTAAATGCTCACTAGCTGGTAACAATACTTGTGGGACAGATGATTTAGAGGCACTTGATTCAAAACATTCTCAGCTAAAGCTAAGTAATCATTTCAAGTGATCAAAGATCATCTGCTGTGAGAAGCAAATACACAGCACAATGATAGTTATCGAGCTTACTCTCAGCAAAGCATATTAATCTTTTCTTCGGGTTTTACTTTTGGGAGTAGTAATATCCTCTGACAGAACAATTGAGTTGTCTTCATCTGAGTTTCCAGAAGCAGCAGCATTTTTCTTCAGCAAAATTAGGTTCAACAGGTAGAATTTCAGCCTAAAATGATGAGCAGTCTTGAGGTGGACCTCATGCCTTTGCAGCAGGAGAAATTAGCTAGTATTTTCTTTCTCTTTATTAAGAAAGCTATTTTTGTCATCCATATTGGGCAACTGTATAAAAATAGGCAAGTTTTGTATCTTGGCAGGATTACATGAGAAGTATGTATGTCTTTTTTTCATATCCTTGAATATCAAAGCAAGACAAGCCTATTTAGGAAGTAGAATTTTATTGCTTAACATATATTTGCATCCCGCAGTGAAGACATTCACTTTCATGGCACGTTTTCTCCCAATGGTTTCTAAATGCCTTGCAGCACTCACAAAGCCGAAATTTTGCAGTATTTTTCTGAGATGAAGAAGCATTATTATGTTTTCTGACATGAAGAAGGGGCTGCAATAGGGTGGCAGATCCTGAATGTGTAGTTCTGGTCACAAGAGATGGTTACATTTTTAAGTTCATCCGAAATAGTTTTGTGAACAAACTACAAGATTGTTTCTAGAAAGAGGAAAAGAGATGTGCCTTGTACTTGTTTAGAGCAAATGTTTATTAAAACAAGCAGTTCCTCTTTAGGAATAGATCATTAAATGTTGGAATTTTTGATCCCTAGCTATGGATTGAGGGAAGAAAGTATTGCTGTGACAGCAGTGCTATACCTCCTCCAAGGACATACTGGGGTCCACAGGTGTAATTGTACCTGTTCTGATCTGGCATCTTCCCTGAGCCTGGTCAGTGGTGGCAAATGCAAATGAAGTGTTAACGTGGAAGACAATGAGGAACATCTCATTTCCAAGAAGGTACAAAGAGTCAAATACAGAAAATGAAGTCAAGGTGAAGCCTCTAAATGACAGGCCTACTTCATTAGCTCATATGTTGCTAGCAGAAAATTCATGTGGGGACAGCCCTAAACGCAGTTCATGGTCAGTCATGAGAGTCAGAAGAAATCTATGCCTTGTTCATAAAAGTAACTTAAATTTTAAACCCTGCTTTGGTTTCAAAGGGAATCTGAGAGGCAGAGAGCCTCAGACTGACCCAATGAAACATAGCTGACCACTGACACTTTATGCTCTGGCAAACAAAACAAGAAACCCACCACTCGGGAGGAGCCTGAAAAGGCTAAGCATTGGTCTCCGTGCTTCAGATTTCTGTTAAAGGAAATATAGGCAAAATTATGACAATTAGCCCTCAGTCCTAAGATTACAAACAGATTTGGATTGAGGGGGGAAGGTAGAAATTTATTCCATGGGCAAATAATTATGTGGTTGTCTAAGGAGCAAGGTTTTTGCATTGCTTTTGATGCTTTTTCTATGTTTGACAGAATGAAAAAAGTTCAGTGGTCTGGGCTGGATTTCCTACATTCCTCAAGAGACCAGTCAGACCAAGTCTTTGATAACAGACTCATCAGTTTGGCAGTATGGAGCTTGAGGAAATGTGCATAAGTTTCCCTCCTATTTTATTTGACAACCTTTTTTTGAAGATCAGAGCATACTTACAATTTTTATAGGACTCCTAAATCATTAAGCTTACCGCATATGCTTATAAATGGTTTTGTAGTCTGTTCAGTTTTTTCATATGCTGGGTTTATGTTAGGTAAACTGGAATAAATGCAGGCTCCTGACTCCCACCTGATTATTAATATCCCCAGGAACACTTGCTGGCAAACTGAGTTAGCTCTCTACAACTTGAAGTAGCCACTAAATGAGATCCACTGACTTTTCAGCTTTTGGGCCTTTCTGGCCTAGTTTCAAGTCAAATGCAGCGTGTAAATGATACATCAGCCTTGGTAGAGTTTGATATGGCTGTCCATCATCTTCGGTCCTCTTGGGCTCCTAGAGAGTACAGCTGCGTTGGTCAGCTGGAATTTGGCTATAGGATCTCACCAGTTAAAAAAATGAAGGAACACGTGCCTAGTGCAGGTGCCACCAAGATGTTTTAAAGGTTGCTGTGAAATAATACAGACAGAACAATAGTAATGAGTCAGTTAAAACCTCAAACACAGAAATGTTAAACCTAATAAGCCTAAAAACCTGAAGTGTGTCAATTTTCCTGGTTTTTGCATTTGTTGGTTTTTTTAAACGTCTTTCATATTTGCAAGATCTCTGAAGACACCCGTGCCCTTCCTGGTAACAGGATAAATACGGTACTTACTGGAATGAGATCTCATTTTGTTCCATTTCAAACCAAGTAAGTGTGCTTTAACGATCTTGGAAGTCTGTAAAGGGATTTGCCTCCAAAGCTAACATGCCAGCCATGGAACAAAGGGAGAATAGCCCTAGTTTGAAGTCAGCAGTTACCAAAATGCAGTGTGTTGGCACTCTGAGTGTTAGTTTTCCCTTTCATAAAGCATTCTGCAGAATTCTGGAGCAAGTGCCTCATGCTGTAGTGCAGGTCTCTACCTTTGCTCATCCCTTTTCTCCTGTAATTGACATTCAGAGGAAATGGACAGCATGGACAGTCTTTGCTGCATCATTCTCCATAGCTGGATACAAACATTTTCAAATGTACTGTGTGTGCCTGGTAATAGAATTCATAGGAGAACATTAGTAAATGCAAGAACTGCAGAAGGACTTGGTGTTAGCGAAATATCAGGCCAGAACCTTGGACTTGGGCTCCAGATTATCCACTGAGCCCACAGCAGGGAACAGCTGACAACTGTGCCTCCAGAAGTGCCTAACTTCAGACACGACTGAGCCAAGCTCTCAGGGTATGTGAATCCCCAATTTCAGCACAAATACAAAGTCCCCCTTTGCTTAAAAAAAAAAAAAAAAAGACCTGGCCATTTCCTGTGCTCCTTGAGGGATCTGGAAAAAGGCCCCAAAACCCCCAACAAAACATAACACCCTAATTCACAAACTGTTCTGTTGTGTTTCTGCCTCAATCTCATCAGGCACTAGCTGGTGCCACTTTCAGAGCACTATTTCTTAAATCTCTCTTCTTCACTTCATACTTATCTCACTTTAGAGAGTGTGAAATTTTTCAGTTCATTATGTTCTGAACTGTTATTTAATTGAAGCCCCTAATGTTCAGTCAGTACACACTGCACACAGTCATTTAAAATATTCCAGCAGTGCACATTTTTTATAAGTGCTTCAATTGGAAGTGATCAAGGTTTGAGACTTCCAGCCTATAAAGGCTTCTGCTGTGGAAATGTGAAGTGCTACTCTCAATAATTTCAAACTGCTTCCTAAGCAGGCCTTCTGTTCCGACTCTCTTAAACTGCAGCATAATTTCTCAGCATGGTTTATGCCCAGAACCTTCATTTAATGGCTTACACAGAAAGGAGCAAGTTGCAGGATTTGATGGAGCCCACTATCTGTGGAGCATGGTGGGAAGCCCTGCTCTCTGAACAGAGAGGCTAGGTGGGAGATTTTTGTTCTGCTCACCCTGTCTTGTCCAGAACTGCTGGAACAGAGTGAACTGCCCCCACTGCCCTTTTTTCTGCATGGTGTGTGCCACGCTTGCAGCTTTGTCCTCAGCTCCATGGGACCTGGTGTGACTGAATTATGAGCACAAAGCGTGTCTCTAAATGGATTTTTTCCAGTGACACGCTCTGAAACTCCAGTGTTGTAAGGTGAAAAGTACCTAGAAGGAACTAGGATGAACCATGGCATCCTAGGAGAGCAGATCACAGCCAGCTGCAGTTCACTGCCCTGGAGTGAAGCTGTGTTTCAGGGATGGTACTGCCCAAGGATGTGGTACAGCCATGCAGCTCCTTAAAGTTTTCTCTGCCAGTATTTTGGACATGGCTGCTACCTGTGACAACACAGAGAGCAAGCTCACTTTTCTTCCCTTTTCCATAGCCTTTGTGTAGATGACAAAAGGAGCTGTGCTGGGGATGGTTGTCTTCCATCTTCCCGAGCCTGATTCTGTGCAACAAAGAAAAGGCTCAGCTTGAAAAGGAGAGAATGAAGCTCACCACTTTACTTCTCCTGCTGCTCAGAGCAAATGATATCCAGGATTCACCAGCCATCTGTTGTGGTGGGACAGGCTAGTGGCAGTGGTAGATGAATCTCCCCTACTTTTCATTGTTCAAATTTGAAGTTGAAGAGGATTAAGAGATTGCAGTTTTTGTTGAAAATGCTTGGTAATCTCTAGTAATGACCTAGTCTAACTGAAGAACAAGCTCTTCTTAAAGGTCATTTTCCAAGTGCTGTCATCCTCTACTCTAATTAATATCAGCCATGTATGATGTTGGCAGTGGCTTCAAATATTTTAGCATGGGAAGACTGG
Organism: Certhia americana; assembly: GCA_018697195.1. NCBI lineage: Eukaryota > Metazoa > Chordata > Aves > Passeriformes > Certhiidae > Certhia > Certhia americana. The sequence continues at coordinate 50,674,090 of CM031861.1, read as the reverse complement.
ACTTCTAGTGACAATTTTAATGAAAAAATGGAAATCATCTCTCATGAATGCTGTAATCAAGTTATTCATTAGCTAACCCTGGACTGCAGAGAAACACCTACAGAAATAAGCTGTGAATCTTGGATAATATTGTAGGAGTGAGAAGTCTTCCAGTTATAATCCAGTAAGCTGCTATCAGCTAGGCACATGTGTAAAGAGGCATGGTTCAGGCAGCCATGAAAAAAAGCCATAGAAAGACCATGAAAAAGACAAATGAAGCCAAAGGAAGCAGGGTCTACACTACTGATGCTTAATGAAAATGTAGAACAAGTAGCTCAGGAACCTGCAGGCTTGGGTAACTCTTTCCTTGAAGATCCTTATCCTGATCCTTTAAAAAGATTGATGAAAGCCCTGAAGCATGAGCAGACATTGTTATATCCTTTCCAGAATACACTAGGAGTAACCACACCAACTCTAGATTTAAACTTTGAGGCAGGAGAGGTTCATTAGAACACTGACCCTGAATCCAGTTACCTGGAATTTGTCCCTAATGTGCGTTTGTCCAAGGCATCCAGTGTTGATACAAAGATTGGGGAAAATGTTGACTTTGTTGCTATTCTCGGCGCCTTGTTTCAATATTTGATGACTCTCACTTCAAAACCAAAATTTTCCTATTGCTTCAGGTCCTAATGGTAGATTTTGTACTGCTTTGTTTTGCTGGATGCAAAAACTCTCTCTAGTCCCTCTGTGAATATACTTGTATGGAATAGTCAAGTTTACCTCCCAGGCTTCTTCTTTTGATGAGAGAGGCACAGAAGGCCTCTTGCTGCAAGTTTCCTCCAGCCTGAAAGTGACTTTAGGATCTCCCCTCTGTGTTCCTCTAATTTTTCATGATCCTCAAAGATTCCTCCACTGGAATTTATATGATTGCTCATAGCATCAAAGCTATTTATGGTGGTACTTCTCTTTTTGATTGTCATTTTTCCTGCTCAGATATCAAGGTCCTTCAGTAGTCTTCTTTGTCTTAATGCCCCTTGGCACACCCATTGATTAACATGGATTAACATTCCATGCTTATCATTTCAATCACTGCTATTGATGATATGGGTTTCCAGAGTTCACAGGTGAAGCCTGTCTTCTGGTTTCTAGACATCTGGCTTTGAATTCAAGTGCATTAAAAAGTTCTCAGGTTTCATGATCCCATTTAACAAGTATTTTGGACAAGAATGTAAGAGCTTCATGATTAACTTATAGTGCCTGCAATTGTTATGTCTCCTTCAATTCTTTTTTTTTTTTTTTTTACATTAATTTTCTTATTTTTATAAGTCCAGTGTTGGGGGTTTTTTTAAATCTCTTTGAGTTCATGTGCTGCATGCCATGATTGTACAAAATATTCTATAGTCAAATTTAATGTCTCCTGGAATATTTTTACTTACATGGATAAAAATAGGGACATGTTCTCCAGTACATTTTCTTGGAACAGAGATTGCTAAACTCCACACTTTTCACATTTAGTCATAATTTCAGAAAAACAACAGAACATAACTTCTTGTAAAGTTTGTGAAGTTCAACTCCAAATTCAGCTTTCCTGATAGTGGGTTGAATCAAAATCTTATCTCTCCAGGTACTTTCTCTTTTCACTGTACAGGACAGGGACTGCACAGAACGAGTGTTTTTGGCTCTTGTTAAATGTCTTCATGCTCAGGACGTAGTCTGTATAGCCATTCAATAAGGAAAAACAGGGATCATCTGCACTAGGCAATTCTTGAGGTAGGCATCTCCTGGGAATGATCTGAAAGAATGTCTCTGCTCAGGCAGTGTCAGGCCAGAGATGTTCACAAACTGTGTCAGAGCCGTAGAGCTTCTTACCCTGCAGGGTCTGTGCAAGCCTTCACAATCTAGAATCATAGAATGGTTTGGATTGTAAGGGACCTTAAAGATCATCTTGTTCCAACCAGCTGCCATGGGCAGGTACACTTTCCAACAGACCAGGCTGCTGAAAGATCCATCCAACCTGGCTTTGAACAATTCCAGGGATGGGGCACCCACAGCTTCTCTGGGCAAACTGTGCCAGTGCCTCACCACCCTCACAGTAAAGAATTTCTTCTTGATATCTAATCTAAACATCCCCTTTTTCAGTCTGAAGCCCTTCCCCCTTGTAAACAGTCTCTCTACAGGTGCCTTGTACCCCTTTAAGTACTGAAAAGCGTCAGTAGTATTTCCTTGGAGCTTTCTCTTCTCCAGGCTAAAAATCCAATTCTCTCATTCTTTCGTCATCAAGGAGGGACTCCATCCCTCTAATCATCTCTGTGGTTCTCCTCTGAATCACTCCAACAGGTCCTCCACATCCTTGCTATATTGTAGCCCCAGAGCTGGGTGCAGCACTCTGGGTGGGGTATCCTGAGAGCAGAGTCAAGGAGAGTCACCTCCCTCCACCTGCTGGTGATGCTGGTTTTGGTGGAGCCCCATATATGGTTGGATATGGTTGTCTTTGTGGGCTGTGTCTTGAAATACACTTTCAGAAAAGACCACAACCATGAGAGACCAGAAGTCATGCAAGAAAAAGTAGGATCTGATCTGAATGGTGCAGCCAAATGAGGAGCAGAGGTGCAGCCCTGCCACCTCTCTCCATCCTGAGCCAAGATTTTCATGTCCTCTGTAGTTCAGACAGTTTTTTCTCAATTCCTCCTGCATTTTCATCCAGCCACCCCACTGTGTACCTGCCCTCACAGATGCCATAGTCTCTGTCCTTCACATATGTCCTTCACACGCATCCCACACAGAATCCAAACACAAACCCAAGAACTTAAGTGATTTAAAAGTGTGAAGTATTTCCCAGTTTTCATAGACACGTGATACACATTTTGGTGTGCACACATAGATGCCAGCTTGTAGCAGCTTCTCGTGATGTTGAAAACACATACTGGTAAAGTTTTGCAAACAGGTGGGGATAGAAAATGTAGCGCTGTTTTTTTTTGTGGTTTTACTGTTGCTGGAGGCCATGGCAAGCTGGCAATATGTCACACTAGAACCAAATCCCAAAGAGCTCATAGCCTCATGATCTGTCATTGTTTTGTGTGAACATTGCACTCCACTGTTCCAAATCCCAGTGGCAAGTTGGCTAGTGAGAGGTGTAAAGCTCTGGAAGAGAAGATTTCTAAACGAAGGACCACAACTCTTTCCAGTGTATTTGCCTCATTAATATCCAAAACCTCTGGTTCATGCTATAAACATAATGAGCTAATAATCTCAATTTCACATGAGGATGTATTTGTATCAGAAACTTGCAGTGTTTCTCTCAATGACATATCTATATAGCATTTAAAAAAAATACCTTGGAAGCAGTTTGATCCTTATTTGGGTAGGATCACACAAAATCAATATTGGCACTGAGATTAAAATTTTTCCCTACTTTCCTCCGAAGCATAAACCAAATTCTGGAGTCCAGAATTCTGTGTCTGAATCATAGAAACCTTAGTATGTGGTTACCTTGGAATATCTACCCTAATTTCCAAGATGGATGGCATGCTTACTGTACCAAGAAAGCTCAGGAACCACTGGATAAGTAAATCTGATTCTGAAGATTCTGCTTTCCATATTTATTTATAATCTCATTCATAAACTCATAAAGTTGCAGTTTATTTATGCAGTTTAAAGTCTGTTATGCTTCTTGATCCCCTCACTTGTACTTAGGACTTGCTTCTCAAACCCCTGTTGATGTGGATGTGAACAGTCAACTTCTGCCATTGAAAATGGAGGTCTTCTTCAAAACACCAAGAATGTTTTGAGAGACATCTCTGTCGTACATGCTGCATGTTAAGCCTGAGGCTGGTTTCATAGCAAGAAGGGAAAATATGGTCAAAATGCAGTGAATGAATGCATGTATCAACACACTGTACTTACAGGAGGAATTAAAGGAGAAATGCTCTGTGAACTGGGCCATGCTCACACTGCCTTCACTTAAACTCCTTCTGCTTTCACACTGCTTTGAGCTTCAGCATTTGAGCTGATTTATGGGGAGAGAATGCCACTAAAATATACATTTTTACATAGAATGAAAGCTTGTGTACTCTTCCTTAGCAGAGACATGTAAAATCCAGTTGAAATCTATATTAGGTGGATATCCCTGTCTGATACTTTTTTTGCTCTAGCATGGATATTTCAGTAGGCCTTTTTGGTCATACAACCTTGGGAAGGTTTTACATCTGTAAATGCCTGAGCAGCCCAGGGCTCAAGTTGCTTGGGAGGTGCTGAGTGATGCTGAAACAGTATCTTGCAGTGGCCCAGCTGATGAAATTACCACAGTGTGTGGAGGTGATACTAGCCAAGGGCAGGACCCACAGTGGTAATTGAGTATCTCAGCTCTTCCACTCTCTACTCTGTGACCTCAAGAAAGGTGCTCTGTTTTTTTGTTCTGGCTTCTCCATCTATAAAATGACATTTTGAGCTGAATGCTTTGAGAGTGACAGATACTGTCCAAACTTTCCCTGGAAAACGGAGCTAATTTTGTACCTAGGTTGTAGTATAGTCAAGCCCTGTTTGATACCACGGGGTAAGACACCACTGGTAATACTGGGAAACACTCTTGAAATCTCTGCAGTTTCTTCTTGTGACTGGTGAGTTTTGGCTTAAGGCTACAGTGCCAGTTCATGGATTGAATAAGAAATGTGTCCGTTGAGATATGGCCTAAACTCCCTCCCACAGGAAAATGGGCAACAATGTTTGTTGTGAGCCCCATGTTCCACATATACCACCACATATCATAGAACCATTGACAGGCTGGCACAACGGTACTCTGTGCAGAGAAGGCACTGTGGATCTGCATTTCAGGAGTGTTGTCCACTTACACTGCCAGCCCAGTCATGAAGAGCTGTGGGTATTTGAAAACCTTGTTTAAAACCAGGGCAGAAATGTTGGAACCAGTCACTGTGGGCAGGATGACTTCTGAGGAGCCATGGAAGTTCTCCAGCCCCAGCAACATCCCAGTGCAAACAAAACTAGTGCTTCTAATCTCAACACTTGCTTTTATCTGAAAATAATTAGCTGAAGAAAAATAAAACTCCTTCTGTACTTGCAAAGCTGTGAGGGAAGGGAAGTGCATCTAAGATTGCTTCAAATGAAACAGTGAGGCTCAGAGGAACCAGAGACCTCTGCCTGTATGCTGCATTCCTTACTCCTGAGACAAGTTTATGAAGGAATGGAGTATCTTTAATCATTTAATTTGGCTAATTTAAAACTACATATGCATAATTTATTTACAGAGAGGTAAAACCCTCTAATTCCTGCATTTATTATTGTAACACACAGTATTAGAGTGATTTTTTTTACTATTGCAATCTGCACACTGCCTGGGAGTGTTAGTGTGCTACATATCATGCCTGAGTGAGTGTGTTTGAGGGGGTTTGAGACTCCAATTCACATATACCACCCTCCATAAATTATGTACTTATCTTCCATTTATATACAAAGACATTGTAGAAATTATAATATAAATTAATTTACAGGGCTTTCATTCCCAGCCATTGTTTTATGTCCTTTGTTTCAAAGGCAAAAAAGAATGAGCCAAAAAAGGGTCTTCCCTTTCCTACTCCAGGAGGGTTCAGTTTTGGTAATACTGCAAATAGTGCCTTATGTTAAAGGTACATTTGACTCATTCACAGCAAAACCCAGGGAACTTGCCTTGTTGGAACTACCTCCAAATACAATTTATGCAATCTATTCATGTAAGTGGGACACCTTTTCTAATTCCAGCTCATGGGAATTTAATTGCCAAGTTTGAACCTTTGTCAGGATATCTATCATTTTTCAAGGAGTTCATGGATGGAAAAAGAATTCCGTAAAGTCCAGCTCTTTTACAAGGCTTGACAACTATTCTGACCTTCTCAGAGTGTAAGACGTGAGAGCCCCGAAAGACTTGGCTGAGGCAAAGTGAGCGAATTGATTCCAGAGTTGCCTCATTCACAGGTACCTTTAAATTATATTCCAGCCTGACCCAGAAGGTTTCTGCCTTGTAAGTATCACCTCACTCACCTTAGTGAGTGAATTTGCCCTCATTCCTTTGCTGACCTGGGCTGTACTTTGTGCAACCAGCTTTACTGAAGGTATTGTGTGTCCACCATAATGCCTCTCATCACTAATTCACAGACCCTTGGCATGTATGAAAGCTTAAATTATTTCCTGCAGTGTGCATTAGCTTGCACATGTCTACACTGAATTTCATCTTCCATCATGCTGTCTGGTCAAGTCTTTCTGGAACATGTCGTAGCTCCCTATAGTCTTGAGTAACCTAAAAAATTCTGTGTCATCCAGACATTTTGCTAATTCACTATTTACATACCTACTCCCAGGTCACTAAGAAACATCTCTTACTACAAACTTTGGGCTGACAGGCATAAATTCTTAATGTGAATTGAAACAATGAGCCAATCTAGGACTATTTCTTAGTTTGACATATTCAAAGCAGCTTTTAATGGCTTATCAGTAGGTGTTGAAGGCAGTGAAATCTGTGACAGAATTTCAGGTTCTGATTTCTTCAGCTGGGGCTGCTATTGGAGACACTCTGGCTGGCCTTCTGCTGCCCTGGATGAGAAACTAGCTCTTTTCTAAATCTGCATGGGATTTGAGCCTCTTCCATTTCACTGTATTTTTCCTGTGCAGGAAGGATGACAACTCCCATAGGCAGCAGCAGCTACTCATGGTGCAGAAGGAGAAATATATGTCTCTGTTCTAGGAAATTGGGTTGACCTATTCCCCTGGAGCTGGTTGGCACAAGAGGAGGAAACAGGAGCTGACAGAGAGCAAGACCATGCAGCAGAACGGCAGGAGAAAAGATGTGAGCCAGTCCTGGCTGTTGTTGAGCCTCCCACCAAGGTTATCTCCCCTGCTGTGTGGTTACTGATGTGCCCCTCAGAGCAGGTCCCTGCCTACTCCCCTCAGAAATTCTAAAGGCAACATACGGTGATGTGTCTCTTTTTTCCAAAAATGGGTGATGGGCCATGCAGAACATAGCAGGTACAGTGTCTGAAAGAGTGCCTTTGGAAGAAAGTGTGGCGTGGCCTCATCCTTTCAATGTGAGATGCACTTCAAGAGAGCCATTTAGCCCAGCTGGTTCCTTACATGCCATTGTAGAAACTCTCTTTTACTTTGTAAATATTTTCTGTTTCTTCTTAAGCTATAGGAATATATGTCGGTATTTGTAGTGACAGAGGGAGATTCTGTAGGCTATAGGCTGCTTTGGAGGAGAGGACAGGATCTGAACAATGGAGGTTATGTAGGAGGAAAGGTTGGATTTTGAAATTTTAATAAGTAAATTTTACAGAGGAGGACAAATCTTCTTTTCTCTCTCTCTTCAAAATCACCTCAAATGATATAACATATGTGAGGGTTTTTAGCTCTCCTGTCAATGCCAACAGCACCCTGAAAAGGTTACCACCAGTGTCTGAAGGTATGTCCAGCAGCAGCAAAGAGAAAACATGATGCTTTGTTGACAGGAATAGAATGGCGTCTATTTCTCAAAGGTATTTGTCATTCCAGGGTATATGCAGGCTCAAGTAAATCAAACTGATTCAGATTATGATCGGCAATACTTAAGAGGTTATCTTTGCAATCAGTAGAAAAAAGACTTTTAATTACAGGCACAGTAATAATATCAAGCTGGGGCAAATCCTGTGCTTAATCTTGTACTACTGCTCTGGAGTTCTGCCTGGTTTGGATACTTGTCTCTGTCTGTTTCCTCATGAAATAACTTCCTGAACTGGATGTTTTCGGTAGAATCACTTTTGCAATAAAATGATGGAGGGCAGAGAAATATTTGTCTTATGCTGAGCACACTTGGGAAAACACTGCTCTTCCCACAGTCCCTACGTGAACACATGGAGAAGGCCACAGACCTGCACAGGTGCCTTTGTAAACCATCCCTCATTCTTACCATGGAAAGGGTCCAGGGTCCCTCAGCCACCAGCTCAGACCTCTGGTGTGCTGGTGAAACTCCTCCTGCTGTCCCAGCAACACATCAGGTATAGAAGAAGATAAAATCTCTGTTTCCAGCTTGTCAACACTCTTGTATGAAGCAATGCTTGTGTGATCTCCTTCCTGTGGTGCCCGGCTTTCCACGTGTGGGCTGCACTGATGTTGAGTGCTTTGGCAGGGAGCTGGTTAGTGCTGTTATCCCTGGGAGGGGGCTGTGCTGCAGGTGCAGTGAAGGCACCTGCTTCCCCCAGAACCTCTTTAGTCACTTGGTTTCCAGCCTGGAGGCTTTGGGCAGCTCTGCCTTAGATTACATCTCCCACATCATCCCATACCTCATCACCCTCTCCACCCAGCCTCCAGCCTTTCCTCTCCCCTCCTGCCCTCAGCCACCCTCCCTGCCCCTCTAGCCATCCATCCCTGTCTGCATTCTTCTTGTCTTATCTCTTTGCCTCCCCCCACAGCATTCCACAGACTGTGCCTCTCTGCAGATGGACTGGGCCAGTCACCCACAGCTCTCCATGGGGCACTGGCTCCCAGCAGGCATCAAGGGCCCTTTTCCTCCTCCTCTCTTTGAGGTGATTTGCAGCTCCTGGGGGTTCCATGAACTGGAGCAGTCCTAGGGAGCTGGAGCTCAGCAGTGCATCTCTCCAGAAAGATTTTGTTCCAAGGGGAGCTAGGCAGGCAGAGTGGATAGTCTGAGGGTTGCCTTATTAAAAAGGGGGTTTGTGGCTGTGCATGAGGAAGGAGAGCAAGGGCCAGGAACCTTGTGGAACAGGATGCACATGAGGCTCCAAGCTTTTTGGGAGCTGTGGTTTCAGCTTATGAGCTGAGCCATTAAGCAAAGCTGCCTCCAGCACTGCCCTGTCAGAGCATGGAAATGGGGCCAGCCCTTGCTCCAAGGCAGCATAAAGTCCCTTTTCATCCCATGGTGCCCTGGCCAGGCCTGCCCTTACTTGCTTTGCAGAGGACTGCGAGCCCGGAGGGAGTCCAGCGCTGGGGGCTGTGCGGTCCCAGCAGCCAGGAGCTCTGCCCATCCCCTCTGTCCCCCGGAGCCGCTGGAGCCTGGCCGGCCCCCCAGGTCCCGGAGAGCCGCACCGGAGCTTGCCTGGAGCTGGGCTTTGTTACAGGAGGAGGAGTTTCTCCCTTGACATTTTCACAGCTCGGGAAGGAACAGGAGGGATTGATGACTCTGAGCCCAGGAAAGACAAAGAGGTGATACTGCCCTACTGGGCTTTGATAAACCCAGGCAACCAGCCACCACTTGTTCTTACAATCCCTCACTCCCACATATGCATGAGAAACGCTATTGTGGGGCTTTTTCAACATTACTGCATACTTATTAACTGACGTGCTTTTGTTTTCTATCAAAAATCTTGTTTCTAAACCTCTCCTTATAACTCACCACATAGACACATGCACATACTAATTTTTCTGTCAAAGAAATCAGTACTGTAACATTTGAAGGGGAAAGTAAAAGACCATTTTAAACTACTTTTTTTTTTTCTTTTCACGATTTTCTTTCACCAGATTACTCTACAGCTCTTAATTTCACAGACATTGTGCTCAGTTTCAGTAGCCTGCAGAGGTCTGTGGAGGTGTGATTGGGCAAGCTTTTGCTAACAAAACCCTCTCCGTTTTTTTCTCATAAGTACAGTGTTTGCACCTTGCAAACCTGACACTCATACTGAGACACAGATTTGTAAAGGTATTTTGGCATCTCCCTCCCAGCAAGTCAGACTTGGAGATTTGGCTTTTCCTGTACAATACTTTGCTCTTTTATTAGTTGAATTTTCCTCCTGTTGGAGGAACGGCAAATCTGATTTGACTTCTCTGGGGGCGAAATCACAGGAGCACAAGGCAAAATCCTTTAAAAATATCACCTGATTAATTCTCTCAGATATCCATCAGGAAAAACAGGCACTTTAGCTCATTTTCTCTCCACAAAGCAACTGGCTCAGAGTATGAGAACCCACTTCTAATTCAGGGTGATGGCTACCTGGCTGGATGCAGCAACATGCAGATGTATTGAAGAAAATGTGCCACAGCAGCTTCCTAGCAGGACTTCACAGCTTCCAACCCCTGAGTGCTTTTTAAGCACTAACTCAGTAATTATGCATCATGGACAGGCCTACTTTTTCACCATCACTTCTACATTTCACTGCAACTTTGCAAAATGATCAGATGATTGAGATCTGGAAAGTTCATGCTCTCTGTCCTGTATTCAGGCATGACTCTGCTGTGCCATTGAGGCACTTAGTGAAACTAATTGTCTTTCCTGCTGTCCTGCCTGGAGGGCCACAGGGAACAGGACGCCGTTGTGCTCACTTCTGGATAAGCACATTATGTCCCCATACCGATGAATATATTACATAAATGAAAAAAGAGACACAGAGAGGGCAGGGACACACAAAGGAGTGAACAATACAGGAGCACAGAATGCCAGGTCACATCAGTGGGTATATCAGCTACAGAATGTCCAGCTCCCACTTGAAGCCAATGATTGGAACACCTTCCACAGAGGTGGAAGTCTGTTGGATGCACAAGTCACACCTGAGACTGCAGCTCATCGATGTGTATCTGGCTGGAGATGCTCTGCTTTCTATGTCCTGTAGGATACTGCATCTGAATAGTATCTTTTGTGCCAGGCATCTCCATGATGGAACCTGAGACATTATAATTCCAAAACACCCACCAGACCCCAGAAAACTGCTGAAATGCATTTGAAATAACAGAATTCTGATGTGGTCAATTAACCCCCTGCTATGTAGAACCCTGATGTCTCTGTATAAATAAAATAAAAGGCAATAGTGTTGGATTGATGGCATAGCTGGGAAAGAAAGCAGCGGTACCATGAGATAGTTCCTTATGAATTATTTATTGGGCGCTGTGATCAGAGCTCTGTTTAGCCTCTGTCCTGCTCTAGGTCATCACAAGCATACACCCCATGCCCTAACTCAGAGCATTAAGCAGCCATGCCAAAGACAGGATCTTTGCATGACTGCCTCCAGATCCCAACACACACCCGTGTAGCCCCTATAATGGACAAGCACATGTATTATTAAGCAGCAGAAAGCACTTGTACAAGGCTGACGGCACACATGACTTATTTACACTGACCTAAAATAGCAGCACTTTAAATGATACAAACACAGAAGACTTTAAAGTGCTCCATGGAGATTTGTGAATACTGGAGAACCCTTTGGCTAATCCTGAAACATTGTTTTTTTAAAAAGTTATCTGATTTTCTTTTATGCACCTGCCATTACTTTCCCTACCTAGAAGTGACTTCCTTTGGCTTTCCATATATATTGGATTATTAACTATCCTCACACTTTTGTTGGCAGATGCAGCCTTTCAGAGCTGACAATTCCTAAGGGCTTAGGAATACCTTCCTGCAGGCTTGCAGGATGGAGGGTTTGTGGGGTTTTCCCTTCTTTTAGCAGAGATTCCTGATGGAAAGTGGCTTTAAATGGCCCTGCTTCAACTATGCCCACTGGCCAGGCTTGGCACATTTTGTCCTTACTGTCACTCGGTGTCTGTCTGGGGACAGGGGCTGTGTGCCCAGTGAGGAGGGAGGTCACTGCCAGGGTGGCTGGAAAAGGCTCCTGGAGGTGTGCCAGGATCATAGGGTGAAGGCCAGAACCAGTGAAACCTTAAAATGGATGTATGTGTGTGCAGGGTGGGGGGGGACCTTAAAGATTATTTAACCAAAAAAAACCCCTCAGAGTCTGACTTATATGAAATTTAATTTAATTTATTTTTACACCAGCAGCTGTCAGTTCAAAGAACAAAAACAAAGTAGCCATCTGTGCTTAATTTCATAAATCTACTGTAGATTGTCACATGATAGTGGAACTTGGACAAAAACATGTCATGTGATTGAGTCCAGTCCCTTTAAAGTCAGGCTTTCATATATAGTCAGATGTAGCTGCAGCTATAGGCACGAGGCCCAGCTAAGCAGGCAGAGACATGTCATGAACTGAGAGGGGTCAATCTGAGAGGAATCCTGATTTCTAGGACTTGTATCATCTTCCCTTCTTTTCATGGCAGAATTGTTTTGTTTCTTTTTTCATTATGTTATGTTTTTAATTATCAGTACTGGAGAAAAACTATGAGCTTATTAGATAATAGCAATGACTGCAACATGAAATACAGCATGAAATAGCTCCCCTCCCATGACAGCTGTAATGGCATGGAAAAAGCAGGGTGTCAGGAAACTGTGAAGTACCAAGGGTGGTGGCAGTCATGTAGTCTCACCTTCCATCGGAAGATCTTCCCTGATTCTTTAGACGTGACAAAAAGCATTTTTTTAAAATCTCCATGAAACACAGGTAAATTAGAGAAACATAAAGAAGTGATATTTTCTTTATCCATTTGAGAGGCTGGGCTAATAGAGAAAGTCAGAATATGTTTACTCCTGAAAATCACATTACTAAGAAAGTGCAAGGGAGAGAGATCAGAGGGGGTGTAATTAAAATACAGATCAAAAAGTCACATTTTTCAATTTGCCATGTGAAAAAAAAATAACAATCAGCTTGTCATATTCTCATTAAATACCAGATGGTTGAGCATGAGTAATAGATCTTTGGCTGACAGAAATCTGCAAACTCTTTTCTTTGGAGAGTTTTTAACTTCAGCAATCCAACCATATCGAATAGTCAATAATGCTATCAAGGTGAATGCATTTGTTCAGTATTTATGTGCATGTATTTGTCTGTGCTGGCCAGAGCATACGTGTGTGTGGGGTGGAAACCAGAGCTGGGCCGCAGAGAAAGTAAAATTGATTCTTAGCAGGTAAGTTTAGCTACCTGACACACTTTTGCTCTCAGACTCACAGACACAAGAGTTTCCTAAGGTTTAATGCTTTCCACCTTCTCATGGATAATTAACTGATGACCACAGCCTGAAAGGAAAATGCCACAGCTCCTTTATCTGATGCAGCCACATAACTATAAATCAGGTTGTTGCTCTCGCCCTGAGCCCTGCAGATTAATCTCTTTCTTGCACCACTGCTATTCCCTCCAGTGGAGATCCAGCAGCTGCAGGCAGCCCTGTCCTGCTGCCTTTTCCAAGGCCAGGTCACCCCTGGACTAACCCTAACAAAAGTTTTACCATGTTCAAATTATTTCTCTGGTTTGTTGTCACTAGTGCTGTATTACAGTGACATTGACAGGATCTGACCATGGAGCACCACTGAGATGGTATGAAAAGAGAATGAATAAGATGGTTCTTTCCTTCTTCACATGATTTACTCTGTCAGTATGCAACATGATGCAGCACAAGGACGTGGTCAGGTGGGGAAGCTCAGACCTTCCCATATGCCAAACAAACCTTTCTGTAGCTGGGATCCTGTCTTGATCCCAAGTACAAAGATGCATCTGATTGCTGCCTCACTGGACTTCAGCCATTTGCAGGGCTTGATAACAAAACAGCCAAATGACTGGGAGCCCTGAAAGACTGATGTAATAAAGGAAACATTTAAGCCTCTCAGCAACACATGGAATTTCAAAGAAATCCTGCATGTGTGCAGAGGGAGCAGCCATGCTCCTCTTGCCTTCTCCAGCCTGTCATGGAAATGAACACACTAGTCTCTCTTGCAGACCTCGCATTTAATTTTAATCCCATCACCACCAGCCCCTGCCCCCTTCTTCTTGCTGCTGATTTCCCTTAACGTAAAAGAAGTAATTTTGAATGAAAGTAGATTATCTGGTCCTTGTATATGGGAAAACATCAATTACTGTCAAACAACAGTAGTTTTGTGGTAGGAGTATGGTAGCTTTATTCTCCTACAAGTTTGGGCTGGACTAATACTTAGAGTAATAGACCTTACTGCCAGAAGAGAGCTTGTGAGGTTTCTTGGCCTACTCTTTTTGCCGGTAAGGTATGTTTCCCTACGGGGTATTGTAACCAAGCTTTAATTAAAAAAATTAGAAGGCATTAGAGCAGCACAAAGTAATAGACTCCTTTGGTGTACCTCAACTTTCCAACCAACCTGTGAGTCTCAGACCTTCTTCATTCAAGCTACTGACACATCTGGTCCTGGCAGATCTGGACCTCACAACACCGTGCTATTCAGGGGTACTTAGAAGTGCTGTAGCTACATCAACACAATAAATTGGCATGGGTAGAGCACCATGCTAGTAAGTCTGGATTGCTTCTCGTCCTCATGCTAGTTTGCTTAGACCTATTTCATTTAGCACTACAATGTGCAGTGCAGATGTATCCGCATACTATCCAAGTCTTTGGGAATGTTATGGGTAGCTCAGAAAATCCATGGGTGGTGGGAACAGTGGTGAAGCTGAAAAGTTTGGGCTGTACCCACCCAAGGCTTCTAGCTGGTTGAAAAGTGGTATCTTCTTTTTCTACAAGGTCTTGGTTCCCCTGCAATCTGTAGAGGTTTTGACATTACCTATAGCTATTCTAAAACTTTATCCTCTGCTTATTTTTCTAGTCAGAGTAAAAATGTTTTTCCAGTGGTAATAGGCTAGTCTCTCAAAACTATTGATTTCTTCTTAAACTCTATTCAGTTTTGCCAGTTTCACAACATTTTCCTTATGCACATTTAATGTTTTTAGTTAATACCAGCATATATACTGCCTGAAATCACCTTTTTTTGTGAATTGCTGTCTTATTACACCAGCCTCACTTTTCAGCTGTTACTTTTTCAGGAGTTCACCCCCCATCTCTTCTTTTTCTCTTGGATTGACAAGGCTGACAGAGGCACCTGTAAGCACTTGCTTCCTTGATCCTGGCTTTAATGATTAGCTTAAGGAGTCTCATATGCTCCTGTCATGCCTATTGCTACCTCTGTCAACATTCTTTTCAACACAGCAGACTTTGATTGCGCTTAGAGACAAGGTCTGCAGCACCTGCTTTCAAAGGAAATGGAAAGGCAGATATTCTGCTCATGAAGATTGACTTAGTAATGGAGCCAAGGTTAACAAATTCACCTGGAGATTTCCTATGGCTCTTGACTCTGAGCTTCTCTAATATGGAAGGATGTACTGATGGTAAGGTAACAGTATCCTAACCTGCAGACACTGGCAGTGGTTTTTGGCAATTTCCACACTGTTTGGCTTCTCTTTGAAATCTGTTCACTCTCTGTTTAGCAGAACCTTGCTTTGCTTGCCTTCCTTCTGTCTGCAGGTAAGGTGGTTTTGGAGCGCTGCTGTTGAGCTTCTTTCACTGGTTTGCCTATTCTGCTTTCATCAAGACAACACGTCCAGCCACCGATACTCCAAGGGACACAGCACAAACTGGGAGGAAGTTTCCGTGTGGATTTAGCCCACCTGACAGCTGTTTCATCTCTCAGGTCCTCACGACAAAGGTCGGAGGCTTGAGCAGGGTTGCTATTTGCTCATCAGAACAAAGGAAGTCTTTGAGCTTGTTTTACCACCCTATCAAACTTCTGTGGGTGAGGTAGGAGAGAACAAACTTGTTTTCAGGACCACAGAGGTATACAAATCTCAGGGTAAGCAGATATACATAAAGGTGTCTGATGACTCGTCTGATATACCTGATTAGTGAGAAAGGGTGCTTTTGAGGTTAAGACACTGGAGAGGATTCAGGAAATCTGGATTTTTTTCCCAGCCCCACCACAGATTGCCTGCAGCATCTTGAGTAAGTGTGTTTGCTTGTACCTCAGCTCTCTCTGTGTGTAAAGTGGGCACAGGGCTATTTACCTCCTTGCTTTTCTTTCAGAAAGACAGGACAAGCACACGGGTAAGTGTCCCTAACCCACGTGGGCTCTCATCTCATTGGGAACTCTTAATACCATCACTGTGTGAGTCACAGTGCTCAAGGGAAGAGAGAAATGTATATTTAACACATGTATGTACAAAGGATGAACGGTTCCAGAAGTATCAGTGAAGTATCAGAAGTTGGCCACTTCTGCGAACAGTCATCATCTTTCTGGCATCTGTCTCTGGCAGTCTCGATCTGTTAATGAAAATTTGAATCAAACAAGGACTGAGCATTTTATTTCATGGTTTGCTGGGCAGTTAAGTATTTAAATGCCTTCATTACCTTCTTTCATGACAATGCATATTCAGGTCCTGTCTGCAGGAACAACAGAATTGAAACAAATGCAGGGCAAGACAAAACTACCTGGACAACATGGAAGGAGTGGGCAGCAACACTATTTCTCTTTGTTCATTGGTCGTGCCAATAGCATTTATTACATGGCCATATCAGTCATATGAGTCACATAACATTAATTGTTAGGTGGGCCTAAGGAGGTGGCACTGAACACCAGAAATGTTTGGTATGATAATTTGTCCATCCTTCTGTTAGATTAAAATTCTGTTCTTGCTGGCTGAATTACAAACACAACTAACCCTAATCATTCATCCCTCCACACTCTCCTCCAACCAAAAATAAACATTCTTATTGTTATTTGTAATAGCAGTAACATTAATGAGTGAGAACCTCCAGAGATGACCCATTATGTAGGTTTTTTTTGGTTGATTCAGTGTCTTACTACCCTTTTAGCCCATTCTAGGTTAGTATTCAGAGATCATGCTTTGAGGTTCTGTCTTGCAGTATCTTGCTTTAAGGCTGTTGTAAGGCACTCTCTTGAGAGTCTCTTTTCTTGGCAAACTCTTGTAGCAGCAGGCTTTGTAGGCAGACTTCTTTCATTACATAACCTTTTCCTCTTGATAGGGCATCTGTAGTACCGGAGGGAGGAGGATGCCTGATGCAGACAGGTTTTATCCTCCCACCTTATTTTCATGTCCATGCATTTTCTCCTCTTAAGAGAACTCTAATACTTCCCCTTGCTACTGAAAGTAGGTGGAGGAACAGTCAGTTTTTCCTATCCTTGGCAAAATGTTTTCCTGGCACTGTTGCATACTGTGGAGCAAGGAGCACAAGCGCTCTCATAGTTGCAGTGATGTAGGAGGAGGAGCTGTGCTCCAGTTAGATTTCCTGGGCAGGTATGTGACCCATCAGGCATCCACTGACAACATCAATACAACAATGACATGAGCACCTATGTTAGATTCTCCATGTACAGCTGATATTACAGTGGTGCAGGAAAACACATGGGATCACCTCCTGGCACACTCTGAACATGCACAGTGGAGCAGGAAATGCCAATAAGGTCTTCTGGGAAATAAGTTTTTCAAACCTCATAGGCGGTCTGAGCCCACCTCCTTGGGAGCAGAGATTTAAACTTGGGTCTCACATTCTGGGAATATATCCTCATCCTTTAGCCTGACAGAGAAAGGTGAGAGAGTCAAGTTTGTTTTATTGCTGAATGCAGGTTTTTAATTAGCTGAGACAAAGTAGATCAGATTCAGCAGAGTATATTAAGGAAGTCCTGTTCCCAAATACCTGAGAAGGTGGTGATGAGGACACTCTCCTCAATGGGAGACCATGGTTTGAATCTGCTTTCTAATCAGATGTGTGGGCGAGGAGAGAGGAGGAATACTTGAAAGCAATTTCCTACCTCTTATGTGGCTAAGGGAAAAATATGGGAGAGATAACTGTTAGTTGTTTTTTTAGTATTTATTCTTATCTCTGAGGAAGGATTTACAGCCAGGACTCCCAGAGGAGATAGGTGCCACCTTCTCCCCCAGAGGTAGCTGTAACTGCCTCTGCTTAATTGCTTCACCACTAAATACTGTACACCACATGGCCTCTTGTAGACATTTCTTATCCCTCACCTTGGGCAGCTTCTTTTTCTACTCTCTAGATTCTCTAATCCCATCCTAAGGCATCAGATTTACTTTCTCTCCTACACCAGACCTGGCACCCTGGAATGCCTGTGTCTCTAACCCAGGGCTGAGGATTCTAGTATACACTGGGGTAAGTGGAAGTGAAATATTAAACCAGTGTGGTTTTCCTCTTTTGGTGTGAAATCTACTTTTGCCTCAACTATGAACATGTTGGACAGTGAGGAAAACAGTACTTCTGGCTGAAGCATGCATACAATTAATCAAGCCTTGTGATCCTCTTTGTCTCAGATCTTTGGTAATTAATTCCCTCCGGCTAAAATGACATGTTTAAGGTCCTTGTGCTGTTAAACTCAGCCTGCTTTATACTTTCTGCTGTGTGTATAGGACTTTCAGGAAACTGGTAAGAGGTAATGCTTGTACTCCCACTGTTACATGAGTCTGGCTTTATAGATCAAAAAATTTTTCAGATATCAGCTAGGAAAAAATAAGCATATTTCTTGAGGGTTTTTTCCTTCTAAATGAACAAGTTGGTTTTGTATGGGATGTTTCTCAAATTCTTTGTTTTGCCATAGAAACTTATATTCTGCCTTCTTACACTTAAATTACATTTACTTCAGTGGAAAATATCCCCATCACCACACATTTTAACTTTCACTAACTTTCCTATGAGAAAAAGTAGAAGCATGGAGGAATAAAGCAGCGAAAAATAAGAGTTAGTTTTTTAGATCTGTGATTCTGACACTAGATCCTATCTGATAAATAGAATTAGTCGCATTTTATAACATTTTATTTCACTGCTTTCAGTGCTTTGATCACTTTTCGTCTAGCCTTGACACTTCAGGAAGGAGAAAGAGGAGAAGGAAAGCCTGTTAGTCTTTGTTTCAGGACAGAATCACACTTTTCCCTTTGCCAACTCAAAAGTTAAATCAGCATGTTCCTGTCACAGATTGCCCTGTAGATACCCCAGGCCCATCCTTGTTGGCCCCACTGAAGTCTTAACTCTCTTCAGAAGGATGCTAATTTTCATTGATGATTGAACAAGTCTTCAGATTCAAAGTTCTCCCCACCTGCTGATGATCCTGGGCCTGGCACACATGGCATTCATTACATATGTGCATTTCCCTTCCTTGGGAATCATGAGGTTAGGTTTTCCAACTCTTGTAAAAAGTGGAAAAAAGTGATTCACAAGACTTTTCACCTTCTGGCTGGCATGGCACCATTTTCTGCCACACTGAGCTGTGGATCTATAATGTCCACCAAGTTACCTTTTAAGTGACATTCTTCTACAGTCACTCCTGGATTCAGTAGCTGTTGTTAGGAAGCTCACCAGAGCTTTACTTCTCGGGTTCCTGTTCTGCAGGTCTTCAGGTTAACGTTTCTAGCTTTAATCAAAAAAGAGTATGTCAACAGGAATCATACTGTAAGCTTTCCCGGTGCTGATTGTAACCTTTATTGTTGGTTAATTGATAAAAGTGCTAAAAATCTATTTCAGAATTTCTGTTTCATAAAAGTGTCTCCTTTGTTGAAGTATCAATTAACCGTCTCGGTTCAAAGTTTATTTCTCTTGCGTGGAGCCATTTATTCTGTAATAATTGTCTAGATTCTGACATTAAATACTGTAATTTCTCCTGCTAGGTTTAAAACCACTTCCAAAGGCTTCTAAGTTTTATTTCCTTGCCATTTTCTACATAAATAGCTGGAGTTTTTTCATGCTTGGGGAGATTAATAAAACTATAGAGTAGATTGTGGAAATTCATCCCAAACCAAAAAACAATGAGCTCCATTCCAAGACCTCCTGCAGGCTCCATTTCTTTAATTATATATATGCCAAGGTTCCTCTCCATGAAGTAAATATATAAAACTGCATATTTGAGGGCAATTATAAGCTACTGTATTTTGACATTTCTTCACTGCAGATCTTTTAACCTTTATTAAGGGAATTCTGGTTGAATGGATTTCTACTTGAGATATATATAGCAAGCAATCTCAATGTCTATGAAATTATGGACAAACTAAAGAGAAATCACAGGAAATGTGAGTAAATGAAACCCTGATTTTGGTCCTGCCAAAGGCTGTGGCCAGGAAATGTTCATCATCAGCAGGAGCTGCATGATTGTTCTGGAAGCAGGGTGAAGAAGGTGTACTGGAGAAGGGTGTTTGTCATGGGGAATCTTCACCTTTCTTCATTCAGAGTCTGGCTTTGCTGGTGCAGAGAACAGTGTGTTTCCTAGCCTTGTTGCAGCAGTGTCATAGGAAAGGAGACAGGGCTGGTTTCAAACAGGGCAGTGAGGTGGGCTGATGCTGTCTGGATGCCAGACGCCCACCAAAGCCTCTCCACAGCTGGACAGGGGAGACAAAATATAACAAAGGGTTTATGAGCTGAGACAGGGACAGAGAGAGATCACTCACCAAATACCATCATGGGCAAAACAGACTATATCTAAGACTAGAGTTATTAACTGAATTTATTATGGGCAGTATCAGGACAAGATAATGGGAAGTAAAATAAAACCTTAAAAACACCTTCTCCCCAGTCCCCCCTCCTTCACTTCTCTACCTCTCCCATCTGGCAGCCCAGGGAGACTGGGAGTGGGGGTTGAGGTCAGTTCATCACACACTGTGTCTGCTGATGCTCACTCCCCTGCTTCACTCTCCTCTGGGCACAGTTACATCAACACAATATCTCTAAAATTATTTTTTTTCTCCCTAAATATATTATCACAGAGGTGTTGCCACCACTTCTAATTGGCCCAGCCTTGACCAGCAGCATGTCTATCTTTGGAGCTGTTAGGGATTGGCTCTGCTGGACACAGAGGAATCTTCTGGCAGCTTCTGGCAGCTTCTTGCAGAAGCCAGTAGTGTAACATCCCCACTACCAAAGCTTGGCCATGCAAAGCCAATACAGGTAGATGCTGTGTGTACATGCCCAGATACTTACACTGTTTTATTTTGAATGGGAGCAAGACATCATTTTCCTTCTTCTTTTTGATCAATCTTTCTCTGTCAGTAGCTTTTTCTGACAGCAGGCAGTGTGAAATGTGAGATATGGGTGTGAAGGACTCTGGACAAATAAGCAGGGCAGGATGGCCTGGAAAGAGAAGCACTGAATGGGGAAGCACTGCTCCAAGGGAGGGACATTTTCAGGGGTGTTGACACTAAAGTGAAGGAAATTCCTGGGGTTTATGGACCTTTGCCCTCAGGAATAGGGCACTGATGTGCTGTCAACGGCCACATGTGAGTGGGATTGCCAAGGCAGATGTGGGTGGTGGATGTGCACGGGAGCCATCAAAGTCCTGGACTGCATTCAGGTTTCCATTCCCAGAGGAGGCCAGAGTCCTGCTGGCCCTTGTATCTTTATCTCAGACCAGCAGGCATGCCTGGTATTTTTCAAAACTACTCTGGATGTAGGGGAAAGGAAGAGAAAACTTTTCTGGGGAGTGATGAAAGTAGAAGTCTTAGGTAGGGTTCTGTTTCAGACATGGCCTGGAGCAGCAGAAGCTTCTGCAGCAGCCATTGCAGACACTGGCATGAAGGTTCATTGGTGTGGGAAACCCTTGTGATATGGGAAACTTCCTGGCAAAGGAGCCACAGCTCCTGCTCGATCTGGGAGACAGCAGCATGCCCACAGTTTGGGTATCATTTTGAGCAAGCCCAGAAGTGTTTGGGAGCTGCTGGAGGCTAGTGGTTTGCAAACTCTCCACATGGTTCTGCCTTGCATATAACCTTGAACTTTGCTTAAATCTGTGTCCTGGAAACACAGATCAACACATGGTGCACTTTATGTACCCTAATGGTGCATACCTCTGAGCCTATTCAAACTTGCTGACTTGACAACAGGCTACTATATGAAAGCAGGCTTATTTCACTTAAAATCCAGAAATAGAGAGTTACAGATGAGTTTTCTCACATAGCATAATTTCCAGCTTTCTTTGTTTTGTTTTGTTTTTATTTTTTTTACTGGTAATCATCCTATCATAGGAAAGAAGGACAGCAGAATAAAACTTGAACTTGTCATTCTTACCTGGTCAAAACAGAAATTGTGTCTCCATAACTCCAAATTTTCCTTCCAATACATGTGCTGAAATTTTGCCATGGATATTTTTCTGCCTTTTAAGAAAAAACATTAGATGATCCATCTATAAGAGGATCTCTGACATCAATCTGTAATGGATACTGCACATTAAAAAGATTCATTCTGAACAGCTCCTGCCCCACACAAACCCTAAGTCTGTTTGGCCTGACCTTCTGTGGCTTTTCTTGCCTGCAGAATAACTCATGAAATTTTTAGCATTCCTGCAATCATAACATCTGGGCCTCATTGTTCTATACCTTGGGAAAAAGGGGGGCAGTGACAAACACACTTTGAATTCACATCCTCTTTCATCTGGTTTTCTACAGGTCTTGAATCAAGATGCTTAAACACAAATATTTTCTGGTCATTTCTGCCTACCCTCCTGAGGAGCAGCCAGCAGAGTGAAGTGAGGAGATGAGGCAGCAGAATGATCCTGTATACAGCACTGGGGTGCTCCTTTGTGTTGGACAAATAAACAGAAGAGTCACTTATTCAAAATACTCTGTGATTTGGGTTTGTGTGGCAAGATTTTGGATGGCTATAGGGGTGGCTTCTGTGAGAATGTACAGGAAGCTCCCTCTACATCCAGTGGAGGCAATGCCAGTGGGCTCCAAGATGGAGCCAACAGTGGCCAAGGCTGAACCCACCAGTGACAGTGGTAGTGCCTTGGAGGAAATGTTTTTAAGAGAAAGGGAAAAAAATTCTGCTCTGGAACAATTGCAGCCAAAGAAAGGACTAGGAATGTGTGAGAGGAAAACC
Source organism: Certhia americana (assembly GCA_018697195.1). Lineage (NCBI taxonomy): Eukaryota > Metazoa > Chordata > Aves > Passeriformes > Certhiidae > Certhia > Certhia americana. The sequence continues at coordinate 50,651,635 of CM031861.1, read as the reverse complement.
TCTGCAGACACCCAGGTCAGTGCAGAAGGAGAAGAAGTTACCTCCAGGCATCAGATGTGGGATCCTCTGCAGCTCACGGTGAAGCAGCTGTCTCCCTGCAGCACATGGTGGTCCACAGTGGACCAGAGAATAACCTGCAGCTACTGGAAGACAGTGTCAGAGCAGGAGGGTGTCCAAAGGAGTCTGTTACCCCATGGAAAGCCCACACTGGAATAGGGTCCTGGCAGGATTTATGGACCTGTGGAGACAAGAGACCACTCTGGAGCAGGTTTGCTCTCAGGAATTGTAATGCTGTTGGTGACCCATGCTGGAGAATTCTGTTCCTGAAGGACTGTGCACTGAGGCGGTGATCCACACTGGAGCTGTTTGTGAAGAGAGGCCTTGGGAAATACTCAGATTGGAGAATTGTGTCTCCTCTGGCAGGGACCCCATATGGAACAAGGGAATAGTGAGAGGAGTTCTTCCCCTGAGAAGGAAGAAACAGGAAAACCAACATGTGATGAACTGACCATTCCCCCCATTCCCTAGCACAATTGGTGGGGAGGAAGGAGAGGATCTAGGAGTGAAGTTAAACCTGTGAAAAAGAGAGGTATGGAGAAAAGGTGTTTTTTAAAATTTGGTTTTATTTCTCATCTTATTCTGATTTGATTGGTGACAAATTAAATTATTTTTTTCAAGTTGAATCTGTTCTGCCCATTAGCTCTTCCTCTCTTTATCTTGACCCATGAGCCTTTCCTTGTATTTTCTCTCCCCTGTCAAGCTGAGAAGAAAAGTGACAGAGGGGCTTTGGTGGGCATCTGACATCCAGCCAGGGTCAACCCACCACATGCTAGAAGACTTTTGGCAACTTATTAAAAATACCAGATTAGTGCTGGTATATGAATTATGTTTTCTCTTGTCCCTTTCACAGATCTGCAGGGGTTTCTCTCTTGCACATCGCTAAACTTTGAGCTATGCACGTTAAGAGAATTCAGGGATTTGAAGAAAATCATCTTGTACTTGTTGCGAAGAGAAGTTGAATAGTTTAAGAAAAAATTATGACCCTTAGTATTTTACTCCTCTCTAATAATTTACTTTTGCATCAGCTGTGCTTTGTTGTGTTACACAGTGTGTAGGAAATGCCATCAGTAACCTGTACCCTTTCAAAGGTCAGGAGTCACAATGTCCATTCTGATGGGCAAAAGCATTATAGGAGCAACGTATGCATTTGAGGCTGCAAAGGGTAGGATTTTGGTACAGCCATAGGCTCATTAACTAAAGTAGTACAGTGCTGCTTTGTTGTTATGATTTGATAGAATGCTTGGAAACAAGCAAAAGATCAGTTTGTGTTTGCAAAGGAATAATTCAGCTTCATGTGGATGCCTTTTATTTTTAGAGAAATGTGTCTCCCTTAGACCCTTGTAAAAATAAATTTTGTGGAGCAGAGGGACATTGCCTGCATGCAGAATCAACTATTTGCCAAATGTTTTCTTTGTTTAAAATATGCACTTGCTAGACTGAAGCCCAAACTGCAAAGTTCAAACCAACACTCAAATTCTAAACAGCGCAGACTTTAAAGTCACTGAAGTCCAACTGGGAATCATGGCACTATAAGCAGTCCTGGAGTTAAATTTCTACAGCAGCCTTTGCTTACAAAATATCAGAAGAGGTGCAAGTGCTACCACCTGTTTCCTTCATCACCACTCCCAGTTTTTGCAACAGCTCAGCGGTTACTGCGTTCCGCCAGGATGGGAATGACCCAAGTTCAGTTTTTGGAGAAATGATAAAGCATTTGAACCCTCCGGTTCAAATAAATATAAATAATAAATACGATAAAGCAGGGACCCTCAGGGTGTGCTTAAGTGGGTCTCCTTCAGACTGTCTGGCAAAAGGACACTGTTTTCATCAAATGCTAGATTAAAAAAATAATAAATATTTGAGCATGAATATTTTTTTAATCCCAGGCAATATTAGTTGGAAGAGAGAGACAAGGGTAGCAAGCCTTGCTCCAGCAAAAACTAAGTTAGGGCAGAATACTCAAGCAGGGGTTGGAGCTAAGAGCTGGAAGCAATTACTATTTTTTATTTTTTTTCCTAAATGGATGCCTTCATCCTCACTAAGTTAGCATCAAGGACATGCTTTGTGTCCCTGTCTGGTTCCCTTAGCTCCCTTGTGGGCAGGGCAAGGCAGAGCAATAACTGAAAGGCTGAATTTGGGAGTGGGTGGTGGTGTGAGGGAGCAGGGAAGGGATGTCTCCATCAGCCCAGGACGGGACATGCTTTCACATCCCTAGGGAAACGCGTCAAGCCTCGGATGGAAGTAAAGGGCAATCAATGGCCTGCTATTCCTTACCCACCCCAGTTAGGTACACATATTACTAGATAACACTGTTGATCAGGGGCCATAATCAGTAACAACCTTTGTGGGAATTTGAGGTTACACATTATTAGTTCATTTAGTTTAATAACCTATGAATAACAAGGAATTTCTTGGTAAAGTGAAAGGAGTTTTTTTTAAAGCTAATTTTTTATTTTTAGTGAAACATAACAAAGGACAACAACTAGTGATAATAGCTCCAGTATATGAAAACAGGAGGTTTATCATTCAGCATATCACAGTACATGGCTTGAACCTTCAGAGCTGCTTCTTAGCCATTTTAAGATGATACCTGTGGATCTTGGGCACTTGGATGCTTCTAGATCCTTGGTTCCAAGTGTTCCTTCACAAGGCTATTCTGTGAACCAGGTTCAAAGCTTTCAGTGTAGAAATCTCCCGTGAAAGACTCGTGCTTCCTCTGTGATCCCTGGTATCCTTCCCTAAGAGAAAAATCTGCATTACTGTGGTCTGATTTAAATATGCAAGCAGAGTTTGACTTCTTCCCTTACTCTGTAATTAATGTGTAAAGTACCCATCTCTTGGCAACATCTCTGGGTGGTGTGTAGCACAGGAGCACTCAGCCCACCTGGGCTGCAGAGTTGGGGTTTGCTCCTGCCCCCAAAGCGGACACTACCGGGCAAGGAAAAAGCAAACTGAAGGAAGGCTGCCGTGCTCAGTGACGAAGTGACCTGAGGAGAAAGGCCTAACATACCCAGCTGGGATGACAGTCACCGAGAGACCCCAGTGGACATCCTCGGGGAAGAAGCTCCATAGACGGAGTCCCCGCCGCCAAGGTTCAAACAGCAAACCCAAGCGCAGCAAAGCTGTACAGCTTAAAAAAAAAAGAAAGAAAAAAAGAGAGTTTTCATGTTCCATAAGGCTATGATTATGTGATATACATATTTTTATTCAAGATCAAAGCGTTGTTTTTAATAGTTAAATATTCACATATGCAAATGAGATTTGATTTGCATAAAGCGATAATTATGTTATTCATTAGGACTTGGTAAATGTTGTGCTCAAATTCCATGATCATTTTGCTTTAGGGTTACTGAGAAACAAGTTTATGAGTTTGAGGGAAAATCTATTGTGAAAGCAAACGGTGGAGTTTATTTCCACCCAGCCGGGATGATTTCCCTACTTCCTACGCTCTCGGGATGACATGTCCAGTCTAGCCCATTATATCAACTAATGTCTGTGGGGAGGCCCAGGGCTGCTGTCCCGGCAAGGTCATCTGTCAATGCCAGCCGGGGAGGGGGAGCTGTCAGTCTCTCCGTGTCATTGTCCCTTCCCAGCTGCCCCGCCGCGCTCCGCCCGGCCGGCTCGGGGCTGCGGGAGCGCTCCCGTTTCCCTCCTCTCTTCCCTCC
>CM031861.1:50512682-50647813 GCA_018697195.1 Certhia americana | reverse complement strand
CAGGGTCAGGAGGAACAATGGAGCAAACAGGACAGGGCAAGCCTGTGCCGAGCTGCAGACACTTGATAAATGGGTGGGCAGGCGGCAAGTGACAATATGCAGACAAGTGATATCATTTGCAAATGGATCCGGCAAGGGAAGCACGAATATAGAGAGGGGGGAAGACAAAGTCAGGGGCATGGAAAAGGTTTCTTGTTAACCCTTGCAGGAGGGTGGGAAATATGCTAGCCTGCATCTCTGGGAAAAAAGAGGTTGGGAATACTGCTTCTTGGTCACTTGCCTGCCACCTCTGGGATAATGGAACACCTTATGAGGAAGGCACATGACATTCATTGCTTTCTTAAAAAAATGCATTTTTAATGTCTTTGGCCTTGTCTCCTGATGCATAGAGATGGGCACCTTGGGAATTACCTGGGATATTCCTTCCTTAACTCTTTCTTTGGAGAGATTCCCATTTCCTTGCTCACAAGGGGAGGTCAGTGACTCAGAATAAGGCCCAGTGCTCAGGCTGCACTGACTCCACCCTTCAGACACCCCAATGCTGACATTAGCCCATCAGCCTGGTGAGTCAGCATCCCAGGAAGACCCCACATCCCACTGGCAGGCCAGTAGAAACACAAAGGGATCAGGACTGCTGTGAGTGCAAATGGCTCTTCAGGAGAGGCTTACCCAAATGAGAAAAATTGGCAAACAGGAGAGGTGCTATGTATGTTTTAAATATCTGTTGTAAATTTGTAAAAGTCAGTCATGAGATTAAATCCCCTCCTTTCCCCCAAACCCTTTCTAAACACTTGGGTTTGTGTGGAATGAGAAGCAATCATCATCCAGAAGATTGATTGCAGAAAGGACTGGACAGCCTACTTAATTGAAGGACCAATTTTTTTTCATAACAGAACTATAATGTGTCTCTCCTAGTGGAAAACTATCTCCACCTTTCTTTCTGTGTGGATTTTTTCTGTACTCAGTCACACAAGAAGTTTTATATCCATGCTATTTGCTTCCAAAGAACATGGGCTGTGTTCACACGCCACGAGATTTGCCTTCCTGTCTCAAGCCCTGTTGTGTCAGTGGAGTGGATCCTGCTCTGCTGTGCTCAGACTGTTGTGGTGCATGCCAAGGAAGTCTTGGCATCTACTTGGAGAACATGTTGATGGATGGCTGGTGGAGCAGAGCACTTTGGGATCACGGAGTTACTCACAATCTGCTTGTGGCAGCATCACCTCTGCAAATGAGCCCCATGCAGAATTTCCAAGACCAAGAGGATGGGGAGTGCGTCTACAAAACTGGGTCACCTACAGTCACAGACTGTGTGTAGAAGCAATGTTATGACCAAGTTTTGGGTTTAAGTTTTGATCTTTGTACAGAGGAGGTTTTTGAGAAGAGCTGAACAGATCTGTAGAACGTCCTCTAGGCATCACAAATTCTTCTCTGCTTATGATAGAACCACTGCCACAGAGGTTTGAGGAAGTTTCCAGCACAGATGCCACAAATCATCTAAACTAAAACAACAATTAGCCCCCTGTTTTATGACAGGTGGCTGCAATGGCTTGCAGTGAACACTGGCAAAATGAACTAGATCAGGATATTATTCTTCTGTGGTGAGATTTGCAGCCAAGGTTTTGTGGTGATAGAGGTTCTCAGAGTGCAGTATTTTGTGTGATACAACCTCTCCACCATCTCTCCTGACACTCTTAAGTATAGTGTAAACTTTGAAGTAATGCTTCCAGCCCTTTTCCCTGCAAAGACATGCCATCTTCCTTTTTCTGTCTCTCTCTCTCTTGCTAGATATCAGCTGTAGTTAATATATTTGAATTATTCTATTTAAATGCACTAAAAATACAGGTCAAATAGCTGGATCATCTATTGACTGCCTCATTATCTTATTGAATGAGGACTCCTTTCGGCTTTTACTGTGCACATGGACAGAACTTGTATTATATTAGAACTTGTCTGTCATTAGTAACTTCGCACACATCCATCTAAATGACCAATTAATGTTCACATCTACCTTAATGTTATTTATTAACTTGTGTTACCTATAACAGCTACTAATGCTTTTGGAACTTATTTCACTTTATTCCTGACTTTTCTTCTGTTCCTTGGCCCCACATTAATGCTACATTTCTTTTGGAACCTCTCTCATTGTAGGAGGATGGACAAGATGACCTGATAGCCTTTCCCATCTCTAATTTCTATATGCACACTTCCCTCATTAGGACACTCCTGCACAATAAAAGGCAGAATACCAGACTTAATATCTGGAAAAAGTGTTCTCCTTTTCCCCAGCTGTCTTGCTGTGCTGTCAGGCCTGATTTAGCCTTACCAGCTGCACATCTGTTGCTCTTCAGGGCACTGAGAGCCCGAAGATGGGAGCAGGTCATTAAGGGTCGTACAGTCTCCATCATTAGAAACAAAACTGCACATCTCCTTTCTTATCCTTTTTTTTCTTTTCTTTTCTTTTTTTTTTTTTTTTTAGGAAACTTTCACATTGGTCAGAGAAACAAAATGTATGGGTTTTACTTTTCTCAGGCCTGTCTTTCTGGCCATCAATGGCAGAGCCTTTCTCTTAAGTGCTGTTATACCCAATCATTTAATTGCCCACAGAATTCCCCACTTCTTATGCATATGGCTTCGGTGCTGAGGACATGCATTTAGAGTTGCTGCTTCTACATGCCAATGACTACAATGGTAAAAAAGAAAAAGGAAGAAGGTCTTACAGTGAATTTTTTTGAGTTGAATTTCAGACAATTGGTTTTCCTTTGTTGTTTTGTGTGGTAGGGGAAAAAAAATTGAAGATTTCCCTCTGTCTCATTTTCCTCATCTGACAATGTAGATGGCAAATTTTATGGAATTAAATACCTTTATCTTTGTGAGATATGTGGAAAATCATACTTGGCTGCTCCCTGTTTCATATTATCTGCATTAGGGGATGAATTCGGGCTTACTCTGAACCACCCTGGAAATCCTTGTTATGACAGTTTTGCTTGATCTTGAATGTGACTGGCCTTTCATTTCACCTGAGGTGACTGAAAAGAAGCTGAAGAGCAGCTGAACAAACAAAAAACTCTGTGGTAAGAAATCTGTAGTCAGAGCAAGACTGAAAAAGAGATATTTGGAAAAATAATAACTAACAGTAAATTTCTGCTCTGGCTAGTGCTTTCTGCACTGATCCTTTGGAGAAACTACTGGGCCCAGAGGGGCAATGGATGCCTTTTTTGGGTGTCCTTGAGGATCTGAACTACAAGTCACTGAGCAGTCTTGTACAGCTCTGCCAATGAAGTAGTTCTAGATGTTGGTCCAGGACCCTATTTTGAGGCTTGTCAAGTCCTTTCAATAGGATGACTTTCAGTTACTCTAAAGTCACTTTGAACATAAGGGAAATGTTAAGGTAAATGCAAAGGATACTGGTTTTATTGCAATCCAAATTTAACAGCATAGTTACTCAATTTCAAGACAGGTGGATAGAAATAGAAAAACATAATTATAACTATCTATATGTTAGATCACCCAAGAGGTGTCTCTCTCTGTTTCATCCAGCTAGCAAGCTGTCAGATGCTTATGCAATGTCTTGGCATATCCCTTCCTTACACAGAAGTGTAGTCTCAGGCTGAGCTTTCTGATTTAGGAACAGGTTTATCTTTACAATCCCCAACCTTCCCTGAGGATCCATTCTGAATGTGATATCTGTGCAGGATAAATGCTCCCTTCTGCCTGGCAGAGCAGGGGATCAGCCCTCAGCATATGACTTCTTTATACACCAAAACTGACATTTCGTGTAACCACCTATACTTTATTCAACCTTACTTCTACAAAGAGGGAAATGAGAATAGTGTGCATAGTGTTTTCCAATTTCTCATCAAGATCAGACATGATGATAAGTAACCACTTCGGAGTGATAGCAGGTGTTAGCTGGGGTGAATCAACCTTGGGCTGGGCTCTGAGGCATTCTGGAGCAAGGAATTCCAGTGCTATGGATATTACTGACTGGTGATAAAGAGACTTACATTTATGAATCCTTTTATTTTGTATCTGTTTAATTTTAATCTTAATTTATTGTAAACAGAGAAAAAATATTCAAACTTCTACAAAGGCAGAAGACTCCAGTTCTAATATTAAAATATGTCATTTGCAACAACCTTTATGGCTTTGTCATATACTCTCAATAAATGGCTTCTAAGATTGATTAAAGACCTAGCTTCGCTTCACATGTTAATCAATCTCACCAGCCAATTAGAGCTTTGGTGCTAGAGAGCAACAAAGATCCTGTCTCTGGCAGCATTTATTGTGCAAGCCAAACCTTTATGACCTATTACTGGTAAAGAAACTCATGGCAATTTATGGGAAAAGAACAGAAAAGAATTGCAATATTATTCATGTTGGTACTTGATGAATAGGTATTTAGAAGTTGTATTTCAGAAGAGGTAAAAGTTAATGCAGAATTTGCTTTTCTGGACTGAAGCAGAATTGGTGCTTTAGGATAGCAGACTCCTACTTCTAAGCTATCCATACTCTTCCTTCTTTTTATGACTTGGAATATGTCAATTAAATTTTCTTCAATTTCACTACCTGTAAAAAGGGAATAAGCTGACTTGGTTTTCCGTCTGGATGAGCTAAGGATGAATTAGCTCATGCTGGAAGTAAATGAAAAGCAAGATATCCATTCCAGAGATACTACAGTTTCCCACCTGAACAATTTAACTGAAAATGAATTTAGAGCAGCAAGAGCAGAACTACATCAAACCTGCAGGTCACTGCTTCCTGGTCCTGACTGCACTGAGCATGGCAGGCAGGCTATGGGAAATGAGCAGAGAGGGCTACAGTCCATTTTCTGCCTGTCTCCACAGCTGACCTGCTTAGTAGCTTTTATAACAGTGAGGCCACAAGCTAGACATGGAAAATCAACACTTGTTGTGTCAGTTCAACTCAGTGCTGAGGCACACTGATGTGCCTGAGTTATACATGAATAAGCAGATGATTTCAACCACCAGGGCTACAAGTCCCTGCATTTTTCAGAGGATTTTTAACTCACTCTAAACATAAAGAAAGATTCTGCACTGTGTGGGATGCAGCCATTAAGTGGCCAAGCAAGAACTGCTTTTTTAAGTGTATGTGCCCCAGTCCTCTTACAACGGGTTGCTGTGTCCTGGGTATAATGTAATTTAAATAAAAGAAACAATGATAATAAACAAAGAGGTACAGTAAAAATAAAAATTGAAAATAACTGGAAACATCACAAAAAGTCTTTTATATTTTCCATGGTGAATACTTTTTACAAAATTCTTTGGTATTACGAGGTATTGCAAAATGCTTTATTTCATGGAGTATACATCTGAGAATGTTGAAAGATCAAATTCCTAGAATTCATCTGTTCTTGAGGTGGATGCTAACAACATGTTAGGACTAGACTGAGGGCATTATCTGAGTTCCATGTATAGCCTGAATTCCAGACGAGACAGAAGCCAATTTTATTTATGTTTCATCTTGGTATAATATCTTCCCGTCATTCAATTGTCTCGCTCTAAACACTGCATTTGTTACTTTCAAATGAATGTCTGGGTGTCAGGGGCTAGCAAGCTAATAGTCTAATTACTTTTGTAGTCTTTATTAGTTGAAATGTTTATTAGAAAGGTTGCTTTTTATCCAATGAAAGATGACAATCTGGGTTTGATTGAGAGCTGTTTGTTGTTTTAATATTGTTAGCTGTGTGAATGGGTTAACACACTTCTCATCTTCCAGAAGCTGAAGGCTATGAGAAATCCCAGGGGTAGCCACTCCTCAGCCCACATTTGCTGCCTTTGCCAAGAAAAGATCCCATAAGATTTCACCCCCTCCATCACTTAAGGGTTGTGATGATTTTTAATGTCACTGCCTAGATGGCCTGGAGATTTTTATCTATTGCACTTACAGGTCACCTTAATATTATCTCACTCAGAGAGGAGAAAAAGTTTCTAGTGGGATAATATTAAGTTATACAGCATGACACAAGGTCAGACTGTGAGAGACAGGAATATATGAATAAAGCCAGTGGCCATGAGAGTCACCAGTGTGAAAAAACCCCAAACAGAAAAAGACAAAAAAAAAAAAAAAAAAACAAAAAAAAAAAAAAAAAAAAAAAAAAAAAAAAAAAAAAAAAAAAAAAACAAAAACCCGAAAGAAAAGAGGGGAACAAAGAGTAAGAGGGGAAAAGTGCTGGTGGAGGAGAGAAGTGAGGAGGGGGCAAAGAAGAAAGATTAAAGGAGAAAAAGAAAGGATCAGGGTCAGAGTGGGTAATGTAAAGTCATCTTTCTTATCCCAATCAGCTGCACACTGTGTGCTCTCGGTGGCCATGTTCATACTGAATTAGCTCCAGACTGTTTCTTTTCTCTGGGACTCCATCTTTTTGAAAATACATCATCAGTACAACTCCATCCTGAAGGCATATTACGCTAATGCATCATTATTGCGCCGGCTGACTGATGATGCTCCCATGTCATACATCACCAGAGCTGCGCCTCGCTCTGATGAAATGTTGGAGTGATACATAATCAGGAAGAAGCACACAGGTCCTGCAGCTAACGACTCCAGAGATGTAAACTATCCAGAATTAAAGCTAAGGCCTTGGAGAAGGGGAGCCAGGAAAAGCCAGCATCCCGAAGAGTCTGGCAGCAACCTGAAACTCCTGAGAAAACCTGCAGTAACTTTGAGTTACATTAGTGGAAGTGCCTGGAAGGCTGCCAAAATCCAGCTGCTGGTCTTGGACAAAAGTCACGAAAACCTTAGCAACATGGCAGTAATGTGAGGCATCTACCAGAAGCCAGAGAGGGCATACAGCAACATTCCACTCCAGCCCTGCCTGCAAAGGCAAAATCACAGCTTGACTGATAAGCAGACACACAGCAAGGGAAGGGAAGGAATGGGGAAGATGGGGACACCTGTCATGGGATGGCTGGCCTTGGCTTCCTTCCAGAAAACATCTCTCCTCGCCTCCCTAAAACACAGTCCTGCTGCCTCTATGGCTTCCTGTGGAAACCAGTGGCTGCTGTGATGGATGGGCTTCCAGAATCCAGCCCTGGCCACTGTGAAGTTGTATCACCCACTTGTTAATCTGTTTTGGGAGAGGGGTGGAAGAAGAATGGAAACTTGGCTTAATGGCATCCTGAAACTTGGCATGAAACAGTAACTTCTTGATACACACACACATATGCTCTTCCTGTCCTGCAAAGGGTTCATCCAATACTGTGTAAAAGCCCAACGTATTGTTTTGTACACACCTTCCTTTACCTCAGTGCTTCCTCCCAATACAGCCAGTGCACCTGTCTCCTACTCCCAACCAGAGTCTGGTTCTCTCTCTGCTTGTGGCCTCCCAGTGCCCTGCAGCAATTTCTGTCTCTGTGCCCCCACTCCCCAGCAGCCAGAGTGGGACCTGTGGATAAACCTCTGCTACAACACAGCGTTGTACTATTCTGAGCAAGGTCTCTGTTCTCTGTTTCAGATTGCTTCTTACAAAACAAGTCTGAAATAAGGCCCTTTCTTCTCATAGGTTATGTCCCTCTCTTCACCAGTTGTAATTCCCCTGGGGATAAACACATGCAATGGTCAAGTCATTGGTAATCATAATTCCATGAGCTGGATTCCTGTCAGCTCTTTTCCATCATGTCACCTATCTAACAGTGGGACTAGAGCACATCTGAAGTAGCTCTGCCTTTCAAAATGGAATTACTCGAAATCTACACCCACATTGCTGAGAGTTGAATTTGCTCCAGTGGTGCTAACCAAAGAGGATTTTTACCAGATAGGTTGGAAATGTAAACTGTCAAAAGTTAGAAAAAGCCTCAACTCAGCATAGCAAGACATGATTTTCTCCCTTAGTCTTATAAAACTACTGTGTAGCTGCCATACTTCACATATCTTTTAATGGACTTGATATTCTGCTTTTTCACAAGGGAAATAATCCCATCACAAGGCTGCAACTATATTAAGGAGCATTGGTTTTCAGTGTTCGTCATGTAAACACCAAATTTGGCTGCACTCATGGAGTATGATATTTAAGAATGAATGTGCTGCAGGAAGAAAATCTGAGACTTTGCAAGAATGAATGAATTTTTACACCATTAAACAATAGTTTTGCTTTTAAGGCATGATCCCTTGCAAACCACAGCTGGCTGTAAGTTCTTGTAACGCATTCCTTTGTAAATTCTCTTCTAATACAGAAGGTCCCAGAGTACGTCTCTGAAAGATTAATTTCAGATCTTTGAGAGATTCATTGACAACAGGGGTTCATCATCTTTAGAAATGACAGGCAAGGAAAGCCTTCACAGCAAAATCACAAGCGTGTGTGCAAACACACACTCAGAGAGCTGTCTCTTTGCAAAATAACCATTGTCTCTGAGTCTCCAACCCCTAATTTACAGTTTCTGTATGGCCATAACCAGGAGCCAGAGTCACTGTCAGTGGGTTAGCGGTAACAGGACTAACAAATAATTGCCACAGGATACCTTGAGGCAAATCAGCCCCTGACAGGTTCATCCCTTCTGTCGAAGGTGGTTGTAAGACTGACTCGGCCACCAGCTATATTCCTGCCTTCCACTCCTAGACCTGACAAAGTTTTGTTCAAAGCTAATGATAAGCCTGAAATAAAATAATGACAGTTCAGTTCAGGTAAGCACTGTGAAACACAGATGGCTATGTGGGCTGTCCAAGTAGCTTTGGCCTGCAACAACAGGGTCTGCAAAATTAATCTGAAAATACCCATTTTTTTTCTACTTTTTATGGTGTCAGAAGCCCTGTTGTTTCTCAGGTGATTTTCCAGCACTGAGACTCACTCAGTTTATAACTCTATCCCTCCAGTGTTGGTCAAGATCAGGATAGAGATTCTGAAAAACATTTGTTAAAAGAAAGTTGCAGAATGCCAGGAAAGGAGTGGTGATGCTCTTAGAGAGAGACAAAGTAGGTGGCAGAAGATGGGACAGATAGAAAAGAGCTGGAAGTTTCAGTAATGCACTGGTACATTTGCTTGAATTTAAGTCTGATTTTAGCAGTGGTTTGTGTTGCACTTTGCCTGAACACCTGGAGCTCCACAACTTTTTGATATTTACTTCATAGCTTGTGTCTGTGTCCAGCCACATAAGAAGACAACATTGAACTTAGCCTGAAGTTAGCCTCTGAAGAGGTCATAGATTTCTGCTGCCTTTGCCTCTCAAAGGAAATCAGTAATGCAACTTCTTTCCTTTGGATTTAATTAAAGAAATATTTCAGACTGCAATTTAAAAGCAAACACAAAAACCCCCCAAAACCTTTAACCACTGGCTTTCTCTTACAGCTACTGTCTACCCTGTGCACTGAAAAGTGAGGGGAAGGAATCATTCAATAACACATAGAGAACAATTTCTAATGTCTTAATTCTTTCCCATGTGCATAAAGCATTTTAGTCCTACTGTTTCTTTTCACAATCTGTTTGGGGTCATTAATAAGTAGATTACTTTGCCCACCCAGAGGACTGTGAAACTCCAGGAAAAGCTAGAGAACCACATGTAAATTGGCTGGTCCAAGGCTGCTACTTTAGTTCCTTACAGTCTTCACCCCACATCTTTGACAAATCAATTTATAATATAAATTCTAAGTCTAGTTAAATGCCCAGTAAAGACAACAGAGTTGGTATGAAATCCTACAGCAGTGCACAGATTATCAAAAATATATTGTCTTCCCTGATCTTCATTTTTTTTGCTGGACAAACATCAAGGGAAATGTCAAGTCTCAGCTATTTTCTCAAGAAACTGCTCCCCAGAATATCCAGACTCTTGTTTCAACCTCCTAGATAAAGAATGGCTGTCAGCTCTGAGCCTTGGACTCCCTGGCTTTTGCTGTTCTAAGATTGAAACTAGGCAGAAAAGAGGCTGACATGGGAGACAGAGCTAAGGTCACCAAGAGCAAGATGGTCCTCTGCTGCCAGGCCACCATGCAACTCTTTGATATCTTCTTACCAGCATTACAAATGAAAAAATCCTGTAGTTAAAAAAGATGGTTCAATTTATTCTAGAACAAAATGTCCATGAGAGATACTAGTCAGAGCCTTGATACACTTCTGCATTCTTCCATGGAAATGTAAGTGGGTAAAGCCTGAATTTCTCTGGATTTCAAAGGCAAGAATTAAATTTGACTCAACACTCTTCTAACACCAACGCTGCACCATGCAGGTTCAAGCCAGTTCTAGTGTGCTTGAGAGTGTGGAATTCCTTTCTACTTTCCACAGCATTTAATACACTTATTGAGTTGTAGTCATTAAACCCAAATAGTTACAACTAATATTCACTCTTTTTCTGCTGGACAACCTTCTATACAAGTTACCTTTGAATTTATTCCTAATATACATTTATTCCAAATGGAGGTAATTAAATGAGTGACACTATGGTGTAGGTGGTATCTGTGAAAAGAGACATCAGCTGTGGAATGTCTTCTGGAAAAAGAAACATATTCATCTTTAAGGTCTTTATTTATAGCATACACACACACATATATACACACACACACATCACCCAGGGTTATTCAATCACATGTAACTTAACCTCCCTTTTGGTAAAGGATTTTCTCAGAGAACAGAATCAGCAATTGAACACTTAACAAATTTCCTGCTGTGCAATGTCTCCTCATTTTCAAGTTTTACTACTTTGGCAATTCTGAATTAGCATTTATTCATAGCAACCCCTAAAGTGTCACCAAACGAATTCTGCATTAAAAGAATATGCTCTGTCTGTGTTGTCTTTATGTGCAAACATGATGGGGTAGAGCTTTCTTCCAGTGAAACTTCTGTTAGTCTGGAGCTGGGTCTGAGAGTCTGTGCAGTGGAGCAGCTGCATCACCCTTCTCACTCCCACTCTTCATTGACAGAACCCTGAGCATCCAGAATGGCCTGAGCCCTAAAGTTCAGGAGAAACAATTGCAGATAGATGTGGCAGTGACTCTGCTGTGTTGGGAAAGGAGCTGCCTTTTGGGTTAAAGACTAAAGACCAGCCATTTTCCATTCTTAGCAGAGAATGTAGAAATTTTTTTTTTTCCTGTGGGTAAACAGAAATGGGAGTTTGATAAGATGGCAAAGCAGATGAACTTCAGAGCTATTTAAATTTTGTTTTCTTCAGTGGGGGAAAGAATTTGTCCTTGTATCAGAATTATTCTTGGAGATGAGAACAAGGACAGCAAAGCTGGGACTTGTAATTGTTTGACATGTCACTGCACTCTCCTTGGCAGCATCTGCTTCTGAACAGGCCCAGTAAACATGAAAGCTCTTAACACACAAGATTGTACACCTATTCCTTACTCTTTACAGGCCAGAGTCTGCATGCTCACAAGCAAAGGCTGTGAATCACCAGAAGGTCTTGCCAGTTTTCTTCAGGAAGGCTCAATATATATTAATGCAACAGGCAAGATTCAAAACATTTTGCAGGGAACAGTTATGAGGGTGAGAAAACCCACCAACTTTTAGTATATTTTCCATCTAATTGTTTTTTTCTTTCACATGCAGTAAATGCAGGATGTATCATAATGAGTAAATTTCTTGGGCAAGTGGAGACAAATTTTCATGGATGTATTAGGGAAATTTGATCTTTCTTCATCAAGCAAGAAGACACTTTCTCAAGCTGTGGAGATGACAGCAGCTGTGCATATTACTGGGGAGAATTACAAAAGATTTGCATCTTCTGTTTAACAGCACAAGAGGGGTGGAGGAATGGGGTGACCAGCAAATGGAATAACTGTCACTTTCATCCCTTAACAGTATCATCTAATAACACAAAAGTCTCCTCAAGGATTCTTGAGATTAAGGTTTATAACATCATGGAAACACCTTTCCTAAGCTAAGGTAGTTTGGAAATATGTTACAGTATTTGGAAGACTTTGTTCCAAACAGCAAAGCTGCACAGAAAATCTGCAGGCATCCCTGAGACATAAATATATGTCCTGATAGACCTGATATGCCTCATGGGTACAGGTGTTTCAGGCAGAACTGCCAGTACTTTAACACAGTAAGCCTAAGATACCAATTTATTTTAGAACATATAAAAAGAATGTGAATTTTTAAAGTATATTTACCCACTTTGCAATTGAGCCATGGCTAAGAAAAGATTATTTTTTGACAGCCAGGTGTGGTCAGTATTCTAGCCTTATACCTCCTCAAGGCCCGGGTCAGTGGTGTCTCTGAACAGGCTCTCCTCTCCTTGTCATGCGCTTCCAAGATGAAGTGCCTCTGCATGGCTTAACCACATCTCCCATCCCAGCAGCTCCTAGCACACCTGTGCAGCCTGAGGTGACTACATAAAAGAAGCTCATAAAGCAGTGCTTACATTTCATTCATTTCGTTTGCCGGCTCGAGATTTTAGGAATGGAATGGAGCACAGCTGGCCGTTGGATGTCAGATATACTTCATAAGCCAACACTGGTTCAGCACACAGGCAGAAGGCTTCTTGTCTCGTGGCTCTCCACAGGCAGTAGAAAGGAAGCATGTTGGCAGTTTCACAGCTGGCAGTGGGGCTGGCACAGGAGAGCTGTAAATACTGTGTAGGCATGAAGGTGCAGGCTGCCAGGGTGAGAGCGGGTCACCAAGCCTCCAGGGGCTCCCAGCCTCCTGCACAAAGGCACGATGAAGGGTGCTTTGCTCTTCTTTAACTGAAGGGCAAAGGGTACAATGGGTAACAGACATGTTGGATCAGGTCTGATATGATAGGGACAGATGCTGGTGGGTGTGGAGATTCATCTCGGGAGGCTTTGGGGCTTTGTTATGTTGCTGGAGGAAGGAGCTCTTTCTGCTTGTGACCATGGAAAGCTCGACACTCAGAGGAACTGTCTCACCTGGGGTTTCTCCCTCCCCCGACAGAAGTAACCTTGAGTATCTACTGTCCTGTAACTGCTCTGGTACCTATCGATTCACATGGCAAAGGGAACCTTCCTTTTCCAGCCATCTCACCTGAGAATATGCACCAGCATGGGTATGAGAGTACCTCTAGAAGCCATGTCATCTCTACATGATTTGGGCTGCTGCTGGAGCCGAAAGGAGCACATGAGAGAGAGATGTGTTATATCTTCTGACTCTTTTTTATTGATTTGCAGATCAGAGCATACTTTGTCAACTTGTTCTTTTCCCTCAGAGCCAAAGCAATTAAAGAGGACAGTGATATGTCTGTCCAACAGAAGGAATTAAAGAAAAGCTCTCTGACTAGGCAATGTTTGCATCTATGATTCTTGATGCGTAATCTGCTCCTTAGGACTATGGGTATAGTCTCAGTGAATTTCTGGGTTTATTAAATTATCTGCAGCATTTACCTTCTGGATGCATGTTGAGCTCCAGAGGAGCTTCCTTCAGATGGGTCTTTCCCAGAGCAGGATGACTGCTCACAGAATGTGCTCGTCCTGGCTGCGTGCCTCCACTGTTGGGGTGTGATGGTGTGATGGTAGAGGCTGTCTGATGGGGCTTCACTTTGTCAGGTACCAAAATCAGCGTACAGATACGCAGGTCTATTCGCTGAGTGCAGAAATCTCAAAAATAAACTGTAGACATTCAGAATAACTGGTGCTGAGAACAGGTGAGAGGTAGGAGACAAAGTTACCTCTCTTGGACTTACAGTTTCTTTCTCAAAAACTTTTTTTCTCCCCAGACATCTCCACATATCTCTTCCTGAAATATGTGAATAACCAGTCTTCAGACCTGGCACAAAGCCTCTCTTCAGGCAATGCTACCTGAGTAGCGTCCATAAGGAAGGAGAAGGCAATCCAGAAGCAATTATTATGCCAGGCAGTAGTCACAGTTCACTTAAAGTAGCCCATAATGTCTTTATTTCTCACAATATACTTAAAAGAATTTCCCTGGATTTCCCTGAGGGTGATAAATGAATAGGATTATATATCCAGCCTCTATGAGCAAACACTACATCAAGAAAACCTCGAAACAATAACAACAGAAAAACCACTGATATTCAAAAGGACTCAAAGTGCAGAATACAGGTCCTCCTTTCAAATGTCCCCAAGGCTGTAGATGCTCACAACTGAGACTCCATCTTGACCTCTTGTAAAACTGAAGAGTCTGAAACTTAAAATGTGAAAATTTTGAAACTGAATTGCTTAAATTCAAGTTTTTCTCAGCCAGATATTTAATTTATTCCTTTTTTTTTTTAGAAAGGGTAAACTATGAGCCTTCCCTTGGAGCTTGCATTGTAAAACGGCATCCTAATCTCAGTATCACCTTCAGTTTGTTAAGTTGTGTTTTCATCCCATTTACACTTGGACAATGCCCAGTGGTTTAGTAGAGTAGCCCATATTAGTGTAGAGAAGCAAATTAGGGTCTAACTTCCTAGCAAGAGCATTTTTTAGGCAAAGTGTTTTCATTTGCTTCTCCTCATGATAGTCCACCAATATATCCAAACTCCAACTTTAAACTTTCTTAATATGTTTGTAAAAGTTACCTGAAGCACTTAATCATATTTAAAAATTATTAAAGAAGCCCTAGGACCCTCCAAGTTCTAACACTACAAGTATTTTCCCCAGGGCACTTGATTACAGTAGAAATTTTTTTTTAATTTGCAGAACTCAGAAAAGTCAGAAGATGGCAGCAGCTCATTCATGCATTAAACAATCCCTAAATCTCATGAACGGAACAGCTCTTCCTTTAACTTATCTGAATTATGCAACCACATAAGAATAGAGATTGATAATTTACTAAGCACAATAATTCTGCTTATCCAGGGTCCGTAGTCATCAAGGCTATTATTTCTCATATTCTTTTTTTCATTGTCATGAGTGCAGTGGACAAATTACAACACTGTTGTGGAAACACTGTTAGATGGATACTCTTAATTCTAGACATATATTTTCAAGATCCCTAAACTTTCCTCCGTATTATTTTTTTTGTTCTATTTTGGAAATATCATATTACTGAAAATAGAAATAAGATGATTTTGCTTTTTCCAGATAACATGGGATGTGAAGAGGAATTATTGTTTTCCTCCTGCTTTTACAGTTGAATGTTTTTATCTCACTCTGTGCTAATCTACATACCTCATCATTTTCACATTGCCAGCACTGGGATCTCTTCTCTCCAAAGATTTAAGAGCGTTAATGTTGCAGTAATGACCTATATTACTAAATTTTCTCTACCTTGAGAAAATATATCATAGCACATTTAAAGTATGGCACAAAGGGTTAGCATAAATAATTAAACTAAATTACAGCAATCAAAAAAAACAAGGGAGGCCAGATCCAAGCTGCCTCAGAAGAAATCTAGTGCAACTCCATTGCTGTCAGTGGGATTATTCCCAAATGGCATTGGTTTAAGGGATGCAGAATCTGGCATCCTAGCTTTTGTAGCCCAACCTCCTTGTCATTGTGTGTTCACTTATTCACTTAATTCATAAAATTCAATCAATCGCAATGGGCCACCCAGCCACTGGAGTGAAGAAAAGAAAATCTATTGTATATGATATTTCTTTGATCAACTGCATCTGAAAGTGCATTTCCCCCTCCCGCCCCCCAGCAAAAGAATGCATCAGAGACCAGGGCTGACACTGTGGTGCAGGGAGCTGATATTTCCCTCCAGCCTCATTTGTATTGCTTTATTGACATGTTAATGACAAAATACATCCCCAGGTCCTATGAAGTACAGAACAAGTCAGAGAAATTAGAATAATACCTAGACCTAATTAGAAGCCAGGTATCTGCTTGACATGCTTTCTTGTTGTATTTAGCTTCAGATAGTTGTATGTTGATTGATTGCCTGGTTGTTTGATTGATTGATAGAGAGGCTTCACTGAGCTCATAGACACACATATGAAGGAAGCTTCTGATGTCAATATGAACAAAGGTAATGATAGACTAACAAACAATGCCAAATGCTGAGTCTATGTATTTGGCTTAATGTAAATAGAAAATGTGCCCTCCACTGTTCTTAAGAGCAGTGAGACTAGAAGGAAGACGTGTTGTGTATGATTGAATCCTTTAGCTACAGGCAAAATTGTACTGTCAGGAAGATTTGCAGGTGATGTTTCTGATTGCCTGAAGATCTCTGCACATAAGCAGGGCAACAGAAATTAATCCAAATCCTTCCTTTGCAGCATCACAAACACTATTTCAGAAGTGGGCTTCTAGAGCTGGACTGCTCCAGCAGGCAAGGGTTTCTGGAAAGGAATAAGATTGCTTTTCTGTATATGAACATCACAAATGTACTTCTATGTGGGTGCTAAGGCAGTAATTCACAAGGCTGAGTGTGCTACATGCAGAAATGATCAGCAGCACAGAGAACTAGAGGGCTGCAGAAATCTTGCTGCATCTCCCCCCTCATATACTCCCAAATAAAAATATTTAACAACAAATAGAAAACCAGAAAAACTTTAAGGGGCACCTTGATCCTTGAATGCTGCTGAGCCCATCTTTCTCTGATGCCTTTGATCCGTACTTCCCTCCTCTGTTCTGCACAGTGACAAATGCACTGCACACAGGGCACAGAGTGCAGCACAGCAGGACAGATCCTTTTAGCTAGAGCTGTGTAAAATGTTCATAGCAGAGCCCCAAATCACAAGAAACTTGCCTGGCTTCAGGTTTCATTGCAAGCTTGGAACTCAGACCACGTTTGTCAAAAGGTTGCTGAGATTTGCTAGCCCTTTGAGAAATTTCTCTCTTTCTTTCCCATGTGTGCTCCTTTTCTCTCTTTCTCTCTCTAATCTGCCTGAATTTCTAAAACTATTTCCACACTGTTCAGGAGCTAGAAGGACTCACGGGTTCGGACTAAAAAACCTGCCAAAAGTACTCTCTCATGGTGTCAATTTAAAACTAGGTAGAAATAGACAATTCTTTCCAAGAAAAAAAACAAATCCCAACAACCCAAACCAAACAAAATCCCCTCCCCCCAAAAAGAAACTCAAAAGTCCCCAAAACAGCCAAACAATTACAAAAAAAAAAAAAAAATAAATAAAAAAAAATCCCAACAGCCAACACACATTCTCTTCCTTTCTGCAAATTTGTGAGCTGCAGATTTGGTTCATCAAAAATTTGAACATCTTCGGAAGTGTCTCAGTAATCCTACTTATTGTCAGTATTAGGGCCAACACTGGATTTTTTTGAACCCAAAACATGGTTGTGTAACTCCTTTGCAGACCAAATTGAAATGAATCTTTGTGACATGAAATCATGTCATCACACAGCCCTGCTTTTTCATTATTTTGTTTAGACACACCAGAGATAAATGAAAGTCTGTATTACCTGGCTCTTACATGGTCCCTCACTCAAAGGTCTCACATCACTTTACAGAGATTATCTGAGCAATTAATTGACCTGTGGTCAAACAGAAAGTCAGTGCTGAGGTTTGAACCCAGGTCTCCTTAGAGCCTTAAACTCAAGCTCATCTGCCTTGCTGGCAGAGTGCTGTCTAATTCAGTTTGTGCCAATGACATTTCATTATTCTGCTTGCATATTTAAAGAATAGGTGAATGATCTCTCTCTGGACATACCTTATGTGCTCTGGTGCATGTAATATCAAGTGGCATATGAATTCAGTACAGTAATATGCACTTTTTCAGAGCTTTTTTGCACGGTATCTGAAGTATCTACCCTTTCAGTACCTAACAAACACGCTGGAATTTATGCACAGACTTAATGAACATCTTCAATTCAACACAGACTAAGCAATGCATGAAGTTATCACACTGTGATAGGGGATGATTTGGGGTTTGATTGGCCAAAACCCATGAATTTCAGAGAACCTAATGTTTCTACAGATGCTTCGTGGACAAGATCACTATGAAGTTAACTACTCTTGTGTCCTGACACAGATGTCAAGCTGCCTTTAAAATCTTGGAAGGACATTTAAAACAAAAGAAGAGAAAATAGAGTCTTGGGCTAGTGCAGGTTCAGTTAAGTCATTATGTTTTAATGCCCAACCTTTGTTTGTTTTCTATTTCTCTTTGGAGATCTTTTGCCATGGAAGGTTAAAGATTACTGAGATAACTAACAATAAATGTGTCTGGCGTTGTGACTTTTGACCAATAATTATGACTGAAACAAATCTGTATCCGATTTTATTTTACATCCTATCGCAACAAAATTGACAAGGGTGTGAATTAAAACTTTAGCCCTTAACATAAAAACAGGGATGGACATTTCTCTGAGCTGTGACAACCTGAGCCCTTTTCTTTTATCAGCAGTGTGGACTGCAGTGTGCAGTAATTGCTTAACTGCTCCTTTGCCCGTTAGGACTCAAACTGGCTTTGGAGTGGACTTGAGAAATGACTCAGAGTTTCAACAGACACACCCAGTTACTGGCTTTGTACTACACTAAACGCTTTCCAATAGAACATATTTTTTAAAGGAAAGGCTGTATATTGCTCTCTGTAGACCTGAGGGCATATATTCAGTCACAACCTAGGTGTAGGTTGAATGATATTTGTGCAAACTGCTGTCTCACACTCTGCCAGCCTGCTTCAGTCCTGTTCTGAAAGGGTGTCTGGTATGGGGAGAAGCCCTGTGTAAGCCCCACACGAGGCAGCAGCAGGGACAGCTTACACAGGAGACAGCTTACTCTGCCCTGTGCAGAGTAGAGGCTGGAGCTGCCGGTGGCCATCAGCACATTTCCCCATGCAGAGACCAAGGTCAGGTGAGATTTATCTAGTTGGTCAGTCAGTAACAGCTGTGGCTTTGATGGTCTACTCTGCAAAGAAGCACCTTACAGCCATTCCTGTTTGGAGAGCTTTAGCTAAGCCAATCCAGTGTTGGTCATGTCTGAGGTAGAAACTGGTTTATGGAGAGCAGCTGTCACAGGTGGGTGGTTACAAACCAGGGCTATGTTGGAACAAGGCACTGAAGCAAAAAACATCAGAAATTCTTATCACCAAAGCATCTTGTTGTCCAAGCCACACAATTTTCATTATCCAGACCAGGAATCAACACTCTGGTCCTGGTCAGAGGCACCAGATTGCACCAGTTACAAAAATAAACATGAATTCTTCTATATATGCTTCTCCCATTCACAAATACTGGAATAAAGAAGCTTGAAAAAAAAAAAAAAGAACTTATTTTCCAAAATTCTTCGTGTCCTTTTTTTGATACAAATTAGGTAGGTAATTCTTCTACTAGAAAAAGTCTAGGAGCTCTGTCTTCCACAATCAAGCATGTTTATTAAACAGATTATTATCTTTCCTGCTTTAAGTAGATTCTAGCATTTTGGTGGCACAGAGGAAGAACAGCAGCAGGTTTAGTTATTAATAATATGTTGTCATGACAATTTTTCTTGCAATGTTGGAAAAATACTTTCAATAACATTGTAGGTACAGCCAACTTTCAAACTAACTGCAAAGGCTGATTTCTTTGGGGAAGGTTGGTAAGGGGTAGGACTTGCTCTCTGACAAAGTTTGAAAGATTTTTTTAGGAGACAAACTCTGTTCATCTTGCTTAAATTTGCAGTTGTCCACTCATGTAAATAGTTATGTGAGAATTTCAAAGATTATTGGATAGGAAAGAGAACACAGAATTCATGATACAGAGAATTTTCTGTTTATTTTCAGGCTCACAAATGCCAAGCAATTTCAGAATGATCTTTGAGTACTTTTTAGGGGTTTTTTTTTTCAGTCTTTGACTCAAGAATTTAATGAGAGAAATTCTCAAATAAAACCCTTTAATTCCCCACAAAGTGGCTTGTGTCAGGAAATAGGCATCATCTAAGCCAAGAGAGATAAGGAGGTGGTTTTGGCTTTGGGTTTTCATCATCCTTAAGCTCCATGCCATTTTTATGGAAAAAAATTGATATTAGACACTGTGACTTCAGTCCCACTGAGGGAGTAAACTTTACATTAAAGGAAGTCCTTTCAGAGTTACATTTTAAACTATTTGATGCCCACTATATTTGGGTTAAGAAGGCTGCTGAGCCATAGAGGTATCTCGTTTTACCCCATGGCAACCACACCATTTAAAACGGAAAGCAGAGACCACCCTTCAAACTCTTTGCCTGCTTGCTGCACATCATTTCAGCACAGTGCACTGCCCCCAGGTAATCAGATACTCTGGTTTTCCAGTTAGTCTACTTTATATGAAAAATAAATATCCATTGAAGTGAAGGAGGAGAGCACCCGCGCATGATGAGGGGGAGAGAGACTTACTCTGCTGCCAGCGATTAGCACACTAATGTGAAATAAGGAAGAGAGGTCCAAATCTCTGGGCAAATAAATATTTTATAATCTACAACAAGTGGAAGGGTTTCTGCAAGAGAAGTTGTGCTGGTGGAAACCGAGTACGGTGGATTGTGCCTCTTCTCAGGGGAAACCTGGCCTTGAGCTCAGGCAGGATGGTAAAGAGGAAAGCAAGCCTCCCCTTCTGTGTTGCATCTCTATCCAGGGGATATGGGAGGAGACTTTTTCTTCTTTCCACATAGCTTTTATGAGAGAATGATGACCTGCTTTAGGCTTCTAAAGCAGCCCCTAATTTCAAACGAAGATAGATCCTTATCTGCTTTTGTGAGGCAGGACTTAGATCTATTTTCTCTTCCTAGCAGAAGTACCTCTGATTTCAGCAAAAATAACTCACCACATAATAATTCACTTCTGGCAACCAAGAGCTGGGTGTGCATGCAGCAACAAACAGTGGGGGAACCCTCCTGGAGCAAAACTGACCCCAAGATTCAGCTTGTGTCCCCACTATCCAGAGAGGGAGATGCAGAAATAGGAGCAGGATCAAGAGGCACTTTTGTGCTTGCTCAGTTACACTCCTATTACAAAACATTTCAAGGCTTCCTTGCCTCAGCCATCAGCCCATCCAGCCTTGCTAGGGATCTAACAACAGCAAGGTCCACAACAGGACACCCTGGGCACACTGAGTTGTTTTTGTTGCTGTCCAGACTGATATTGAATTTATTTCTAAATCAAGCTGGCAGGTTTAATCTGATCTAAGTGAAATGCTGATAATAAATGTACATTTCATTACCATTACATGTCCCTCTTTACATCTGAGGGACTTGAAAGGTCCTGTTTTCATGGGTGTGTATCCCCAGGAGGGACAACACTAGACTGCAACTTCTCTTGAGCCTGGGGGAGACACAGGATCTCTAGGCAGGGGAGAAATACAGGGGCAAACAGCAACAAAGAGGAACTGATAATCTGCCCAGGGAGGATTGGTACCGGCCTTAACAAGGGCCTCCACTACATGGCTCTGACATGTGACATTGGCAGAAAAGGGCCCTTAGCCCTCTGATAATATCAAAGATGAAGCCAGGAAAGTTCCTAGCATGGTACTTTGGAAAAATGTTTCTTTTGGAGATATAAAAATCTCTTTCTGTATCTGCCGGATGCTTGTGAGGAGAAGAAAACAAGCTCTGTATGAGAGATGTTTTTTGTATTTTACATCAGTCCCCTGTGTATTTGTCCTTTCTAAGTACATGGGAAGGGGAGACAGAGGGTTTGCTTCTGTCCTTCATACCAGGAGAACAATGATCTACTGCCTTGGCCGAAGGGAGGACTACTGTTAAATCCATGAAGGTAGGGTTTATGAGTACTGATAAAGTAGCCCAATTTAACCTGAGCAGCCCCAAGGTGCTTTATGTTAACAGTCTTTCAGTTTTAGTTCTGAGCTGTATATCTGCAGATGGCCATGAACATTTCCTGGCACATAAGGATACCAGGCTCATTGTGGCAGTGCTGCCCAGATATGCAGAGATGGATAGACTGGCTTATGAAGTCCTTGGACTAGCCCTGAATCATCCTTTTTACAGGGGTTTGAGGACCTCAGCGCACAATCCATGGCAGCAACAGTAATCACACTGGGGTTGTTGAGAATGCTTTGGGAAGAGAAGGTGGTGGCCTTTTCCGCCAAAAAATTCTAAGCTGGGAAAAAAGTGTAGATCATAGTTGTAATCCTGGCACATGTCAGAACGAAGAGTTGATGGAAACATCTCTGACAAACATGGACTGAAAGGGCTTCAGAAGGGCTAGGTCTGTCCATCTAGGAAAACCTTGACAAAGACGTGCATCCCGTGTCTTTGCCTCTCAAGAGTGCCAACAGAGAGGATGCTTTCACATGCAGGTAGCAGAAGCCTGAGTAAGGGATGTCTGAGAGCACACATGGTAGATGGAACACATGAAATAATAATAGAATCAGATGAGAGAGGCACGTCAGGTGTGCTGAGGAGTCCCAGTCTTTGTAACACACTGTGGTTCTGTCATTTACAACAAGGGGTATTGCAGCTGGGATGTGGTTGGGGGTTCTGGAAACCCAAAATGCCCATGGTGAATGCAGCCCAGGGAGTCTCTCACCCGATTTTTCTGCTATGATGGTTTCAGGATGGTGGAGGTCCTGGCTGCAGTACTGTCAGGCATTTCTGTCGGGAGGATGAGGTTGCAGCCCTGCAGCAGCTGATGCACACAGAAGATGGTTGAGGTCAGCCCATGTTCCCTTAACATATGGCTGGACCATGATGGATAGCAAACACCATCTCTACTGCACAGAGCAACTGGAGGCATTTAAGGCACAGCTGAGCTTTTATGGCAGTGTGTTTTTACTGTTTTCCTGGGCCATGCTAGCAGCAGGTATGTCTGGGAATTCCAGGGGGGTACCTTAGGTACTTGAACAGTATCCACTCTCTTGTGGCTACGGAGTGGAGAAATGTCCAGGACATATGGTTAATGTTACTCACAAATAACACTTGAGATTCTAACACCTACCTGTGCAGTGGCTAAGCATGCATCAGGTGACATGAGGTTTGTAGGGATGAATCATGTTTTCACTAGAAATGCGGTAGACTTGTATAGAAATGGACAACCTCCCAGGCACACATCTCCTTCCCCCAGGCTTAAATGAGAGCAACAAACAAAAAATATATTGCTCAAGCCCCACCATTTCCTCTAAAGAAAGATTTTCACTCTCCCTGCACAGCTTTCCCTTTTTATATATTTGTCAGGGATACAAAACTACAAAATCCAGTCTGGTGGTTCCATGGGGTGATGGGACTGCCTTGGAAACACAGCAGTTCCCCAAGCAGGATGTTTTGGTATGTCCCCAAACACACCACTCCTGGGATCCTCATGAGCAGAGCTTTCTCACAGAGCTGTCCATCGCTGAAAGAGTTAAGAACATCTTGTCAAGGATATGCAGTTATCTGGAACTTTTGTTTATACAGAGAGGCAATAAAACATTCAGCGCCTTAGACCAGTGTAAGAAGGGTCAATACAAGCTCCAGCAGTTGTATATAAATTAACCTTTTAAGTATGGCCTAATCCATAATGATTCATTGACAGGAATTATTCCAGGAGGCTGAGCTGCAACAAATTGTAGCAGTTGTAGCTGACTACAGTACCTCACAGCTGCTGGGCTGCCTCTTAAGATGAGGTATCTAAGGGAACATTTTAAAAGGCTCTGACAATGTATTTCCACAATACTTGTTAGAACTAGGACGTCTCCAATGATCTTATGTTCCTAAAGTGGAACAAAACTATGAGGAATCTGAATATATACATGAAGGATGTTTTGAAAGATTTTTGCCTTTGCTCTAGTGCTGACAGAATATGAAAAGGATGCTTCACTCCTACACACTGGAGTGGTCACCCAAGAGAGCTCGTTTCTTCTCCTCAGTTGGATTTAGCCAGGATAGTGCACCGAGTGTATGAGCTGAGAAGCCTGCAGCGTCTTTGCAATTGTCAGAATAAAAAGTGAAGGAAGACAAAACAACCTCTCCCCTCCCACCCTCTGTCAAACATGCCTAATGAATAGCTCTACATGCACTGTATCAGAAACCCCAAACGTTGACGGCAATGCGAGGCACTAATTTGTTAGTTATCATATTTGACAAATTGTCATCATGGTTCCACTCCTTCAGAGGGTGTTGTGCGTGTGACCCGGGGAAGGGCTCTCAGGCTTGAGCTAATGGGTGTGCGACTTGGAACAGGAGATGATGTGCCAAGATGGGAACCACAGAGTGGGCTGCCAAAAAAGAACAGTATAATTATCTGTGCATAATTCACGGCCGGAGAATAAGCTTTCCTCCAAAGTTGTCTGCAGTAGAGCTGTACCAGATTCATAGCTTTTTCAGTGAGTATTCACAAAGTAGTGACAATCTGTGCAGAAATGTTCACTTCTCCAAACTTTTTTTTTTTTTTAATTGGACTAAAATAGACATTTCCATAGCACTCTTTGCTCTTAGGACTGGTCTGTTAAGATAAGTGATGACTCACAGATGTATATTCTTACTTTCTTGGATAGTTATCTCTCCCCTCACCCCACCTAATCCCTTCACCAATGGGCTTTGAAGGGAAAAAAACCTCTTCAAGTAAAGGCACTATAAATATGAACTATTACAAGAGTATTGGCTCATTGCATCTTCAGAGTTGCTGCTGTACTGTGAGAACAGAGGCCCTAGTTCTCAGATTCTCAGGACAAATAGCTGGACAACATGAGCCAAATGAAAATTTCCTCTAATTTTTATCAGTTTTAGGCAAACGGTTTGCCACTTCAGGTTCTGTTCAGCAGATGGCAAGATATGGATGCATTGGTAAGAGTACATATATAGCCCACTGCTCTTTCAGTTATTATTGGACTGGATGAGGGTTACTTGGTTTCTTTTACCTTAATCAGAACAACCACCTCTTCATCCATATCGCAGAAGATGGATATTTTTTCTCAGCAATAAGGAAAAACTCATTTTGCAAAATGTGTTCATTTTCTAGAAGGAGATTCAGCTTACCAAAGAGAAAACTTGAGAAATTCCTTAGCTAGTAAGTCTGCCTGGAGGAGATCAGGGTGAAGGACTGAAAGTCCTATAAAGTGAATTTTGAATGGGAGGGAGAAGGTTCTTAGAGAAAGGCAAAGGAGATGGAAAATGTTCCCGTAATTGCTGGCAAGGAAGATGCAGATTTTGCTTGGGCACATTTCTCTTTGAAAGCTGATCCTGTTTTGTAAGGGCAGACAAGGAAGAGTTGCCAGATTCGTAGGACAACGAAGTTTGGAAAGCACTGGCAAAATATGTGGAATTGGATTAAATTTGACAAAATGTCATATTGCTTTAAGGCTCCTCAGGGTGTCCTGAAACAGTTTTGCTCCACGTAGCACAGATTTCTTGTAAAAGCTTTGGCACCACCACCTCCATCCTGTGCTGCTCAAAAATGTTGCTGAGGCCATGCTGAAGCTGCAGGGATTCCGCCTCACGGGAATTTCCCCAAAGAATAGGTGCTGATCTCTGGTCTATGTGTAGGAAAAACCTCAAGGAAAGTTCTGGGGTTGCAGGGTGCTTGTGGGCACTGCATAGGAGCTATGCCATCTGGGGGCTTGGGCAAAGCTGACTGGGTCCAGCTGGAGGCCAAGGGGGACAGTCTTAAGTGGACACGAAAGTTTGAATCTAGAAGTAACATAAAGCACAAATGTGCTTTCCAGGCTCCAGCTACCTGTCTCTGGAGCTGGTTGTGTGGGATGATGCTTGTGCACTTTTGTTGCAGCCTACCCTGTGTCACTGCCTTGTCTTCATTTACTTTGATAGTTTATAATTACAAAATGAAATGTCAGGACAGGAGAAAGATGTCCCGGTTCTGACAGACTGTTTCAGTAGCAGGGATAGTTTGTAATTTTAAGCACATGCTTAATTGCTTTGCTGGATCAGGGTCCAGCTTTCTTGGTAGATACTTCAAGACTTTCTGGGAACACTCTTGGAAGGAAGAAACAAAAACATTTCCTCTATAAATGTTTGTGGAAAATGAATAAAAATGTGTGAGTATGCAACGAAAATGAATTCCCACTTCTTTATAGAAAAACTCAATGCAGCAATGAAGATCTAAGCTTACATAACAGTGAGGAATGAGCTCTGCAGCCTATTAAGCTGAGTGAGAAAACCTTGGGGTACATGTCCTGCAGTCTGCACTCATGTAAGTATCTTTGTTAGACCAGCTGACCAGAGGGCAGCAGACCTGTACTACCTGTGGGATGTCTCTTTGAAACACCTCAGGAATTGGATGATGCCACACCAGAGTATGCTCTTCTGATAACCAGATGACTTCAGTTTCCAGAGACCTCTGTCTGAGAGCTTTCATTGGCATTGCATTCACTGAACTGAAATACAAAAAGATAAAAATATAATAATAAAAAAGGTACTGGAAAACCAGGTGTATACGTGTAACCAGCCCCAGCATTGATCTAATATAAATGATGGCACTTATGAGGCAGATAATCCAGCTGCTCATTGATCCTGGCAGTACTAGTAGGGGGCAATATTTATATTTGGTTGAATTGCTCTTGGACAAATTTTCTCCACAGTACTATATACAAAAAAAGCTTTCCATTAACACCAGGAGAGCAGGGCTTTTCATTCATCTATTTTTTTCACCTATTTAAAAAAAAAATACATGTTCTAGTTCTCTATTCTGTTGCTGGTCTTATACTGGGATAGCTGCACTGAGTAAAGGAAAGCAGCAACTACATCAAAGAAGAGAAGATTTGGATACTGAACACTTGCTGCAGACACCAAAGTTTTTTTCCTTTTCTAAGTACAAAAGAACAAGGAATTATTATCCTTCTCCCAGCAAAACAAAGCAAAATCAATATTCTTCCCTGGGTCATTTCTCTGAGCTTCCTTCTTTCTTAAATGCACTCACCTCATGTTTTCTCCATTTTGGAGATAGTCTGCTTTTTTTAATGAAAGCAAGCATTTTAAGCTTTTTTTTTTTTATTTTTTTTTTTTTTTTTTTTTTTTTTTGTTTGTTTGTTTTTGGGTTTTTTTGTTTTTTGTTTTTTTAGTTTTTATTTTGTGGAGTAATTCTTTGTATGTATTTTAGGCTAGGTTGAATTGTGCCATGTCTGTTTTGTACCATGTGAATAGAGCTCAAGGCCTGCCTTGAGTATGTGTGTGTGGGACTGCACAAGTCCTGCCCATTGCACATAGACAGTCCCCTGTGTCTGTCTGTCCAGTTGTATCCTGCTGGCTGCAAAAGGTCTGGACACCTTACTGTGCTCAAGAAGAGAGCAAAAGAGCAAATGGGTTGCTGTTACTGCATGTCCCATCCCACCTGGCAGCAGCCAACGGGACTGTGATGGATGATGGCTGGACAATTCAAGACTACCCTGGGGAACAGGACAGGCAGACAAGAATTGCAGGACAGAAGCATTAATCAGCACCAGGAAGTCAGTGTCTGTGGCATATAAACAAAGAAATTGTCTTAATAGACAGCCACACCTAGAAGTACTACAGTCCTCTCATAGGATCACACAGCAGGTGGCACATGAACCCAGGCAGTTGACCCGGAGCAAGCAAGGAAAAGCAGGTTTATAGAGCACAGACAGAAAGAGAGCAAACAAGGGATGTGAAGGTAGACAAAAAACCCCCAAACCTGTATGGTAGCAGGGAAGCCAGAACCAAGTCTGTATGCAGAGCTGACCATGAGAGATAAAGATGAGAAAATGAAGGTAAAGATTTTTACTGTCTCACTGGGAATTAAAGGACAAGAAGCAAGTGAGATGCTGTTGCCAGGAATAATGCCTGAAACACTGAAATAGCTGATAAAGGTGTTTGATTAGAATCATGACCCTGCAGACAGAATGAGGCTCTGGAGAAATATTGTATCTTTTACCCCACCCCAAGAAGCAGGATCTGAGATAGACACCTGCCTTACAGAGCTGCAAAATCTATAACTCTGGAGATGTTAAACACTCCTTAAATGGAACCAAGATCATCTGTAGGACATGAGTTCCTCTTATAGAAATGTATAAAAAGAGGAGATCTAGCCCTAGAGAAACACCTCCAGATATCAAGGGAACAGCTAGTTATCCCAGGGAAAGGTCAAACCAATACAGCAAAGGAAGACAGCAAGCGGGAGAGAACAGTCTACCAATAACACAGACAGTGGGGGCCAGTGTGGGAATTCTGCAGTGAAACAACAAGAGAGGCTGGAAGGAAAATGCCTGGCAAGGGCAAAGATGCAAGAGAGGTAAAGAAACAAAACATTTGCTTCAATCCTGCAGCTCCTTAAGGAATTAAAAAGTAGAATGCCTCTTAGATATCCACAGCATGGCTTCAGCAGCAGGAGGGACTTTGGAGGTTTACACACCTGACAGAGCATGGCCACCAGACTTCAGCCCCACATCCATCCTTACATCAACAGGTAGGCCAGGGGGAGCTGGGTCATGAAGCTGTGATGTCACTGAAAGAAGCGATAAGCAGCAATTCATTGTAACCTGGAGATATGTGACCACAGCATGGTGAAGTACAATAAAACCACCTTGAGGTCAATGGGCAACACAGGCTGTTGATAATAAATCTGTGAAACTAGAGATGTTATTGCTCAGAGTTTATAACAGTTGACATTCAAGATCACCACCCAGGGCAGAGCACGGGGCAGTGCACAGCTTTCCTCCAGTCACAGAACAAACCCTCTGTACCCTCTGCTTGTTCAAGGAGACAGACAGTCTCTGTGGGCCACGTCCAGGACTCAAACAGGACTAAAGGGCATAGCTCTGTTCCCTGTGCCATGTCAGAAGAGATAACATCGCCGAGAATCTGACCCAGACACGGTCTGCGTTGTGATCAGAGATCTCCTGACTGCATGTTCCTGCACATTGTGTGTAAGGGGTAAAGGGTGGATAAAATATTTTACCCTGATCTAGTAGCTTTGGGCACTCATTTTTGGACATGCCTGAATGCTTACCCAAGGTACCAGACAGATACAGATCAGGTCCAAAGCTTCTAATTTCCTGTTTCAGATAGTGCATTATATACTTTGCAATAGATCTTACACTACTAATTTATATAATCATCAAAAATTATTTCTTCAGCCTGTATTTTTAAGAGCTAGCTAAATTTGTGGTTTGCCTACTGTTCCAAGAATCTGGCATGTGGCCACATGCTTTCACACATCTCCTTGCAGACTATGGGCTTGAAATTTAAAACCACTGGTGCCATCCTACAGCTGAAGTACTTGCATCCACACGAGCTCAAGTGCAATCACAGTGGGACCAACTGCCTCTTTGTTTGGCATCAAGATGTATAAATATCCGACACCTCCTATGCAGGTATCTATATATTTCAAAGCAACTGACATGCTAGAATTATCAATAAAAGAAAGATAACTTGCACAATAATCATCACTTGCTGACAGCTGAAATTTCAAAGGAATCAGCTGTGCCCTTCTTTTAATGAAAATGAATAACAAAACCTTACCTATGTGAAGCTTGTCTCTCACTATCAAAATAACTCAGCTGACCTGTGTTAAAGACTGTGTGAGAATTTTTTGAGAATAACAAGAGAGGAATAGGCAGAGATTTTAGGCTAGACATTGTATCCAGTAGATATAAGACAGCATCGATGGCCTAGCTTTAAAATATGGTCTCATATCTGCATCTTTATTCCAATACATAGTAGGTAGATCATAAAACATATTTAAACATGTATTTCTTTTGTAAATATGATTTTTGAACTACAACTTGAGATAAGACATCTGTGCAACAACTGTAGATAAAAATACAGTTGCCTAATTTTCTTTGAAAAGTTACACTTCACAACATTGTGCAATGGGGAACTGCAGATTTTTTGTGCTGGTAAGATACAAGCAAGATCCAAGAAGACAATCTTGTGCAGAAAGTTCTTAGCACAAATAATTTTCTTGTGTACTAGGGACATTACTGAATTCTGTTCTAAGTAATATTTAAGCTAGAATCTAAGGGGGAAAAAAGATAAGTTTGTTAAAATGAATGTTGATGTTGATAGTACTTGTTACTATGTGGATCTGCCTCTCACGAGTCCCAGCCTTGTGCTCTGGCTAGCAGGATTTTGAAAGGTATATGCGTCTCTTAAAAATGTAACTAATACCTCAGAACAGCCTTCAAAGCACACAAGTTCCTGGTTGATATCTGTTTCAATGAAAACAGAAAAATACTGGGCATCTCTGGTTTGAAACAGAGTGGAGAGGATAACCAAAGGAGAGGGAGGGCAAGGGTAAATATAGTGAAACCAACAGAATGGGAGACAGCAGTGCTAAGGATGTGAGGGCTCTGCAGAGATGTGGCAATTCCTTTAGCCTGTGGCAGGAATATCTCTCACTGATTAGAGCTAATTAGGGAGGACGAGGTTGAGCCTTTTTATCCTCCTCAGTAAACCTGCCTTTGATGCAGACTGGTTATAGCACAGCTCTGGTTCTGCAATGGATTTTGAATGCCTTTCCTTCACTGGTCCATTTAAATAAATACAACAAACTCTCTAGGATTCTTGTGCACAATAAATCTATTTTGGTTCCTGATGACTGATTTCTTTGGCTCTGCAAGTGAGGTGAGAACACCAGCTTTGTTTCTTTTTAGCACTGTAAAGGAAGTCTTGTGTAATTTTGTGAGAGCTAGGAAAGGCTTAGAAAAGATGTAAGGAGGTGATTTGGATTCTGAATTCTGCACCTTTTATTGAGGCACCACAACTGATTTATCGATAACAATGTCCAGGAATTTCGTGAGCAGCAATCGGGAATTACCTGTATTGGGAAAAAGATTCAGTTCTCTGTGTAGCACAGGTCAGTGGGTTGGAAGATGAAAATAGACAGATTCATGTTGGCAAAAAGGTGCATTGGTTTTTAATAAGGGAAGCAATACCTCATTGAAACAATTCACTTGGGGTTGTTTTGGACTTGTCCTTAAGTCAAGATGGGGTGGCTTTCTACATTTCAAATGGGAGCTGTGGGTTTGGTTGCTGGAAAGCCTGGATGAGGTTCTGGTGCCTGCATTATGCAAGTGGCCTCTAGCCTTCAAACCAACTAATCCAGGCGGTGAAGAGCAATGGGCAGAGTTGAAAGGTTTGAATTGCACATGTCCCAGAGACATGCAATTTGAATACTAAAGGTCCCAAATGGCCACAAAATGAGCCTCTTGGGGAATCCAAACATTTCAACATATTCATCATAAAAATTAAGACCTCAAGCACACAGGAATAGGCCTGTGGTGATGTGTGGTTACATCCAGGAAGTAGTCAGCAGCACACAAGCACATGTTCTCTGTATCAGGGAGCAGCAGGCATTTTGCACAGTGCCAGGCAGTGCAAATGGCCAGGGAAGCCAAAGCAAGGTCAATGCCAGGCTGGGCCAGGCCAGCCTTGGGCTTTCCATCTGATTTCCTGCACTGAACCTCACCCACTGACCTCTCAAAGGTGAGAAAAGTATGGCTGAAATTTTGCCTCTCACACAACCCATAAGGCTTTTGTTGTGCTTGGAATTGCTGTGCCCCAGAAGATGAGTTTTTGGTCAGCCAGAGACCCCTAGTTCTGCAGATTTCTGCCTTGGTGGGTGCTGGCCAGCTGGGAATGATTTCAGGCTCATGCTCTTAAAAGCAGATGAAGCTCAAGCTGATAGAGAAGATCAAGACAGTAACCACAGGCACTCTGGATTCATGAGGTAAGACTGAGTGCTCTGCATGTGACTGAAGAAGCATTTGCTGGTTTAGTTCCTTTCATTGTGTTTAGCAAAGTGTCCTTTATTTTTTTTTTCCCCGTTGGAATTCTGAGCCTTTTGGTTGGCACAGTTTGGAGTTTTGGCACACTGAAATTTTCTTTTTTTTTTTCCCTTTTCCCCACTGCAGCTAGGAAAAGCTCTTTTTGTTTTACTGAGAACTTTTTTTCACAAAAAAATTTCAAAATCTTAATAAAATCTGAAGGTGGCAGCAATGAAACAGTAGCAAGGCTGTGACTACAACTTCTAGGGCTAGTTTGCATCACACAATGAAGGGATCCCCATCCCACTGCTATGCTGAGTTTGTAAGGTTTCATGTCTCAGCAGTTTGGGTCAGGAAGGGTGCGTGGCTGAGCTGGCAAACCCTGCATCTCTAGCAGGACTGTCCAGCCTTGAGATGGCAAAAGCAGCCTACCATGGCTGCCAGCAGGCAGGAGCTGCCTATGCAGAGCCCACAGATATGCCCAGCCCTCCTCAGTGGGTTTGTAACCCTTTCTGCAAGCACCAGAAGGCTGTGTATACAGGCATGAGAGTATCTGCAAGTTTTGTCTATAGAAAGTTGATGTACACAGAGGCTCTCAGGTCCAATGATTTTGCTGTGTTCATATTTTATATCCTTATAATTTATCAGAATATATTATGCTGAAATTCTAAATTGATTTGCATGGGTTGGTCACCTCAGAACAATCTCCAGCCTGCAGCAGCAGATATGCTGTACTTTGGTTCAGAGATAAGGCTTGGCTTGTCAGTGGTAAAAGTATTGTCACGGGTGCTGCTGGCCTGTACCTATGGTCCAGAGCACCCCATCTTCCCTCCTGCCAGTCCCATGGCTCCTCCTTTGACTTTCCCTGTAGCCAAAAGGGAAGTGTGGAAAAGTTCAGCAACACCCACCTCCATTAGGAACTGCCTGAGCTACGTGGTTCTGATAGAGAATGATAAAGCAACACCCACGGCCATGAATGACCAGCTCAGCGTTAACCACAGTGAAACCAGTCCTGAAAAGTCAGTCTGTGAGACTTCATCCTGGAAAAGGCACAAAACAGTTCAATATCCCAGTGAGCTGCTGCAAATGACAGGGTATCATAGGTCTGAGTTCCTCATGGAGGCTGTTTTGAGATTCTGGGTTGCCTGAAGTATTGCAGGTGTGGCAGCAACAGCCACCTTGGGGGCTTTGAGTGCACAGAACATCTGTCAGCTGCCTGACACTTGTGTCCTCAAGTGCAGTGGGTCTGGAGGGTGCCCGAGTGTCCTGGCTGGGTGCTAGTGCCTGGCTCCCCCCCAGTAGCTGTGTGATGTTGGGTGGGGCAGGAGGCTGAGGGGGTGAGCAGATCTTCCTGGAGGGCACAGTGGGGGATGATTAGGCAGGGACTGGCAGCGTGCTCCTGCTGCTGCTACTGCTACCGTGCGGTGCTTCGTGGAGGGGATGCAGAGGCGTAGCAGGCAAGCAGCAGGAGAGTAGGATGCCACATGGCGAGGAGGAGGGAAAGAAAGAGGTGGAGGAGTAGGCAGAAGGGAGATTCAGTTTAACATGGCATGCCAGGCCTCCACTGCTGCTTCCCTCCCTCGGGCCTGCTCATCATGAATTTAATTTGCGCATGGGGTGAGGGGGATTTTGTTGGCATAGTTTTATTCTTATTCGATGTGCTCCTTTGCATGGCAAACTCTGGTAGTGTGCTCATCGCTGTGCATACAGGCAAACATGGCCTTGGGTGTACTTTAGTCTAAGGCCTGGTTCTGCAAACACATGAATAATCTGAAAAGCAAGAAGACTTACTAATATGCTCAAAATGACACCTGCTTTTATCTTCATCTCTTCTCTTTCCTCTATCAGTGTACTTCTGTTTCTGGATAGCTAGTTTGAGCTCAGTGTGTCAACTAAAATTTGAATACAGAAAAAAAGTGGGGGTTTTTTTATAGTCTCAATTTAGAGACTGATCTCATCTACATATATTCAGTAAAATAAATAAAATCCCCTTGTGTTCTGTCCCAGCTAAGATTCAATTTATGACACCTTGTCTTTCAGGAAGGGCCCAGGAGGGGTCATGCTTCAAATGGCAGTTGTTATGCAAGAGCATTGCCATTTGGAAAGATTTGTTGTAACCTGACTCAGAAGAATTTAGATATATACTTCAGTAGGTGATTGTTTGCTTTGCTTATAGGCATTTACATATTCTCTTAAAAAATAGTCCTTGGGAAAGTATCTGTTGAATTCTTGAACAATTTAGTGGAAGGCAGTGCAATAATCTGTAATTCTGAAGAGGGATCAGAAAATTCACAAAAGACAGAATAAGCATATGTGTGTGTGCATATATATATATACACATTTTTGAAATTTACCTTTTTTACATACATACATATATATATATATATATATATATATATATATATATATATATATATAAAAGGTAAATTTCAAAAAACATTCCTGGGCTTTGGTGTGGAGGCTCTGAGCATCAGCAGAGCTCCCTCTCCTCAGTAGCTGCATCATCATTACACAAAGATACAGAGACACGGGAGCCACTATTCAAATGCAGCCCCTCAACTTTTTGACCACAAGTGGATTCTATTTTGGTCCTTGCTTTTGAGGTTGCTTTTGATGAAGGGATCAGAGTTTTTTAGCTCCCTGCCACTACATGTTACTGTTGACCTCTATCTGCTTCTAGCTTTTAGAACTTTGTTTCCATTTCCATTTCTTTAGTGTGAAGGTTGGGGATGGAAGCTGTATTTTTAAAACCTTGGTGCCAACTGCTGTGTGCTGTTGTACTGTGGATGCCTTTTACTTCCCTTACATTTCCTCTTGTGTTTCTAGATCTAAGTTGTCCAAAGCATCTGCTGGAGTCTCTGGACCCACGTCTCCTTGTGACCTGGGACATAAACTTTTGTATGACAAATCCTGACGCGATCAAATTGGCAATAGAGTCTCAAGAATTATTCAGGTACCTAATGACCACTGGCTTCAGTATCAGGCAAGCCCCAAATTGAGAACTTATGCAGTGTTTTTCTGGGCTTGCTGTGTCCCTTCAAAATCAGAGTATTTTCTAGACTTTTCTAGCCTTTTACCTTCCTCCCCTCTGAGCAGACAGTAGTTTTGGTTACCCAGCACAGCTGTTTTAAGAGCTCCAGACAGCCTTTCCAGTGGACTGTCATAAACCTTCAGTCCTCTTGCATTCCATGTTATCTTCAGGCAGCCTTCAGGCAGGGTTACAGCACAGACCATGGGTAAGAAGCACTCACCCAGCAAATTCAAGGGTGTGCAGGTCCTGCAAGGGTTTGCAGGTGCAAACCTTGAGTGCCATCTCTGT
Source organism: Certhia americana (assembly GCA_018697195.1). Taxonomy (NCBI): domain Eukaryota; kingdom Metazoa; phylum Chordata; class Aves; order Passeriformes; family Certhiidae; genus Certhia; species Certhia americana. Next base: position 50,613,126 of record CM031861.1, on the reverse strand, counting down.
ATGACATTGGGGGAATTTACTCAAGCTGACCCTTGTCTTGTACAGCTCAAGAGAAATCACATGATATTTTTATATTGCTGTTGTTTAAAAAGAGAGGTGGAGGTGCTGTTGGGAGGTGGGTTTTAGCAGTTAAGAGAACCGTTTTTCAGCCTGGTAATCTTCCATTTTTGCTTCAGTCCTGCAGCTTGGCTGGGTGACCTTTCAAGGTTATAGAAACACCTTATATGCCTCCTTTTCTTATTATTAAGAGAAGCATTTCAATCATTACACACCTTTGTAAGCTACCTGGAGATGCATGGGAGACATAAAATGCAAAAGTAATGTTATTGGTATCGTATTATTATTTTCCCCAAACAATACACTGTTTTCTACAAATCAGAGCACATGATTTCTTGTTTATTGTGTAATAATAGCCCTGTGTTGCGATGGTAAGTAGGACACAGATACAGCTTTTCAGTGATGTACAGTACTCTTTCTTATCTTTAATTAAATGCTATTCCCTTGTATTGGAACACATTCTGTGATTACACATTTACAGTCTCTAAGTAACTTACCATCAAATACACTAATGAAAATCAGTGCCCCAAAGCAACTTGTGCCTTTTGTCCTAGACCACACCACACCTCTCTCTTTTTTTTTTTTTTTTTTAAATTATTTTATTATTACTTCTAGTTCCCATTTTAAAAATTAAGGAGTTGAATTAAGCACTTTTTTATGAATTTCCTCCAACCATCTCTGCTTTTGATCTAGGGACATGTATCTATCTATCTCTCTGCCCTTCCCCAGAACAGTAACCCCTGGGGATACCATAGAGCATAGAGATGATACAATTTAATAAAGTCACAATAAAACATCCAAGGCCTTTCATACTTTTTCACTTTCTTTAACTCAATTTATTTTTCATTTCATGGACAGAGATTTAGTCCTGGTATTAGTTTATGATTTTGCTGAAAGAATTACCGAACACATACAAAAAGGAAATATTATTTTTATTATTTATTTTGTGCCATGTATACCATAGGAAAAAAAAATAGTTGAAATCACTTCAGTACCGCTGTGTTTTTCATTACAAAGTTATTACATATAGAAATTACTCCAAATTATCTGAAATGAATGGAAATTATGAGGTTTAAATTCCCCAGGTTACTGCAAGCACAGCACTGGAAATTTATTTTGTCATCTTGCTGAACATAATTGCTACAACAAAATTTCTTCCATTTTACAACCACAGCATAACTTATTTATACCAGTGTTGTTGTAATTTTACATCAATAAGTTGCATGGGAAGGAGTACACAGGTGGTAATTGAAAACAATAATTTGCAGTGGGGTCCAGGTGGAACAGTTGGCTCAGAGAAGACTTCATTTGCTGTTCTGTACATGCTGCGCTTCTTGGTGGCCTTTGACTAGGGTGCTATCAAAACTCTGGTCCACACAGCTCTGAGATGGCCTGATCATCTTAAATTGTCTTTCAAAGCAGAAGTGGAGGTGAGGGAAAGAACAGATCTGTCCCTTGTGGGACTGACCTGCAGCTCACACTCAGAAACCAGAAGCAAGGTGCATGGGGAATAGGCAAAATCACAACTGAGAAAGTGGGAAGCATGATCCTGGAGTCAGCAGCAGCATCCTTGAAGGAACTGAGCTGGAAGGGAACAAAATCCAGGGCTGGAGCATGCGCGTGTGTGCACATGTGTGTGCACACGTGTGTGTCCTCAGCGTGTTATGGCCAGCGCCAGCTATTGCCCCTGGCTTTCCTGCTCAGCTGTCCTTAGCAAGCGTGGCAAGACGTTGTCATGTTTGTCAAAGGGAATGCTGTTATTTGATCATTTTCAATTAAAGTGTGAGTAGTTGCCTGAGACACCAGCAATGATGCTAACATTCATACTTTGCTTCACTCTTTATGAACAGGAATGTGTAATTTGGGTGCAATATACAAGCGCTCCCAGGCCAGGCATCCGCATTTCTGCGATCCGTAATTGTCAACAGGAATAATGAAACTGCAGAGGTTGATACTAAACCTAGAAACATGAATTTCCCTGTTTGAGTTCAGTTGCGCACGCTAAAATAGTAAAAATAATAAAAACAATTATGCTAATTTGTTACTATGGATAAACCCTATTTAAATAAAATAAGGTAGGGGGGAAAAAGAATAAGAATAAATGAGTTGCCGTTCTCTTCTGATGTTCAGATTTTTGTGATTCACAGGAGACAGGCTGAAATGTTTCTGTCATGAGTTCAAGCTGAAGATTTCATTGAAACATTCAGAGCTTAGAGGCCTTTGTTATTTTAAACAATCTAAAGATTTCAAATCCTCTTAAAATCATCTGAGAAGGGAAAGAGAAGAAATTGTTTGAAACTTGCACTTGAAAGCAGAGGAGAGCTGTACCAAATTTCAGCTTGTGTATGTTCTGAGGAATACCTGTGGAAAGAAGATGGGTTCTTTGTCCCCACCACAAGCCAACCAACTTGCACGTGAATCTCTCATGAAAGACTATGTTGTGCATTTCCATAGTGGACCAATTTTAAAAGTACTTCCTCAGACAAAAATAGCCCTCAAGTCCTATTGTTTTCAGAGGGTTTTCAGGGAATTTTTTTGGGATGAATTTAGTGCTGGTTCACAAAACTTAGCTTACTGCACCAAGCAATGATGGCATATGTTTTCCAAAGGCACAAACAATCCTTGGATTGAAGTCGTTAGCAAAGATGTGCCAGTTTTTTCTTCAAAAAAGCCTCCCCAGCAACAGCGGGTTTTGCCCATCTTCCTTCAAATTTCTTTTTTGTCCTAAAGCGGGTGCTGTGAGGATGCACAAATGGCATTCATAGTGGGATGGAGTACTTATAGCAGATGGAATGCTTGACTTCTTTTTGTGTTGGATGCTTGTAAAGCATGTTCCTCTCTATCTTTTGCCTGTCAGCATGTGCACACAGGTGAAGGGAGTTCTTTGCAGGATGAGAGAAAGTGTTTGACAGAATTTTTAAATTTCAGAAAGACCCTCAAGTTACAAATGGAGGGGCAGGTTTGGCTCTCCCTGCAGTCCCTGAGGTCCGGAAAGTGATTTCACAATTGGATGTCTACTGTCAGGGAGTCTGAAGCTTGAAAGAAGGAAAACATGTACTTTCGTATTACGTGATTTTAGAAAAGCCTAAAAAGTAAAATATTGTTTTTCTTCTGTCTTGCTGGTTCCATAAGGATTTTCGTTTGTTTGCATTTTGTTTTGTTTTTTTTTTTTCTTTTGAGAAGTGATATTATTTTGATTTTGTTTATTTTTATTGAAAATAGGTGTGGGGGAAAACTCAACCCCAGCATTTGGACTGTTATCTAGTTACATTTAACACTTGGAAAGAGTTATAAAAATGAGGGACTCTGTGTGAATTGAAAAAAAACCCAAAAAACCCCCAAAACCCCAGCAAAAGGACTCACAGACCACTGATTAAGGAAGGGACTCCAAGAAAGGTTTAGGATGTAAATGTTGAGAAAAATCTTATTTTCTAAATTCACTCCTAGAAACATCAGCAAGTCATGGCTACCAAAAATAAGGGACACCAAATGTCTTGAAAACACAGCAAAATCTTCATCCCTTTTGCCTCACTCCAAGAAGTCTTGGGAATGGGGCAGGGGATAATACATTATCCTTTTAAGCCTTCATTTCACTGCACTCTCAAATACACCAGTGTCATGGAAAAGAAAATCAAGTGAATAAATGTTGCAATTTATATATATTTGAATAGATAACAAGAACAATTTTACTGTTTGCCATAAATGAAAACCCCACCAAATCATTCCTCTAATTGAGGTTCTGAAGCTCTGTTTATGGCTGCAGAGTGATTTGATACAAAAAAATTACACATTTTGAGTTATTATATCACCCAGAAATTTGATGCCACTTAACTATGTAATTTTCAGAAATGATATAAAACCACTGCAGAAAAATATTCAAGGAAGCCCAAAAGACCTCTTTTTATCTGTTTTTATGGGACTAAAATGAGAACTCACAGAGATCCTTGCTCTGTCTGTGAAGGCTGAACTGCCACCTCGGGAGCTTTATTAATATGTATGTAAATATGATCTGGTTAGATCCTGTGTTTCTGTGCCGTTTCACAAGGTGGAGTGGCTAACTAAGCCGAACAGATCAATGCCCTGTGTTTATTTTAATTTTTTTTCCCTCCCAAGCAGCAACATTTAAAGATTCAAAGCGAATGAGGACAGCAGCTTCATTTATGTCAATGATCTCAAACTTCCTTCCTTCCTCCTTGTCCTCCTTCCTCCTTCGTCCTTCCTATCCTTCCTTCCTTCCTTCCTTCCTTCCTTCCTTCCTTCCTTCCTTCCTTCCTTCCTTCCCTCCCCCACTCTTCTCTCGCCTCCACCCCAATTCCCAGACCTGTATCAGAAACAATTTACTTCTAACTTAGCATAGGATTTCACATTAAAGATTGAGCAGAAACCAAAATCACATTGCACAGAATCTGCAGCTACAATTTTTCTTCCACTGAAAAGTTGCTTGACCAAATGGGGAGAAAGTGGAAATGCATTCAAAATATATCCAAGTGGCACATCAAGATTATCCTCCATGAAGATACTGGGACTTCCTCTTTACACTGAAGCTGATGTTAATTATGCATCTATATCCGTGCCAAAATTTATCTAAAGAGGTTGCATGATAAAAAGAAAGAGAAACCCAGAAGCTGAGCCTGTGCTGAGAGTTCACGACTCAGCATGCCTTGCCTGTATTAAATGGAATATTTGACATCAGATGAGCTTGTTTTTGCCTATAAGGATGGTGTTTCTGTACAAGAACTCCTCAAATCCTTTACATATTATGAAGACAGAAAAGATTATTATCTTAATACAAGATATTTAGAGAAAGAGAGTGCTTTCTCCCTCCTAATTTAAAGCAGGGGACCATAATACTTCTAAAGCTAGCAAAAAGCTTGTTTTCTTCTTTCAGATTATGCTCCCATTTTGCTTGGCCTTTTTTTTCTTTCTTTTGGTGATATTTTTGTGGGTATTTTGGGTGTTTTGTTGTTGTCGTGGGGAGCTGCCGCCCCAAGTTTGTAGGTCTGTGGCGGAGGCCGGAGCTGAGTCGCATCCCCAGGACAGCGGAGAGGAGGCTGGGGGAGCTCAGCCCCCTTTGCCGGCGGCGAGCGCCCAGCACGGCCGCGCAGCTCGGGACAAAGCCGGGCGATGCTGGGGCCGCCGCCGCCGCCCGGGCAGCCCCCGGGGACCCTGGGCCCTCTCAAGGGACTGCTGCGGCGGGTGGGGAAGAGACAGAAGCGCGGGGCCAGCTGCAGATGGAGGCAGGTCGAGGGATAGGTCAAGGTTAGAAAGAGCCTGCTATTGATCTGGCTTTGAACGCGAGACAGGGAGAGCAGAGAGACTAAAGGGGGAGCTGTGAGACAAGACATTAACAGCTTTCAGTGCTAATGATCACAAGTGCCAGACAGGGGAGGAAAGAGAAGACTGAGAAATCACTTTGGAATTTTTTTTTTCCTCTATTGGGATGTATTTTCGGAGGAGGAGGAGGAGGAGGCAGGCAGGGGGCTCAACCCCCGAAGCCTTGCCCGCAGCCGGAGAGACGGGAGGGGGCTTGCGGCGGCCCCGCTGCCCCGGGCAGCCGGGGAGTCCGCCTGGTCAATCATTGCCGGCCCTTATCTCCTGCTCTCGGTGCCCACTGGAAGACACTGGTTAATCAACAGATGATGCCCAGTAACTTCCCGATAAGCCGTGCTCCCAAAGGGGTGCAGCTTCCTGCAGCTCGCCGGAGCTGGGACTTTGCACCCCACACCGGCCCCGTGGCCGCGGCCGCAGCCCCGCGGTGTGGCCTGGGGCCGGGCCGCGCTGAGCTCAGCAGCACCGCCACACAAAGCCTCACGGCCTGCCCAGCCGCCAGCAGAGCGGCATCAAAGCGGGGAGAGCAGTGCGGGCAACTCCATCCCCGCTGATCGGCCCGGGCCTCTTCCCGCGGGGGCGGAGGTCAGCGAAGGGAGCCTCTTCTCCCCTCCAGCTCCCCCGCGGTGGTGCCGCATCCTTTACCCCGACTCGAACACGGCCGTTCCGCAGGGCAAGGCTGGGGGGGGGGTGTCCCCCTCGAGGCCCCGGGGCCGTGGAACCGTCCCTCCCCTCCCAGCGGCGGGGCCCCTGCCATCGCCACGGTCATTTCTCCTTTGCAGGACCCGGCAGAACAAACCAAACACACGGGGCGAACAATCGCAGCAGTTTAAGCGCCGTTAATGATCTTGGACGTGTTTGTCGAGCGCTAATAGAGGCGGAGGGCCGAGCGCGGGCACGGAGGGCAGTGCCAGGCTGGCCCGGTGCCCACCGGCCGGGGCTGGGGTGCCCGCGGCACTCGGCGGCCCGGGCTGCGGGGTCTGGCAGCGCCGGAACGCGAGCTGTGAGCGGGCGGGCAGGCGTGGGGAGGGAGAGGCAGATTTGCTGGAGGAGGCGAGAGCGATGCTGTTTAGCCAAATTCTTCTCAAAGCTGATTAAGGGCACCGAGATAAATTCTGGTCCCCTCAACACTCTCATGCGATTTAATACGAAAAACAGACATTTAAAGTGGAAAGTAAATGACACGAGTGCAGCGCGGGTCTCCAAGTGGGCTTCGGGTACAGGCTGGTTCCTTGCTCTTCTGCTCCGTGTGCCTCCAAGCCCCCAGGCCTCCCCTCTCCCCGTTCCCCTCGCCCTGGCCAGACCTGGTGCTGAAAATCTGTCTGCACCGAACTGTTTACCAATCGCGGGAGAAGGGAGAGGGAAACAGTCTCAGGAGATGGGCCGGGAGAGCGGAGGTAGAGGGGAAAAAAGTTGGTTTCCAAGAATCTTCCAAGTTAGAAACGCACGCAGTCTTTGGACATTTACCTGCGTGTGAAACAGGAGGACAAGTGCACTGGGATGCAGTTCCTGGGAACTCGGCGTCTCTCCGTTCGTGGCTGAGACTTAATTTCTCCACGGAAAAATAGTCTCTGCCAGGATTTTAAGAGAAGGGGGGTTGGGGGGTGGGAGAAGGTCGGAGCGTGTGTGCGTGTGCGGATCGGGTGTGCGCGTGTGTCCCGCTACCATCGCACTTCGGGTAGGGAGAGAGGAGGGGGAAAAAATCCCTCTCCCCAGCCCACACAGATATTTGTGTTGTTGTAAAACTGTTTGAAAGAAATGCAGGGGGAACGCGCTCGCCGCCGAGAAGCTGCGGCGGCGCCTGGAGGGAAGGAAGAGCAGCCCGCGACCCCTGGGGAGCCTCCGCTCCTGGGCACGGACGGCGGGAGCACGACCCAGCGCCGAGCCCGGGCGGCGGAGAGCGGCGGCCGCGATGAGCGGCGGCGAGGCGGCGGCACGGGCGGGCAGCGAGGCACGGGAGGGCAGCGCCACCGCCTCCCCCGAGCCCCCCGCCGACCCCGGCGGCCTCCCCCGCCCGAGCCGCCCCCGCTGCGGCCGGCGCCGGGCTCGGGGAAGTTTGGCCGTGCGTGAGGATGCGGATTTATTCCTTCCCCCGTCTCTTTCCCTGGCCGCCGGCGCTCCGCGTACTGAAAGCGGCACTGCACAAAGCCCGGAGCGGCGGCGAGCCCTGCGTGTGCCGTAGTTGGTGTGTGTGCGGTGTGTGTGCGTGTGCGGTGTGTGCGGTGTGTGCGAGTGGCGTTTCTTGTTCTCTTGCAGGGTACAATGTTAAGAAGCCACCGCTAGTCGCCCCCAGTGCTCCTACTCTCTGGGTCTTTTTGTCTCTAGTGCAGATTAAACGTCACGTCCGCACTTGAACTTGAATTTTATCCCATTGTACAGAGGCAGCCCCAGCCATAGAGAGACAGAGCGCTCCCAGAGAACCAGGACTCCGCCATCTTCACATTGCAATATATAATAGTAATAGCCAGCACCAGCCCAGCTGCACTGGGGGCTTCCTTCCTTCCAGTCCCAGTGCCAGGCGAGGGGGGAAGAGTGCAAAGTGGTGCAGGAGCACTGGCAATCCAAAAGCACCAGGGCAAAGCAGTGCCACTTGAACTGGGAAAGAGGAGACACAGTTTCGGCTACCCCTTTTCAAAAAAATTCTCTCTATATATCTACCCAGCAAGGGTCAATCTCTGAGAAACATTTTTCTGGCGGTTTTTTTCTTTTTTTTTTTTTTTTTTTTTAATTTTGCGTGGGGGCTATCCCAATTCTAGTACTTTTCTTTTTTTTTTTTTTCTTCTTTTCTTTTTTTTTTTTTTTAACTACAGTTTTAAAATTTTTTTAAATTTTTTTTTTCTTTTTACCCTCCTGGTGGAAAAGCGCACTTGCCAATTTGCCAAGCACTCTGGAAAGAGGGAAAGAGAAAAGTGTCACTGGCGGTGCATATCCTCCTAAGTTCAAGAAGAGATCTGGAAGTCCAAGTGGCAGAAGCAGTGGAGAAAAGACAGTGTGTGAAAGAGAAAGAGAAAAAGAGCGAGAAAGAGCTTTTCCTGATGATGATGATGACTTTTAATTGAGAGGGAATCCCATCCAGTGCACCACAGCAGCAGCAAAAAGGAGGCTTTTTTTCCTCGTTTTTGATTTTTTTTGAAAGAAGAACTCGATAAAGAAGAAGAAGAAGAATAAAGAGGAAAAAAAAAGAGGAGGAGGATCGGCCCCCCAACACATCCCCCCAAACCAGTGCAGCTCTCCAGGCGATGCCAGTGTAAATGCCAGGGCAATGTCCCGTCGCAAGCAGGGAAACCCGCAGCACTTGTCACAAAGAGAGATTATCACACGTAAGTTTGAACTTGGAACCAGACCGAGCCGAAATCGAGAGGCAAAATTAGGGAAGGGGAGGAAGCGGTTGGGGAGGGGGGGGGATGTGGGGGGGAACTCCAGGAGCAACCAAAGCTGGTAAATGACTTCAGAGAGAGGGAGAGGAGAAGGGAATTAAAGAGGGGAGGGGGGTGTGTGGCTGGGGGGGATGGGCTGGGGGTGGAGGGGGGGAGAAGCCCGAAGTTTGCTGTGCGTTTTTGCAGCGGTGCGGAGGTGAGGCGGGCAGGCAGGCGGCAGGGCAGGCGGCGTGGAGCGGGGAAAGGAGCTGCCGGCGGGCAGAGCGCGGCGTGGGGCGGCGCGGGGCTCTCCCGGGGAGCGGCCGCGTGTGCGGGGGGCGGCGGAGCGGGGCGCGCTGCTCCAGGCCGGGCCGGGCCGGGCCACCCTCGCCCGAGGCCCCGCTCCTGGTTCCTCGCTTCGGGGGCAGCACGGAGCGGTGGGAAAAGTTGGCCGAGAGCCTCGCCTCGGCGTGACAGCCGGGCCGCGGAGAGAGGGGGAGGATCAAGGTGGGCAGCAAGGGAGGGAGACGCGGAACGGCCGGGGGACTTATCGGGAAGCACATGGAGACGGTGGGCCGGCGGCGGCGGGGCCGAGCCCCCCGGCACTGGAGCGCGGGGCAGGTAGACGGCCAGCTGCGCCCGGCCCGCCCCAGGTGCATTGCCGGCGGCGGAAAAGAACTCTCCTCCGAAGCGCCGAGCAAGGCAGAACCAGCTCGTCTGGGGCTAGAGGCAGGGCAGGGGTTGCCGAGGGGCCGGGTGCTGGCGGGAGTGTCCCTCGGTGGCGGGGGGCGAGAGGAAAGCCGAGGCGGGGACCGGGGATGGAGTGCGCGAAATGCGGGTCGGGCAGTGGCACCGGCTCGCCTGCGGGGCAGGAGCGGAGGCTGCACTTTGCTGAAGCTCCTATTGTAAGTGAAAATACACACATATGCTCTCCTCCGCCCCCCCCACCCCCACCCCCCCAAAAAAAAAAAAAAAAAAAGGAAAAGAAACGGGGGGGGGGGGGAGGGAAGGAGGCATTCCCCCTCCCCCCAGCACTAGAATCCCCCTCCTCCCCGTTCCCACCCCTAAAGCTCCGGGAGAGGGGCGAGTGCCTGCAGGCAGAGTAGGGGGCAGGTCCCCGAGCGGGCGCCCCACACCGCTGCTCCGCCGCTCCCGTCCCCGGGGGCTTGTGCCGCAAGGGGCGGGGGGGATGTGGGGGCGCCGCCCGGGGCGTGCGGCCCCCAGCGCTCCGACACCTTCGGGGCACGGGGAAGGGGGAGGTCGGGGGGTCAGGGGGGGTCTCCATTTCCCTCCTATAGCATAGGACAAGTTTGGGGGGTGGTAAGAAAATGCTCGGCACGCCGTGGCCCCGCACGCGGCAAGCCGGGTCGGACCCCTGCCCCCCCCCGCCCCGCAAGACGAGTCCGCAAGTTGTTGTGCTGCGGGGGGCGGCGGCTCGCACGGAGCCCGGGGCTGAGCCTGAGCCGCGGCAGATCCGAATATTTATGTTGAGATTTTAAAAAATTTAAATAAATAAATAAAATATTTCCCCGGCTTCTCTCCCCTCCCCTGAAAGCCAAGAATAGGAGCCATCTGCCAGGAGCATTTGGTGCTTGCGAGCTCCTCTCTTTCTTTGTTACCGGTGGTAAATTTCTGTTTGTAAGATTTCCTTGGGAATCGAGATATATATCTGTATATAATTTTTCCACCTCCATTGGGATTTTCTTTTCATAGCGGACGGCTATTGCTGGTCGGTTTGAGTTCCGAAATATAAATTTCTTTTGCTGTTTCTGTATTAATTTTTTTATATACATACATACATGCATATACATATATATGTGTATATACATATATATATATATATGCATTTTTTAATGTACGTCTTTATTTTTTTAAAAGTACCCCTCACCCCACCCCCAGCCCATCATCTGGTGGAACCTTGATGAAGATGCATCTGGTATTCAGCTTTTTCTTGGGGGGGGGGTGGGGGGTGGGTGGGTTTGTTTTTAATTCATTGTTATTTTGGAGCCAGATTTGCATCACCATAAAAGGTGGATTCCCCCCTTCCTTAACTCCCTCCCCTTCGTTAATTGCATTTTTTATTTTAACCATTCGGTTTGGAAAGTGTCTTATCCTTTTTGTTGGTGGCTTATTTTTTCCCTCTTTCTGTGTTTTAATTTTCTTTTTAAAAGAAAAAGCATCATCAGCCACCTAAATCACCCAGTGTAATTTCTCCCACTTGTTTTCTGTCTCACTTGCGAGGAGATGTGTGGTGTTGAAAGGGGGTGTGCGGAAAATCTGTTTTGTTGCGCACGTCTGAATTTGTTTCAATGGGTGAAACATTTCTTTTCTCGCTGCTGTTGCTGCTGGGGGCAGGGGTGGGGGGGGAAAGAGGGGTGGAGAAGAGAGCCAGGTAGGTTTGTTATTCCAATTTGATCTCCTTTTCCGATCGCTTTACTTGAAGGTAAATAATGAGGCAGGAGAGTATTCAAAGGTGCCGAGGAGCTGCGTGTACAATGGGTTTAGCGGGAAGGCTGGGGGAGGAATGGAGAGCAGAGCAGTACGAGCTTCCCCCCCTCCCCTCTTGTATTTATCTATCTCTCCATCCTGAGGAAGCTGGCGGAGAAATCAGGCTGCATACTGAACAGTGGCAGAAAAAAACCCGAAGGTATCCAGGGGAGGAGGTGGTGGGAGGCGGGGGGGCGGGGGGGAGCTGCGTCGGGCTGGGGTTGGGGCTGGGGAGCAGGAGCGCAGGCATTTCAGCGCACAGGTCTGAGCCTCAGCTGCAGGCTTGCAGGAGAGGAGGTCGCAGTCTCTGCACTCCTTGGGAAGTGTCATTCATGGGGGAAAAGCAGCCAGGCAGTGTCCTCTCTAAAGGGGAGTTTGGAAAGTAGTGGGCAAAAGGAAACCAAAGCACTTACAACAAAATAGAGTCAGTCCCAAGCCAAGCCCCCAAAGCCAGGATGAATTGATACTGTTTTCAGAAATCTTGCTTTTACGCCGTGTTTAGCTTGGGCTTTTTTCTCCCTGTCTCCCTTTCTGGCATCTGTAAGGGGAGTTGCATTTCAGGATGGATTTGATCTGCCAGGTAAGGAAAGAGATGGGGAGAGAGATGGAGAGAGAGGCAGAGAGAGAGAGAGAAGGGTTTTCTGACACTGTTCATCTGGAGTTTATTTGGTTTCATGCACTTGGTGTTTGGAGAAACGTTTAGATCCTGAATATAAGACAAACAAACTCAAAAAGGAGAGAAAGTGCAATGTAGCTGTGCTCCAGAGTTGTGGTGTATCATTATCACAGTGGTCTTTAAGACTGCAAAACGGAGTGGCCTGCCTGTCCTTGCCAGGCTCACCCAGGCAGCCTTGTAACGGTGTATGTGCAGGACAAAAAAAAGAGATGAAACACATGGAGAGAAAAGAGGAACTCTGGACCTTCACTGGTGGTGGACAGAGCCAAACTTGGTAGCTAAGCTGATTTAAATGGGTGGACAATGCAAAAGAACTGATTATCTATAGAAGAGGAGGCTGAAGTGTTGAGCTACTCTGTGCAAAGAAATATTATTTTTGTTTGGTTCAAATTGTTGATTTGCCAGCTTAAGATCTTCCATTTTTAACTTCAAAAATCAGTTTTCAAACTAGCCCTGCATTTTGCGTTTGCAGGAAATGTGAAAGGCAAGAGCACGTGAAAAGCTTGCTGGTAGCAGTTTTACAGAAGGCAGCAAAGCAAGAACATTTCTGTAGTGCAGCAGCAAAGACTGAGAGGGAAAGGCACAGAAAAATCATACAATTCCAGGCAGAGAACCAGGTTTCCCAAGGCAGGTCTTCAGTACCTGGTCAACAGGTTTCCTAGGAAGAGCAATAATTTCCTGTATCACTTTGTTTTGTATGTAGTCATTAAAAATCATAACAAAAATCCCTATGATTTTTTGCATGTCAAAGTTTTGCAAATTGCTCCAAGGAGCTTCTCTTAAAATGCATTTAGATTTAGTGCAATTAACGCACTTTCCCTGCAGAACAAAACCCACACCAATGTAATCAACTCTAATACAAAGAGAATGTAAGCTGTGACTGAAGAATTAGAGAGGAAATTACTATTATTTTAAGGATGGATGACTTTTTCATAATACCTGCACGGCTATGCACAGAAGAGCTTAACGTGCTTTTAAAAGACATTACATGTGTTTATTTTAAATAAGATGGGGGAAAAGAAGGTTGTATGCTGTCTACTCCCAGGTTATCTTTAATTTGAATGTATTTGTATTGGACTTTCAAGATAAATAAAAAAAAATGGCACATTTTCACAGTTTCTGCTCTTTAAAAATATTTTTTAAAACTGGTGCAGGGTAACTAGGTTGTGGCTGTGGGTTGTTCTGCCCTTTTTGGTTGATGTGTCTGGTGGCTTAAATGGATATACAGTGGGTGAGAAACCATTTTGCAGTTTTTTTCTGGTCGGCAGATGCAGAGCATATTTTGTCAGGCTTATTTAAATACTGAGAAATAAAACTCTTCAAGATTTTACAAACTGGCTGCCTTTAATAGGAATGATGGGAGCCCTTGTTTTGCACAAAATGTACGTTTCTCTGCAGAACAAAGGGTTGTCTTGTGGCATATTTGGCAATAACTACGACTTCGAGAAGTGTAACGCTGGAAGTAGTGCAAATTTTTGGTATAATTTTTAGTCTGGTTGACTTCAGCTGCTCTTCCTAGGGCTGAGCTGGCTGCGAGCAAACCTCTCTGCTTCAGAAATGCCTCGCACACGGTGTTAGCTTGTCTCCCACATTTCCTACCTGGATCTCTTTGCCCTTTGTGTTGTTTGTTGATGGAAAATACTTTCCAAAATAAACTTCGCCGGCTGCCGGAGCCTGCCGTGTGCTCCGGCCGCCAGTGGCGGGGGATGGCGACTAGGGGGAGCTCCCAGCCCGTGCGATGGCCGCGCCGGTTCCGCCGCGGGACGCGCGGGATGCGCCGCCGGAGCCCGCACCGCCGCGCCCGGCGCGCACCGTGCTGAGAAACGCGCTCGGCCGAAAGTTGTAGTATTGATTTTCATGCGAAGATCTATATAGAGCTAGCCGGGAGAGGCTGACAGCGAGACAAATCTATTTTTAACCAAATCGCGGCTGATTAATTGACTCGGGCGGACAGAGGTTTTTAATTAAAATTAGTTTTTAACGGTGCTTTTTTATTGTCAACAGACAATGTTTAAATTCTCAATTTGTTGTCGTCAGATAGGGATCGGGGTAATGATACCTACACATGACTAAGCTCCTGCATGGTGGGGAGTGGGGGAAACCCACAGAGATCCATATGTTTGTTCCAGTGGATGTGAAAATACAGAGTGAAGAAGCTGGAGTTGTAGGACAAGATGTGTGCAGTAACAAAGCAGACACACATGTACAGAAATCGGCTTCGATTAAATATCAGAAAGCAACATGTATTCCGGCTGAGAGGATTTGGTATGAGACAGTTTACCGTACTTTGATCCTCAGATCCTTAGAGCAAATTATCTGTAGTTCTTGCAAATGAAAATAAGCATTCTTTTTTTTTTTTTTTTTTTTTTTTTTGGTTAGTTAAGCTAGAGAAATAAACACAAAATCACATCTGTCATGTAAAAGTTGCTGCTGAGCAGTTCACAGTCTCCTCTGATGGGCTTGTGGTGTTATCTGTTGCAGTCGGCTTGTGAGTCGTGGATGGACTCTAGCAGGATGCTTTCCTGCCCAAACGTATAATTTAGTGGGGTGCACACGAGATGCCTTGGATATCTGTTTCACCCATCCTGAGAAGTTCATCAAGTTACAGCACTATTAACATTGCAGAAGCATCTTCTTATTTTTAGGGTGCAATATGTGCATGGAGGTTATCCTGTGACAGGGAAGTGCGCTTTATTCTAACCTTCAAGAGAAGTAAATTAGGTCAGACAAAGGATCAGGGCTGTCATCAGCTGTACAAAAACCCTTCACTCTTGGGTAGAGAGGATCAGTAATTTATCTGATGATTTCTCTACTTCATTTAATGTTTGAATTGAGCTAGTTGGAAGCATATAGACAGCAGCGAGCTCATTTGACAGACCGGTAAGCTGAAGAGCACAGTGCCTGGGCCGTTGCTGATGCTAGTGCTGCACAGCCGTGGGGAAAACCTTCCCTTCTCCTCTCCCAAAACCTCAGACTTCACTTACTGTTGCTTTCCTTCCATTGCATGACTGTTAACTTTTATCAAGAGAAACAGCTAACCCTCTCTCCTCCTCCCATTCCTCTGCCCACCAAGTGCACACATACCCACGCTGCCCTTCCTCTGCCTCCCACTCTTCCCACTCCCTCAGGAAGAAGCCTCCCTGCAGAGACCTGTTACCCCAAAATGGCTCTCAGCCTCCTTGCCAGAGCATTTCCTACTTTTTGGTTTCAGTTCTGTTTCTCTAGGATTGCAGTGCAGTTGTTGGTTGAATTTAGTCTCCCTTCCGTACTGTCCAGAGAAAACATGTGGAAAAATAAAGAGTGGCTGGGGTTTACCCACATACTTTAAAGTTAGCAGTGCCACTAAAACACTTGGTGAAGCATCAGCATCGTCTGTAGATGGCTTTATATGTATGTATCTTTTTAATGAGGGAGGGAAAAGGCATCAATAACTGCATGCATTGATAAATGTATGATTCATTCAGCTGCTTGTACTATAGCACCTTCCTCCTCGGTGTTTATTTACTTTTTAAAAATGTATCTGGGCAGGCTGCACACCATTTCTCGGCACTCAGTTGCAGCCTCAGAGGCTCTTGAGCATCAGTTAAATTTTCTTGCTGTCTGCCCTTCTTCTCAAAAAGCTGTTGCTTGCTCAGTACTGTAGACCCTTGCTGGAGCTTTAAGTAGAAGCTTTTTTTTTTTTTTCTTTTCTTTCTTTTTTTTTTTTTTTTTCTTTTCTTTTTTTTTTTTTTTAAGGATATATAAAAAATGCCTAAAGCAGGCTATTTGAAAACAAATTAAAGTAGAGGGACACACTTCATGCATTGCAGGCACGCGCCAGTAGAAGGGGGTTAGAAGAATATAATCATTTTACTGGCAAAAGTGACACCAGATCGGGGATTTGATTAATGGTGCAGCATTCACAGGGACTTAGCTCTGTATTTTTGACATATGCAAGTCTTTTGTGTAGTTGCCTCAGCACAAGAAATTCCGTTTTGTTTTTCTCCTGGAGCAGCTGATAATTTGTGTGTGTGCTGGATATGCCCAAGGTACTTTCCAAAGACTAAGCACTAGACAGCACAGTACAAAAATGGAATCCAAAGTTAAGAGAGAGGAAAAAAACATACTGGTTTACTTAACTTTTTTATGACCCCTTTTACTAAGCCACTGGAAGAAGCAATAAATTTGCTGAATGTTATAATGAGTATGTTTCAATGAAAGTTAAAAAAAAAAAAAGGCTTAA
Organism: Certhia americana; assembly: GCA_018697195.1. Classification (NCBI taxonomy): domain Eukaryota; kingdom Metazoa; phylum Chordata; class Aves; order Passeriformes; family Certhiidae; genus Certhia; species Certhia americana. The sequence goes on along the minus strand of CM031861.1, from coordinate 50,597,000 downwards.
GAAAATCATATAAGAGCAACAGTCTGCCATAAACAATTGAAAAATGCAGTGTCTTTTGAGTCTGATATTTAAGAAAAGAACAGAGCTGTTGTGTGTTTAATACATGCTCAGAACTAATTACTTAATTTTGATCATGCCTTTTAAATTCTTGAGTAAGAATCTCTGCTTCCAGTATTCTTTTCTATGTCAGTTGAAAGCCTGTACCCAAATACCGCTCCTTCTCCTTTTGTGGCACCGAGCACTCCTTTCTCTCCTTGGTTGTCGTTTAGTTTTAAATAAAACAAATGTATTCACTGGGGAACAAAGAATGCTTTTATATCACATCATCACATCCCATTTTATCTGCAGAGATTTACAGCTTCTGCAGTCTATAGAAAAGCCTATACATTTTCTGCCTTCAAAAGCAGTAAATATTTTTTTATGAATGTATAGTTTACTTAAGAGACACACTACTCCTTTCCGTAACACTGTACATAGTTTCTGAAGAAATAACATCTGACAAGTGTTGGAGACTTGTGCAGATTCTTGGATATTCTTGTCTTTTGTCCTGTTTGGGTCCGGCGTGGTTATTGTGCCGTTTTCCTTCTTCTTTTCCCTAAATCCTGATGTGTTGACTGGCTCTTTGTGGCAACGCTTGGGCTTGCTCTCTCTCAGGTGCGTACAGAGGGTTAAGCTGCTTTCTGAGAGATTCGATCTCCTGCAAAAAGGGTCTGAGGTAGCAGTGCTACAGCACAGTCCTTCCCCTCGCAGCCCTCTGAGGCGTTGGAGTGACCGGGTCATTCGGGCAGCCCCTCTGCAGGGTGGCGGTCCCTCTGCGGCCCCATCCTGTCCCCTGCACCTGCCGCGCTGTGCCGCCGGCACCTGGCGGCCGGGGACCGGACGGCGGCGGCTCTGCGGCCGCACCGTGGCCACGCTCGCACGGAGTATGGCACAGCCTCGCCTGCCGCTGCTCCGGCTGCCTTTGTGCACTTTGCACATGCCAGAGAGTCGCTGGGAAAGTGAGGCAGACTGCGGTCCCCTGTGTTTTGGGGGTTACTCCATCAAGTTGCCTCTTTTGGTGAACTCAGCCTCAGGATAGCATTTATGAAAAAAATTAAATACCACAAGCAATTGTTTTGCAGTCTCCAGAAAAAATAAAAATTGGTGTCAGATAAGCGGTGACTAGTACCGCTGAGTGTGATGCTGGTGCAATATGTAGGCGTAATCTCAACTCTACACCTTGCTGCTGCAGGGAGCTGCTGGGATGTTCTGGAAGCAGGTTATTGATAAACTTCGATGGCAAGGAGCCGTGTTGCCTGCTTTGAGCAGCGTTAGTCTTTGTGCAGCAAGGATCCTGACACGGATCTCAGTGATAACCCAGCCAGAGAGTGTGTGATTTGAGCTATTTCCGTTAAGCATGTTGATGTTACAGTAAATGTGACATGTGGGAGTTGATTGAAGGGACATCATTTTCAGGCCTGCTTTGGGCCAACACCCTGAAGAGCAAGTCAGTCCTTTGTGCTTGCTCCCCAACTAGGCTGAGCTGTCTCTGGCTGTGCCTTCAAGACAGCAGTGACAGTGTAAGGAGAACAGTGCACTTGAAGTGCTGCAGCGTATTTCTAGGCAGTCTCCTGTACCTGGTCACCAGGAACTGTGTCCCCATGGTGGACTCTGGGCACTCCCAGCTTGTCCCTGAGAAGGGTGGCCTCTGGGGTGGCCTGTGCTTTGTCCCCCAGGTGGGCACAAGGGTGAGCAGTGGCTGTGGCAGGGTGCCGGGCAGGCAGGGAACCCAGCAGCACTTCGCTGCAGTGGAGGCACTGGCAGTGCTCATCTTCACCACCCCGTTATTGATTTGTGCAGAAATTAGCCAAGGGGAAGAAGTTTCACATGCAACACTTAGGCTCAACACCAAAACATTTCTTCTGCCCCCTTTGCCTCATTTTGATACTGTAGAACAAGAAAAATAAAGAAGAGAATAGGTTGGCAACTTCTAGATCCCTTCTTACCCTGGTTCAACAGAGCAATAAAAAGAAAAGAAAATAAATGACTGTTGTCTAGACCCAGCCTCACCCAAACTCTGTGAACAAGCGTCTATGGTTCTGTCCTTTAAAGCCTTGGAAATGATTTTTAACAAAACAGTCCTTTCCACTATTAATGGGTAAGATTTTGAGGCAATTGACAGGCAGAAAGTAGTTAGCATGTGTGTTCACTTTAATACTGGGCAAGAGAGCATTGTTTTCATGGGGCACATATGCTTTAATGATGTCACCACACTGGAGTAGGAGTGCTGGTGGCTTTGTGACAGTGCCTTTATGTAATTAAGAGATTTGTCCACTGTATTTTGGTGCGGTAGGCAGCCAGAGACCTTGGAGATGCTGCTTAGAGTCCAGTCAGCAAGTGTAATGCTTTTTTAAGTAAAGCAAATGATTTAGATTGTCCAGTTGCTTTAATTTCACAAAGCCATCATATAACAACTGTGTCACTCACGTCCCCAAAGACTGCCCGTTGCCAACTCACTGTGCTCCCTAGGCAGGCAATGCCAAAGCAATCCTCTATGTAGGAATCTCTGGATGTAGAGAAAATGCTGGGCACACCTTAACACGCCTGAAAGAACCAGGGCACGAGTCCTGGCTGGAAATAGCTCATTTACTTGGTTTTTTTTTTTACTATTCCCATGTAAGTGACATGAGATGTTTTCCCTTCTCCTATTTTGTGTGGCCTAATTTCTTCTTCTTAAAAAATATAAATTAATTTTAAATAAATACTTGTGTAGAAACACCCTCCTACCTCTAAACCCATCTACCAACAACAGCAATAAAACCACAGAGTTAAATTCAAATAACGTGAAGCGACTCATTTTAAACCCACAGACACAAGTAGAGTCAGAACTTTAGATTGAGACTGGCCTAAATTGCCCCACTGGTATTAAAGGGCTCCTTAAACAGCCTAAGATCTTGGCTGTTGTATTAACCAGGCATGACCCGATGCGTTATGGGCTGGACTTGCAGGCTTTTTTCTCTTTCCCTTTATGGGTTTTAAATCTCTCCTGTAATGTTACTTGAATGTAGGTTTTTAATGGCTTAATTGAGTTGTCAATAGGAAGCCTTTTCTTTCTTGTTTTTTTTTTATTCTGAGGGAAAAAAAATAAATGCAAATTGACATGGATAAAATGCATTTGAAGATCTATTCAGTATTTTGTTTTTCATTCTTTTATGTCTGTTTTCCATGTTGTGAATAAGGGGATGTAATATAGCTTCTGCATTGTTGGGTGAATAGCTGGTCTCATGATTGATGATTTATTAAGCTCAAATCAGGAATAGAGTTGAGTAAAAAAAAATCTTTTGATAGTTTGAAACCCAATTACTACTGATCACGAGGGCTCGGCGTACCAAGAAAACGAAAAGCTGAATTTTGGTGATGTGACGACTGCCAAAATATGAAGGAATACCAGATGTTATTTTAAAAAAGTGCCATTGCAGAGTCCTTGGAAAGAGAGAGTGAGTGAGTGTAAGCGAATAGGCATATGTGGATTTAACTAATATTCAAATGAAGCGTAGAACTGAAAAGAGAGAATTCGTAACAGCTTAGCTGTTCAAACCTCCTTCATGTTTCCACAAGCGCCTGGTCAGGACCCTTATCAATTTCAACAATTTTGCTACGTTTTCTGAAGAGCACAATCTAAATCACAGGCAAAAAAAAAAAAAAAAAATAAAATCCTCGCCTCAAAAAAAAATAAAGTTGAGATCCGTGCTTTTCTTTTTATTTGTAAGATATATATAAATGCCAAAACTCAGCCTTTGTAATTTAAGACACAGACTTTAATCAAAAGGCTTTACAGGAACGTTAGTGAAACTAGTAACAAACATTTTTTCCCCCCCGTGCCATCTTTTATTCTTACGACCCTTGTTCAGTTCCTGTTTTCGTGTTGTCTTTTCCAGCTCTTTGTCCCATCTCCCGCTTGTGTATCTTCGTGCCTGTGTGTGCCTTTCTGTACTGTTTTTTTAAATATTTTGACACACTGCTCCCCCTTAATAGGAATTCTGGCTACAAATTGCGTGCACGTTTCTAAAAGACCCTTTTCACAGTCCTTTTCTTTTGGCTCTAAAATGATGTATATGTAATTGGTAATTAAAGGTGCAAGTTCTCTTCAATATAAACAATATTGCTCAATGTTAGATCATTAAAGGGAACTGCAGCACTAAATAATTACCTTTTGCATCGTGACACACTGTTCGCAGGTATCTGCTCCCTTCCCAGCAATGCCTTTTCAGCATAGGGTTATAGTCACATTTTCACTAAGGCAAGGAGACATCTTTTCATGATATAAATTGGTGCATTAATTGCTTAGTATTGTCTTTAAACTCCTTTTAAACTTAGATTAAGGGGAAAAAAGGTAATTACTGATTTTCAGAATGAGTGAGTTGGGAAACATAAGCCTTCTCGTGCCCATTGTCGGCTCCAGCAGGATGGTCCATGCTTGGGCACTTCTCTGGGGTCTCTGTCCTTTTCTGCTGGTGCTGGCACTGCTGCTGCTGCTGCTCTCCGCTTTGCTGTTAGAGAGCTCTGATGCAACTTGTAATACAGCTGGTAGATATGCTGATCAGTTATTTATTCTGGAAGGCAAAAATGGGAACGATTCTTTTTCTAAACTACCTTTTTTTCAAGGCTTAACCATTTTTGTTGCCAGGCAATGCATTCCACCTCCTACCTCTTGCCCCTTTTCTGTGTGTTTCTTGTTTTTGTTTTTTTTCCCTGCTTTTTAGTTTGGGTTTTTTTTTTTTTTTTTTGCAATTGTTGGAGAGTGAGACAAAAATCCTTTTGTTTTCAGAATGGAGAAGAGTCCAGGTCTGAATTATAACACTATCACAGTCTTACTTCTTTGACATATTTGTGTTACTTACTTTCCCCAGGAAATCCATGAGGAAACTGCTCAGGCTAATAGTGAACATTTTTCCTCCTATTCCTTTAATCCGGATTTGATTAGAGGTCTCAGTCACTGATTTACATACTGTTAGTTCCTCTGTTTTGTTCAGCCCAAATCCTATAGTCCTTGCAGAGGCAAACCAGCCTTAGGCAAAAGTCAGTGGAAATTTTGCCTGAGTAAAGTCCAAAGTTTGTATGATTTGGCAGTTAGATAGCAGAACAAGAGAAAACAAACGAAAAAAACATTTTTTGCCCTATGAAATGGATTTTGATCCACAATTATTTTATAGTATAAAAATTATCTTCAAAATACTGATTTAAAACATACTGGGTTTTATTAATTGTGAAATGAGAAGTTACATATTTCCTAGAAAATGATTCAGGTCACTCAGAAATTCTTTCCCAGTCTTTGGGGGTAAAGGAAGGAAATTCAACAGGTCTGTGGACAAGATTTAAACAAAAAATCTTTTATTAGCCTATATAGCAATGGCAGGGTTATTTGGCATTGGAAAAATAGAATGGAATATTTCAGGCTCAGCCAATATTCCAGTATGTTAAATAAGTGCCTCATTCCCTTTCCCACTGTATACACTTTTGAAACCCCTTAACTGTTCATGAGACTATGTCCTATTTATGTTAGTTTTGCAAGTAGTTTTCTGTAATTCCTGCTAATGGGTGGTCATTTAATTTTGCCAGTAACTCTGTAATGGGACAAGGTGGTACTAATTTTGTATGTCACGGGGAGCCCAGTCCTGCTAGTTTGGTGCATAAAAGCTTTTCCCCCTCTCTCTGAAAAAGAAGGAAAGACTTGGGTGCATAAGTGTTGCTGGATGGGGCCTTGGCCAGATGGCTGGGAGACACAGAGGGAATGAGAAGGTGGGATGGAAAGAGAGGAACTATTTCAGAATGTGACTTGGGGATCGAACGCTTGCAAAATGGCTCTTTGCTGATATCCTCGCAGTGCTGGCAGCAGTGGGAAGGAGCTGTCAAGAAAGCTATGCCAGGTCAGCCTTTCCATTTTGTTTCAGGCAGGCTTGGTTGCAAAATATATTGAAATCATTCTGGGAGAGCGGAAAAGCTGAAAAATAAAAGAAAGATCTAATCAGGCTTGGCTCCTTTGAGGGGGGTGGGGGGAGGCTGGGCCTCTGGTGATGCATCCTTCAGAGTCTGTGAACACTCAAAGCAATCTCTTTCTCTTTTCCCCTCGTCCCTTTCCTCCCTCTTTCTCCTTGTCCATGCAAAGCAGAGGCTGACCATGTGGAACCGGCACTGGCCGACGAGGACGAGAGCCTGGCAATAGCAGACCCAGGCGGCATCAGCATCGCTGCAGGCGGGACAGACCCCGACTTGTTAACCTGTGGACAGTGTCAGATGAACTTCCCGCTGGGAGACATCTTGGTTTTTATAGAGCACAAGAGAAAACAGTGCAATGGCACTGGTGGTGTCTGCTATGAAAAGAGCATGGATAAGAGCAGCCCTCCCCCCTCCTCACGCGCCGAGCTCAGGAAAGTGTCAGAGCCAGTGGAAATCGGGATCCAAGTCACACCCGATGAAGAAGACCGTCTTCTCACGCCTACAAAAGGAATTTGCCCCAAGCAGGAGAACATTGCAGGTACAGCACGTTTTACACTCAATCAACTTGCCTAGGTAATCTTTTAACTAGAGTCCTGTAGAAAGTGCCATGAAACAGGCTTCAGCAACACATCTTTGTAGGAGCGGTCCATCTGGAGGATCCTCATGACTCTACAGGACTGTCCATTCCCTGTCAATTCATTGTAGCTGTCTGTGCAGGGCCAGCTGCTGGAGAAAGGGGCCTCTCAGGCAGCCAGAAGAGTTAAGGGGCAGCCTGTACATCTGGGAAAAAGCAGAAAGTTGGGGTCAGAAAACATTCCAGGAGCATTCTTAAGCACGTCACAGTGGCAGAGGGATAGGGGTTTTTGGTGAGGTGCTCAGTTCAGTCCTGTACTAGATACCCTTTGTCACATGCAGAGTCACTGGGAAGGACTGATACTGCTGACGTCAGTGGAAAAATCCTCTTCCCATTGACTGGTAGTGGGAAAAAGATTTTTTTTGTGGGGGCTAAAGCAGGGTTTCATTAAGTCCTTCATTTTTCCTTCCCTGCGGTAGATGTCAGCTTCCTGGCCTGCACTGCTGTCTGCTGCTTGTCCTGGGTCTCCTTAGATGGCTTGGGTTGGGAGTGCAACACCTCCACTCTCATGCACACTCCAAACAGACCTTCTGAATGAGGATACAAGAGCACAGGCTGGCCTGGGAGAGCAAATAGCAGGCCTTTCTTTTTCTAAAACTCTCATATAGGGTGAAGTTAGTGTTCATTCAGTGGACCTCCCCCGCTCAGCCGTGGGCAGGCAGGTGATGATTATCCACCTAGGTGAGGTGGTATGCAGCGGTTCTTGCAGAGTGCCTGGCATGGGGTTGCTTCCATCAAGCAGGGTGTTTTTCCCCTCTGCAGTGGTGAAAGGAAGACTCTCCTCCCTGCTAGTGAGTGGGGGTTTTATGTTACACAGCAGGGTCTCCCCTCAAACAGGCTTTTTTGTTCAAACCAACTGCATCTCCTACAGAAGACCAGTGACAATTTTTCTTTGCTGCTACTCTCCCGATTTCTCCAGGAATTGTCCTATGTCTAGTCCTATGGGATTAGATCTGACAGTCCAGGATCATGCCTGTGGTAGAGATACTCCCATGAGGGGATCCCCAGAAGACTGGTGAGAGGCTTCTATCTTTGCAGTTGAAGCTTAAGAGATTTTCACTTTCAGTGTTGGAGGTCTCTGAGCGAGTCCCCACCATCTCTGACAGGCTTGGGCATCACATCAGTGAGGGTGTGGGCTTTAAAATGCTGTGGTCTTCACACCTCCTGTCTTTTGGGACAGGGCATACAATGCCCATTGTCTACACAGTTTTTTCCTAGGAATATTTTTTTTGGGTGCAGTCACCACCTTGACATTGGGCAGCTGGTAACTCTGGGACCATTAGCTGTGGCAGGCCCATGCTGTAGCATTGTAAACAAACCTACTGTAAGACCTGATGCCGTCTTTTCCTCATTCTTTTTCGTCTTTCCTCATCCTTTTGCAGTTGTGAATATGTTTCTTGGTAGAGATGACTACATGATGGTGTAGCAGATTTGAGGGCTAGATTTCCTTTCCATTTGGTAGGAGAAGAGAAAAACATTCAGTCTGCTGAAAGCTGCCTGAGTGGTGCTGAGCACTCCCAATAGCTTTTGATCTCTGTGCGAGCTGATGGTATTCAGCTCCTTGTAGGGGGTGTGCAGTGTTTGGAAAGGTTGGCTTAGGAGAGCTCTGTTGCAGTCCAGAGCTCACCTCTTACTAATCTCTGCCCAAGTTCAGTCCATAGTACCTCAATGGATACTCCCAGAGCAGAGGGTGCTGTCCCATCCCAGCTTCTGGGGGTCAGCAACAGCATAAGCAAAGCTTTTGCCATGAAGAAAATCTGCTGGGGTAGAAGGTCATGAAGGAGATGTTCACATGTGGAAAAGGCATAAAAAAATGAAAAGCCAATCTGGAGCAGCTAATCTCTTTCAGACTAAACTGAAAAATATGTAGGAAAGATTTTGAATTGAGAAAAATAAAAGAGTTTATCATTTGATTGGCATTTTCTCAGCAGTGCATGGAGATAGGGACATCCACTTAACAGTGTTGTAATAATACTTTCTCAATTAGGAGCCCAGCTCTGAGATAAAAAGGTGCAGTGTCCTTCCATATTTTTTTTAATAGCAGTGGATAGTTTTCAATAGTGGGATAAAAGCCTCACATTACAGCCATGGAGGGTAGCCATGAAAAACCCACAGAAGTCATTCACTGGAAAGGCTTTAGTGGGATATACCAAACCCCTTATTTATATTTCAATAGAAAGGCTTTCTGCATTAGCCAAGAAAATCAGAATCTGCATTTAACATTAAAGGTATTTCCCAGTGAGCGGCTGTAGCGCATTGTTGTTAGATTTGTTAAAAAAAGAGACTAAATACGATTTCATAAAAGGGAAACTTAATCTCTAAGGCAGCTTTCTCCTACCCTGCCACCCCCTCCCTTTATTTTTTTATTTTTTTGGTAATAATGCAACAGCCTACAGTATTTTTACTTTATATGTGACGAAAGATATTCTTAGCCTTTCTGTACTCCGACAGGAAGAATGAATTTCTTTATTCCACCAAGAAATATGTAAAATAATCCCTTAGAAGTATGGGGAGATATGTTTGTTCAAAGCATTTAAAATGTTATTTTAATCAAAGGCACAAAACACTCTACATGCTGTGTCAGCTAAAGGAGACCATTACATTTTAACAGCAAATCATGTTCTTTTTTCCCCCTCCTAGCCAGCCCCCCCCCCCTTTGAAACTAACTTTTTTTTTTTATTAAATAAAAAGGCAAAAAAGATTAAAGAATAATAAAAAAATAAAACTTCAGTGGCTCAAATGTATAAAGTAATTTAATATGGTGGAAGCATTAATTATTTTAGCTTAATTGAATTCTGAGGACTGCAGTAGTTGCATTTTTGTAGACAAGCTCTGTTTATTATTTCTTTGTGTAGATTAACAGTAAAGGAAACATAGATAACTTTCAGTTATTTATTGTAAAATAAATGTGTCAATTCATGTGTAAAGAAAGCTGTTCAAAGATAATTGAGTCTTTATATTTGAAGAGGGAAACCAGAAATCACCCACTCGCCACTCTGGCTCCCTGAAATATGCTGCCACCACTGCTGTCCTCAAAGAGGTTTCAGCTCCTCTCCTTGATCTTGTGTTATTTTTGTAGACCTTCTTATTTGGTCAGAATGATTTGTACAACCTTCTGTGGTGTGACTAAGCCACCAAACCTTACAGCTTCCCATGGCTGAATGCTCTGAGGGTATGTCAAGTGCTGAGCTTGGCTCTGCCATTGTACCTCTCCTGGCTCTGGGTGTGAGGATATTGTGATGCAGAAACCGCACTGAGTATTCATCCTGGCACAGGGTGCTCCTGAGGGCTTTCCTCCTATCTTTCTTTTTGTCTTTTTTTTTTTACTTTCTTGGTAGATTTTCTTGCCCCAGTCACTTAATGCCTCGACCACACAACAGACCTTGTACTGCTTTGAGGGACACGTTGAGGCAGAACTCAGGAGTCCACGAGAATTTTTATGTATGCAACACAATTCTCTGACAGACATTTCTGTATTACAGTGGAGACAAAGGCAACTTTGTCTCTGCAATCAGCTTTTAGAGATCTTCTGATAATTAAATCTGTCATCTTTCCCTGACTGGTAACATGCAAATCCAAGTTTTGAAGGTGTTTTCATTTAGTTTCCACTGTCCATAAGATGTGTAGTAGCATGTTAGCTAGCACTGGGAGAATGTGACTTGCTTAGGAGCAGTCTGCCCTGTAAAGGTTTTTTTTTCTTTTTTTTCAAATTGGCTGACCTGTTTGAAAATCGGTTCTGCCTCTTGTACAGAGGGTGTGATAGTATCGAAGAGATGTACCAGATTGTTGCACAGCAAAACATAACCAGGCCAATGAGTTGGCGAGCGGTTATCGGTCACTGCTTCTTTTATTTCACTGCTGGAAGGTATTTTAGAAAAAAAGTAGACCACTGTTGTATTTTATACCTCTTTTTATCTTTCATATTTATCAGATCTTGGGCATAACCAGGTGACCTGTCCTGGCTGAAGAATCACCTGGGAAGGTGCTCCCACTGTCGTTTGACTGATGGTATCTCATCTCCTCCCCATGGCCTTGTGGTCTGTGTGTTAGCAGGATTCTCTGAAACTACCCAGGTTAAAAAAAAAAGTACCACTCAGCTCGATTTTAAGGCTGAGTGGTTTCAAAAAAAAAAAACCCAGCAAAGAGGAGGGAGCGTCTATGGGGCAGGCACCACTTGGACAAGACCTTCTCCAGATTCACTGACAGGTCTGCATCTTCAGGCCAGCAGACCCTCACAAACATGTAACTACAGCAGCAGCAGAGGTTCATTAAGATGGTGAGCTAATTTTGCAAAGATAGTGCTAGGAAAGGGGAGGGGGTTGATTGGAATTCCTCATTCATCCTGTCCCAGCCACCAGTGCTGGGCTCCATACATTGTACTAGATGTACATCATGAAAAAAGGCTCCCTGTCAGAGGCAGGATTTAACTGCAACCCCTGCTCCATGAATGTTCATTTCAGGCTTTTGAATGGTAAAACTGCCAGTGAGTGAAACTAAATAACTCGCATGTGCTGGAAGCCAGAGATAAACACCGCTGCAGGTTGCCATGAAATGGGCTATTTGATATATTTAGAATTGTTATTTTTCTCCAAATTAAGATTAGTTAAATCCATGTGTGTTGTGTGAGTGACTGTTAACTCAATGGCATGGATTATCCTTTTTTCAAATCATGACAGCTAATTATTATTGCTGCCTACCCTGAGACATTCACTTACAATGTACCATTATGGACCTGTGCACCCATATTAACTGCAGGACTCAGACAGCCATCGTGCCTTCACACGTGAAGGGAGGGAAACATGAGCTGAAACAACCCAAGGACTGCAACAGCACCATCAGGCAGGTTGGGAAGAGGTGTTCTGAAGCTGAGCTGGCACAGGGTGGCTGTACCCTTCCCAAGGCTATCATGACACCAGCTGCTGCTGCCAAAACCTCCCTGGGGTAAATGGGTCTTGCAGGAGTGACTCGTAAAATCGAGGCCAGGTTTCAGTATTTGAAGAAAAAGAGGCTTCTAGAAGTATGTGGTGATAGTGCCTGAGAAACTCAGCTGCAATCCTTTTCATGAGGCTTTTCCAGGCTTGTTTCTTCCCTCAAGTCTGCTAGGGTTTTCCTGAGTGCAGAGGAGTTACCTGGTCACCTCCTCCTACTCCTTTGCTACTTCAGCAGGTATTTAGCAACACGTTTTGCTAATTGGCATTGCTGAACAGTATGGGGAGGACACCTGACACAAGGAAGGTGTCAACTGACAGTGCCCTGAGAGTGGGTTAATGAGCAAGCTTCCTGCCCCCTGGGACCTTGTTGAGGTCCTTGCCGGGGTGTGGAGAGAAAAACAAGCAGGGTGATCTCACCCAGAGCCCTGCTTGCACCCAGAGATGGGGGTGGAGGGCATGCTTGGGGAGCTTGGCTCTCTTCTGGGGACAGGGCACCCTCCAGCCCACAGGAGCAGCCTGCAGTGGCAGCTGCACTCCCCTGGTTTGCTGAGGCTTCAGGCTTGAACAAGGGCTGCTGAAATGTTGATGACATAAAGTTTTAAGTTTGCTGGTGGAGGCCAGCATGGGGCTCTCCAAGGAAGGTGATTGTGTCCCTGTGGGAGTTCCTAAGTGAGGGCAGTGTGGAGAGTGGCTGTCAGCATTTCACCCCCAGGGCTGCAGCCACAGGGCAACATTTCCAGTGTCTCTCACCAAGGCAGCAGCATGGACTCTGCTAACCCCGGCAAGAGTTAAAGGTGAGAAACCTGCCAATTACAAAACTCTTCCTTCCCCTTGCTTGAACTCCACCACACCCTGGGGCCCCACTCCAGCACCCTCTGCTCAGACCCAGCCTGAGGCCACCAATCACTCTCTCCCTGCTGCCACCTCATCTCGCCCCAGTTGTGTCCTGCCCAGGGTCCGGCCCTGCCAGGCACCAAGGCTTTCCCGGGATCTGCCAGTAAAGAGTGAAATTAATCACACTGAGTTTTAAAAGCAGATTAAAAAAATGCTGAGTGTATTATGCCCTCCATTCTCCCTGCTGGTCTTAGCTTTTTGTTTTGTTCTTCTCACCATCCTGTTTTTCAAAGTTATCTTCTGTGCCCTGTATGCGGTTAGCAGGATTCCCACAAGGCTGCAGGAGTGGTGGGGGTCCAGTTTACCCTGCTGTGCCCCTATTTCAAGTGGGGTATTCCCCCTGAAACCAACTGGACTGTGCTGGATTGACTGGGTGGCACAAGTGTGGACCTGCCCCTCAGTGCATGGTGTTCTGTACTGAGAAACATGAGCTTGCTGTTCTTATTTTCTCCCTCTCTAATCTCTCCTAGTTATAGTCATTTTCAGTTTTATGAGTGACAATCCTGGGTAAAACCTTTTCGACAGAAGTGCCGTTTTGCAGGCTGATGAGAGGGGATTTAAGAAGGTCACTCAGTACACACGGCCAGAGTCTTCTTGCTCTGGGGTGAATGTGTATTAGGAGTCACTCCTTAAGAGCAAATCTTTCTTGTTTGTACCATGTTGGTGCTGCTGATAGTTTCTTTTAATTCAGTGAAAGAACTCTGGACTTACTCAGAGTTAGAACCCACTAAAAATGTCACCCAACATTTTTGATTTTTGCCTTTATTTAATTCCTTTTGTGAAATTATATGGGCCATGTGTCCAGAAACCGTATGCATATCTGGTTATTATTAACCATAGAAAGATTGGTAGATTTTTATAGGCAACAGTAACGGTGAATGGTGAAAAGGCATTGTTCAGCCAGCCATTACTCATTTTTCTTGACAACTTTGTGAACAACTTTTAAGAGCAAAGTAAAAGTAGTGCCCGACCAGCTTGTAGACTGCTTTGGCATTTGTGTGGATGTGACAAATAGCAATGCGCTTGTGCTTGGTGGAGTGTTGACTGCAAGAAAGAATTTGTATGTGTTTGCAGGGGAATTTTGGATTGGGATGTAGCTAAAGGAAAGACGGGTGTGTGGAAGTATTATAAAAGAGAAAAGCTGTCTCCAACGATGGACAAATACATAAAGGCACAGAAATGCCTCCTTTGCTTGAGCAGGACAGAAGTGTTGCTATAGCATGAGGTTACATCCCTTCATGTGTTTTCCATAGATTGTTTTTCTTTCCTAGCCAGTGTTTGAACTGTGTTGCCTATACACACAGTGACCAAATCAGCTGTGACATAAAGGTTGAACCTTTCCAGGTTTTTTCTGAGATTGGAACATTTTTCTATCATAACTGGAGAAAAAAAAAAAAAAAGCCTGTGAAGTAATCATACTTTTTTGTACAAGAAAGGCTTGGATTTCTATGTCATGTCACATAACTTCAAAGGGCATAGATTTGGGGCTGACTTTCAGCACTGGCTTCGGTGGCCGAGTGGGAAGATGGGAGCCTGGAGGGTAAGAAATAGAAGAGAGGCCAGGTATAGAAATAAAACCATGTTTCTCAGCAGAAAATCCTGGAAGCCAGGAGAAACTGGGTAACTCTTGTCTTGGGAGATGCGTGTGCTCTCTCCGACAAGAACATCCTTTTCTGCATGGTTTCTTTTCCCCATTCCCTCCCACCCTCCAAATGGTAATTGGTGGGCCGTGCAGTAGAAATGTTATAAAAAAAAAAAAAAAAGAAGAAAAACTGGGTGGGTGGGGTATCTAGGGATTTGGTGTCTAAGCTCAGGAGTTAAGCCGGAAATCCCAGAGATGTAATGAAAACAAAACGGACTTTTCACTCGCGCTGTGGCATTCTGGCAGTGAGAACGCTTTCGTGAGCCAATGTTTTCATTGTAGGTTTTCTCGAGAGAAGTAGTGGAAATGAATCGTTAACCCCTTAACAGGAATGAATGTGGTTGCTGCAGTGAGGAGGGGAGAGCTTTCTTGGCTCCTAGCTGCTGTGTTGCAGAGCTCGGGGGTGTGTGTATGTTTGTGTGTAGTGGGGAAGGTGGGGTAGATACTGCTTGTAAGGAGTTTAATAATGCTAATGGCAGATGTGAAGTGGTTACTTAGTGGTTGTTGTTTTTTTCTCTTTGCATGTACGCCTTTGCAGAAAGATTTGAGTGTGATCAGCACAAACCACTGTTAAGCCAAACAGCTCTTAAACTCACTCCTTCTTCTGGTGTTTGGTAGCATATTTCTTGAGTGAGAAAAGGGGGACACTGCTCACTGGTACCTCAGCAGAGTCATAAAAGCTGCAGATGGGAAAGACCTACCAAGTAGAAGATCCCAGTTTTCTTGGAAAGTGGAAGTACAGGATGCGTGTCTGTAGCAGACATGCTATGTATATAGCTTTAAATGTCCAGCAATCTTGGATGGTGTGCAGTTTCTTAGGAGTCAGCCCCTTTTTTAAAATTAAGGGAGTTTGGAGAGGAAGAGAGCTGGGAGTGATTAATCTAATTTACCTCAACAGCCACTTTTGGTGACAAGATTTTGTCACCTTGTCCTCCATGCTGAGATTAGGCTGCATCTTATTTCACTATTTTATTTCACCTTTTGATTGCCGCTGGCACTTAGCTTATTTCTCTCTCCATTCTCTCATTAAGGTATTTTATCTGCATGTATTTTTGCAAGTGGTACAGAGCATCAGCCCCTCTGCTCTAGCTAAAGAGCATTTCATCTACCCTTTAGCATCTCAGAAGAGCAATTAAAATCATTATAAACCTTCTTCCAGCTGCCCTAGATCCTCCTGTCCGGACCTTGCATGCAGGTTGTGGGACTCTCGGTGCTGTGCAGACTTTGGATGTAATTGCATAGCTGCTGCAAAGGGCTGTGTCTCTGCAGCTGACCTTGCTCAGCGCATCTGGCCTCTGAATAGATGTTTGCCTTCTTTCTTCCCACTTTGACAGCTCCCCCACTTCGCACTCCAGCCCCTCACTCTGCTCCAGCCTGCTCCTTGTCTGCTTATGCTGGGAAAGCACGGCGGCAGCAAGGTAATTGTGACTGAAAGTGCCTTGGCAGTGAGGAGAACTGGAGGAAAGCATCAGTTCTCCTGCACACCCCTGTTTGAAGAGGGGAAAAATAAGAAAGGAATGAGATGCTGCTGAATAAATGATGGTTCTACATGTTTTTTATACCACTCTCCTTTTGTAATGGTCATTTAAACAATGTGGAGTGGTGGGGGAGGAGAGAACAAGATGAGACTACAGACAAGGATTAAACAACCCTCTTCCTCTTTTAAGACATTTTTTATTTTCAGAGTCAAACCTGTAGTCAGCTAATGTAACTGTAAAAGTCTCCTTTGAATTATTGCCGTAGTGCTCTGAAGTCTTCTATTAGAGATGATATACTTGTGTGCAGGCAAAATCCAGATTTGAATTTAGCACCTACTTGTTTTATTTTCCTTATTAAACCAACTTCTAATTAATTTTTTCCTTTCAAGACCCACTTTTTGTTACCCATTTTCTTGACTGCCCTATTACTAGCTCATAAAAGGAGTTAGAAACTGAAGGGAAGTTTCCTGAGCAAGAAGGAATTTTTTTTCTTTTGTGTTTTTTTTTTTCTTCCCCCTATGTCTTGGCCTGGAGCCAACCTGTCTTTCAACAAGTAGAGAGCCATTCCAAGTTGAAATTTATAGAGCAGAGTCCAGGTTCAAGGGCTGAAGCCCGCCAACAGCTCCAGTCTCTTTGTTACTGATTAATTCTGCAAGCGGTTCAGCTGGTTTGCTCACTTCTGCCCGCTCTTCACCGCACCGCAGCGCTTCCGAGCCGGCTGCTGCTGCTTCGCCCTCCCCTGCTTTTCAGCAGGGCTTTATCCCCTCATTGTACAGCATCTCCTCCAAATGTATTTTAACTCCATGCAGTTCAAGCTGCATTGAGTTGACTTTATGGCAAAAATTACTAAACATCTTTTCTCTCTTTTCTCTACCTTTTTTTTTTTTTTTTTCTTTTTTTTCTTTTTTTTTTTTTCTTTTTTCCCCTATAGCTGATTTTAAATGTTTGGAGCTTCCCATTTCACTTCAGCTCATATTAATGATTGTTTCTTGGCATCAGTTGGAAACCAAGTTCCCAGGTTTTAATTAGTTTACTCAAATGCACACAGTGGAGCAAAATAGTTTCTTTCAGCATTACCTGTAAAGGATGTTTCCTGTCTCAGTGAGGGGGTTTTCCTCGTGGAGGGGTTTGAAAGGCAGAAGTTTTCAAGTGGTCTCAGTACGGGGCCCCACAAGAGTGAGTGTGGGAGGTGAGGGGGAGAAAGGGCAGAAAGAGAAAAAGAAAGAGAGAAAAAAAAGCAAACAAAAAACTAAACCAAAATAGATTTTGGGAAAGTACCTTGAAATGAGGATGGTCCCAATCCTGCAACAAATTGTATGTCAAAGCACAACCTTATTGACGTCAATGGGGGTTTTGCCATTGGCTTCAGCACAGGCCGGATTCCATCCTTAGCCTGCACCGAGCTGTAGGTACGCCAACGGCCCTCTGCAGTCAGCGGGATTACTGATGTGCAGAAAGTTAAGCATGTCTGTAAGCGTTGGCAGGATTAAGATCTGTGCTGGTATTTTCAGACCAAGTGAAATGCATGTGGGAGTTTTTTAAAGAAGAAAGTGCATGGGAGTTTTAAAAAAAGGAGAATATAGCCGAGCCTGCCATTTTTAAGTGCCTTGGGGAAAAACCTGGGTTGTTATTAAAAATATCGGAGGACTAATGTGTTACTAATTGTGACACAATTAACTTCTTAAAAGTATTTGATTGTGAGTCCCAAGAAAATAAAAAGATGGAGATGAGCAGCTAGGAAATCAGGCCTAGGTTTCAGTTAAAACATTTCTTTTCTGTTAGCTGGAAATAAAAGCAAGCCTAGAGGTTTACTTTACCATGCATCTTGGTTACTTTGTTCCTAGAAGTCTACTTTTTAGTGGGTTATTTAAAGAATTAAAAAAACAACAACAAGGAAAATAATTTCAAACCCAGTAGCTGTCTGAGACCCCTGTGTGTGGCTTTACCACACAGCTCTTATATTCTTGTTTAAACATTTCTCAAGACCTGTTTCTTGGGAAGCAAAAATGTGTGCTGTTTCTCTCTAGCAGACTAAAAGTTTACCTTTAATTTGACAGCTTCTCAAGTCTAGTGTCGGAAGTGTGCCTCTATTTTATGGTATTATGAAACAGGTCTGGAGCAGAAACAACATATTTTAGAAGACAGAATGAGATAGAATTTGAGGGTTTCTTTCTTTAATGGTTTATAACCAGAAACCTTTACTCTGTCTGTCTCTGAAACTTTTGTTCATACAAGTGGCCAGCACATGTAAACCACACTTTGAAATTTAACAGTTAACCTTAAAAAATATTAAGTTCAGAAAAATGACTCTTCTATTTTTTTTCATAATCTACAGACAGTTCTTTGTAATGATCTGGCAGAGGAATCTAAAGTTGGTTGTTTTTTTTTTCCTCCAAAACATTTGTAATTTCAGCAATAGAAAACTCAAGCACACCCGAGCTCTGAGAAGGCTCTTTCACATCTGCCTCCGCCTGTGTGCTGATTCCCTGGGGTCCCATTTATAACAATCTAACAAGATAGAATCTGCCTTTGAGTATCAGTAAATATGGCTAAAGATCACAAAACTGTACTCATAATTGTTCAAGACTAAAAGGCAGAATATAGTGTTTGATTAATGTTTATGGTACAAGGCCTTTTTGCAAGAAGGAAGTTAAAAAAGTAAGCCCCCAAACTCCCTAAAAGCCCCCCTGAACTCCCACTCTAGCTCCCAGACTCTGCTGAAGGATGTTATCCTTATTGTGCCATGTTCATCATTTGAGATGATGCATGTTGTTTTCGATTTTGAAGCTGATTGAGGATTCCTGATTGGAGCTGATTCTCCAAAGGGATGCATGACGTGGTTTTCTGTTAGCAGAGCTAGTACACAGGAGCAAAAGACATCTTTACTGGCTACCAGAAGCACCCATCCCTTCAGGGGGCTTTTGACAATTCATTGTCTTGGACTGGCCTCAGCCTCACTATGTCTGCTCTTCGGGTAAGGAAAAGCACCCTCAGTTCTCAATGCTCCCTATCTGACAATTAACATCCATTAGAAATAATGCAGTAAGGGGAGGTCACAGGTGCAGTGGTGGTTGGAGACCCCTGGCAAAGGCACCTAGTTGTTTTGGAAGGACTGATGAGATTGATGAAGTCTGTGGGCTGGGGCCTTGAGGCTGCTTGGGTTTTTTTCCAGGCAGCCGGCAGCTTGCAACAGGCGTTACCCGGGTGGGACAATTCACTGGTTGTCCTCACTCCCTCTGCGGAGCTAGGGAACCGCTATTGTCTTCACTTTTGGGAGACTTCCCTGCTATCTGGGAAGGTTTGCTTTGACAGAGAGTGAATGGAGAATACAATACAGATGGATCTGTTTCTCTTTCATTAGCTCTTTTAAGATGCTTGTTTAAATGCGTTTTCTTTGCTTTTCACATAGTAAATGCCAGTGTTTCAAGTATCCCTGCTAACAAAAAAATAATTTAAAAAATAGATCTTTGAAAATGCCCAGGCCATGACTTTGTTAAAATTCTGGTCTAGAAATGGCAGGGGTCACCCTGGAAATGCACAAAGAGATGATGTAGGGAAGAGTCAGTTCTAGCCAGCATTCAGGGCTGGTCCCACTCAGAGGCTCCTGCCAGAGCAGGTCTGGTCCTGGAAGGAGCCATTGGTGGGTCTGGGTGCTGGCCAGGGTGCCTGGGGAATGTGTTGAGAGAGTGGTTGTGATTTTTGCAGTGAAAACCCCATGATTTGGGGAATGGGGTAAGGGTACAGAGAGAAAACCTGGAAGTGCAGATGTGTGTATGCTCCAGTGGAGTTTGTTTCTCACTGAGGAAGCTGTGGCCTTTAGGGAGAGACAGTAACTGGGGTGTGCAGAGAACGGTGTTAGCAGAAATACCACCCCACCCTGCCGTGATGGGAGAGCCCTGGAACTCCTAGAATCACACTTAAATACTTCTGTTTCCCACCCTCCTATCCCTGTGCTTCTCCCAGCCCTGGCTGTGTGACGACAGTGCAGAGCAGAGCCTAAACCCCGTCCCCTGTAAACCTTTTGTAGGACAGGTTGGCATGATTTGATGGGTGAAGCACAGGGGACCATCAGCCCTTTCTCCCACCCTGCAGCTCCAGCTTTGTTCCTGAGAGGGGAACAAGTCCAGGAATTTTTAGTGCTAGTTGCTGTTGGTTTTAACTCTCCCATCCCTTTGCCAGCACCAGCTTTAAGACGCCCACAGGAGATATGCACTCTCATTTCTCAGATGAGGCAGAAAAGATGGTGAATGGGTTTATTTTCCAAAGTGCCCAGCTGCATCCGGCAGGGACTCGGGGCAGCCTGCAGTGATCAGCACCCTTCTGGATGAGGCCACAGGTGCTACTGTCCAAAATTCCGAGGAGCAGGGAAGGGAAGCAGGGCTGTGGCTGGGAGAGCTGCCCTCTGGCTTACTGCTCACAGCCCTACCTATCTGTGTGTGCATGGGTATTTTTGAACAAGCCCTAATCCCTTTGAGGCTCTGTGCTGTTTTCATGCTCCCCCACCCCCAAACTCCTTGGCAAAGAATTTGGATTAAATGAAAATGAAATCACGGGCCAGACATTGGGGAAGGCAGTAGTGTCTCCCGTCCCCTCTCACAACCTGCACTGGTTGGTGAGGATGAATCGAGTATGGGAGGCTGAGTGCCACATCCTGGATCCTTGGCAGCATTGTCGCTGTGGGCACAGTGCAAGAAGATGGCCTCTCCCTCATAAATGAAGTATCTAAGAAAATTTCACTTGTGAAATAGGGCCCTTCCCTGTGTGGATAGGGCCCTTCCCTGTGTGGACAGGCATGAATCCCAGAGCTGTGTGGCTCAGGTGAGACCTTGTTTGGCTGGGTTTGGGACATGGCAAGTTTGGCTGGGTTGGGACATGGCTTGTGCCCTCACCTCCACTCTGGGTGTTGGTTCCCCAAGGAGCTGGGACTCCCCTGTGCTGTATCCCTGTAACTGGGTGCTGAGGAAGAGGAGGAGGCGGGGGGGAAAGTGGGGGTGGGAGGGGAAAAGAGAAAAGATCTGTGACAAAATCATGCGACACCCACGTAAATATTGTTTGTATGAATTGGGTCCTTCATCTTTTGTTAGCAGCAGCTTGTTAATTAACAGCAGATTAGTGCTGCTTTCTTCTGACACATGAATATATTTTGGGCTAGAAAATACTTGTACTCCATAAAACTGTGTGACTGAACAATTCAGAAAGTACCAGTGGAGCGCCGTAATGGATTCCCTTTTCATCCCCTCCCCCCTTCCTCCTCCTCCTCCTCCTGCTCTAAATGCAAGCAGATTTCTGCAGTCTAGTGCAGAAGAGACATGTTAAACACAGCTAAATAAATCATGTTTACTCTTGGCGTTCTTGGTAGTGAAAAATCTGTTGGCTGTTTTTACTTCCTTATTTCTCAGCATTTGCTTCCTACCTGTTTTTGAGCCTGTGCCCAGAAATAGTAGTTTTGTCAAACGAGTGGATTATGCCAACCAGCAGTTCCCTCTGCCAAGGAAGCTGCTGGATCGCAAAACACGGTGACTTCTTTCTTAGAGTGACACTGAGATTCCCACTCTTCCTCCCCCCACTCCCCATTAGAATATATAATAAAAGTATTAAAATCTGGAGAAAGAGAAAATCTAAACAGATCCTGGAAGCTAAGAGCCCAGATTAAGGAAAGTTTAACTTCTGTACCAGAAGCCTTTCTTTAAGCTGTTTGTGGAGGTGAAAGTGCTGGAGATAGTAATAATAGGAACCAGATATTTTCCCTTTCCCATTATGGTTCCATGTCCCATTCTCCTCCAAAAATGGGGGGTTTCTTTCAAAGTTTTTCTGTTTATTTTTTCCTTCCCTCTACATAGAGCTTTACAGCTGGGAAGAAGAGGTAACTAAGCCGTTATTTAACCAAATTGGCTCTGCTGTTGCAGGCAGAGGGTAAACTCTGGTTTTTGGTCTGAATTCTTCCCTGACCCTGCATTCTTAGATGGCCCTATAAATCTTGAGTAAGGGTTGAGCTTCCTTTGCAAGATGCGGAAAATGCAAACGTGACAAAACAATGCACAGTGCATGTATATATCTATATCTATCTTCCTATATAAAAAATATACATATAATGTGGCACATTTGCTGTCATCAGCAGAGTTGTGTCGAGTGGAGGTGTGTGTAACCCAAAAGATAAACTCCATTTTCACAGAAGTCTGAGTATTAAGTGCTCCTCTTTGACCCCAGGTGGCAACTTTTTAGCCTGGACCCATCATCCTCACTGCTGTTATCCCAGATGTCAGTGATCCCAGATGTGACTGTAACATGGATTATGAGCCTGGTGGACTCTCCCTGTTTAGTTTTAAAATTAGAAAAAAGATCCTTTTCCCCATCAGAGCTTTGCATGTATTTACTCTTTGATCACATTGGAAGGGCCTTATCCTGTCTCCAGAGAAGCTTTAGTTCTGCTTTCAGTGGTAACAGGGATCTGGCCCGTGCTGAGTATTAGCATTTTAATGGATTACTTAAAACCCCATTGCTGGTACACTCACAGGGCTCCCGGAAGGAGAAGAGTCCAGCTCTGGGGTTTCGCAAAGCGGTGTTGCAGGCTGCAATGTCTGCTGAAAGAGAGGAGTGGGGACGGCCCATTTGTCATAGATTATTAGTATTGTCAATAACAACATGTCTACAGAAGCCAAATTAATTCCTTCTTTCACTTAGTACTAAGTCCAAGAAATGCCAGATCAGTTTCAGAACAGGGGAAAAAATAAACAGAATCAAAGTTTGTATGTTATGATCCCTCTGAATTTCTGGTGGGAATACTCGGTGATAGAAATGATATTTCCATAGAGGCACTGGCTGCCAGTTTGCTTAATTACATTAAGTAGTGGTATAAACCTCTGCAGAACATAAACCTCTGTTACAGCCAGTCATTAGAATATTGAATCATAAGGAATAATGATACCAGTGCTAACGGGTTACAACAATCTTTATTATATTAGCGATTGAAGTGTTATTTAAAAAATAAGGTTTGTTGTAGCGGTTTAGGTGCGCATGCATATTTTCTCTGATCACCTATTAAGAGACTGAAGACTGGATTTGAATTTATTACAGGCAAATAAAGGGCTTGCTTCAAGGAAGAACTACTAGATCGCTGCTTATGATTTTACAATTTGATTCCACTTGTCCTTAAGGAAGGTTCATAATGCTTACTATGGAAATACCATCTACATCTAGAAAATTACGGTTAAAAGGATGACTTTGTTGAAACTAATTATAGGCTGGTTCAGTTTTTTAGTTGGTGACATTTTAGAGATTTTGCTTGCAATGCAGGAGGTTATAGAAAGATTTGGTTAGACTGCGATCTAAGGCAATAAGCTGTCATTTGAGTATATTGACATTTTCATCAGAAACAAAACAAGTCTATTCAGCTTTATTTTACTGGGGTGATAGGCACAAATTTAATATTGCTTCCTCATCCTAACTGTGGATTTTTGAAGGAATTCTCTTGCCTCACCTTGTTTGTACAGTATGTCTGTTTTTTATATATTTTTTTTTTAAATTCACTATCCTAGGTAAGTGTATTCAGCTTCTCTTTCAAGCAGACTTGATAATAAAAAGCCTTTTTGTGTCTCATGGTTTTATATTATGGAGAAAGATGCTATTCTGTGCAAATAATGGGTAAATTGAGAATTATGGGGAAATCAGAAAATATATTCCTCAGAAAAAAATTCTTTTTATAGAATGGTTCTTCATTTCTTGTACTTTGCTCATAGTTTTGTGTTAGAGTGAAATGATTACAGGGTTCTTACTATACTGCATTTGTGTTTTACCTCTCCTGGTGCAGGGTTCAGATATCCTGTCTAATTAGTGCTTGTACAGGCCAAATTTTGTGTGGATCCAAGTATTTGGGTAAAACTTCATTGTTCTATTTAGCAGAGGGATTGGGCACAAGTTTCCAGCATGCTCCCATATGCAAATGAAACACTGGTTCACTATTTCCTTTTTTTGGCTTACATTGTAGTCTGAACTAAGTTCCTGGTTGCTGGTTTATTTATCTGCTTTCTTTCATTATTTAAAAGCTAGTTAATTTCCTAGCCTCTTTTCCATTCAGAGAGTATTATTTGCTCAGTTGTGCTGGTGTCCAGTGAATTGAAGACTGAATCTTTAGATCCTAATGTTCTTCTCGTTTGGTTTCAATCATTCTCAAATGATTGCTCTGCTCATTTAATTTGACAGATTCAGTTATCAGACTTTGGTCTACTCATACACACATAGTTGGAGTAGTTTTCCCCTGAGAGACCCAAAACTCAATGGGAACCCTCATTTTAAAAATCTCTGCTGCTCTCTCCCTCCCCCGTCACTTGCTCTGTTTTGCTTTTCCAAGTTTGCTTGGTGTTAGTGAATTGCTCTTCTAAGTGTGAAAGTACTCCATGCACAAGGAAAAATTTGAAAATTGTAAATGTGATTATTTTTGTCCCTCCCTTCCCCCACTTATTTTGAAGTTATATTACTTTAAGTCTGGTGTATGCATTCACACTAGGCAGGTAGAGTATTTTTCAATTGAAATTCAGCACTTACAGTGTCTACACTTACATTGCTTTTGGCAAGGTGTGAGCCAAAAAACCAGAAGCTGTGATTCTCCCCCAAAGCTAATTGTTTCTGTATATTAAGTTTGTCCATCTGTGCTGTGCAGGGACACGGCATCACCTGATGGTTCTTCTTTGCATTCCCAGCAGTGAAGCAGTTAACAGTGCTGCTGCTTAATATATTGCTGTTACAGAGTCTTTTTAGTTTCCAGGACATTTAACTAAATCAGGTGGATGTCATTAGCCGATTTTCACAGATGGGGAGACTGAGGCACAGAGGGGCAGAGTGACTTCATCTGCTTCTTTTTCCCCAAGTTCCCTCCCATTCCAGGAATTGATTTTTCTGCCAAACAGCTGAATAGCTGCTAAAACTTCATTTTTCCTAATTCCACCAAGTTTTTTAAATTATTATTATTTTTTTATTGTGGGAGATAGGGACAAAATTTAAAACTACTAGTAAAAGGCAAACTTCAGAGCGAGGCAGAAATACTTATCCAAGCATCAGGTCCTGCTGTTCTCTTTTCCAGAGGCCATATTCACCCTGAGGATACATGTTTGCAATGCAGCATCTGCCAGTGTGTGAGTGGAACTCAGTCCCAAATGGCCAAGGCAGAGAAGTCCCTTGGTATTAATGACTCCTACTCATCTATGGCTCTTCCCTGGCCACTTCAATTCTTTCATTTTAACCTCTTGACCATCCTCTTGTGGTCAAGACCTCTGATTATTTGTAGTGGCACTTCTTGCTCTGACTGCATATATATATATATATTATTTTGCCCTTTGGAAGCAGCTCTTTCCATCCACTGAGTTCCTTTATTAATTTCAGAGCCTGTTAAATTGCTGCAGTTGTCTGTTGGGGTAGTTATATGTTTCAATTTGCTGGTAGAAATATTCATGATATAATCAGGTCGAAAATTTTTAGTATCTGCAAGGATTTTTACAACCATTGAAAACTTCCCAGGACTTAATTACAAGAGTTGGGGGAAAAAATTGGGAAAACTGATGAACGGTTTGTCTACTCTTTATGCCTTTTGTGAAAAAAACCCAAACCAACCAAAACAAAAACCTTCACAACTCAGGGTGATTATTATTATTTGTTAGTTTATTGTGGTAGCCTCTGAACATTGCAGCTCAGATCAGGACATCCCTGTGTTAGACATGACATTTCCAGAGTGAGAGCTGGTCTCTGCTTGAGAGCATGTTGGGGCTGAACAGAACAGACTGGTGGTCAGTGGGAAGGGGAAGGCTGAGCTCCAGGAGACAATGTGCCATGGCCTGTGGGACTCAAGCCCTGGGGTGTGCACCCCAGCCTTCTTCCCAGCCCAGTGGTCTGCAAGACCATCCTCCCAAGATGAGGAAACTTTCTGATTTCCTGTGTTATGTTTTTAGCACATCTATTGATATGTCATATTTACTCATGTCTTATGATGTTTTTAGGCCAAATCCTGCCCTGTTTTCCCTTGCTCTTGCACCCAGTTGCTCTCATCACAAAGGGACATGGTTCTCCTGGGGAAAAGACTTGTGTTGGTGGGATGGGCACAGGGCACAGCAGGGGAGGTGATGAATGAAGCCTTGGGGTAGGTGAGAGTCCTTTTTCTTGTGTGTTTAACTGGGGTGAGCCAAGATGTTTCAGTTTTTCTCTTTTCGTGTTCATAGCACAGACAAGGTATGAGGAAAAGTTTAGATGAGCATCAGGTGGGAGGAGGGTACAGTGGTCCTGCAGAAGCCCCTGTGGAGACCTGGCTCAGAGGGATGCTGCCATGTGGCACCTGGCTACCCCTGGGGATCACTTACCCTGGTCCCTGGGTGGGGCCAGTGACAATCCCCACCCTTGTTTTCTAAAAGAGATGTTTGGTACTGCAAAAACAGTCCTGCAGGCATAGTGTGGACTACTTCTGTGAATTCGCATAGTCTCAAGGCAAGAAAAATTCTCCCCAGCCTGCCCTTCATGCCCAAGCCTCCAAAATGTCATACACAAATATGTGGATGACATAACGTGGATCTTTACACAGTGAGAGGAATTGCATGCTCTTTATATATATATTGGGATATTTGCTAACCACATGGGGTGTTCCAAACCCAGTTTATTTATCTTTGTAAAGTACTTCCAGATCTTTGCGTGGAAGGCACTAGAGAAATGAAAAGATTATTATTATTATTGTTATTATTGTTGTTGTTATTATTATTACAGCATCTAACTACTGACAGGCAACCACAGCTGCATGCTCAATTCAAACCACTTAAATTTAGGGGCTGATTTTTACAATATGGACTCTTAATGCTTTTCCCCATTGACTCCATATGCAGAAATGTGTGTTCACCTGCCCTGCAGAAGTATCATTATTCTCCAGAAATATGTAAATGGGGTACTTTTAAAGAGAGAATGAAAATATGGAATAAATATTAAGTATTCACATTTGTGTGGTAGAATTTAATGGCCATTTAAGAAGGGCTTCAAAGCAACCAACTATAGGAGCTGGTAGTTGCTCCTCTGCCATTAAAAAAAGAAAATGCACTGATTAAAACAAAGCCAAAGAATCTTGTAGACAAAGGAACATTTTCGGTGTTCAGGGGTCTGACATGAGCTACAAACAGCCCAGGAAATGGAGATCTGAGTTTCACAGTCAAGTGTTTTAATCAGTACGGTTGTGCACAGCCGCTGCCGCGTGTGAGTTATGTAATATCACACTTCACCCGCCCACACGCACCCAGAGACAACAGACATCTTTGAAAGGTCTTGGCATTATTCAGAGCAAAGACTCCCAGCAATACCCCGGCATGGTGTTTAACCTTATCTTTACTTACATTTAGGCATTTTTTTTTTCTTTTTTTTTTCTTTTTTTTTTCCCTTTCCTTTCCTTTTTTTTTCTCCCATTCTTTTCTGTGGTACATCAGTAGTGAATATTTTTTGTATTTCCAAAAATGAAGCAGATACAGGGGGAAAAAATCCCATTAGTTACGTATTGTGTTTTCATGAAAACGTTGAAGGCTCTGATCATGGCCATTTTTTGCATTTTGTAGCACTGTCTCCGTGCTGTTACTGTTGTTATTTTTATTTTAAGTATAGTTTAAATTTTATATTCTGAAGACACCAGTTAATTATTAAATGGTACCTAGCCTATGTTTTCTTTAGATTTTCAAATAAGAAATAATTAACCTGAGTTTTTAAAGGTCTGCAGAAAAGGCAAACAGGCCTGTGAAACCCCAGGATCTAATAACAAAAAGGTGAGTTGATTTTCCAGTGCCCTAAGAGTTTGAAGATATCCTTACTCTGGCTTTTGAGGAACAGAAAGAGCTTAACCACATTTCATTCTGGTATAATGTAGCCCTGAAGTTAACTCTTTTTCAAAGAAAGACAAAAAAAATTAGCTGGCTGCTAATTAGATGTATTTTAACTGCAAAGTCATTTTAGCAACTAATATTGTTACTATGTGCTTCAGTGTGAATCCTTACTGAAGCTATTAAACTGCGAGAGCCTGAACTTATCAGACATTTTATAATGTGACTGAATTTTTTGTATCGTTGTTCAGAAATCTGTGGGGAGTGGAGGACCTTTCTGGCTCAGACATGGAAAACACATTTTTTACCAACTGATTACGAGGGTGGGCAGCTGAGACCTCCTTGCATCCTCTTTTCAGTTTTTTTTTTCTTGCTTTCTTTTCCCTGGCAATAATATTTCTTCTTTCCATTGCACTCCCTCCTCTCCCAGACAGCAGTCAAGCCCTGCCGTGTGCCCTTTATCCAAGGAAAGGGATTTAACAGCAGGAACTGGTCTTGGTGATTTCAGGATACTTTTGACTCCTGCCTATTGTATACAACAAGTTGGCTATTCTCAGTAGCCGGGAGGCTCTCAGCATCAGGCAGGGTCCTGCTTTTGAAAAGCAATAGCCCACAGCAGACGGTGGACTTAGCCATCATTTTCCTATCGGTTTCTCACCCAGGTTCTTACTTTGTAATTGCTGGGTTTGTGTTTCTCAGGGTTTAGATATTTCCTCCCGCCTTACTGCGTCGGTTGATGTTATTCTCCTTTGCACTCTGAAACAAAATGACTGATACAATATCCAAACTGATGAAAAAGAAGGTTATTTTTCCCCCCTTTATTTGCTCAGATTTGAATTAGGTTATCTGCCTATCTTGTTTATGAAATTTTGCGCTGTCTTTTCTGCACAGACTGTGACTCCCAAATCTTCCACAGCTCCATTTCCATATTCCTGCGTGCTTGTTCTTTGTTAATCACTTGGCAAGCGCTTATTTGAATATTAAAAATTTCTTTAATCATCAAAGGCAGGAGCACAGCTTCATGAATATTCATATTTTTTCCCTCCTCAGACTGGATTCTAGTTCATTACCCTGCAGTAAAGCCAAACAGTCATCAATCGCGCTCATTACAGCCGCTGGCGTTTTGATTGGCTGCCTGCTGCTGGTAGCCCGCGTCCCCCATCCTCCCGCTCTCCTCCATGAGCTGTCGTGTACCTGCCAACAACAACAACAAAAAAAAATATATCAACAATGCAAGAATAAAATTTCTCCGGTTGAAAAACAACTTTGCAAACTTGTCAAGCAGTCCTCATCACTTTTTTTTTTTTTTTTTTTGGTTTTACACCAAAAATTAAAAAAAATTAGAAGGGAGAAACTTGAGCTTTAGAAATGAATATTTGTCAAGAGAGTTGACGTAAGTTTCATTTGCATAATGACTTTGTACTTCTGCATTAATAAAATTTGCATATGAAGCCATGTTAATTACTCCTGATCATGCTTTTTGCATTCATGCATAGTAATTTTCTCCGACTTGTGAGAATTAATGTCTTGGCATGGGGGGAGGAAGGGGGGGAGTTGGGGTACTGTCAAATTTCTGTGCCAGTGCCCCTCACTCACACTCTTTCTCCTTCTTGCTCACCACGTTGCCGTTCTTGATCTATGACTCATTTATGCATTATCATTCGAAATTCTTGGGAGAAAGAAATGTATCAATTCAAAGGGAATCCTTGTCTGCCAAAATGAAAAAATCCCTGAGCAAAATACAACAAGAAATCTCTTCTCTGCTCTCCTTCTCCTCTATCTGGTACAACTTTTGCATTTCCAGCTTGGGCAAAGTTTTAGTCTAAGCATTACAATCAGTGATGGAAACTGCTCCCTAACCGTGTGTGCTGGGGGCAGAGATGAAGGCTAGTGTGTCTGGCTGAGTGCTGGACTCTGGGTGTGAGTGTGTACAGTTGTGTGTCTGCCCACACCAGGGAGCTGTTCTGCCTTTCCTGGGGCATGCTGTGAGTATCTGCCCCTCGAAGGGTGTGAGGGCATTGCTCTGTTGGTCGCTGTTGGAAGTGTTTGCGATTGTGTGTATTTGGAATTGTGTCTGTATGTGCATACATGCGTGCTTATGTGCGTTTGCTTCCCAACCCTGTTGGTGTCTGCAGAAAGCGACATGGCAGAGAGACAATACTATCAGGTGGGAACAGTCCACAGAAGAGGGTGTGATACACATAAGACTATTTGTTTTAGAAAAAGCTTGGAAAAAATCTGTTGGACAGATTAGTGGATAGATTTGTCTATCATTTTTGGAAACCTGCTACAATGGTTCATGTAAAACCCCCCTCAAAATGTCTGCAGTATTTTCTCTGAACATGACGGGCACAGGGCAGGGATGATGCTTCAGCCTGCACTCCAAATTTGTAGCTGTACACTATTTGAACAGATGTTTTTTCTTTTTACTGAAAGAGAATTTTTTAATAATGGAGCTGAGCTTTATTCTCTAACCAGCTATTGAATAGAATTTCTATCACCAGACAGGCACAGAGAAACATGTAGAAAAACTTGGTCGGTGCTGTGTTAATCAGCTCACATGTCTGCCTTGACCTGCCTGTCTGCCTGTACACAGAGACACTCCCAGGCACCCACCCAGCCAAGCACACAGCCCCCTGGGACACACCAGCTACATGTGGCTGCAGTTACATGTGACATGAGATGTAAAGCCACATCTCTTAATTTAAGATTGCTTCCTCTGGTCTAAGCCATGATGAGGTGGGACATTTTGAATGCTGCTTTGGCTCCTTCTTTGTATTTTGCTCAGGGGCTTTTCTGCAGATGTGCCAGAGGACTGTGGTGTTTTACATATACCATATCATATGGCCAGTCATGCCTAGGCTCTGGGAGAGGGGCAACAAAAGGATGCAATTTATGCCTTGATTGGGGCTTTTGTCAGATTCGTCTAGGCTTTTCCATTTTCCATCTGGGGTCATGTCCAATTTACCTTATTTTCTTCTTTGCAAGTTTAAAAATAGCAGAGAAAAAAAAAAAATTGCTCTTAGTGGTGCATTGGAGTCAACATCACCTGTGAGCTACTGCTATGTACAGGTTTTGAGGATATGCTGAGCCTGTTTAATGCACAAGAACAAAATCTTCCTTTACCATCAGCAATGCAGATGTTTTATTTACATGGTGACAGTCCCAGTGAGTGTTTCACACTCATGCTATGTGCAAAACTCTCCTTTGCATCCGTGCAGAATGAATGCGGAATATATAATTGAGATCTGCAGTGCAGGTGAGTGATTTCCCAGTGCTGACCCAAGAGGAAAATCAAGCCTCACACATCGTGTCAGCGATGTCCGAGCGACACAATGCTGCATGTGTGTGCCTTCTCTCCCCGTCCAGATGGGATATTTGCCTCTAAGATTGCACTGCAGTTCTTGTGGTTTGCTTTCCCTTTAGTGCTGATTGTCGCTATGCCCTTTGTGGCAGTCAGGGGCTCGCAGGTGTGTTTTCTCTTTGAAACCTCTATTCAATGTGATGTGGTCAATTGGATGTAGAATTCCAGAGTTCAGCTCCACTCCTTCCCCTGTTGCTGTGTGGGCTGAGCAAAACCTCTCAGCACCACCTTAGGATTCTATCTATCTATCTATCTATCTATCTATCTATCTATCTATCTATCTATCTATCTATCTATCTATCTATCTATCTATCTATCTATCTATCTATCTATCTATCTATCTATCTATCTACCTACCTACCTACCTACCTACCTACCTACCTACCTACCTACCTACCTACCTACCTAATCCACCTGTCTCTCTTCTTCTCTTTTTATCTTTGTTCATTTTGTGTTTGTCTGCCACCCGTAACAGTTAAGTTGAAGAGACTCCATCTTCATTTTCAACTTTAAATAGACCGTTTGTGGGATAAAAATCACACACATAGGATCCCACAGAGAGGAGCTGAAGAGATGAAATGGGAATATGTTCCTAGCAAATACAAGCTGAGTATTTTGAAACACAAATGTTATTTTTTCTATAGCTATGAAGAACTATCATGTACCTAATACTGGACCCTTCCTTTTCTGCCTGCTTTTTCTTGAGGCTGCTGGACATGATTTTCATCTTCATGATTTTCCTCTTGATCTGATTCTGTAGACTGTCCTGATTAGTAACAAAGAAGTAAACCTTGAAGTGGTAGTAAAGGGGAGGAGGAATCACCTGATTTGTTTTTCCTTGTAGGGAAGGTCTCTTAAGACGTAAGCCTTTTGGTACAGCAACTGCATGACATTTGTCTCTTAGTGCTGGACTTAGGGATGCTGGTGGTAATCCCTGGTCATCTGCCAGAGTCTCTCTTGGTCCCCTCTTCTTCTCCCTTATCAATCCTTTCTTTTGTGATGCTAGGTTAGCAATTTTTAAATTTCCTCAAATTTGCATCAAACCATAGAATCATAGAATGGTTTAGTTTGGAACTGATGCCCCTGACATGGTTAGGGACACCTCAAAGACCCATCCAACAGTCCTCTGGGAAACTTGTTCCAGTCTCTCACCACCCTCACAGCAAAGAATTTATTTCTAAGACCTAATCTACAACTACCTCTGTCAGTTTAATTAAATTTAATCCCTTGTCCTATCATCACATACTCTGTAAAATGTCCCCTTACTGGCTCCCTTGTCAGCCCTCCTCAGGTACTGGAAGGCTGCTATAAGGTTTCCCCAGAGCCTCTTTCTCTAGGGTGAGGACAATAAAAAGATCTTCTGAGTGACAGTTTCAGTTCCATCCATTCACTGGCGTCTGTTTAATGCAGTTCTTCTGGTAAATTTGTTAGGTACCTTGTTAAAACAGATTGCTGTTTTGCCCCCAGTAGCACTGTTGTGAGGCTCTTGCAGGATCCCTTTGATGGGTTTCTCAGATGGTGAGAAACCTTCTATTTGAGACCATTATTCCCTTTCCACACTAGGGATGTCCTGAGTAAGAGCTGGGAGTACCTTCCTTGTTGAGGGCTTTTTGCATCTTCTTGCACACCTCAAGGCTGTGCAATATGCATTAGATTCATTGTCAGTGGGCAGTGGGACACACCTGGGCTAGAGAGGAGGCCTTTTCTCTCAGGGTAGTGTTGTGTGCCAGGGCCCACAGACCTCCAAATTAAGGCCCCATGCAGCGGAGTCAGATGATGCATTTGGAGGGCTTCATATAGTTTCTCTGTGTGATTATCTCCTACAAACCCCATAGTAAGGCATTAAGATATATAAAGGGCCAAGTGACTGCAAGTCTTGTGCCCTTAGTCATAGTGAGACCACAGACACATCTCAGTGTAACTTGAGATGTAGCTGCCCTGTGGTGCTACTCTAAATCCCCATTTCAAGCTCATGAATTTTCAAGCAAGGACAAGCGCCCAGGCAGCTCAACACAGCTTAGCAATTTTTATTATATTAGGAATAAAAGATAAGTCATTGGAGGGAATCTATATTATTCTTTCCTTATTCCATGGAAAAAAAGCAAACATTATTCATATCTGTTACAGTGGCAGTAGAGTTGTGCCTACAGACATAGAATCCATGTCCAACACCAATTTCCACATGCACAGCATACCATCTTGCCAGAAATGCAATGTAGGTATGATCTGGATAGCAGTTATCATACCTGTTTGTATAGTACTTCCAGAGAGATCAAAGAGTTACAAAAGTCAAATAACAGAGCTCCCAAAATGAAAAAAAGTCCTTCCTTGCCCCACAAGCCACAGAGATGGCTTCTATTTAAAGCCAGTCTTCACAAAACAGCACAAATTTTATCCTCGATGCTTGAAGCTCAAGTATTTACGCAGGGAATTTAGACTCTTCACTTGTGGTTTTGGCAAAAGCTTCACACAAATGTTTTGCACTGGTGGTCTCTTAGCCATTTAAGATAAACGGCAAAATCAAATGCAGTCCTTGCAGACTGGAGCTCTGGATGCTGTGCCAAGGATGAAGTATCCCCATTTGCCTCACATGTGTAGCTGTCAGATCGACATGCAGGCCTGGTTTCCAAATAGGGACTTTCAAGGTGGAGAGACTCCCTTGGAAAATGTTGCATGTTTAGGGTCAGAAGGAGCACAGATAAATATTATTCCTTGCTGCCACAGTGTAGGTTCCTTCAGGAAACGTTTTTTCTAGGGTTGGAGGAAACACAGATAAATATTTCTGCTTGCTGCCATAGTGTTTGCATCTATCTGCAAGGTGCACACTCACGAACAGCCAGAGATGTGACCATTTAGAAAGAAAGCATTTGCCAGAAGGTACCCCACAATTAGCAGACATATTTCCTGATCTAAATACAGAGGGAAATTGTGGTTTCTGATCTACCACTGTGTGGTAACTGTTGGCAAATGCCAACTTTTTAATGGTGATTAGTCCACCATCTTCATTTAGAAACTGACCTTGATTAGTAGGTACCCTTTAGTTAATAACTAAGTGGCAGGAATAGCTTGAAATGGAGGGGTTGGGATTCCCAATGGATGGAAAATGGTGTTATTCACTCAGCTTCCTTTTAAACTCTGCTAATTTTTGGTGCCAGCCAAAAATGTGACTCCTACATGATTCTCTGTGTGTGTGTGTGTCCGTATTTGTGCAGGTGTATGTTGATATTTAAGACTTGTGTCTTAGTTTTTCAAAGCCACAGAGTTCAGTTTGGACTAGTGCCAGGAGGAGCAAGCATTTCCAGTGGAGCAGGAGAAAACTCTTAAATACAGCTTTTAAATGGCAGGTGATTCCTAGAGGGGTTAAAAATAAATAATCAGGTTGGAGGTTACAATATCATCTTTTAGCTACCAGGAAAGAGGTTGTTCCCTTCCTTGCAGGCTCTGTAGGGAATCAGCCTGCATAATCGGGGCATGCAAAATGCACAACTGGCCGCAGCTCAAGCGGGAAGGCAGCACATGGCCGCCAAGGCTTCCTTCTGGGAGCTCAGCTCCTGGCACCTCACTGAAGCCATTTGAGCTCTAAGTCACTGCACTTTGTCCAGGCTGGTGTGTGGAGCCCACTTCAGCAGCGGCTCGGCAGAAAGCCTGCCCAGTTTTGTGTCGGCTCAGTGCATTAACACAGCCATAAAACAATTATCCCCCTTTTGATTTGGTCCCTGAGCAAGTGCTGGTGGCGACATCCGCTGCCTCTGGCTCTGCTCCGTGCCAGGGCTGGCCATCCCCCACCTTCACCCTACTCCATGCCCACACAAGCACTCAGCCTGAGTTCGCAGGTCCTCCAGGTCTCTTCTTATTCTTTCCCCACCCAGTGTGGTTCAGACCAAGCGTGTTGTGCGTTAGGCAGCCACCCACCACTTCGCTTGTTTGATGCCTCCTCTGTCCCTTCAAACTTAGATCCGACTGACAGTTTTTTCTATTGTTTTTTCTCCAGGGCCGTCCAGGCCTGCAAACCTGCCGGGGGCTCCCATAGCTGCCTCCTCCCACCCTCACACATCTGTGATCACGTCACCTCTCCGCGCACTGGCCTCCCTCCCGCCCTGCCTTAGCCTGCCCTGCTGTGGTGCACGTGCAGTCTCAGTTGGCGGGACTCAGACTGAGATTCAGACTGAGACGTCAGGCACATTTGGATGTCATTGTCAGTTGTCAGGTAATAGAAATACTTTTTTTTTTGTCGCTATCTGAAGGTCAGTAGTGCTGCCTAGTGATGTCGTCCTTGCTGTGGGAGAGCTGCCTTTGCTGGGTCGCATGGGGAAGGCAGAGAAAATGCCCTAACCCCTCACCCCCCCACTTCCCTTCCTTCTTCTCTCTCCACCCTGGAAGAGGATGGGGAGTGGGAAAGGGCATGCGACTCCCTCCATTTCCTCATCCCTCCCCTCCTGCCTGCCCACCCTCAGTTGTCACCAGCGGCCACTGCTGGGCCGTTTGTGCCATGTTGTGAACAAATGTCTGAGACTCCTTGCAGAATGTGATACCTCAGTATCAAGATTTCATCTCTCTAGGCTGTTTATTTTAAGCTTAACTGGATAACATTTAACATCTGAGGTATTTTTATTTCCTTCTTTTTTGCCCTTCCTCCTCAACCATTCATATTAAAGGCTCTCCTCCGCATCCGTGTGCACGCAGGATGTATGTGCTCCATGCTGTTTTCTCCCTTGCTTTGAGAAAATGCTCCTTGGTAACTCACCATGCATTCCTGGCCTCTTACCCCATCAGTTTTCTTTTCCTTTATTCCTTTTGGATGCCTGACTTTTATCACCATGAGGAGGGGAAAGTGATATGAAAATGAAGGCACACCAAGCTAGCCAAAGAGAACACGGACATATTGTCGCCAGACCCCATCATTTCAGACCCAGTGATCTCTTTGAAATCAGTGGGTGTTTCTGAGCATGGCTCAGTTGCAAGACTCAGCCTATGCTGAACTGTGGGCTGGTGAGGTGAAAATGAGGAGGGTTTAAAAGAAAATACACATGTGGCAAAATCCACAAATGTATATGGACTCTAGCTGTGGTGGGCCAAACCCCACATTCCTGATAATGTGCACATAGTTTTAATAAGGAGTTCCCTAAATAATGCTGGATAAGTAAAGCATGAAGACCAAGGATTCAGAGAAACAGCAATGACTGTCAGGAGTAAAGCTTTTGGGAAATGGCTCCTCTTTTCTCCCTAAACTGGCAAAACTTGGTTGAGCTAGTTTTTTCCTTCCACAAGCACTACTACTACTTGGCTACAGTATGCTGTATCTCATCAGAATGTTCCTGTACATATCTCAATGATGTGATAAAGTGAGATACAAGGTTTTGCAAAAAATATAAATTTACATCTTGTAGACCCAGGTCTTGAAATATATAATATTCTCAGGAGGAGGCTAAGAATGCTCTGTGGGGTGCTGTGTAGATCCCAGGTGAAGCTCAGGGCACACAGAGAAGGCTCCTGTGCTGCCTGGAAGATACTCAACCTGCACCCATCCTCTTGCACTGGTGCACAGGCTCTGGGCTTGTAGCAATGTGCTGTGTGGTGAGGTGCCACCAAATTCAGCTTCGTTAGCCTTGGTAGACTAACCAACAGGCCTGAGAAGGATGTCAAGACAGGCTCTTGCAAATGGTGAACGTTGGATCAGAAAGTCAGAAACCTTCCCTACCTTCTCTCCTCCAAGGAACCAGTAAACCAAACTAGAACTGGTCTCATGTTTTGTTGTCCTCTGTTTTCACTGGTTTAGTATGCGTGCACATACTTTCAGGAGGCATGTAGTTGTAACACTGAACTGGATACCCTGGTTCCCTCTTGCTTCTGATGCCAGCAGCAAGTGGGAATGGAAGCCAGTACTCGTAAAAATAGAAAAGGAAGGAAGAAATAACTTATTAAAGAATGTGGGGAAGGTGAGGCTTTTGTACTTTGCGTACTTGGAGTTCTCACTTTGGAGTTCTGTGCTGTGAGGTTTTGGAATTGTCTATTTGCTGTTTGCTGGGAGAGCTGAGAGATGCCCACTCTGTGGAGAGGGAGACCTGTTATCATGGCTTCCTGCAATTACTGCTGCAGTCTGTGACACTCAGACAACAGGTTTTATCAAAGTGCATGTTACATGTTTATGACAGTAGTTGGTCAAGGTATGCTTGAAAGAAACATTTTCTTCCCTTTAAAAAGGAGATTATGTCTACTTAACCCTTTCTTATCTCTCAAAGTATTCACTGTACGTGAGCCTAGGCATGGCTTAAGCCCCATGGCAAGGGTTATGGGATCTTTCTGTCACCCAAAATGTTTTGAGGAAATGATAGAAAAATGAGTTCTTTGTGTTGATTAATAATCTAGTGACAATCCCTGCATTGTGCCTTCTTTTTTAATACAGACATTTACAACAGTCACTTGCCCCAGCTTTAGAGATCAGCTTGTCTCTCTGACTTGATTAGCCTTTTATTCTGTCAGCCCTGTTCTTGCTTCTGAGGAATTGGTTACTTCTTTGAACAAAAGCCATCAGCAGTTCCCTCCCGCCTCTCCTCATCCTTCATCATTTCTTACCTTTCCTGTTTTTCAGCATTTATTTAATTCAGGACCTGGAGATTTTCCATGCAGTTCTCAAGCAGACTGCGACTCTGATGTCTTGAAGTTTCAGGTACTCCAAAATCTTTGCTGGGCGCTCACAAACCAGGCCCTCAGGAGTCCCTCACAGCAGTTTGTGCTGGAGAATTCAAATGTCTGGCTGCTGGTGGGATTTGGGGTACACATGTGTGAAAACTGCATTTGGAAATCTCTGACCTAGATAAGAGTGAATATCTGGGATGCTGAGTAGTGTTCAGTCATGCACAGAGGAAGTCGTGCTGCCTCATCTAGAGCTGTTAGTGATCTTTAGAAAACGTGCTGCTGATAGTATCAATCACAGCAAATGGTGCTGGGAGGTCTGCTTGGATGTCCACTGTGCTGCTCAGCCGTGGCTGATCATGGTCCTCTCTGTCTTTGTTCAATTTTTTGTGTTCAAGGCATCCCAGGATGAGGAATTTGCAAGGAAAGGTCCATGTTTTTTTATGTGATTTAAGAAAAAAATCTCTACCATTGGTTCAGTCTCTCTCAGTCTATTTATTTATTTATTTATTTATATA
This sequence comes from Certhia americana, assembly GCA_018697195.1. Classification (NCBI taxonomy): domain Eukaryota; kingdom Metazoa; phylum Chordata; class Aves; order Passeriformes; family Certhiidae; genus Certhia; species Certhia americana. Next base: position 50,559,102 of record CM031861.1, on the reverse strand, counting down.
TTTTGCTGCAGAAGCTTTTGTCAGTTTATTTGGGTTCTCCCGTTCAAATGTTTTTAGTGCCTATTTAATTAGAAGTTGAAATAGAGTAATGAAATTCTCAGGGTTGTGTAGTTTGGATCTAAAATATAAATGGGCAAAGCATTCATTTTGCTTTACCCCTTTGCCAGATCAGGGTGCTTTTTTTGAGCCTGTTTTTTATTTCATTTCAATGAATTGCAACTGCTCAGAGTAACTGTAAAACACACACAGTTTTTTTTTTTTTGCATAACAGAGACATGCAAATGATTGTTGAGAGACATAATTATGTAAAGAAAAGTATATGCCTGTGTGCATGCACACATAGTGCAATGCTTTTTGTGGGGCTATTTTTTCACAATACATCTTCATAAGGCTCTTTTTATGATGCTGATTTATTAATATTGTACATTAAGGCTTAAATTGTCAAAGCTGCCTAAGAGATTTGGATGCCCATTTCCCATTAAAGTTAACGAGAAATGAGCATTGAAAATCTCAGCGCAGAAGTGCATGGCACTTTACAGTGTGTTCTCCAAAGAAAAAAGTCCCTGCCTTGAACATACTATGGTGCAAAAGCCCCAGAAAGAGGATTGTAATCAGCATAAGACAAAGGGGATTGTAATGGCACACAGAATAATTTATCCCCTGTGCCTGCATTCAGATATATACCTGGTCCAAATTCTTTGGACCTGGACCTACGAGTGAGGGTTTTATATCCTGCCTGTAAAGATAATTAAATCTGTCCAATACACATATATTCCTCTAACCAGTGAAACTGCTTCCTTCCCACATGTAGGCTCATAGAAGGAGGTGGAAAGCAATTATGATACTTAGTTGCATGTATAAAAACAGCAAGTGGGCATGGACAGCAGTGATTAATGGACAGGGCTGTGAAATTTAAGGTCTAAAATAGAGGAAGGCATGGGGCCATATCTCGGAAGAGAGGAACAAGCTCCTGCTAATTCAAGGAATCAGCTGTGTTAGTCATTAGGACATTCTGAAAATCACAGTCATCTTGTAAAGTTAATATCAATTTACTTGGCTACTGAAATTCTGCTTACTGCTTCATTTAACTACTCTGGTGTTTTCTTGGCAGAGGTTAAGGTGACAGTAAAGATAAAAGCAGTCCCTGTAACTAAATCATAGGTTTTAAAAAAATACTTTTTCCTCCATTATATTACTGTATTCATTTTATGTTGGTTTTATAACCGAAGTCAACCAATGAGAAGAGCTACATTAGACCACCCTGTTGTTAAAATCTTGATGCAATTAATACAGTCTGTCTAGAAAGAAGTATTATTTCAAAAACTTTTATGTTAATGATATGGTATGCACTCGGCACATTTCTTACTTGAACAAGAAGCAAGCTTTTGTTCACTTGAGACTGGATTTTATTAACACAGGAGGATCAATGGAAAACAAAACAGTAATCAGAGCAGAGAATGCAAACTCATCCAGCAAAAACCTTCTAACTCATGATGTCCCAGGACAGTGGTTGATATTCTACTCTTTATATTTTGCTGAGTGGAGTCACAAAAAAACAAAAAAAAAAAAAAGAGAAAAAAAAAATAAAGGTGTAAAAAAATTGATTTCTCTTCAGCATTGTGTTCTTTTCTGAGAGGAGAAAGAGGAATTTAGTATAAGTGTCAGAGGACAGACAAAGGTCTATAGTTTCCCTGAGAGCCTTTGTAAATATATATTTTCATTTTGCTGTATAAAGAAGAGGTTTGCATAAAATACTGACTGACATTCAGGAAAGATGCCCCTGTGAGTCATGGTTACATGTATTTATTTATTTTAGGGAAATATTGCTTGCTATTGCTTGCTTGCTATAGTAGAATTGAGTTCGTGGACAGTACTTAAAAAGTGCAGGGATGTGTGAGAGATGTACACACTAAAAAGAGTAATGTGTCAATCTGAGTGCATGCATACACCTTTACACCTATCTATCAATCTCTGTGTTCATTCATCTATCCAACTATTAAAATCATATGTGACCTGCTGTCTATGCAGCTCCCTGTCTCACTAGGTATTAAAATCAGATCCAAACTCAAAATAGGTGGATCTAATGCAGACTGTTTTTTTTGACTGAATGGTGTGTTTGTCAGGAGGCAGTGAAGAGATCTTAAAATTGCAAAGAGGTGACTAAAATGAGGGTGCTGCATGGGGCAGGGTCGCTGGCAATGTGAGCATGCCTGTGGCTTTGTTTTAGACAGATGGTTGATCACTATAACTTTGTAAGTCCTAATTATGTCAAGTTAAGAACCAGCAGGAACAATAGTGATATTTAAAGGTGCTTTAAAGTGGATGCTTGCCATTTCCAGACATCCCAGGAAAAAAGAAAAGCCCTTAATTGCAATATTAATGGGTGGAATGGAATCTGGTAGTCTTGGGACGAAAAGGTTCAAGGCAACGTTGCCTGCAGTAAGGACGATGGTTCCAACATTGAGAGAGTTAACTCAATCGCATACCACTACACTGAGCCTGAGAGTCTGAACTCTTCAAACGCTCCAAATGGAGAGCTAAATCAAAGAATCCTGTTTCAAATCCATCCAAGATGTTGCTGTTTTTCTCCTCTGACAGGAGAAGCATTTGGAAGTGCAGTTTCTTTCTTTTTTTATAGCTGTCTTAAAAAGGAGTTTGGATGTTTAGCACAGCTGGTGCTCATTACATTATGCACTATCAATAAAATAGCATGTGTAATTAATTTTTAATGCAGTGCTGTATGCAGCGCTTTAAAGCGGTTACTGTATGGGGAGAGCCGACACCGGTCACTGACATCAGAAATATTGAAATAGAGGGCTAGATTTTGCATTTTTAAAGGGTGTATGTGAGAGTGGGGGAAGGGTAATTCCCAACCAGCAATTCTCTGGCCACAATCAAATTTTAAAATATAGGAACAAGATGGATGAAGGTGATTTTATAATTTGCTTATTAGAATGAATGAATTTTTTGTCCTTTTGGAGTTTGCTGAGTGATGGCTGGATTAGGAGAGATGGCTTCAGAGTATAAGTAAGGACCAGGGGAGCACACAGCAACAGATCCATATTTGTTAAAGCACAAACAGGCTTTGGTGGTATCAGGTGGGAGATAGGGTAAAAAGGGAGCTTTTGGGAAAGCAAGGGAAGGACCCTTCTGTTTGATCTCATTGAACAGGTTTGGTTTTTTTTGTTACAGGGCTTGTGTTGCAGTTACTTGTGTCTTGTGTCTTGTTGTTTCCATTAGTAGTTACCCCAGTCTTTTCCCTTTGATTCATTAAACATTTGGTGGTATTAGTAGTTTGGAAGGGAGAGAGTAGCTTGGTTAAAAAGAGGCACCACTACTGACATTGTTTGTTCTGCTCTGGCAGAAGACACAAACAAATTAGGGTCTTCTTTTTGCATGGCAGTACTTTCCACAAGACAGCAGTGTAAGTGAAGACTGCTTTAATTAAGCACAGTAGGAAAGGTTTGGGCACCATCATGACTCTCAGCAGCCATTATGTCCAGAAACACCTTGGTTGACTGAAGGAGGAGCAGACCTCCTTTTGAAGTTGTAGCGTGATGTGTGCCCATGCTCAGCAAAGGGACAGGAATGGCTTTCATGTTTCTGCAGCAGAATAACTGCCAGGGGTGGTTTGCAGGATGGGACCAGCCTCATCCTGCTGCCGCTGTTTTCCCATCCATTTTCAGAGAGTTGAATGCCACTTGGTGAACACTTCCTAAAAAGAGAAGAAATCAACTGCAGGAAAAGAAGGAAGGAAGCAATCACCTAAAAAGCAACAAAATTAGGGGTAGTGCTTGTCAGGTGCCTTGCCTTTTGGTTGGGCAATGCACCGGCTTCCTAAAAGCTGATTTATTTTTTTTAATCCACGTGCACAAGGAATAAATGTTTGCAATTATTCTTTCTTTCTCTCAGCAAATTGCCATTCATTTGTACATAACATATGCTAAACAGTTCACTTGTACAGCCTCACCTGGCATATTCAGGATGGAGTTTCCTTCTGCCCCTTCAGCAGTAACTTTTTGTCATCACTCTTCTTCTCGCTTTCTGTCAGATTCGTGCGGATGTGTTTGTGTATCTGAGCCAGGAAGTGAATTGGCCTGCTCAGTTTGTGAGAACAGAGATAAATCTCTCATGCACAAATATAATGCTCAGTGTCAAAGGAAGTAGGGCAAGCCATGGTGTATGGCGTAGGTAGCTGTGATGAGAACTGCTCTTTAGTTCACAAGCCAGAGTGGGAAGGGTGGAGGGAACAATGAGGTGCTGTACATTTTGTAGTGAAATCATTTAATTTTATTTTATTTGTTTTAGAGGAATTGGATCATTTATTCCTGGGATGGCTCAGATTTAGGCCAGAGAATTGCAAAAAAAAAAAAAATACTGTGTGTCCCTCCAGAACTAATTCAGAGGACCTCTGCTCTTTTGTTTTCTGAGTGTTTCATAAAAATAGATGAAAGGAAGGGTTCTATGCTCAGATGGGATGCTTTATGTTCAGAATGGGATTTGAGTCAAAGAAGCCATGCTGATGCATCTCATGTGTGCCCCACTGGGTTCCTGTGTTCTTCATGTTGGTTCTTCTTTCCACTGAGCAGTAAACAGCTGAGCAACTGCTAGAAGCATACCTTTATATGCTGTTTGCCTTCTTTTGGACAGGCTTTTTCCAAGCATTTTTGCAGTACATACAGAAATCCGGTAGGCTAGTGTATGGCACATGCCTTTGGTATCTTTATTTTCCTCTTGTTTTTGTCTTTAATTAGGCCATTTCTCTGGGCCCCCATTCAGCAATGTAACTTGCCATAGCAGAGGCTGGGTGAGCCAGGTTCAATGAGACACTAAAATGTGCACTTGGAAAGAAGCAGACAAAAATCCCACATAGTGAAGGCTTGCATTTTTTATGAATTCAGCTGTATGAGTCAGAGGTCCTGGGACTTCAGGAATGAGGTTAATGCAGGCACTAAGCAAGGATATAGTGAGACAGTCACTGGAATTGTGCTATGAAATGGTGCTTTCTAAATTACTGTCTTTGCTATTAACATAAAGGGCCACTGGTTAGAGAAGAGCTGGTTTTCACAACATACCTGCAGCTTTAACTCGTGTTTAAACATCACCTGGCTATTTGAATTCAACTGTAAATGTATTATTTTCAGTACATCCCCTTGGCAATGTGAGAGGAGCATCCCATCCTTCCTGTGTGTCAGGCTGCCTCCTTACACATCCTGTATTGACCTAGATTGCTTCACGTGAGACACGAATCTAAACCTGATCCTTACATCTTTTCCACAGCTGTGTGACAAACATGGAGCTCTCAGGGAGTGCTGTACCATGCCAACAGTCCACTGAGAGATGGGTTAGGGGCTGCCTAGGAATGCTTGGGTGAGCATCTTCCTGTGAGGTGTTTTCTGACTTCAGCAGCGTTATACTGTTCTGCCAGTGGTGAACATAGTCTGTGGAATTCCAGGATGTACAGAGATTTAAATGAGAGTCAGAGTGTTGCTGGGAAATACATATAATTTAAACTGTCCATGGTGATGAGAGTAAAACCCAAAAATTCATGGAATCTCATAAGACCTCAATATAGCACCGCTGCCTTCTGCCTGCAGGGGAATTATTTTTTTCAGTTTGCATCTTCTAGCAAAGTTTTGGGTTATTTTTTTCATTCCTTCTGGTTGAACAGAAAGAGTGTAAGTTAATTTATTATGGCACGGACAGGCTTATAATGTAAAGTATGTACAAAAATTAAATGTGAGTATTTATGGATTAATTAATCCATATCCTTTATAAGAATGTGTGAACTGTTGATTAAACTGGGAATTGGATCATTGTGGACATATAGTGAGTAACTTTACATTCCGGTAAAGTACCTGTAAAACCAAATTCAAAAAGCATCAATCTTTCACTATTTTTATTTTTTTCTCTTCAAATGGAACTAATTCCTCCACTGCAAATTTGAGGTAGAATCTTAAAAGCACCACAGTCTGTTGAAGCCAAACACTTCACTATATTATCAATAGATACATAGAATAGTTGTAAAACAATCCTGTGAGACTGCTGTAAACTCCTTCCCAATTTCGTTCACACTTTCCCTGCCCATTTTCCATGAAGAATGCTGTGAAAACTGCATCCATGCTGCCCCTGTCTCTATCACCACTGTCACTGTTCATTAGTGCAGTTGAGCATACTCATAAATGTCTGAGCTCTTCCCATATTTAGAGCTCTCTAGCCAGCAAGTCTTCCCTTCTGCTCTTCCTTTTTGAGAAAAATCTCAGCGGTCAGGGTTTGAGGTGGGCACTTGAGATGTAATTTTAATTCAGTGACCTGGTATCATCCAGAGCTGTAAGGGAGAGCAAGAGTGTGGGAGACAGTACCATCACTGCTTAAATAATTTGCTCCTTGCCCTTTCTGTCTAAGTTTGTCAGGCCGTGTCTTGTGATTATAAACTGAGATTTCTTAAATTTGTATTCTCCTTAATAGGTAAAGATGAGCGAAAGCTGTTTTTCACTTTCTCCTCACTCTTTCTTCACAGATGTCTTTGCTCTCTGGGACTGGCTGGCACTGCTGGGGAGGTATTTCCCAGGGGATTTCATTGCCCCAGGGTTAGATTTCTCCATCTACACAGCAGCATGGAGCTGTATTGCATATAACTCCCTCCCAGCAAGCCTCAGTGAGTCACCATCCTGCTTGCTGGCTGTCTGATGGGAACAGGATGCTCTGTCCCAGGCCACCCTGCCCATGGAGCTTCTGTCCATCGGCACCTTTCCCTTCCCCTGCTCTGCCCTAGATATTCTTATTACTGTCTTATTTTATATATAATATTTCAATTTTTCCATCAGGTAGGTCCTTTATTCATTGCTGTCACTGCCAGTGGTCCCTGAAGTAGTAATTACAGCACTTCTTTTTTTCTAAAACACAAGTCCAAAGTGAAATTTTTCTTTTTAGTGTTTTCTTTTTTTTTAACTTCACATTTTTTAAAATGGAAATGACTGCTGAAAATAAACCCAGTTTGCAATGTACAGATTTACTGAGCCAGCATGAATTTCCTTAATAAGCTGGGGTATGTGTGTGTGCGTGCACGTGTGTGTTTTTCCCCCTCAAACCTTGGAATAAGAGTGCTGTCTCTTTAAATCCTAACTCAAACTTTACTGGCGATTTTACAGAGCCTGGTTTCATTTATAGTGGAGCCAGACTTGCTGTGTGAGAGCCGTCCGCATGCTGGAATTAGTCTTAAGCTCGCTTCTGTGGCGTTGCCAAATTCCATGTTTGTGTTTTATTTAGAATTCTTTTCACGGCCAGTCGAATCTGTTCAGGCACACATAGGCAGTGTTGCGCCCCATGGAGAAAATAAGCAAGTTTGCGTTTTCTTTGGCATAGGCCATGGCCACAAAAGACTGCGGTCTAAAGAAACATTTTTTAAAAGCTATTTTAACCCATAACAGATGTATAAAGTAGGCACACACATGCCAGCTTCCTTAGTTTTAATTAAAAAATAATTATGGCTTTAATGGGATGCTAGTGACAAATTTGGATGAATGGTGGGTGACATTATCTCAAGGCTTGCTTCAACTTATAAATTAGTGCGTTTCTCTTGGCCAGTGGTACAGATGAAATTAAATGAAGAAGCAGATTAATATTTCTTAAAGTTACATTGAACCAAATGAAAAATCCAATCAAATAAAAAAACATGGTCCCTTCCTCCCTCTCTTCCTCACATCTCCGTTTGCTTGAAATCACATAACACAGAGGAAAGGTTATTTTCTCTGGCTGATAACTGAGCTGACCAACGATAAACTGGACGTAGGATTTCAAGGTGCCTGTCCCTTTTGTAATTTTGCATTGGTAGCCACATTGCCAAATTACTGTGATTGATTCCAGCAGGTGCTTCCATTTATAACCACATCTAACCAGCTAACCTTCGAGCCAGGAAATCTTAAATATAAACCCAATCCTACATATTGCATGTTGCAATGGTTCTCTCTCCATACCTTGGCTAACTGGCGGTGGTGCTGGTTGTGATTTCTCACATCTTTAGGCTATTTTCAATTTGGGGCTTTTAAGGCTCACCAGAACTGGGCTAGATGCACAGGCTTGCACAGGTAGCAACAGTTTATATTTATGAAGAAATAAACAAAGGAGTAATAAACATGTAATGAGCTAACCCCAGATGGTATCTCTGCTGTTATTAGTCAGGTGTATGTAGAGTTGAGGAAGGGAGATTGAAGGATCAGCATGAGTGGCTCTGAATATTGAAGGAGAGTTTGGCTGGGTTCACTGGAAAAAGCGTCTTTCTCCTTCCATGCATCCCTCCCATGGACACCCTGAACAGATGCTGAGAACAAAGGTGATAAAGCAGCAGAGCTTTTCAAGGCGTGCAGCAGAATCACATTTCCTCCAGACCTGCTTGTCCCACCCTAGTGCTCTCCAGCAGCAAAGGCAGCCCAGCGTGGGATGGGGCTTTCTGGATGAGAGCAGATGATCAGCTTTATGATCTATGGCACCAGCAGATGAGGATCATTTTGGTTTTGATGGCAAAACCCTGGTTCCTGTTCTGCAACATATTCTTTCATGAAACTTCTCATCTGCTTAACATTTAGCTTCGATTGTAAAAGACAACCCTGGAATACTGCTGACACATGTAATCTAGGTGGTGGGAACTCTTCTTCACTTAGGCAGTGCTAGTTTACTCTAACGAGTATGTTGAAATGTTTCCTTAGTAAAGGATATAAATGACTTTTGGAAAAAAGCTGTTTAAGGAAAGAGGGAGTGAGTATCAGGGGCTTGGTGGATAGCTATGTGCCTTCCCCATGATCAGTCCATTCACCTTATGATTTACAAATGTTTTGCTACTAATTTCCGTGCAAATGTGGCAGGGTCCCTCACCTTGCTTGCTTAGTGCTATCTGTCATGCTAAGCTGGGGAAATCCAGAAGAGGAAGCTGCTCTGCTTGGTTTGAGCCAAATCTGTAGAATTTGAGCTCTTCAGGGCAATCCATTTGATTCCTCAGGAATGGCAATGTCTCTTGGTGTGCAGGATGTCCATTGCCTGAAGCTGAACCAAGCCAGTCTCCAAAGATACAATTCTTAGGCTTTGTTTAACTGTAGGAAAAGAAAGATTTTCCTTTGTCAATTGAATGAGAATTTCTTTGGTAACATTTTCCTGAGCTTGAATTCCTGAGTGAAAATGAAGCTCCAGCACTAAGTACATGAGTCATGCAGTGCACATGAGACTAATTTTTGCATTCCTAGAATTTTTGGACGGGAAACATTACATTCATGATAATCCTTTCAATTATACCTTATTGCTAAAATAATCCATGAGGCATTCTGCAGTAGAGCCCTCTGCTATTTGGTTACAGTTGAGGCTTTGAAAATAACACCTGAAAGCTTTTAGACTTCTGTGTGTCAATATCTTAATTTTCTTTTTATGTTGATGCACACAGGATGGTCTGCCATCCTTTTTATTTACTCCTGATTTTTTTGTTTAATAAATAAGGCTAATTTGATTTGTTCTGATCTGTCTCAAGTATCTAATTGCTGCTGTAGAGAAAGATTAATGTCCAGTTGAAAGGATTCCATATCTATAAATGAGAACTGAAAGCAGATGTGAGTTTGATGAACGTGTGCTGCCCATTCCTTGCCTGCACTGGCTCAGAGAAGATGCTGAGAGACTGCTATCTATCAAGAGGGAGATGTTAGATGCCAAACACAGTTCAGAGTCACACACCTATCATGAGCAGAGTGAACAGTTAGCAAATAATATATCCCAGATAGAATTTTTTCTGCTTGTGAAATATCTATACACAAGACAGTGTTATTCTCAAATTGTCTGAAGTACTTGACAAACTCCGGTTTGGGGGAAAGTACTGTGAATTGATGACAAGAAGGGCTTTGTCTCTGAGATTTCACTCAGGAAATAGCATTGTATATTGTCCAAGGGCTGGTAAGTTCAGTTCCTAGTGCATTGCGTGCACAGTGCTGATTCTGAAGTTAACTCAACCCCTGAAAAACCACCCGACAAAACCAAACCAAAGCTGATACTGGTGTCTTTGCTATTGGTGGTCTGGCTAGATGCTCAGGCATTTCTGGCAAGACAGGACAAATGCTTTTCAGAGTTTGCTAGCTTGAGCTCATGCAGATCTGTGGAGAGCAGGCAGTAAAAGGAGCAAAAGATTAAATTACCTGGACAAAAAATCAGGTTTTGTATCATCCAGGCAACTTTGACATGCACTGCACACAATAAGTGCAACATCTTCTTAGACAAAAGCAGATACAGACGGGATCTTTTGCATGGGCTCTTCAGTCTAGTAAAGTTGCACTACAGCCCTTTCACAAGCAGTGCTCTCTTGTGTTCTCTGGGAGTTCACCTTCCCAGCCACTGTGTAATAGCAGGTTAGTGGCCAGTGCACAGAGGAGACATTTTGGCCAAGGACAGGAGATTTTGATAATGGCAGTAGGATTGTCAGTGTTTCCAAAAAAACCAGAGAGTTCTTTCTTTGTAAAGCCTCTTTTAAAAATATTTCCTATAGTTTTAAAATGCTCACCAGTATTACTGTGAGGTAGAGAGGAAACATAACAGATTTAGTCACTTTGATTTTTGTGTGTGTGCGCGCGCGCGCGCGCGCGTGTGTGTGTGTGTGTGTGTGTGTGTGTGTGTGTGTGTGTGTGTGTGTGTGTAATACCTTTTGCATTTTTACTGTTTGTTAAATTGCTATTCAGGTAATGCCTGTGGCAGGAAAACTATTTCACAGATGGACAGATGGAGATGTAAAGACTAACATAACTCTTCCTTGATGTCAATAAATCAGGTTGACCTGGGATGTGTGTATGGCAGGAGAGGGAAAGAGAGAGAGGAGGGGAGATGGAGGATAAAGGGGACAGAGAAAGGATTTGGAGTCATGGAGGACAGGTACTGGCATCCCAGAGCTCTGTCTTTGTCAGCTTTTGACTGTAGTCATGTCAAAATTACAGCAGAGTACTTCCAGTATGACCTCCTTTTCCCCTGGAACCTCAAAGAGGCTCTACATACAGCAGCCAGGTGAGAACAGAGAAGAAACAGTTTTTTCAAGCTGCTTTTTTCATTTAGGGTGTAAATATAAGAAAAATAATTCCAAATATAACTATTTGTGTGTTTTTTGTTGTTTTTAGGGTCGGGGATTTTTTAGGGTTTTTTTTAAGAGAGTATTGATCTGAGCAGTGAGACTTTTTCAGTTAAAGTAACTATACTTTATACTTTATACTGGCGTAACACCTGGCCATTCAGATTGTTCTTGATGATTTTCCCTGACCTATATCTACCTGACTGTGCTATGATGTCAACAATTCCCATCTGATATATCTCACATAAATGGCTGGAAATCAGAAAGTGGACCAAAATAAAACAAACAGTAACTGTCTCCCTATTAGGACTTACTTTCAAGTTACTAAAAACCAAAATCTGTTTTTTGTCTTCCTTAACTTCTCTTTCTCCATCCTCATCTTATCTTTCATTTTCTTATAGGGAGGAAATGGAATTCTTGCAAATATTACTATCCTAAATTAAGCTAGTGAGTTTCTCAAGCAGCTGATATCATTATTGGTCAGTCTGTAGTGCATGACAAACTTCATTTCTTTGGAGAAGAGTCAGGACTGAAGTCAAGAGATGGGGCAGCCAACAATATATGTAGTAATTTCTTTTTATCTGGTCTCCTGTCTGCTTGCTCCTACATCTTTACATGGAGTAGGAGAAAATATCTTTGAGAAAATGTTTAAAGGGAGATATCTTTTGTAGCATGGTGACTTTCCTCATTGCAATGAACTCAGCCTGCAGAATGAGCTGTGTGTAATTTTTGCAGGACAGGGCTTGTCTGCAGTATTTTATTGTTTCTGGAAGTGGTCACTTGAGCAAGTACACATGTGCTATGAGTAAGTATTGGTTTTCTCTGGCTGCTTCTTAGCAGGTTTTCCTCTGAATAAAGGTGTGCCTGGCCCTGGGCAAATTGTGGAACTCCCTCATGTTGGCAGTGGGAAGGTGTAATGGGGTTGGGAACTTCACGTGTTGCTCATAGCTCAGTGCACCCCTCAGGCTTAGCATCAGGAATCTCATGTTTGCTCTGCATGGACAAATACTCTGTTGGCCTTACACAACTACAGGCATGGCTGTAAGGTTTAATCATGCATCTAAAATCAAAGGAAAACACCGCACAGGGAGTGTTCCTTGGAAAAGCAGCTTTAGGAGACCAACAGCAGGCTCTCTTTACAGGTGGGAGAAAATAAAAGATTCTTGTTTAGGGGTCCCCAGTGATCCCAATGTAAGAACCCTGTATCTGGCTAATATAGGAAAATCGATGTTGAAAAATATTGTGAGAGAATTTGAGAATTTGCTGTATGCTTTTATTGTTATCCAGTGAAAAGCATTGATAAGAGAAGAAGATTCTTGTATTTCCTGTCCTATTCCCTATGGTTTGGGAAATCTCAGTCCAAGCCTTTGTTGAATTTTCCCTGTGATCTTGGAAAAGTTCTTTAATTTCTCCATGGGAAGCCTCCCATTTTAGAAAGGAACTCCAACTCTTCACTCTCAGGTGAGAATATTATGAGGATAAAAATGTGGAAGTTTCTGAAGTGCTCAAATATTAAAATAATAAAAAGCTACTGAAGTATATAAAATGAATGCAAATAATTTAGGCTAATTTTTGATGAATTGCTCGTCCAGGGATTTATTGGATGTGATGTAAATGAGTCTGAGGGCCATTGATAGTGATTGATGTTTATCCAACTGTTACTGTGTTTAAAATACTCACAAATATAAGAGGTACTGCTGTTACTCCTCTCTGTGAAAACAGTGGATGAAATTGTGCTCTCAGGTACAGCAGCTCAAGACCATTGCAAATTAAGCCACTGGAAATCAATGGGGTTGCACATTTGTAACTGAGATCAGAATTTGCCTTGGCCTTGTGAGGTGCTCTGTGTGTTAATTCTTGCATCTGAAACTGGAAGAAATGGCTTTTTTATTACAGCAGTGCTTGAAGAGACCCCAGGAAAGTGAGATGTATATATTAGAGGCTGCCAACAGCTAGTGGCAGTTTCGGCCTAATAAACTGGAAGTAAATAACTTGGTGATTAGCTGGAATTGGCAGGCCACTTAAACACAGCACTGACCAGGTACATGGTTTTTCCCTGTTCACACCTTAATACTATATAACAGCATGGATGGATGCCTGGAAGATATATGGCCCTCAGAAGCACTTGTTCTGAATCTACCTTGACACTCCTATTTGTGAATAATCTTAATGATAACAACAACAGCAGCTACCACAAGTGCTTAGCTAGAACTTTCCATTCCAAGGAACCCAGAGCACTTCTAATTTGAAGAGTGAGCAAACAATAAACATTGAAATCCAAGTCATTATAGCAGGGGTAGTTTTGTAGTTCAAGGGATGAACTAGGAGGACAGTGGAAACTGGGTTTTCTTGCTGCTGCCCCCACCACACCATCTCTCTGTGAATTGTGGCTGCAGTGGGGATATGAGGCTTAATCTCAGGCAAACAGTTTTGTGGATAAAGCAATCAGTGCAAGAACCTAAACAGGATTATTGTGAATGGACTTGTATGTTCAGAGAAATTGAACCCATGGAGATCCACTCTAAGAAGAAATATGGTCAAATAGTGAAGGAATAAATGAACTCTTTCAGGTCAGGATGTAGATGGAGTCTGTGGGAGTTACCCGGAGAATCAGTTGCTATTGATTCAGTAAGCATTAGGTCAGGTTGCTTGCTCCCTGACTGCCGTTAAGTTGTATTTCAGGAGACAACAGGGCATTCTGGCAAGGGTAGTAAGAGAAAGTCTGGCACAATCTATTAATTTTTGCAATAGCCATGCTCCTGTCTCACTTCTCTCACTTACATATTGTGTACCATGAGTAGCAAGAGAATACTCTGATGCAGTTGTCATTTACCACCTTTCTGAGTCCTACTTTAAGTTCTAAAGCACAGGCTTGCTTTAACATTTTGTTTCTCCACTTTACTTTACTTTTTCCTTTATGGTCCTGAGGTTCCTGCTGCAGGGAGGAATTCCCCTCCCCTATGCAATACAATGACCAGGCTGGGTTAGCATTGTGTTCCCAAAGAGAAACAGTGCCAGGTTCCCTGACAGAATTAATATTTCACAGCATTGTGTCATTCCTGTAACCTCTTCTTTTCAGTTACCCATCCCTCTTAGTCATTTCATTAGTCATTATTTTTGGAAAGAGATGTAGCAATCTGGTTTGATTGGAAAGTGCCAGGGTAAAGTGTCCAGCTTTGTTCCTTATAGTGGTCATCACACAGACATGTAAGTTTCTAAGGATTTAGGCTATATATGGGTCAGAAAGGGTAGCACTTCTTCATTGCTCTGGTCTCTGAAGTTGTCTATTTGGTGGTTTAAAAGTGGAGCGATAATCCTCAAAAATGCTGCAACTTGCCTGAGATTGTGTAGCATAGTTCATCTTTGTGGTTTGTCCTAATCAGCCCTCACAGGTGCGTATGACCATTTACAGGCAGGAAAGAAACAAAGGATTTGGACACAAACTTGGTTAATAAGTTCTCAGCCTCTAGAAATCTGGTCTAGTCACGTTGCTACATGAACAAAAGGCATAAAATGAATTTACTGTTGAAAGTGGTTTACTTTGGGTTTGGATTAAACCCATAATCCAGGTCAGCAGTCATCAAATTATCTTGTAGAAGGTAAGAATAATTTGGCCCAAGGTAGTCAGAATTGAAATGCATCACAGATGTACATCTACAATTCTTGCTTAGGCATGGAGATACCGGAGCATTTTGGATCAAATGATGGGTTTGAACTTTTACTGTAATTGAGAACATGCGAAATAAATTTAAAAAAAAAAAAAAAAAAAAAAAAAGGACCTGAAAGATTTAAATGCAATAAATTTTATTTTGTTGAGATTAAGTATTTAATACCTGGAGCCTCCTAAGAGGGCAAACCAGGGCTGGCTCCAGAGTGTGAGTCTCCAGGTTTTAAGGAAGCCAAGAATCCATAATGGCTGCTTTATGTGAGTTTTCTTCATTTCTTCAACCTCCTAGGCGAAAGTCAGGTCTGTGTGAAGGTAAGGTGTGCGCAGTATTTTGCAAGCAGACATGAGCTTGCTCTGCCCATGCTTCAAGCCAACTGGACACCAGCCAACCTCCAGCGGAAGCTGTACAGCTGCTTGAGTGAGAATGTGGAGCCCCAGCCCCGTTTCTCTGCAGGGCTGGTTAGCTCAGGTTTGGGGTTGTACTAACCACAGCTACAGGTCCTCTGCATTGGTGCTGGCTTGTGCCTGGCCAGGCAGGGTGAGCCTTTGTCAGCCTGCCAGGTACCATGTAGGCATACCCTTCCTCACCCTAGGTAGCAGTTTCTCAGGCACTTAATTTTCGTTGAAGTCAGCATGAGCAAACGTTAGTCATCTCGAGTAGTGGTTGCCAAAGGAGGTCCTTTGTGTAACGCATGGATTTAGCAATGCAGGCACTGACTTTGCATTACTAATGTTTGGTCTGCTTTCTCCCAGGACTTTCCACTTTCTTGGTCACTGTCAACCCCCTTTCCTGCTGGCTGCTCCAGCTCTGTAATTGCATGTGACTGCAGGGATACAGTTGTCAGCCCTGAAGAAGTCTCTAGATTTTATTGCTACCCTCCCTCAGGCAATGCAGTTTACCACCAGCCCTGAGAGGCTGGTTTGGAGTCTCTTGAAGTTGTTGAGATCTCGATAGCGTTTTATGGTGATATTGCCCTCTCTCCTCACCTTGAAGAAGGGAGTGGTGATTTAGCCAGAAGCAAACAAGTGACTTCAGCAAGCTGGTGCTTCTTCCCTAGAGAATATAATAAAAGTTTCACCCTACAGGGTACAAACTATGCTTTGCTGAGTAAAAACAAAGAGTAAAAGAGAAATTGGTGTTGGCTCATGTTTCCAGGTTGTCTGAGCTTTGATTGGTCTCTGTAATTCAAGGAATTGTAGAAGTATATTTTTCGTTTCCTATCTGTTACTAATTCATTAATATTCCTTCCTTGGCTTCTTGCTGTGGAAATCTGAACTTCATAATGACATAAAAGCTTGAAATTGCCCAGGAAAATTAATCTTCTTTCACTTTTTTCAGGTACTAGCACTAGTGTTCTGAAAAAAACCCACATGATCTACGTATGAAACTATTCTCTGTTAAACTCACCAGAAACTTCATGGTGACATCTGTAGGTTTTTCACAAGAATTTGCATCCTAAAAATTGTAAATAGCAAATGTTCACTTTTCAAAATTATTGAGGTATGAAATTGTGGTTTTTTTTCTACTGGAAGGAAACTGAAATGTAGAGATTTCTGAGAAATTAAGATTCCTCAGGCTTTTTTTCAGCCTTGTTCTCAGTTTGTTTAGCAAATACACAGTATATCTGATGACTTCTGGGTAAGTACCAATAGTATTTCAGCATTTTTCTCTCACATGATTTGTAGTCTGACAAGAGGAGTTGAACATGGGGCTCAGGACTACTTAGCAACTCTCTGTCTTCCTGATGAAATTTTACTGAAACTCAGCTCTTAGCACAGGTCATATTAGCTGTCAAGAATCTTTGGTAAAAATGTTCTGAGCAGCTCTAGTTCATTGTTTCCAAATTTGTTTTAGCTTTAACCATGTCAGGTCTGTAAGATCTGTTCTGTGGTCTGTGAGAAGAAGTGGGCTTTACATGTTGACTAAATTGCTTGGCTGGTACGGTTATCATCAAACAGCTTTTTTAATGAGACAGACATAAGAAAAGCTTTCCAATTGTCTCTTCCATGTCCTGAGTATCCCAGCTAGATTGCAAATAGGATATGAAAGTCCAGACATGGGTCACTCAGCCCTGGGGTGTTATGGATGCCCTCTTAGGTCTGTGGGAAAATGGTGGAAATATACCTTGTAGGGTGGATGCACTTCACAGTTGGAGAGAGGTAACCTAGTTTGTCAACTATCACAAAACACTCATTTAATTTCCATTGCTACAGTTTTGTCTAGAGCTGTTCAAGCCCTGCAGGGTCCAGTTCACAAGGTTGTATGTGAATTGATCCCTACTCTCAGGTTTAGGAAGAGTGGGTGGAGAAACAAACCTTTCAAGATTGCTTAGAGGGATAAACCTGAGAAATTCACACCTTCAGAACTCCTCTTCATCTTCCTCTACTCACACAAGCACTGAGCCCTTTTGTAGTCTTTACTCAGGACTTTGAAGTGATCCTGGTAATACTTCTACTTGTGTTTCTGTCTTTCTTTGCTGAGTCACTCACACACTTTTCAGTGCTTTCCTTCAGGGCCCTGGATGCTGACACTAATTAACTCTAGCACTGCTATAATATGCATTCAGGATCTGCCCCATGCTGTGGGTTACCTCGCTGTTGATTTGATCTTCTCTTGGTAATTCACGTGTGGAATCTGTCTCTCTACCTAAATTCATGAGAAGTGAGGGTTATATTTTGTAGAAAATACAGTAGGATGCATTTCTGCTCAAGCTACTGAGAATACTCACCATTGTAATATTGTGGCTCATTAAGGTTAACTGCAGCAGGATCAACATGTGAGAAAACCCCAGCCTAAAATCCAGTAGGCAAAACTATATTAATGTTGCATACCCTTGATGTGGCACATGAAAGGATTCAGTAGCATTTTTACTGCACAGTTGTGCCCCTATCAGTGTCCACTTCTTTAACACTCATAATAATTTCCAACTTTATTTCAGTGTTTTGACTGTTTTCTGTTGTTGATTACTGGGAATTAAGTTCATGTAATGGCAAAACATCTCAAAGATGAGATAATAAAATAACAGGATTTTGTGTATGCTTCCAATTACCTTAATGAGTTTACATATTTTTACTTTGGCCGTAGAGATGCTTTAATGTTGCTCCTCAACTTGGCACAAAGTAACTCCTTTTTTTGCTACTTCCTATGGGAATCCTAAGAAGAAATAATCCAAGCCTGTAGTGTTTTGGACCGGCATGGTCCAGGTCACTTGTCTCACAGTGACAGTATAATTTCTTTGTTTAAGTGCAGTACAGAACATGTGGCTTTGAACATGTGGATTTCGGTGAAAGACAAAGAGATCACCTCTCCCTTGATGCTAGAAATAGCAATAGAACTAAGCAGTCAAAATATTTCAGTCTCTCATTCTAACTGTACTTGAGAGCGCCTGTGTTTCATGTCCTGTTACCATTGCAGCAAAGAATGCCTCATTCTTGATAGCTTTTTTTTGTGCTTTTTGCAAAGATGAGAGTGAAGAAGTAAGGGGGAGCTCTTCCACAACAAATATCACTGAATGCTCTGGGATCTTTTGGAAAGAAACCTTTTTATATCTTTTAAATTTATATTCCAACTGTCCTTATTATTAAGATATTCATTCTTATAAAGGGATGTTAAATAATTAAGCTTGTGGAAGGGGCAACATCAACAAATGCTGGAATATATTTAAATAATGAAGAACATCTTTAATTTGTACATGTAAAATAATTGCGGGCCGATGGCAGGTTAAGCATTCATATTTATTAAAATGTACTTGCCTCTGCTTTAGAGGAAGGAGATTGTCATTTCATATACTCTCCTTCAGCCTGAGACACTTCAAGACTTCCTTCTCTTCAGTCAAAAAGAATCAATTATGCATTGCGGTTACTTTTCCCCAAAATACTTTGATTGCCTCATTTTGTTTTAGCTGAGAGCACTCAAGTCATTCCTTTTTATACAGGGTGGAAGAGGGGTGTGGAAATTACACAGTCTGTAACCAAATAACCTGGCCTTTAGTGAGGATTCCTAGTGATTCAGAATATTGACAGCAATCAGGAGTCTCAGGCTGTTGAAACTTCCCCTCTAATTGAACTGGGAAAGGTAAACCAGTTTCAGTGCTCCACACGCTGTAATTGCAATAATTTAATTTAGCTATTTAACCTGTAATTCAGTGGTATTTATTAAAGAGCATAGGAGAAAATGAGGCCATTAGGAGCCAGAGATGAATACATTGAAATGAAAATGAACACTTCTAACTGCTAGTTGACCTTCGTTTTGTAGCAGTTTTTATTAGGCTGGTCACGGTAATTACTGGGACGTGAATCATGAAGAAAAGTGAATAATTCTGTAATGAACATTTTTATTCATTATCTCACATTTTCAGGAATCAGAAAGGTATCATGTAAAAGTATCTTCAATGTTCTTCTTTTGTTTGTTTTTCGGCAAATAATGGTTTGTGGACAATAGCCTGGTGCAAAGCATCACTCCAGAGTGAGGATTAGAGTCAGGCTGAATTGATGGGCCTGCAGCACTCTGAATGCAGCATGCATGACTGCAAAACATGCTCAGGGAGACCGACAGGTTTGTGAATCAAGCAGAAATCATACTAGTAAACACAGGACATGCTGGTCACCCCTGTTAACACTTAGGAAGGCACATTTTGGGTAAAAACTGAGATATTGAAACTTCACGGGGCACTCTGAGCTTGAGTTCTTTTAGCCTGGCTTCTGCCAAGGAGTCCTTTTAGGAAGAGGTCTCTCTGACAATCAGTGATCTATTTCGGGGAGCACAGTCAGCATCTGTGGAGGCTTCCAACTGGTTTTTCTAAGACAGGAGTCTTACATAAGGAGTCTCCCATACCATCGTGTGAGCAACCAAGCATCCTCTATTCCGCTTCTGCTTTAGCTCACTCCAGCATTTCCAATGAGCACCAAGCTGCCTTCCCAGGGTTTTCTTCAGAGGAGAAAGAGTAGAAGGAGAGCAGGAGTGGGTGGCTCTGCCACTTGCATGGCTGCTCTAGGACTGGCATCTCTGAGGGGAGCAGGGCAGCAGACCTGCAGCCTGCCAGGAGGTGAGAGCCCAGGTGCTGCCCGGCACAGGTGCCCCTGTGCCACGTCACACGGTCTGCCAGACCTCCTGCCACCACAGCCTTGCTGACTGGTTGGTTCATTCAATCTACTTCTCTGCTGCAGCAAATTGTTCAGAGTTCCGCAGCAAGAAAAAGAATGGAATTACTTTGGCAGTTGTGTTGTGGTTGGTACTCTGTTCTCTGCTCTTGAACACTCTCATGTAGTGTTCTTAGTTTTTACCCCTCTTGTTTTCTTACTAGTTTCATTAAATGTCAGCTTCAATAGGGACCTGGCCTCCTTCACTCCTGTAGTTAACAAGATCTGGAGGGAGTTTTAATTAGATTTTATGTTTTTATTTATTTTTTTTTTTAAACAATTAAAAAAAAAAAAAAATCTCTCCAGTTTTGTAAATTACTGCCTGATACAATAAGATGTAAGTTCAGAGCGACCAGTATGGTAAGCAGGGTTACTACCCAATTCTCCCTGCACCTTATTTACACCATTCACAGCCAGTGATTCTAAGATGGACGAAGAGGGTGAATTTATTAATTGTAATTATTCACCCTGAAGAGGTTGTTAATAGTTCCAGGTTTGAAGCTCTTGGTGCTGGAGATAATTTCTGCTAATCATTGTTTTCTCTACTTAAAAGTGGCCAATAAACCTACAGTAAGAAACAGTGATTAAAAACTTCATCTGCACTAACCTCTTAATTTCCCAAAGTGTATGTTTTCTTACTTGAAACTGTTTTTCAGCCTGACTTTGAAAAGGAAGAAAGATCTCATTTAGCTTTAAAGTGTCCCTGTGATGCACATTCCCAAGATAGTTTTCCTAATTTCTTCTGCTGTCTTCACTTTAAGGCAGATCTCAGTCCCTCTGGCAAATCTCTCACTGGGACTGACATTGACTTGAGGGTTGGTATTCAAATGGCTGAGGCTATCTTGTGTGGATTTAAGATGGTAAAAAACAATGGGGTTGTAAGTGGTAAGAAGTGAATGCTTTCAAGATTCACCTGGGGTCAGAAATTGAACGTAACTTAAAACCTGAGGTTGGAACCTGAATGTGCTTGCTTATGGAGAGGCACCAAGGAGCTGGGCTGAAGAAAAGGAATGTGATGTTTTCCAGATGTCTGGTTTTCCTGCTGTATCCCCTTATATGCAAGCCACCTTTTAGTGCTCAGCCTGGAATCCCAAACTGGTAAAGATGGTACTATTTGCACCAATTTTCTCTACCTTATACAGATTGAAACTCTATGTCACCAAAGAGTCTAGCCTCTATACTTACTGAGGATTGGAAAACACTCACTCCCTTGGAATTTGGCAGTGTGATCTTAGGGTGGCTTGCCAAGTCTTTTGTGGGGGGTTTAGTTACCTATGACTAGTTTTCTTTAGAATACTGCCTCATTCTTTTGGGTCTCTGTGGCTAAATGGAGATGTACAGATGCATGTCTGGCCATCCCCATTCAGTGATCAGCCGGAAAACTTAATCTTGGGTCAATGTAATAGAGTTAAGTTTTATTACTTACAGTTTTCAACTGTGGTTGCTAGTTGGCAATTACAGATATGTGAACTCAATATTATCAAGATAGCCCAGGATTTGAGAAGGCTTAATAAAGCTCAGAGTTTAAAAACAATTAGCAGAATCTGGGCTGCATTTTTTAAAAATATATTTCCCTTGTTTATTCAAATGACTAGAGCTGTATATCCTTACTAGAGACACTCTCTTTGCAAAGCAAGAGTTAAAAATCCTTATAGTATTTTTCTACATCTACATCAAAGATGTTGTAGTGGTGAGAGTTACAGACACATGTACAAATAGATATACATTCAACATACTCCTTTTATATTCAATATATATTTTATACATGCACATCTGCATGTATATGTGGGCCAGCAATAAACAATTTTACCAATACATTTTTCTTTGGAAACAAATGCCAGCCAGTGATAATAG
The DNA here is from genome assembly GCA_018697195.1 of Certhia americana. NCBI lineage: Eukaryota > Metazoa > Chordata > Aves > Passeriformes > Certhiidae > Certhia > Certhia americana. Next base: position 50,537,356 of record CM031861.1, on the reverse strand, counting down.
TATACTTTTTTCTAGCATAGGCTCTTTTTAAGCCATAGACTTTGCCACTGGGGATTGTACTATGAGATAATTGACCCACGTGAGTTATGTGTCCTGAGTCTAAAGCAAGGGCGCACGTGGTGGCATCAAAATCAATTATCTCACAATACATTCCCTGGTGGAAAGGACTACTGCAGTTAGAATAGACCCATGAAAAAGATTTAGGTATTTTAAAATGTTTTCAGTGACTTAATTCTTATAAATTATGTTCTTGTGTTATGCAAAAAAAAACCCCCAAAAAACCCCAGTGTTGGACTAAACTGTGCTAAGTGTACCTACTGATGTACTCTCTATGAGCACTTGCTCAGTGGGGATGAAATCTCATTGGGTTATCACTGATGGAGTATCACAATGGCTGTATTAACTGGTCTGCCTCCATTGCTGCTATGCAGGTGACTGTCAAGTATATACATCTTCATTTCCTCTGTGGCTGTCATCCTCTTATGTGTGTCAGGGAGCAGCAGAAGTAATGAACAGAGCTGCCAAGCTCTGAGGACAAAATTCTACCTCCACCAGTCCTTGCAAAACCTTGCCAGGGCAAAACTATTTGGAGAGTACAGAGGTATTTAACTCAGGGATGGTGTCTCCAGTCAGAGCCTGATCACCCAAATGATCATAGCTAAATTATCATGTACTGGAACTTTGAAACTCTTCAATTGCCCTGTTGCTTGGTTACAGGATCATTAGTCATCTATTCTGGTAGCAGGGTGAGAGGTGGGGGAACTGGAGGGAAGGGGGGAGAGTATTACATGTGCTGTTGAAAATGCAATGAGCACATTCGATCATATCTAATTCCCATTTATATTACTGTGGACATCCCTACTGCCCAGCTGCCCTCTCAAAGACTCGGAGCTATGGGATTTTTTGATGCATGAATGAAGACTGGGAAGAGGGCCAGCATGCTCTTCATAGGCTTCTTCATCATTTATTACCTTCTAGTTTTAATTGTTTTCTTGCTTTTCCCGAGATATTTATCTAGAAGGAATTGTACTATGAAATGCAGACACACGAGGTGGCAACTGAAGATTGCCTGTTAGCTCAGAGCACCATTCAGTAGATGGATCTTAATAAAATGGGGAAGACTATTTACATGAATAGAAGAGACCCATTTGTAAACCCTTTATTACTGAAGTACACAAGTTTGACTCCTGTTTGTCCATTATAGAAGTGTAGATTATATAATAATCACCACATATCTGCACTGTCTATCTTTCTAGTAATGAAAATCAGATCTTTCCATATACCATGCTGTTGCGTCCTATTGTGTCTGCAGGGCTACATTTATCTCTGGTAAAAAGCTCTGGTAGATTTACAATAGGGCGAAAATTTGGTCTGCTTAGTTTCTGACTGGTAGTCAGTGATGGAAAAATTAAACAGAAGCTCCCATAAGAGAGCTTGGTAATAGGAGGTAGAACAAAGGGGAAGTTGGCAAAGGAAGGATGGATAATTAATAGGATAGATATGAATGAACTGTGTGTTTCACAGAGTGAGATTTTAAGGGAAGAATAGACATCTCTCATTCGCTATATCTTCAATGGAGCTCCGCAGTGTTTTTCTTTGGGCAGCTTTCTGATGTCACCTTTGCCACCATTTGCCTTCCTTCATCAGAGCCTGGTAGTACCTCTACCTCTAGTACCTCGCAACAGTACCTCTGTGGCAGTTACCTTTTCCTGTCCTCATGCTGCTTCCCAACCCTACCCTGTCCTGCTGGAACTGTGCATGCCACAGCCACAGCCTTTCCTCAGCACACAGCCGAGGTGTGCAGAGGAGCTTGGTCTGCCTCCAGCTCCAAAAGCTAGCACAAACACACAGGTGTACTCAAGAGAGGGAAAGCAGGCACTGTGGAGCTGTGTGGAATATGGCTTCAGCCCCTATGGGTTGTTGCTTTGTGTTTTCAGAGAACCCCAACCTGTTCAGGGGATGTGACAAGGATGTCCCATCTCTGAGGAAGGTCATAGGCTGAAGCAGGAGTGACCACTTTCATTTGGGTCCTCTTTGATTTGAGGAGTAAAAAGATGCGAGTCCCTTTCCAGACTTCGAGGGCCAGAGAATTAGGGGTGCTTTCATGCCTCTGTTCCATTTTAGTCTTCAGCAGGGCAAGGGTTAGGCATTACTCCATTTTCTTTTCTTTTAAACCTAGGAGTACAGTTGAGAACAAGTGTGTGTAAATTTGGGCTTGGAAGAATTGAAGGCTACTATTTGTAGGGGTTCTCAGGTGAAGAAAGTGACTTTAGAAACAGATACCTTTGGATTGACACCCCCAAAATTATTTTATTATTTCTTCCAACACTTCAATTACCTTGAGTGTTTATCTCAACTCCTGGGGCAGTTGATTTTGTCTTCATGAAAGTTCATGCTATTCACTGCAGCAGTCAGGACTTCTTTGTTTGCCTCATACCTAGAATTCTCTGTTAGTTAATTGGGAGAGTATTTGTTGACTTAGATGGGTCTGCTGAGCAGAGTCCATATTGCTAGGTTCAGTAGACAAAGCATATACACCAGATTTATCCATTCCTCATCCATCCTGACAAAGGGATAAATATTGACTCAAATGTTTAATCTTGTTTCTCTCCCATCCCCCTTCCCAGAAAACCCCAAAGTACATGTTTTATGGATAGTGCCAATTGACCAAGCTCAGATAAAAATACCTCATGCTTGTAGTTATGAAATGGCATCAATTAGTCTGAGTAACAGGTCATCTTGCCTTAGACAGCACACATCATTAGGTCTAAAAAAATGATAATATGTAATTTATAAATATATATCATATGTTTTTCCTAATGAGTTAGGAAAAAACATTTTACCATCATATATTTTTAATTATGTAATAAATGTTACAGTATGTGAATCAGCTTGATTTAAAAATACAAAAAGAGTTGAAGTACCCTAATAATAAATCTGTAGGTGTGTGTTGGAAAGGAGATGTATTTCGTGTGACTGATGAGATATTAACAGTTTTGACCTGATCTCTCAGTGACTGATATTGATAACACTCATTTCTAGAGCACACTGAGGCTCCCATACGGCACAGCCTCTGTTGAGGTTGGAGGGGGTGTGTGCAGCTCATGCTGAGTCCAGTGTTTCTAAATGAGGTGCTTGGATAAACCTGATTCATTTTTGTGGATCACAACTGTAAATTTAGAAAGCAGAAAATGCCTGTTTCATGCTGCCTGACTTTGGCAATGGGACGCTATCCTTGTGTACGCTGTATCCTTGTCTGAGATGTCGCTGTCTTGGCGCTCCTTGCAAGTATTTGCCAGCCTCAGAGTTAGGAAATGTTTTCCTGACAATCAGCCTATACTGTCAGTAGCCCAGTTAAATCTCATAACTTCTTCTTATACTCCAGCGGGGTCTGCAAAGTGAGGTCCTTGCTAGCCTCACTATCTGTCCCCTGTCAGACACTCCTGGATGATTATCAGGAGTCTCCAACAAATTCTGGCTGTGTCAGTCTGATTGCTGTCTGCTTTATGCGTGTCCAGGGCCTGTCTTCCTGCTTTGCACCCCAAACTCCTCAAATGCTTTTTTCTGTAAATTTAGTGTCCCATGATGTTTTTGTTAGAAAATAACTTCTGTGTAAACATCTACCTGAGTGATAAAGACAAAACAGTCCAGACTGAACACTGTCAATCAACCCCTCTGTCACCCAGCTCTGTCTTCTGGTCTCAGGGGTAGAGGAGGGAAGGGTCTTCATCCAGGGACCTTGACACAGAACTGTGGAAAATAATCTTACTTCTCAGTTAAGTACATGGGCCAAATTCAGTCCTTAGTTTCACCGTCCCAAGATGTTCTTGAAGTCAGAATGTGATCCACAGCAAGGCTAAATGGGAAACTATTTTTTCCGCAGAACAAAGACCCAAGACGGCCTATGATTTTGTGCACCTTGCTAATTGGAGGGTGTTGTCAAATTGGAGGTAATTCAGAGAAGAACAACAAAAGTGATTAAAATGTTGACAGGATTTTTTCAAAAGGAAAGATGAAAAGAACTAAAAATATATGAGCAAGTTAAATAAAGAGCAGGTAGAGGAATTATGATTGAAGTGTCAACGAACATTGGAGATGATTCAGTAGTGTGACAGCCCTTTCAGGCCCCATTTTCAGAAGGTTTGGAGTGAGGTATCAAAGTCTGTGAAGCCAAAGAGACTTCAGTGTCAGCCTAATGCTACACATAGGTGTATTTTCAGAATGAGAGCTATCGCCATAAAGAATAGATAACAGAACTATGTGTGAAATAAGCATTAGAAAGAAATTCCAGACCATGACTCATTTTCAGGTCGTAGAGTGTTCTTAAGAGGTAGAAAACCTCCAAGTTTCAGCAAAGTGCTTACAAACCCATCTCCTAGCATTTGGTGAATATGTCTCCTTTGCTTAAACCTCAACAAACCTAGGAACAGGACAAGAAACTCTTTAGTCAATCAGAAACCAAGAGCAAACAAACTAAGGGAAGGATGGTCTGGAAAGGAGCTACCATATCTGACATGTGCCCAGTCCTAAAGTTTTCCATTTGATGTTAGTCACATTCAGTCTCCTGTAGGATCAGTAAGGATTTGGTGAATGAATTGTGTAAAAGCAGACAGTGTGATTTTTCTGTCCATATCTCTAGAGTACCTTGTGATGGTCTGCTGCTGTGACCTGCTCAGGTTGCACTTGACAGTGCAAATGTCCCTGTTTAAAACCCCATGAATCAGGCAGCAGACCTAAAACTGGTGTAGTTTTTTGTTCACAACAAATAGAGGTGTGGAACTCATTGCTGCAGGTTACCCTGGGGGCTAAAAATAATGAAGATGCTTGGGAAAGGGCTAGGCAAAATCAGGGAGATTTGGTGGGTGGTTTCTAAAAATGTTGATCTGGATCAAGTCCTGGCATTGAAAGACTCTAAATCATTGATTTCTAGGAGCTGAGAGGTCAGGACAGGGTCCAGTTGTGAAGTTTTTTCTACTTTGATTCACAAGGTTTTTCCCTAAGCTCCAGCTGGTGGCCATGATTGAAAATGGGTTCCTGCCTGTGGGCATGACCCAGAGGGTTTAGGTTCTTACATGAACAAGAGCAGCAGCATCTGGCTGATAGTATCTCACTGGTTTCACTCTGTCCAGAAAGAGACCTTGAGATTCAGCCCAAGTGGCCATCATCTCTCTCTTCTGTGTGAAACATCATTTGGGTCTGGCCTGAACACCTCCTTCCACTAGTTTAGCTAAAGCAGTCTTCCAGACAGATAATCCAGAATACTTCAGGGTATAGATTGTTTAAACTGATTGCCACTCAGTTTAGCTGACCTGTTTTAGCATACCTATATAAATGTGCAGTGAGAAATTTCCTGATACAGCCAGTTTAAGCTGACAGAAATAGCGGCTACACTGGGGTTTGCAGTGGTTAAACTGAGTCCTTTTGATTAAACTGGTGCCAAATTCTGTGTGGACAAATCCTCATATTGTAACAAACCCACACATCCTCCCTTTCCTCTGACAATCATATCAGGCTGGTGAGTCCTCTGGACCCAATCTAATAGAAATGGAATTTTTACCATGCAAATCTTATTACCTAAAGTGCCAATGAAACTAATGGGATTTTGGATAGTAAAAAATACTCTGTATGTGATACATAGTTTGGAATATAAATTCATGGGGTGGGGGGGAGGGAGGAATATAAGGAAAAGGAGCTGTTATTACGTGTAGTCCTTTGTGACTTTGGAGGACCTATTCCTCCCAACACCTCTCAGCTCCACTTAATTTCAGTGGGACCAAAGTGGTATTTAATATCTTGCTGAAAATATTGAGTTCCTTGCAGATTTGGTTTTGAAATTACACAACTAAGTGTCTTGTTTGCTTTAGAACTCATATAAGGGAAGGGAACAGAGATAAAAAATATCCCAAACACTCCACTCCAAGGACAGACATATAAAGGAATATGAGTTTTTCCAGAGGGGAACCATTTTTATTGTGGAGGTTGACTGAATGCATAAAGAACACAGGGAATATTTGGACATATTTTGACAATCCCTGGATTAAAAAAAAAAAAAAATTAAAAAAGAAGCTGAGTCTATTTAGATAACACTTTCATTTAAGCCCCCTCCCCAATATACACACACATATAAATGCTAGTGTCCTCAGGCTTCCAACCTGTGTGGCAGCTCTCAGCCTGAGGACAGTGTCAACAGACAGATCGAAAGTTAATAACTGAAGTGTTGCGAACACTACATCCTTTAAAACTGTTTCCTGTAGTTCCTATCTGTTGTAATAACACAGCACATCTTGAGAAGGGTTCAACACCCCTTGTCATTACTTGGACATAATTCCTACTGATTTTTCTGGGTGCTTAGTTTATGTGTACATTCAGGCCTAAAATATTTTGAAGTAAAATCTTTTTAATAAGCTACGGCATTGTGCTATTTTGATAGTGATGGTGATTACTCAGTGTCACTGAGTTAAATCCCAGTTGGCAGCTAAGCACCACACAGCCACTTGCTCACTCCTTTCCAGTGGGATGGGAGAGGGAACTGGGAGGGGAAAAGTGAGAAAACTTGTAGGTTGAGATTAGAACAGTTTAATAATTGAAATTAAATAAAAGAATAATGAAAAATTGTAATCAAAAGGAAAATAAATACAAAGAGAAGTAAAACTGACGAAAAAAAGTGATGTAAATATAAACCCACTGCTTACAGTGAGGAGAACAATGTCTAGACTATAGACAAGCAGCAACCCACAGCCAGTTTTCCCCATAGTTTAGATACTGAACGTGAGGGCATATGGCATGGAATATCCCTTTGGTCAGTTGGGGTCAGCTGTCCCAGCTGTTTCCTCTTTCAGCCTTTTGTGCATACCCAGCCCAGTTACTGGCGGGGCAGCACGGAAAGGAGAAAACTCCTTGAGTTTGAGTAAGCAACAACTAAAACATCAGTGTGTTATCCACATTATTCTCATTTTAAATCCAAAACACAGCTCTGTACTGGCTACTAGGAACAAAAATAACTCTATCCCAACTGAAACCAAAACACAGCTCTGTACTGGCTACTAGGAACAAAAATAACTCTATCCCAACTGAAACCAAGACACTTGGTTTCCTGTCACTTTGGAAGCAAAGATGCAATAAATGATACCTTCATTTTTGTATTTATTTTAATGAAATAGGCAGAAAAGGCACTTCAGAAAAGTGTAGGAAAGAGGAGGAGGTCAGATATAAACAACTGCAATGTGATGTACGTTTTTGTGGCGTTGATAGTTATTATTCCCAAAGAAAATAATGCCCGTTTTTATTTGCTTTTAACATTTCGCCCTTGGCATCTGTTCCATCCATTGTAGACTAACCTACACTCTGTTCTCTGACGATGGGTTAAAGCAAGCACTTACTGAAAAGCATTCTCTACTTAATTACTTTTCCTTCTTCTGGAAGCTATTTTTTTATAGTCACATGTTAATTGTGTATTACTAGGCCTTTCTGATTAGTTGAAAACATAATGAAACCTTTGTAAACAACAGGGAAAAAGAGGGAGGGAGGGAGGGAGCGGGAATGGGGGAGAAAGGGACCCGGAGAAAGAGAGGTGTGAAGTGGGGGCTGGATCGGTGGGGAGGAGGTCGGCCAATTTTGAAAGGCAGAAATTATGCAAGTGGAAATTTCTGTTTTTTTGAATGACAACTTCCCTCGCCCAAATTAATCAACTTACTTAATGAGAAATGAGATGCATGGAGATGCAAATTGCTGTTGATCTCCAAAAGCAGGGTGGCAAAGGCAGCAAGTTGGAATGGTGTGGAGGGGGGCTGAGCCGCAGCTGTCCACTAACAAGTCAGTCCTATTTGTAAAGGGCATGGAGCTGAATAACGGTTTTGTTATTGGCTTTCTCTCTTTCTCAGCCATAGGTAGAAATGCTGCATTTGTTTCCTGGTACTATTTCAGCGAGATAGATGTCCTCCTTTTTCATCTCTCCTGCCCGTTTGGTTTTCACAGTGGAGCCCTGTGTTTTCCATGCACCCCAGCCTCTCCACGATGAGGCAAACAATTGGGACATATAAGGAACACAGGCTCAGGTGCAGGGTCTCAAACATGCAAGGTAATCCCACAAATTATTAAGCTATCTGCACACCCCTTAGAAGGGCAGGAAGAAATTTTTAAAAAATAAACAAAAAGAAAGCATGTAAACAGTACTTAGGACCCAGTACAGTAATGCTCAGAGCCCAGCCTGTGCAGATCAGATTCGGTGAATCAGCTGAATCTTCTCGGAGATGTTTTTCCTTTCCCTGGAAAGCTGCTCCTTAAACACAATTCACACTGGTTGTTTTTAAAAAGACTATCCTCTGTTTGCAGCGCTGGATTTTGAACGGGCAGAGCCTCCCCCTCTCTGGTCCTCCGCCCCCACCCCCTTCTGTTGCTGCTTTAAAGAGCTGTGCTTATAGGGATTTTGCAGCTCTCCGTGTGTTATTAGAAAACGTGTGGCTGGGACGGTTAAAATGGGAGTGCTACTGTATGCAAGAGCAATGTTCACTGTAAGCAATCCAAGGAAACCCTGCCAAGGCAGTATATGAACAGCAGCCAAACAAAACACAGGCGCCTTTCCAGTGAAAACCAGCACACTTCTGCAAATAGAGGAAAAATTGACTTTCTGATTTGGAGTGTTTCTACAACTAAGAAGAATTACTACAGTGATTGTTCTAAAAATATTTTTCAGCAGCACATTCTCCAAGGGGTTGGGATGCTTAGCATTGTTTAATTATGCTTCTCTTAGGTGACCAATCTGGACTGTGTAGAAATAAAATAGGAAGTTTTTAGGATTTACTTTTTGGCCAAGATTGGCATTATTTTTCTGCAGTGTTATAGTGACATAAAATATCATCTTATTTGAGGAGCAAAAGAGGGCTTTTTTTATCTTTGTGCTTCAAGAAGTAAGATTGGAGATTCATCTTTTGCAACTTCATAGTCATAGACTGCAATTTAACTGCTTTATCTAAGGCAATCCTCAAGATCCCTACCTCTGTAACTAATGGGTTTTATTTTTCATCTGAGTATTTTATACCTTCCTTCTTCCCTTGTCCCCCCTTGTGCTCCCTCCCCATTGAGGCTTTTTAAGCTTCTCTTCATTTTGTTTCTTTGTTCACTCAGACGGGATTTTCCTTTGCAGGACTTCTGAGTCCTGGAGGAACCTTTTAGTGTAGATGTATCTGCAAATATTCTGGCACTCAAAAATTTCCATGATGATGGGAATTGAATGGAATTCCATAAATTTGTGTATTGACAAGAATAAATATGTTATTAAAAATTGTTTTGCTAGTCTCAACAAAAGAATTCTTAAAAATGGAGTTTAAGAATGCAGTCAGTTTATCTAAAGTGAGCTAAAGAAATAGGATAGACCTAGGGAGAACTGATTTTGTCCTTTTTTTATTTCCAAAAATCAACATAATATCAGCAGAGGAAAAAGCAACAGAATTGTCAAGGATTAATTTCAGTATATGTATTTCTTATATTTCAATTGTTTTTCCTTTTAGCTAAAGATACAAAAGATACTTTACTATCTGCATCCCCATTTATTCCTCTAAAGTATTTACAGCTAAGTTCTTTAGGCTTGTAGCTGCTGTGAAATCAGTTTGATATCTTCTTTTAACTCACCACCACAACCAGATTTATCCCTACATTGAAGACAGTGTCTTGAGACTAACAAATCCCAGTGTCGAAGACTTGCTTCCAGAGCCCATTGAAAGATACTGACTTTGGTGGGCTTTGCATTGGGATATTAAACATTCATTTCATCTTCTTTTCTTTATTTTTTAAAAGATTTAACTACTCATTCTCAGAGTGACAGACCTCACTTTAAACAAGTCTTAAAGTTGCCCTAATTTATGAAATTAACTTGGGCTGTGTTTACCACTCAGACAATATTTCCAGTGGGGTGAAACTATTGCCTATACTTCTCCCTTGGTAAGATCATATGTAAGGCCCAGTTTAAGTAGCTAAGGAAGGATGGACTTCTGCCCTATCCAGTGCCCCCCTTCTCCTTTGTACATAATGCTGTACTCATAGCCAGTCTAACAGAGACCAAATAATATATTTATATGTGTGTAAATACATACATATTTGCACCTACGCACACATGTATTTATATATATATTTATGCATACAAAAATAAAGGAAAGCTTGAAAATGTAATAATTTCTGCCTTGACTGTGAAGGATATCATCCTGTGTGTTCAAATTAGGACAGGGAACTCATGGCATATGTCATGTCAAGGCACAGAGTAGAGTTCTGTATCTTTAAATGTTGATGCATAGCAGTGAAACCAGGTGAGATCTGGCCCCAGGTGCTGGATGATGCATGCATTGTTGAACAATTTTTAAAGGATGCAGACTGGGCGGTTGGAGGAGGAAAAAGGATGTCTTTTTCTAAATACATTTTTTTTTCAGTGAAATATGTTTTAGGTTTAATGAAAAGATTAAAAAAAATATTGACTTAAGCTTCATACATTCCTCTAATAACAGCTCTGTATAATCTAGGCCTGACCTGGCTCTCCCTGATGTGCAGTACTGGCTGTCGTGTAGCCCCAGTTATGCCAAACAGAGGGAAAATTTTGTTGAAACCATGCAACTCATTTCACTGGTGGTTGTACATACATGCTGAATTAAGGATCCTTTGCAGAATTATTCAGAAGGGAAAACTTGGATTCTGAAGAGGTGCTCCAAGGACTGTTTCTGCTTTCCCTGTCTGCACATTGAGAGCCTACATGGCTTGAAAAACTGCTCCACAGCAAACTCTTTTCCTTCATTTCTTTCAATGTAAAGCCAGTTTTAAATAATTTTGCATTCAAGGTTCAAATTCTGTGAATTTGAACTAAAGAAGGGGCATCAAGGTAAATTTACAGATAATTTGGGTAGTGGCCCATATTGAAGGTGTTTGGCTTTTAAAACCTAATTAGATATGTAGTTTGTTGCAGGCAAAAATTATTGATACACAAGGAAGGTTTTATTCAGACATCTGTAGGTTGGCAGCTGTGCCAGCCATGTCTGTTCTTCTAAGTAACGGAAGCCACACAGCCAGGAATAGCAACCTTTTAGTGACAAGTGTTGAGAATATTGGTTGAATTGCACTATGAAAATATTTTCATTATTTTTATTATTACTGTTACGCTTACGGATTTGAGGTACGTGCCTGCCTATATCTGCATGTGTGAGCAGATGAGCTGGAGAGGGAGGGCTGTTATTTTTAATTTTTTTCAATCACACCTCCTTAGCATTTTGTACATATCAGCATTCTAGCCGAGTGATTTGCTAATTGCACTGGAAGACCCACTTTAAATTCAGGAATACTGAAACTTTGAAACTGTAACATTTTGACTGGCGAGAATGACCAGTCTTCTTTTCTCTTTCACAGTGAGCTAGTTGAAGGAAGCTGGCATTGTCGCAGAGTGAAAGCTCTGCAGAAGTGCCGCAGGTTTTTCATATGGAAATGTGAAATAATGGGGTGATTAAATAGAGCTGTATATTAAAGTACATCTGACATTAGAATTAGCATAATGTGCTCTAGCCCTAGGCTGAGTACTTTATTTGCCATCTGCGTCGGACCAAAATCCCCTGGGGAAGCGCTAAAATATTCTGAATAAACTCAGCCCGAGTTCTTATTGAGAGTAAAATACCATTTGTGGCACGTCGTATTGATTCGTCTTAATTGCGGTGCAGAAAAGAACATTCAGTTGCTGATGACTTTTGTACTCTGTGACAAGTCGGCTGGAGTTATTCTAACACTGCAGTTGGTTAACCTGAACAGACTGTCGTGCTCAGAGAAGGAGAAAACCTTATCTTCAGCAGCATAAACTATACTACCATCTCCAGGCTTTACTCCTTCCTATCTTGATGGAAAGTCTTTATTTTTTTTATTTATTATTATTATTCTTATTATTATTATTACTATTCCCTGAAAACAGCAGCCAACGAACTGGAGGGAAAATGGAGCTTCATCGAATCAGTTCAAGAAAATTCACATTCTTACCTAGTTATTCTCTGCTGTCTCCCTCCCTACACTTCCACCCCCATATCGTTTTTAAAAAAATCCAGGAACATCTGACCAGCTTTCATCTAAGGGAGTGAAAATCAGTGGAACTTGTCCTTGAGGATCCATCTCCAGAACCATTAGTTCAAGAGATTTATTATGTATACTCAGTAAAAAGCTGTGGCTTCTCCTGTGCATAAGCCCACAGTCTTAGTTGGCTGTAATGGTTTGATTTTTGTCAACTCTCTGCTCAAATAGGTTGCTGAATACCTTTGAAAAAGTGCTTATAACATGCATAAAAGATAAATATTTCATCTGAAGGAAAATACTTTGATGCTCCATGCAATTCTGTAACATTCATAAGGTCCAGTTTTTACCCTATAATTGCCTATCATTATACACAATTTACATATTCAAACATTCTCTACAAACCTTAGTCTAGCATGTTTTTATTACAAATTCAGATCAAGGGAATAACCTTTAACTTCAGAGACAAATGAGACAAATTTACAAGTGCATGTCTGCTGTTTTCTTGTGTTTTATAAATCCCTGCAGACCTGAACACTTTTGCTATAATGCCACTCAGAACAATATACATATATTACTACTTGTTTGTAGTGCTTCGGTAATGAGTCCCCTTTGTATTAGATAACCTATATAATTCAGCATCTAGGCCCTCCATAACGTCAATTATCTCCTCATAGCTAAATGTACATTCCATTAAAACAAGATTTACAGCCTTTACAATACTTCTTAGGCTTGAATGTGAAGATTTGGTAGATTTAGAGAAGCAGAGATGGGAGTTAACATTTGTTAAAGAAGCAATGAATTAAAACAAAAATGCTATTTTATTTACTAACTATGAATAGTCACCTAATACCCTTAAGAAATAGTTGTAGTAAAACAGGCAGAAGTACTCCTGGGAAAAAAAAAAACAAACAGGAAAATTTGTTTTCACCCTTTGGCACCCTTTTTTTTTATTGTTTTCTAATTTACTCTTTGTTTTTCCATTATAAGACATGGACAATTTCCTTCATGTCCCCTCCGTTTAGTTCCTATTCAGATTACTGAGAATTCTTGACTGTAAAATGAGAAAATGGCACCTTAGAAAAGTCTGTGGGAAAAAAAAAATATCCCAGCACTTGCCAGTTTTCAAACAAAACTGCTTACAGGAAACCGATTTAAAGGGAAGCTGCTGGCATATTTCATATGTTGTAGAAAAGACTGACATTATTTCAAATGCATTTGAATACCTTATGTGAAGAAAACGCCTAAAAGTGTCCTTGAGCAGTACAAGGGTTTTTCATGAGTGCTGTAAATGGGATCCTATATATTAAACCACTGGCCACGGGTAGTCCTATGGCCTTTTAATCTCAGGAGTGGGTACGGTGCTCCTCTGTATTGCCTTCCCAGTTTAGCTGATTGTTTTCACTATTCCATGCAGCAGGTTTGTGAAACATCCGTTCAGACTTCTAGTTGATGTCTTAGGTTCAAAGAAACTATTTAAAAGACACAAAGCTGTTTAGATGCTAAAGGTGGAGTTAGTTGAAACTGTTGTATCACAAAGGGCTAATTTAAAAGTTAACTCATTCGCTATTGATCTTTTAATATTGATTTTCCTGTTTGCTCCTTACTTTTCACACTTCTCCCTTCCCCTGCTTTATAAATTGCCTTTGCATTTTAGATTTAACACCAATTAGGAGAAGGTGTTCAGAGATGACAAACATGTTTTTTATCTTCCATTTAAATAGCACTTCTGGGTAAAAATCCCTGTGTCACAAGTTCCAACTTCTGCAACACATTTTTCTTTCTTTTTCTTCACCAAGTAAAAGCATTTCTTATACTTCTGTAGGCTGAACAGTAATTCCCAGTACGCCAGGAGCTCTTTTAAGGAATGAGAAATTGGACATCCAGAGGGAAGTTGCTCAAAATGCCTATTGACATTTTATACCTAAAAATATAATATCACCATTTTGTAAGGCACTAGAAATTAAACTGAGCTGCGCATTTGGTTCATTTTTGTGAGTCTGGCAGTACAGATCTGAGGTATGATTAAGTCTTACAGAAAATGGGACCATTGAGCAAAAGCTGCTTTAGCCAAAGGTCACCCGTGTCCATTAAGAAGAAGGAAGCATCTGTTTGTGTTATGCATGGCTGTAGTCTGCCTGCACCCTCCTCCTTTTTGTAAGTATAAATGCCAGAGAGGACATATAATATGCTTCTGGGGAAAGTTCAATGAAAAAAACCAAATGAATTGCAACTTGGTATATTCATGTAAGTCTACTTAAGATCCTTGCTAGTGACAACCTGGTATAGTTTATCTGGAAAATTTTGAACAAGTCTGTGTTGGTGATCATTACAGCTACTTTGAATTCATGGCAGGGTAATTTAAATCAGAGTTTGGAGAGGTGTATCAGCTTGATACCGTTAAGACTTTCAAGGATTCATGCGGTTTGTTCTTGGAATTCTGAAAGGTTGGCTGTAGATAACATGACAGCCTGACTTCTCAGCTCTGGTAATTAATCCATTTGGTTTTCCCCTCATTTAATAAAATAGTTAATTTGGCAAAATAGATATTTATTTTTACAAGAGTGATAAACAGATTATTTGCAGTTCTGCCTAATAAGAAAAAAAATATTGCTGAAATGGCTTCAGAAAATAAAGTAGTTTCTCAAAAGTGGGGCAACATTTAATCCACCAAAGCTGGAGTTTGACAGTTGGCTTTAGCACAGGAAAAATTAATAATACATTGCTAACAGTAGTGTAATATTAATATTTTTTAATATTCGTGTCAACCAGTACTACTGTAGATATTTTCCAACAGGTAGAAAATGCTCTCAAGAATATTCACTAATCAAAATCAGTGCAGGGAATGAAAGGTCTTGTGGGGTGTGTAGGTTCTCTTGGCATAAAGCTTCTTGCATAATCCTTGTTAAGAACTTGCAGTCTCACTAGTCAAGGTAGAAAGAGGATGGGGAAAGCTGTAAAACATACAGGCAGTGTGTGGGAGAAGAATATTGCATGAAGTCGTGATTTTTCTTCTTTTGAAGATGGCACTGGAGGAGATAGGCTATCAAGAGGCAAGGTAGGAAAAGAGAACAGGGCCTTGTATGGGAGGAAATAGGATTCTGTAACTGTGAAGTAACACCTCACGATTACTTCTTTCTTCAGACACCCTTGATTTTCCATCCACGTCTTAAAAGCATTTCATTTTTGTTTCCCTGTCACATTCTTTCCTTTAACTGACCTCATCCTGAGATTCCCAAATTCCAGATGATGACAGGCTCTGTGGCCCCTCATGCTTGGGCTTTTACACCTGAACCTTCATCTGCTCCTCTTGACTGAGATGCACTTCAGGTTGGCTGAGCTTTACAGAAGACAAGAGCTGTTTATCTGAGTGTAGAATTGGAGGTGTGTGGGTTGTGAGACTGCAGGCGACTTGTTAAGCCATAAAATACCAACTTTAGCTTCCAATTGACGCTAACTTTATGAACTGTTGGTGATAGTCCCCATAACCCTCAGCAGGATGTGCTGCAAGACTCTCTTGAGGCCTTTCTTTAGATGAGGCAGTATAGGGATGGATGAACTGTGTTAACTCTGGGGATGGGTAAAGAAGTTGAGCTTGTTTTTCATCTTCAGTTCTTGCTGCCATCAAAACAGAATTAATATGAAGAGAGGTGTAAAGAGATATGGGACCTTTGTGTTTGTTGTTTAGTGACTGGCATTGGACTGGCTGTGGTGATTCACACCCAGACTTGGACCCTAGTTTACATTTCTGTCTTTTTTGTTAAGACAGAAATGTAGGTAGCAGCACTTCCAAACAGCTCAGTGAATGCAGGGAGGGAGGATAAAACTCTTAATACTGTGTGTGCTCAGATAATATTTATTCTATTATTAGCATAGGTGAGTAAAATTCTGGTTAACTTGGAAAATTTGAAGTCATAATATGGCTTATAAAACCCTTTCAACATAAATACCTATATTAGAGATATTTTTGCAGATCCAGTCAAGCACCAAGAATGAACTGATATATGTCACATAGAAGATCCACACTGCAGACACCTGAAAAGCATTTGGCCCTTGTCTGGGTGATCTATCAAACCACTTATGATGATATATTTTTTCACCATGCAACACTAAATCTTTCCAGTATTTAATGCCCTTCTCTTTAATGTCAGCTGGTCTTATAAGGAGACTTGTTAAAATTGTGTTCTCAATTATGGCATTTTAATTTAATAATAATTCAATTAAAGGTGTATTTTTTATGAAGCATCCATGCTACCTTTATTGGTATTATTAGGGTAACCATCATAATAACAAGAAGCAATTATTTAAATGTTCATTAAAAATCAAGTGGTGGAGAAGAGAGTAATATTGGAGGAAAGATTGTAGGAACCTGATACGTGTCTGTTCTTGAGTGCTACAATAAAAGGTGTCCTTTCTTTAAAGCTTGCAAGTTTCTACTTTTCCTGAACTTCTAAAGGTGCAGTAAACCAGCATTAAAATTCCTTAACGTTTTTATTGCGATTGTTGTAGCTTTGTAAAATGGAACCAGAAACATTAACTGGAAAGTACTGCTAGAGGTAAAGAATGGCAGTGGTTATATGGACCTGACTGCAGGTCCTCACCGCAGTCCTGGCAGGGGTTATGGGTGGGTGATTAAAATGAGAGGGAGTTCATTCCCTGTTACAGCTAATGGAATTATTCAAGCATGCTGAGGGGAGGATTCATAAGGCACTGGATGTCACTGTAGCTCAGCAGAAAATAATGAATTCTCAACAGTTCTTATCTCACACAGATTATTGTTTGATGGTATCCAGAATAACTGAGGATATTTTGAGGGAAATTTTTATCTCCAGAGTAAAGGCGCTCAGCATTCAGGGTATATAGAAAGTTATATGCCAGCTGGGCAAGGAAGATCTGCATATCACTACATGATACAAGTCAGACTGCAGGCGACAGATAAGTCAGGGATTCAAGCTGACTGGTGCTGTGGAGTGGATGTTTGCAGACCCAGACTACTCTTGTTCTGACCTGTGTTTTCTCACTGTCCCCTGTAAGGGCAGAATTTGGGAGGCAGGGTCTGAATTCAGCTCTGTTTAGAGCTGTTAGTGAAAGGGGAAAAGGCTTATTATTGCTTTGACATTTTGAATGGAACATAATCTGTCATGCACTAATCAAGGGAATGCATTTTAATATTTCTGGAAAAGACCATCTTTTGTCATAATATGCAGAAAAGACAAGAGTGTTCAATAAGTTCATAGTTTATAATTAGCTGCTTTGGGAGAAGATACTAGACAGATTTTTAATCTCCCAGGTAAAAATTCAGCAAGATCTAATGGTTGGGAGTTGAAGTCAGCAATTCTACTTGGAAAGAAAACAGCTTTTATTTTTGTACTAAAAATAGTCAACATGGTCATAGTCTAATCCAAAACAAGGTGAATTCTCTCTCAACATTTCCTAATCAAACTTGGAGAAGGGGTGCTAAAAGACAAAATAGTTCAGCTGAAAACCCTTGTGTTGGATGATAACTGTTAGGTGCAGACTAACTTGTTTCCTGTGTTTTACATGTACATCTGGGTAGGAAAATATATTAAGATCTTAAATTGCAGGAAGAAAGATTTAGATTAGGCACTTGGGGAATCTTAATGATAGTAAAAGAGAGAAGGAATGAGGTAGACTAAAAAGATCGTAGACTTTCCATTTGGTGGCCTTTGAAGTGGGATATTGGAACAGCTGGCATAGATATGAATAGATTCATAGATATGGACATGTAGTGACAGGACAAAGAGGGAACTAAAAGAGAGTGGGTTTAGATCAGATATTAGGAAAAAAAATTTTACTGTGAGGTTGGCGAGGCACAGGAACAGGTTACCCAGAGAAGTTACAAATGTCCCATCCCTAGAAGTGTTCAAGGCCAGGTTGGATGGAAGTCCGAGCATCACCTGGTCTGGTGAAAAGTGTCCGTGCTCATGACAGGAGGGCTGCAACTGGATGAGCTTTGAGGTACCTTCCAATCCAAACCATTCTATGACTCTATTATCCTTTGGGTCAGGAACTGGATGAGGTCAAACATTAGGGTTTATCCCAGTTTATCTCATTGTTTAATTTCACAATCCCTCCTGGCCTTTAAATGGTATTTCTGAATACCTGAAATACCATTTCAGTAGGTCTTAGTAGGATTCAGCCCTACAAACCTCTGTCATGTCTGAACTGGCAGTATTTGTTTGGCTTTACTGCAACCTGGAAGCTACAATCATTTGCTCAGGAGTTGTGACCTGGATGTCTTATCTCTGTACATACACCATATTTACCAACTACTGTAAAAATAAAGAATTACTTTCCTAAAAATTAAGAATTATTTTCTCTCGACCATGAAATTCATGCCTAGTTATAGACTGTAGGATTGAAACCATGTGCAATTCATCCAACAGTATTAATGAAGTCTTGCCTTGTGTTTGACTCTAAGCACATGAATAATTTCATCACTATCCAACAGAGCACTTCAGCCTATGCTTAAGTTTCACTGATGCTGATTACTCACATGCTCAAAGTCAAGCACATACTAAAGTGATAAAGACTGCATATGGCAAAGACTGTATAGCTAGTTGTCTTAAAGTGGGTATTTCGACAAACTTCAATGCAGGTGGCAAGGGATTAAGATAGCTATATATCAAAAGTAGCCTTATAACAAAGACTTTTATACTGTAGGTGCATTATTAAATATAAGGATCATTCTTGAGCAATACATGGCTGTTTCTGGGCATGTTTAAAATATTTAGTAAGTTTTTGAACATAAAAATTTTCAGAGGGGATCTTCAAAGACTTTTTGACATTGTTCTGTTCTTAAAAGTGAGCATCTACACTGCTCAGGGCAACTTTTAGGCTAGATAACCATGAAGTGATAATATGGTAATTAACATTTTTTTTTTAAATTTTCTTTTAAACAGGGAGTCTGGGGAGAGTCTTTGAGGGTTGTGAATATATATATACGTAGCTATGCACCTATGAACATTCATGAATCAGTCAGAGATTGGTAGCCAGGTAGACTACAGTCAATTTTGCTGTTGTGTTGAGGTCTCCTGAGGCGGAGCACTGAGGAACATAAAAGCTAAACAAAACAAACAAGGGAGAGAAGACTTATGACTGCTAGCTTATAAATCTTAGATCACTAGTAGCACTAATTTTGTCTTTTTGAAAGAAAACGAAAAAAGTGGGGACTTACTTTCTAATTTCATGAAGGGGGAAGTTTTGGAGAAAAAAACAAACCAAAATATCTTAGTTCCATGTAATAGCAAGCATCCAGCCAGCTGCCATTTTGAGGGTAATTTTTTTAATCAGCCATTTCAGTTTTAGGTTGGCCTTGATCCTCAGTCTGCTCAGGAATTTTTCTTCTTACGTATGTGCCTTTTCTGAAGTAAACATGTTGCTGTTGTTGTCGCCTAATACGCAGCTCTTTTCTTCCTCCTGTCAGTTCTTGAGCTAAGCAAAGAGAATGCATGCACATACAGACACTCAGTCATTTTTTTTTAAAAGGAAAAAAACTCACAACAAAAAAGACTACATGCCGTGACTTTAAAAATGAAAGAATTGAACAGCTGTGGGTAATAAATCGATTAATTAGAGTGGATAAAGTGAAGGTGAAGGGTGCAGAGCTCTCTTTAATTTGAAGATATATGACCTTGTAAGATGCTGCACTTCATTTGCTATTAGATCACACTTCGTAAGGGGCTTTATTAAAATCTATTCTAGGGTGAGCTGAGGTAAAACATATTGTTTAAAAAAGCTTTTGACAGAGTATGTTATATACTTTAGTCTGCTTCAGTGATTTCTGTCACTTTTTATACTACACATGTTGCTGTGCAAGAAAAGTTAAAGGTCTAGACATTTTCATCATATTTCTGTAAGAAACAGAAATTTAAATATTTGAAGTAATAATGGGAGCATTTACTGTTGCTTTGGCTGCAAAGCTGACATAAAACTTCCTAACTGCCTCAGTGTTGAGTAGATTTTTAAGGGATAATGTATCAGTTCCTTTCCGTGTTTGTATGTGGCTTTCATTAATGTCAATAGCAGTTACGGGCACTTTTATCCAAACTGAGGGCAGTTCCCAAACTTGTTTTTTTTTCCAATAGTGATTGTTAGAAATTAATCAAAGTAACTGTGTCTGGCCCACACAGACACAGAGTGGAGGGCCAGGGCATGGAGGCCATGTCAGCCAGACAGAAATGCCTACTGTATTAAGTACATTTTTTATTGCTGTGAAGAGACAGCTTCACTGAAATTGGGGTTCAAAGCTGCTATCCACAGCATTAGCCCTACTAAATCAATAAGTGCATGAAGAGTTGCACCACATTTATCACCTACCTTTGTAAATAAGTCTCAATCTGATACATGCTTTTTCCTTTATGCTGTTATGGATGTATAATGCTTGATAAGATTAAATAAACTGACAGGCTGATAGGTAGGCAGATAATCTTCTAGCCTCCTTGTCTAAGGTTTTGTAGGTTTTGTTAGCAGCAGACATTCCTGCAACAGCCAGAAGAGGGGAATTCAATCAGCTTCTCTTGATGTGCCCAGGGTTTTTTTTTTTTTTTTGGGGGTTTTTTTTTTTTTTTTTTTTTGGTCTGCTATGAGTCATTCCTCTTTACAAGGTAGTTTCAATAGTATGGTTCTATTCTCTTTATAAACTCTTTCATTTCCAAGCTCATGTAACAGGCTTTTGGGAATGGCAGCCCCCCCCACCTAGAGAGGGTCTGTTAGTTCAAGTTTGTATTTGAGCTCCTGTGGAGGGGCTGAATCCAGCATTACTTAGGTCCTGGTTCCATCATGGGTGAGGCAGGAAACTTGGTTCAGGTACTGAATTTTCAGGAGTTTAGTGCCTTTAGGTTCAGTGGGGCCATCGCTAGACAAAATATGTGCTATCATAAGCAAACAAGCAAGCAAGGAATTAATTTTAGATTTTCCAAAATGGGCAGTCTTTTTTTCAGGAAACCTCCCACTCATTTAAAAACAAAAAACAAAACAAATCCTGGATCATGATTTTGAAGTTGACACATATTTATGAATTTATCAGAGTCTTGCAGAGGCATTGAAAAAAGGAGGGGGGATAAAGAGAGAAGTGCTTTTTGCAGATAGCGCATAGTTTATATTGTGCCCAGAACTGGAATTTTCTAGCTAGCAAATTTATGACAGTGATGCAGACTTGTCCACACCTGTCCTTTATGTAAAGCTGAATCAAGGTTAAAGGAATGCTTTCCACCTTTATGCAGTTGTTCCAAGAGGCTAGAAAAGCAAACAGAACAATGTTTTTGGCTCTGGTTAGCATTTCTGCATTGGAGGGCAGGCTCAGGCTCAGAAATTCTTGGGACCCAGTTCAAGCACGGCCCGACATTTGTTACTGTTAATTGCAACTGTGCTGTCGGCTTTGATTACCGGATGTTTCATTTGAGTGGCTTCTTGGTGTTTTGGCAAAAAGAACGTCAAAGTGGTTTATGCAAGGGTATGTTTTCCAAGCTCCTGTTGACTTGAATAAGACTTCTGTGGCTAAATATCTACATAGTATTTTAAAAATGGAAGTGCTGGCATGACTTAAGTATGTATAAATTAAATTCAGCAAGATCTCAGGGGACTGCTGCATGAAGTATATAAAACGAGGGAGTGAAAATGGCTCTGAAGGTCCTTACAGGTGCCTTGTAAAACCTACCACACTGCATTTTTCTTGGTTTTTGTCAGTAGTCATAAATCCCTTGAAATAAATTCCTTTTTGTGGAATAAACACATGAAAGGATTTGGATCCTTACACGTCATAAAGGAAAGTTTTATTTGCAAATTAGAGGATGTAAACGTATATAGCACAAATGCGTATGTGTGATATTTGTCATACATGTTAAGTGAATAAGTGCGGTGAGTAAATGTGCTGTTCAACAATTTATATCAGTCAATACGTTGCAATTAAATCCTTCTTTCAAAAATGCCAAGGAGGAAATGTGTTAGCAAAATAAAGTGAATGCCAACTGTATTTAAATGTTCTCTGCTGTATTATTTTTTAAGTGTTCTTCTGTTTTTTCTTTTATAGGTAAAGATGAGCCTTCAAGCTATATTTGCACAACATGCAAGCAGCCTTTTAATAGCGCTTGGTTCTTGCTTCAGCATGCCCAGAACACACATGGATTCCGCATCTACCTGGAAACAAGCCCTTCAAACAGTTCCCTTACTCCACGCATCACCATCCCTCCTCCTCTGGGACCGGAGACTGTTGCACAGTCCCCGCTGATGAATTTTCTTGGAGACAACAACCCTTTCAACCTTTTGCGCATGACAGGACCCATCTTGCGTGAACACCCTGGCTTTGGTGAGGGTCGGCTCCCAAACACACCTCCGCTGTTCAGCCCACCACCTCGTCATCATCTGGATCCACATCGCCTTAGTGCCGAGGAAATGGGGTTAGTTGCCCAGCATCCCAGTGCCTTTGACAGAGTTATGCGTTTAAACCCCATGGCAATTGAGTCCCCAGCGATGGATTTCTCCAGAAGGCTTCGAGAACTGGCAGGAAACAGTTCCACCCCTCCGCCAGTCTCACCCAGTCGCACCAACCCTATGCATCGTCTGTTGAATCCTTTCCAGCCAAGTCCTAAATCACCTTTTTTGAGCACTCCACCACTGCCCCCCATGCCCCCCAGCAGCACTACCCCTCCCCAGCCTCAGGCCAAGAGCAAGTCCTGTGAATTTTGTGGGAAAACATTCAAGTTCCAGAGTAACCTTATCGTGCACCGGCGCAGTCACACAGGAGAAAAGCCCTACAAGTGCCAGCTCTGTGACCATGCTTGCTCCCAGGCCAGCAAGCTAAAACGCCACATGAAAACACATATGCATAAAGCTGGCTCCATGACGGGCAGGTCAGATGATGGACTGTCCACCACTAGTTCCCCTGAACCAGGCACAAGTGAGCTCACTGGAGAGGGACTGAAATCCAGTGAGGCAGATTTCAGGAACGAGAGCGATCCTTCCCTGGGCCATGACAATGAAGAAGAGGAAGAAGAGGAGGAGGAAGAAGAGGAGCTTGAAAATGAGAGCCGTCCAGAGTCGAGCTTTAGTATGGACTCAGAGCTGAGTCGTAACCGAGAAAACGGCTCCAAGTCGCTGCCAGATGAGAAATCCCTTGTCCTGGGAAAAGTCATCGAGAATGTAAGTCTAGGTGCCATTCAGCAATATAACGACATGTTAGCTGAGAAACAGAAGAGGAGTAGCTTCATGAAAAGGTCCTCTGACCAGCGAGACTTGTGTCCTCGGGACCTCTGTCAGAGAGATCCGGGTGACGAAGACTCAGTGGTAGGAGAGCTGGACCGCACTGAGGAAGGTACGGTCAATGGAAGAAACTTTGGCCCGGGTGAACCCTTCCCAAACTTGTTCCCCCGCAAGCCAACACCTATCACGAGCCCCAGTTTAAACAATTCCTCTAAAAGAATAAAGGTAGAGAAAGATTTGGACTTGCCACCAGCAACAATAATACCTTCTGAGAACGTTTACTCCCAGTGGCTGGTAGGGTACGCAGCATCGCGGCACTTCATGAAGGATCCGTTCCTCGGATTCACAGACTCCCGACAATCCCCCTTTGCGACCTCTTCCGAGCACTCCTCGGAGAACGGGAGCCTGCGTTTCTCCACTCCGCCGGGGGACATGCTGGACGGGGGGCTCTCAGGGCGCAGCGGCACGGCGAGCGGAGGCAGCACCCCCCACATCAGTGGACCCGGCCCCGGGCGACCCAGTTCGAAGGAAGGACGCAGGAGCGATACATGTGAGTACTGTGGCAAGGTCTTTAAGAACTGCAGCAATTTGACGGTACACCGTCGGAGCCACACTGGAGAGCGGCCTTACAAATGCGAGCTCTGCAACTATGCATGTGCCCAGAGCAGTAAGCTGACGCGCCATATGAAAACGCATGGCCAGATAGGGAAGGAGGTCTACCGCTGCGACATTTGCCAGATGCCCTTCAGTGTTTACAGCACCCTGGAGAAACACATGAAAAAGTGGCATGGAGAACATTTGCTGACAAATGACGTCAAAATTGAGCAGGCAGAAAGAAGCTAAGGCCCCCCCCATACCCCCTCTCCCCCCGCCCCCCCTCCCCCCGCTAGGTTAAATTTCAGGGGTCTAGGTAACATTTTATTTGTACAGTTTAACTATTGCCAACTGAGAAAAGATGACCTAACTTGCCTCCGTAAACATAATTTAGCATAAGTATGGTAAGGTGCCAGACTTTGGCACTTAAATATAACCTGTGTCTACAAAGTTCTATTAAACCCGAGGGTTGATTAAGGCAGTAAAAATTGTGGAGCCTTTTAACTGTGCAATAATTTCTGTATTTATTGGGTTTTTGTAATTTTTTGGCATGTGCAGGTACTTTTTTTTATTCTTTCTGTTTAAATTTCTTTTAAAATTTTGTTGGGTATCCCTTTTTAATTTTACCCAGTCGTAGCCTGAGATTACTTGCATTGTAGGAGAGAAACATATCTTTTAAAATTATAATTTTTGGGCCGCTGCTTTGTTGAAATTTAAGCTAAGTGTGTGTAATTTCTTGTGAAGAAGCCAGCATTTGAACTGAAATTTTTTTCTTTCTTTCTTTCTTTCTCTTTCTTTCTTTCTTTCTTTCTTTCTTTCTTTCTTTCTTTCTTTCT